>CM073435.1:48262630-49462630 GCA_037114965.1 Monochamus alternatus | reverse complement strand
TAAATGAAGCTCATATTTCTAAGCATATAATAATATTAGCAATATCATTTGGTATTTTAGTAACAACCTTCATTCCTATCACTTGATTAAAACACTTGCCGTTATTAAATTTTAAGAATAATCGTTCTGGTGTATTTTTGTTTCTAGGTCTCAAGGCTACGTACTTATAGAATGACTGACTTCAAAAATGGTTACGCCTACCGACTTCAGCAAGGTATACCTTTTTCAAATAAAACAGCTAGGAGAATCGATTGTTTCGATAGTCAAATGGATACATTAAGATGCAAAAAAGATCTGTCATTTGAAAGAAACATTATGTGCCATAAGTGGCGCCCTCTACCGGTGACATCAAAATTAGAAACATATTTGAATTTCTCGTCTGCAAAAAACCCCTATTTACAAATTTTATGTAAATATTTCGATTTCTTAAGAAGTTATTTACAAATATCGAAAATAAAATTTTAACTGTAACACCCTCTAACACCCGTTAATATTGAGATTTCGAAAAATTGTTATAGAACTTGACGTGACCCTAATTTCTTGTGAGGAATCACCTCCTGAAGTGTTGACGCTTACTTTCCGGACACCCTGTATACAGAATTTACCTTTTTTAATGAATATTTTATCTTCGGATTCGCGCAAAAAACTGTATATTTCCACTTGCGAAAAAGTGGATTGATTTCTTAGGCTTATATCCAACTCCTTGCTTCTTTAAAAATGCCGTCAACTTTATGAACTTGCTTAAGTCAATATCATTCTTGATTGATAATGTGGATTTTAGTATCGAATAAATCGACCATAATGATGACGATTTTAGCATATTTGCTTTCTCACAAAAACAGGCGAGGAGTACGTTTTCTGAATATTTATAAATTTCCTTCGGCTTCTATCATGTCACAAATAGATTATAGGTATTACTTGTTGTATAACTTCGTTGGTTTTTCTAGCAACAAACCTAAAGTTACTATTTCTGCAGAATTTCTAATCTCCGGAGGTGTATGCGAGATATCATCGCCACTATTTTGTTTTTCCATCATGTTTTCAACTAAAATTATCTCAACTAAACTGCGCAAATTTTACAAAATTTGACAATTGTTAAATTTACTACTTAAAAAGGACTCTGTTTACTTAGTTGCTATTGACGACGAGCGATTGCTAGATTTTGACACTGAAATGACACTCGTTTGACACTCTTCAATATATTACTATTATACAGACTGGTGCTAATTTACAGACAAATTCAAGTTAGTTAGGCTTTAAGAAACGACTTTGCTTTATAGTGTACGGCAACCTTAGCAGTGTATGAGGAGCCGTTCCTTATAAATCACTTTCCCAGCTATCTAGTTTATTTCATACCTAGCCCTGCACTTCACTGCACAGAGATAAACCATCCTACCGTGGTAGAATGCACGTTTCGTGATTTACCGTTATCCATTACTTTTACCAATAAACGCATAAATGGGTCAGGCTCCCTGTCGCGTGTCGGTAATTTTTTAAGGGTTTATTATAAATGGGCGGACCCTGAAAAATTGGGAGAACTCCGGCTCGGGCCGGAAAGCAACATATTTCCTTCACGCTAAGTAATTTCGTACCACAGGGAAGATAGTGTTACACTGAAAGAAACTATATGAGTATTTAGTGAACAATAATAATTGTTGTATTTTTATACACAAACAGAATGATGTTAAGAAAATCTAGGGGGCAGGTTCTATGTTTAAAAATATGAAAACAAGTTTATGTAAACATGGATCCGGAAATGCCTCGTCTTCGAGATACAGCTTTTCTGTCTTAAATACTACAACCTTCATTTCTCGAAACCCGATCGAGATATTGAGACGAGATTTGGTACGCAACAGTGTATAGTGAAGGGCTACTTTTACGTGTATAAAGGACAATGTTAAAAATAGCCGATTTTTGGTTTATCCGGGGGAACGCATAAATCATAAAAAAATCAATTGATTATTGTTAATTAACATTAGAAATGGCCCAAAAATACGTCAGATAGCTGGGGAAATGTCGCTACTACCCCTATAACCTATATAAACTACCCTTAAATAGCTTTAAATGGATAATCATTAATTATTGTTATAAAATTCGTGTAAAATGAAAAAAATGCTTGAAAATGATTTGAACAGACACTATGTCAATATAAAAAGTGATAAATGACTGTAAAAGTGCCCATTCAATGGCGAAATAGCGCCAATTGTTCTCACTTTGCGAGCGCGTACTGAAAAAATGGCAATTTGTCCTTGCGCCCATTTTTCAGGTCGCAATAGTATAAATGAACCTTAAAAGTGATTTAAGTATTGTTTTCATTCTAAACGAATTTTACAACAATAAATAATGATTATCTATTTTAAGCTATTTAAAGGCAGTTTATATAGATTTAGGGGTGCAATTAATATTTCCCCACTTACTTAATGTACACTAATATCAGTTTTTGCATTTTTTGACAGTAATCTATAATTTTTTTCTAGCAATAGGCGTTCCCTTGAACATTTAAGCATTATCTATTTTTGATGTCGAAGTAAGCTCACCATTAGCTTTTGAAAGTCGTGTTTTTAATTTTTAGGGGTGGAATGGACATTTTTACAGTTATTTATCACTTTTTATATTGACATACTGTCTGTTCAAATCATTTTCAAGCATATTTTTCATTTTACACGAATTTTATAACAATAATTAATGATTATCCATTTAAAGCTATTTGAGAGTAGTTTATATAGGTTTAGGGGTAGTAGCGACATTTCCCCAGCTATCTGACGTATTTCTGGGCCATTTCTAATGTTAATTAACAATAATCAATTGATTTTTTTATGATTTATGCGTTCCCCCGGATAAGCCAAAAATCTGCTATTTTTAACATTGTCCTTTCTCTTGTAATATACGAGGTGTGGCAATTAAGTTCCGGGAATTTGTCAATGAAAAAACAAGCAAATGAAATATTGCCAAAATTTTATTATCGACCTTCACAAGAGTCTCCCTCTAACTCTACACAATGATTCCAATGTTGCTCCCACGATTGAACATTCCAGTCGCCCAGATTGATCGTTATGTGATTTCTTCAAAATATAAACAATTAAATCTCCCTTTACTAATAAATCTATGAGACAAGCAGATTGTCAGACCCTCGGATAAAGAAAAAAATGTGTTGGTAAAAGTCCAAGACCGTAGAATACCCTCCGCGATTTATTACACACAACATAATCAGTTATATATTCCAAACATGCTTCGCATGCGGACCAGAAGCCCACGGCACAAAGTGGATGCTCGAAATAAATTCCGCAGTTACTCTCGGTCCACTTGTCGGAATTATATACACTATCTACTTCACGCTATATAATCAGACATAAATTAGGAGGGTGTGTGGCCACCCTTGAAATGAAAACTGGCTGCTGCTCCTCTAATCGCGTCCCGTCTCGATGACCCTTGTTCTCTTAGTACTCATAATTACACCCCGATCTTATCTGCATGACGGAGCAATCAATATGTTGTATGCGGAGACGGATTAGGCATTACCCGGGTGGGTTATTGTGACTCGATGATGTGCGTTATTGGCGGCCGAGGGTTACTTTATTCGGGTGCGTTTTTGGTAATGACGCTATTGTTTGGAGGATGATTAATATTTCGGGAAAACGTAAGTGGTGCTATGGAAAACGTGGCGGGGGAAGAAGTGCTGTTAAATATTCACTGGGTAACTGTTTTGTTATACCTATTGAGAGATTCACACAGTGCAACAAGTTTTACTCTGACTTTTTGTACGTTTAACACAAAATGTGTTAAATATTGGTAACATGATAAATCTGCAATAGTTACTATAATTGTGTTAACACGTGTATGTAACTTAACACGGAGATGTGTTAAGTCAACACACGGATTCGTGAAGTTAACACACGCGTTTTAAAATAACAATATTGTGTTAACTTACTTGGTGATAGCTTAACATACTGATGTGTTAATTCTACTCACTTGTGTGTTGTGGTAACATACTTCTGTGTTAACCCAACACATCAGTGTTTTGAATTTATATATTTTTGTGTTGTTACAAGGCTTGCGTTAACACATTATGTGTTAAATTAACACATGCCGGTGTAAGTTAACACATTCCTGTGTTAAGTTAACACAATTCTTTGAAATCTTTATTTTAGTTAGTGGAATCAGCTGTGGATTGATTAAATACATTTTAGATTTCAAAAATTCAAATACTGAAACAAATATATTCACTTGTAAAATATACTTAAAAAACTGTACTAACTTCTTTGTTATACCTGACAAATTATCAGAATAAAAACCATTAACTTTACTTTGCGTTCCCCTTATAAATCATTAAACGGTTAACGTTTACTTCGATGACTTTTTAATGTTCTTATTGAAGGAACTACAGGTCGTCCGGCGACCAGATACTTTGTGCAATTAATGTAATCGCTTCTTTGTTTCAAGTAGTATTGTTTCATTGTAGAACTAACTTAATAGAGAATTGATTGGTCAAGACGACTATAAAGAAAAACGTAATTACTTAAATGCCGTTTGCCGGTCATTATTTCAATTATTGTCATCAGTACTGGCTCAAATGGATTTTTTTATGATCTTGATAAATGAAGAATGTATCTACTATTATTATTATATATACAGGACTAACTAAAACTAAGTACAAATATTTTAAGAAAGGAAAAACACGAATTAACGGAGTCGTCTTTCAAAAAATTTGCAACATTATTTATGAAGCAGAAATATTTTACAAAATGTAGATGATTATTTATTATCTGATAAGAAACAACTAGAAATTTGTACTGTTCTCATTGGCTTAATATTTTTAATTTCTTTG
Organism: Monochamus alternatus; assembly: GCA_037114965.1. Taxonomy (NCBI): domain Eukaryota; kingdom Metazoa; phylum Arthropoda; class Insecta; order Coleoptera; family Cerambycidae; genus Monochamus; species Monochamus alternatus. The sequence continues at coordinate 49,457,805 of CM073435.1, read as the reverse complement.
TTCTATAAGAAAATCACTTCAACAACATTAAATTCTGGTATTATGACAATCAAAATGTCAGACTATCCTGCATCTTAGTTATGCAACCATCAACACAACAGTGTCATGTCTTGCTAGTTGTAGTGATTAAATATTTTTGTATTTTTCGTGTTGCTAAAAGTGACAAACCATTGGCAGAAATATATTTTAATGTTTAATTAATATTTTGTAATAAACATAACTTTATTTTGACAATAACAATTGTTGAACCAAGTAATTATCTAAATAAAACAAAACAACACTTTAAACAAGCATATTTTTATCTCATATTAAGTATAACAGTTTTCTTGATTTCAAGTATTTTTTAATTTTTAAATGAAGAATATGTAATGTTATTCTTTCGGTAACGTATTACTATAGTTGAGAAATGGTGAAACTTAGCTAACGTTGGAATAAGTGTAGTAGACTTGATATTAGTGTAGCTTTCACCCAAACTAGGGGTAGAAATCTGTTTATCAGATTCATGTCTTTATAATCGTTATGGTCCTTCGTATAAGCTTTTAGGTTTATAAAAGAAAACACAGTTAGTTTCAAATTTTCCAGATACGTCCCTGCACATGAACGATAAAAATAAACGTAAAACATAACCAAACTAAAATATTACTCATCACATCACTTGTCCTATCCGCAGCATTTCCGTTAGACACAGAACTTCGAATCATCGTTCCCGACGGCCTTCCAGGAGGTCTCTATATATCATACATGTATTCAAATGTATGCGCATACGTCTCTGGTATCGAGGAAGTTATTAAACTATTATGTAATCATACAATCTGATTATAATTTTGTACGATAGCTCCGATCCTCCATCGGGCAGGTTTCTACTGTTAGAACCAATCGAACGCAGATGATGATGAAGAAAGTGCCTGGCGGGTACAAATAGGAACAAAAAAATACATCTCGGACTACTACAGGCTGAAATCCCCGCGGGTACGAATCGAGTGGTAATGAGACCGGCTTCAAATGAGCTCTAATAGCGTGTAATCATTAAAAAAAATATCACGGGCGGGAACGAATTAGTAAATTGGGGTGTGATTAGAAGCCGGCGAGTTGATTTCGCTCTAGGTGCCGACTGTGATGAGATCTTTTTAAGTGTGTGGTTAAGGCATACTGATGTAGGATTTCTAAACATGTACACTGGAAAAGATCAGTTTTAAATGTTGTCTAAATGTCATTTTGTTCAATTACAATGCGACTTATAAGATTGTTCTTCACCTGCTAAAATACGTTATAGTTCGCCATCTAGTGGTAAAATTTAAAGTGGAAAACAATTTAAACATACTTCCCGGTGTCATATTTGTTATCAATATTTTTTTCTGGAAGCTCTAAGGCAAGTAGCTTCCGAGATGATTGAAAAGGTGCAATTTACAGTGCTTCAATAAACAGCTATGTTTTCTACCGCAATTCTGCTCCAAAGGTTAAAGAAAATTATTTAATTTCAGTATTATAGATTGACTTTACGCTAATAAAAACTCCCGCCTCGTTGATTTTCTTTGTACATAATTATTTTTCCTAAAAGTACGATCTTTCGCTCATGAAACGTCAGCTTTAAGATTTCATAGGGCTTTTTTCCTTAAAACGTTTTTTACTATAACAACGTGCTCAGGCACCACCCTGTATACAAATACTAAAAGACACCAGAGGTTCTTTCACATCCCCTGGCACTCAAAGGATAAAGCGGAAAGGTTCTTTCGCATGTAGAGCCGACACTCAAAGGATAAATCAGTAACCGCCGCTTCTCGATAAAAACCACCACTCCTTTGAACTGACTCCATCCAGGTAGATCAAAAATCTGGTCGCACCCCGAAAAATAAGAGTCTGCCTTCTGCGGACGACCCTCAAAGCGACAGCACTTAAGCGATAATTGCTCGCGACGTCGTCCGTGGCGAAGATTCTTCGAACGGGGCAGACGTTCCCTCCGTATAATAGCCTGCGGTCCGCGGCTTGGGCCCGTTTGGTATCCCGGCTAATGGACAATTACAGACAGGCCTTTGTCTCCCTTTTGTCCTGATTCGTTTTACCATTAACGAAATTACGTATAAGTGGGTCGTACGGGGCTAATAAAGTTTTTATCCTACAACACACGTCTATAGCTGGAAATATGTATCGAATTAGTACAATTTTCAAACAGCTAATTACCTAACAAGTGCGGGATATTGGACTCGGTGTTGGCTAATAATGTAGTAAAAACGATGTCTTGTATAAGCTTCGGGGTTTGGAAAGCCTAAGTAACCAGCGATGTTAGATAACATTTTCCCGAAGCTGTTGATACCTAGACATTGCTTAGTACATTTACCTCCTTTTTAGAATAAGAAAAACCAACTGTGAGGGGTATATCTAGAACGCAAATTAGCATAACTTCGATAGATATCGACATAGCTAATTGTTTATTAGTTGTTCACCACAAATTTTCTTGAATCATTGGTTTTCGTGTTATATATAGTAATAATAACCACATCCCCTTTGTCTTCTATATCTTGGATCGTCGTATTTGCTAGTTCTTCGCGAGGCAGTGGTAATTTCAAATATCGTGGCTACTTTGGTCATAAGATATACATTGTCTGGGGCATTCAAGAGAAAATGTTCTATACCTTTCTTTCTAATACCTTTGATTTTTTTGGCTTTTAACCAAAACATTTGATTTGTTAGCTTGAAGGGTTTTTACAATATCAATGTCCTTCTTTACTTTAAAGCATGGTTTCAGCATCAAATACCCCGACCATAAGGTTGAAGGAGAGTTACGTTTTGCAATATCGAGGAAATAGGTCAAAAATACCTCTTATTTTAAAGATGAAATATTCTCCATGCGCCATTCGTCGAAGGCAACAAGGTCTTTTTTATAGCGAACTCTTGATTTTGCAGGAATTAAGGCATTACTTCCATCATTAGCGTCCTCCAGTATCTCTGTCGGAACATCATTGAGAGACTTCTCACTCATTTTGGGTAGTTTACGACAAAGAGAAATGAAAAATAAATCAAACTCAACCTTCAAACTGAACCGATTGAAAATTAAAAAAAAGAAAATTAACAATCAATATTGCACTGGTTATAGAAATGACAGGAATTTTTCTCGATGCCCACTACTGTTGGACAGTAAGCTGCATCGAGCGGTAATCATAAGCACCTTGAGAAAAATCTAGCGCAAACTTGTTCGCTTAATGCTGCTTGAATTAGCTGAATTACGTTGGACACAAGCATTGTCACAACAATACGATAGGCCTACTGTTTTATATAATAAAAATCGTGCGGAAAAGTGTACTTTACCGCACTAGTTATTATCTTAAATTATCTTTAAGTTGTTACATTTTTTCAAGATGTCTGATTAAGCTTTAGGTCTTTAGAACTATTTATGTTAATTTTTGACTGAGAGATAACCCTACAAAAGTATAGGAACTGAATTGAGTGGGACTCTGTAGATATAGAAAGATGTATTTAAATTTTGCTTTTAATTTTTACGTTTCGGCACATCCTGAAAATCCACTCTCGAATTGACGGTTAACGCCGTTAATAAAAAAATGTCCCTTGGTATTTGGTTTTAAACCAGAACTCGTTATTCTGCTCCCATTTAATTAAAAAAAGCGAGGTGCGACTTCCCTCATTAAAAAATGACACTCGCCAACCGTCGACGGTGCGCCCGAGCGTGGGTGGCGGCAATATTTTTGTGGAACACTCGCAATTTTAAATGTTGAGCGAGAGTTTATTTTCCGCATAATGATAATGGGAATGAGGCGTGTTTGTTTTTAATTTCGGAATCAGCAATGCGATTGTTGCTTCATTAATATCGTCTAAAACTTTGTTAACTGGGCAAACTATGTTTTTTCGATTATTTTACTTAATTTGTTATAGATACTACTTTGAAAATATTCGCTTTTTTCAATTTATTTTTCAGAAATCATCGTGATTTTTGTTACCAGAACTATTGCACATGCGCAGACGTATATTTTTATCAATCTGATCTCTAATCTAATGCGTTTTAGTTGTGTTAAAGTGTGGTATATGTTGATTAATAAGAAACACCACGCCAATACTATACGGGCTTGTATGCATATCTATCCAAAAGCAACAAAACAGTCTCATAAAAAGTCATGGTAGTATTGTGGCTAGTGCGTTTCATTTTTCTGTAGATAGTGCTTGTTTGGTACTTGTGAGTCTATGTAAATACATATTTAGGTACGCCGGAAAAAGTATATATTTCAAATCATTATTTAAACCCCCTTTTCAGACTGTCACTGACCGCTGGCCGCAATTCAACGCGACGTTGTCAAATTTAAATATTTTTTTATAGTACCTACTTATTGTAATTAATGCTATAAATAATTTTTTAAAAGTGTGCAACTAACATATTAAGTTTCAATATAAAAAACATATAATATTTAAATTACAAAACTCCAACGGATCATCAACCATTCACAATTAATTACATAAATAGTCAAACATTTTTTTTTATATTTAAGGGGCTAGATGCAAGTCAGCTCGACCGTTCCTCTTAAAAATGCGTGTGGTCCTGGCAACGCTGCTAGCTTCAATACTCGTACGTGTCATCAGAAAATTTTGGAGTTGATTTGTTTATCTTTTGACAGGTCGAGTAAACATTTTTTTCCGATTTTTTGTCTTTATTAGGCTTTCCGAATACGTGGTTAAAATTAATGGAATTATGTTGAATCACTCTATATATTATATAAACACTGACGGAACATGGATAAATGAGACCATACGATGACAAAAGTGTGACACTGTTTTGCCACATATGGAACCTGGTGCTGTCGTGATCATATGGATAATACCCCCCTAAAACAAAGCATTTACAACCTTAAGTATTATAAACGCAACTGTTTCCAACTATTCTACGATCAGGGTTAATAGCCGCCGATAAGGCTTAATATGTTTTATGTTTTAGTCGCAGTGCTAGTAACCGATAATGTATAGTATGTATGCAAATAGTGCGGTGTATTATTATGTGTAACATCTGCGGAGAGCGCATCGGGTAGTTGTAAGAAGACGGCATTCTACGGATGAGTATAAACTTTTTAAAGTAAACTACTATTGTGCTAGATTCACTCAACTTATTTTTGATAATTTTGTGTTGTTTGAACCCTTCTCAAGTGGTACGCCTATGGAATCTTGCCCCTGCAACCCTCACCTCCCGTACTCATCTAAGTGCTATGAAAGAATCATTCTATTATTTTGGACCTCGAGTATAGCTTCTACCGGCATGTGCATTCCTGTCCGCATGAAATGTAACATTTTCACTCTGTTGGTTATCATGAAAGACAAACTACCAACGGGAAATTGGACGTTTCTTTCAATATTTTTGCGCAGAAGCTATTCCAACTGCTAATAACTAGGAATAGTTCGCAGCCAACTTTCTAGGAATTAATTAACAGCACGTATAATCGACGTATAAATTTTCGAATGGTACTTTGTTTTAACTTTGGGGCCGTCGGGTTGGCAATTTACAACTTTTAATTGGTTATTTATTAGACGTAGTCGGTGAACGCTGAGAGACGGAGTAATCCAGAGGCACACACAGGTGTTTCCTGTGCATTAATATCGCGGTTTATTTATTGTCTTAATATTTACCACGATTCGATACAAGGTTTCATTACGAGCGCTTGATTGCGAGATTGAATTCCGCGGCAATTTGTTTGAGCGTATTATTTTAATAGCCTTTTTTCTGCCCGGCCGTAATGAATGAGTAATATATCGGAACCAATCTAGGTATTAATAACCGGGTAATTTGCAATGATATTAAGCAGGTGGTGATAGGATAACATTCTTGATATACAGTCCGCATTCGTATCAATGAGAATGGGGAGCGGCTGATGTTTTAGTATCGCATCTGTTATGACCTTCTATCCTTCTCGAAGGCTTTCGACAAGATATACAGGGTGATTGCATGCATTCTAAACCAAATTCACATTAATGATTGTCACAATTATTTTGACGTTTGTGATTTAAACGCTTATTACTGTCGCATTTAATTTTACATGTGCGTTCGTTTAGTCGGTATTGTACACACATAATTTCGTAATGCCTGCCATATTTAGTCCTCGAGAATATGCTGATATATTTTTATGTATGGGTATTGCAACGGTATCGCTAATCGTGCAGTTGCTGAATATCGACGTCGCTTCCCGAACAGAAGAGTGCCAGCTAGAAATGTATTTCAGACAGTCTTCAACAATGCACGTGAAACTGGAATGTTTCCCAGTGTGAGAATTACATCTGAGAGACAAGCTCGTCCTGGTCTAGCACTGGAAGAAGAAATTCTAAATGTGGTAGAACGTAGCCCGGGTGTAAGTACAAGGCGCATTGCAACCCGTATCCAAATAAATCAAACTACGGCATGGGAAGTCATTCACATTGAATTTTTGCAATTGGATAAACGTAAACCATACACTTTACAAATACATTTTGTTCAGTGATGAGGCTCAATTCGTGATGGAGAATAATTTAACACGCGACACCGACTATTACAGCATTCCGTAAACCCGCCAACGACTCGCGCTGATGAGAGATATAACAAAATTAAATTTTACTATGTCAAGGTGTAACACATTTTTCGAGATTCGGGATATGACGAGCTCTGCTCGAAGGTAAAAATCTCTTATATATCGAAAGATATGAAAGGTTTCTTATATGAGTAAATTTCGCAAGATTCCGCATTACAGCACATAATATCCACGCTGTGTCCGTCATTTGGCGTGGCTTACAGCTATGTGAAAATATACCCCAATAAAATACTATTCGGGCGTAAAATGGAGCTCGTATTGAAAAATTATTACGTAGTTAAAGGGAAAGAGCCTTTAAACTACGGACTCTATCAACGTTAAAAAGTTTCCCTTGCACCATTCCATGTTTCCGTTGCTATTATATTTTATTATTGGCTTTTGAAAAGGTTAGTTTTATTCATTTTGTCGATTGGTCTTGGAATTTACGCATGTTTGGCATAAAGTTGAATAAGTACTTGTATGATGTTTAAATAAATAAATCATAGTCATACATACAGGATGTTTCTTACAAATATATACAAAAATATATACAAATTATAAGAAATCTATAGTAAATTTCATTCTTTGAATTCAATAATACACTATGCGAGTTGAGCTATACATAAGCAGCTACTTTTTTATTTCTAAAGAGTTAACAAGGCCTTGCATTAGTAGAAATAACTTCTATTTTCATCCGTCTTCTAAAAGTGTATTGCAGTTGCTTTGTTATCATTCGCGTTAAAAAGCGTATCGAAATGTTTTCGATGATAATATGTTATTATTGAAATAAGTGGATTTTAATGGCTAAAAGGATCCAGAGAAAACAGATGGAAGGAACAACGAAGCAACTGCGGACAACGTTGTTTCTGGGTTTTTGCCCTTCATCAGGGCAGTGCAGCTTAAAAAAAAACAAGATGGAATAAAAAAGGAAGGGCAAAGGACACGAACACAAGAGAATGACAAGTAGGAAGCCTGTCTCTATTTGCGGCTTCATGTTACACAACCTGACATTGAGGCAAAGAGCAACAGTCGCCGCGGAAGACGCGACGTATCAATGAATCTGATACGACAAATTCGAAACGAAGAAAATGTTGAAAATCTGTCTATAATTAAAACCCTTTAGTTTCTGCATACCGAAAAAGAGAAATCGAAACATGCAATAGATACACGTCAGGTGTTAGGTGTCTCAGTTTTTCGTAATAAAACCTAAATACTAACGCCTTTGTATTCAAATGAAGACATATTTTTAATTTTTAAGTTAACGGTGTACCTTCGAAAAGCCCACTCGCGCGGTCATCCTTTAATATAGAAATAATTCAGCGAGAGGTTATTGTTGATTTCCAAATGGACACCGGAATCGGATGAGACAATACGTAATAAATAAGGCGAGATCAAGTCGGTCGCCTTTAGACTAACGCGATAAATTCACACGTGTGACTTACCAATACGGATGCCACATGGAGGTGTGAAATATCGCCGGCTTCGCGCACGACGCTCCGCGACCTGCTAGGAACATCCAGCGATAGTCGTTTGTTTACGTTTTTGTCGCGGCCGCCTCCGATAAGATCGCCAGCAAATTCGCGTTTGTCGCTTGAACGGCGTGTCGAATTATTTTCTTCCACGCGAAGAAGTAAATAACGATAATTTTTCTTAAAATTATAAAGAAGGGTTTTACATACAGTATATTACCAGTGTTTATAAAAGTATAGTTAGTCAACCTAGGATTTAATGAGTCGACAAGAGATGGCAGCATATGTACTATTTTGAAGATATTTGTCTCAAGGGTTGTCCAAAGTGGACATATAACCCAAATTTAATATGTTTGGATATTTAGTTCACTTGATTTAAAATAGATGTCATTAATAATTAATGAATGAACGCTGAGTTGTTTTTCGCCAACAAACAACATTATTATGGTTAGTTTCACATACTAATAATTTGATTGCAAATCTTATGATACATAACTTGAATTACAAACATACTTCTTAGGATTAAGGGGACAACTTTTTGTATATGCTGCAATTTGATCTGATTAATTTGTGTATTTTGTCAGACAGCAAAAACTTGTAACCTATTTAATACTTCTAAATTCTGTAGAATTTATATTCGTTGTTTCCTTTTTCCATCGTGCCTTCCCAGTTCACATATGGATAGAATTGGAATGTTGTGTAAACAGCGATAGCCTTGAGCTTTTTTTGCACGTGTCTCGTAGTAATAAAAAAATTTTGTCGTGTATTTTAAAATTTTGTACAGTGACACCTAGATAAAATGTGTGGTACTTTGTTAAAGGAATGAATATTAGATAAAGATTCCTACAAAGATTTCATAAAGAAAACCAGTACAAAAACCTCATGCTGGTCCAGCTCGTATAGGGCTGTCCAAATTATTTTGCACACATTGTGGTCCTCGCCATCTAACCGACATAGTCCACAACTAAGGCAGGTTGACTAACTATACTTTTATAAACACTGATATTACTAAATTACTATCTAAAAAATGTAGCGGAAACTCAAGACTCTGCCCACATGGTGCAAAGCGGAACTGACTTTAAGTTGAATACCTGACAAGATATTGTGTTCATTTCGTGTTCAATTTATTCGAAATGGCCTAAACTACGCTTTCATGAGAAGTGTTTACAGTCCTATGTTATCCACTTCATAAAGAAATTAAGCAGATATGGCAATAGCAGTAAAACATAACCTAGAATTTTTACAGTATAGATAGATTACGTACTTATTTATGTAGGTCTTAAAGAAATTTAAACAAACTTAAATTGCTATTCCAAGATGTCGACTCATAATTTTACTTCAATGCGACTCTGTACAAACAATGCTCGCACGCCAGCGTTTGAGACAAAGTGACGGGTAGCGGAGGTCTCTGCAATCTGATGCGCGACTTATTATTTCAATTCAAGCGATCTTGGTGGTCTATCTAAGCTATACTATTATATACTTGTTTAATTTTTGCCACACTGTAGTTGGACCATTTATATAACAAAAAACCCTTATTTTTGGATACAGAATACGCTCCTCGATTTTTGACCTTCACTTAAGAAATACCCTGTACAAGTTGCTACAAAAAACGGCCGTATCATAGAAGTGAGCCAACTTATTTGAATATCTAAACTATAGCACAGTATTTATACTGTATATTCGAAACAGTTCTGTTTCTGTTTTCCCCCGCCGGGCCAAATTCCGCATTTCCATACGGTAGGGGTGCATCGTTTCGCAATAAAATGCCACCCTGGTTGATTGAGCGACTCGAGGATGCCAATATATTTATGTTTAATTCATGCAGAAAATGAATATGAATGAACGGAGGCGAACGGGAAGCAGGCCCTCGCCGACGTCGTCACGTGGATCCACAAATAGCGGAGGTGTATCGCGACATGTCGCACCCCGTCGGGGCCCGATAGGGGTTGTAAGTTAGTCGGGGGAAGCGGTTGCGATATGAATGTTTTATTATAACTCGATCGTTCGACAGAATGGAGCGACAAGCGCAATCGTGCAACAGTGAGTTACGCCATAAAAGGCGACTTAATAACGTGAAATGTTTTTATAAGGGTTGTAAAGTTAGTGGAATGCGTAAAATGGGGATAGGGAGACCGGGCTGTATGAACCTGGCACCCGACTTTTACAAATTTAATTTATTCTTTGCCATATAAGTTATCGTTTGTAGTAAAAAAAATTTCGTTTGTAGTAATCCCAAAAAAAAAAGTTATATGACCTTGAAATAACTCATCTCCCGACTTTTACAGCACTAAAATCTGAGGGTTGTTTCTTAGAGAATCATTTGTAGTGAAAAAAATTTCGTTTGAAGTAGCAAGGGAAAAAAGTTATAGCTATTATTAATATTTCCAATATATTTTCTGTCCCTAATGCTACAAAATCGTTTGTAGTAACCTTCATTTCGTTTGCAGTTCCTCGAAATCTAAAGTGTAGTCGCAATACTTCAAACAGAGGCTGAAAAATAATTTGTAGTTGTTTGTAGTAAATTTCATTTCATTTGTAGCTCCCCGAAATTCAAAGTAGAGTGACTACACTTCAAGTGAAGCCTAAAGAATCGTTTGTAGTAACCTTCATTTCGTTTGTCGTTCCTCGAAATCTAAAGTGGAATCACTATACTTCAAGTGGAGGTTAAAAAATCGTTTGTAGTAACCTTCATTTTATTTGTAGTTCCTCGAAATAGTTTGTAGTTGTTTGCATTTCGTTGTAGTTCCTCAAAATCTAAAGTAGTGTTACTATACTTACAACAGAGGCTAAAAAATTGTTTGTAATAACCTTCATTTCGTATGTAGTTTCTCGAAATCTGTAATACAGTCGCTATACTTCAAACGGAAGCTAAATAATCGTTTGCAGTAACCTTCATTTAATTTGTAGCTCCTCGAAATCGAAAGTAGAGTTACTATACTTCAAGCGTAGGCTAAATAATCGTTTGTAGTTGTTTGTAGTAACCTTAATTTCGTATATAGTTTCTCGAAATCTGTACTAGTCACTATACTTCAAACGGAGGCTAAATAATCGTTTGTAGTAACCTTCATTTGTAGTTTCTCGAAATCTGTAGTAGTCACTATACTTCAAACATAGTTGTTTGTAATAACCTGGATTTCGTGCGCAGTTTCTCGAAATCTGTAGTAGATTCACTATACTTCAACCGTAGGCTAAAAAAAAATAGTTTGTAGTAACAGTGGCTGAAGAATAGTTTGTAGTTGTTTGCAGTAAATTTCATTTCATTTGTAGCTCCTCAAAATTCAAAGTAGAGTCAGTACACTTCAAGCGGAGTCTAAAGAATCGTTTGTAGTAACCTTCATTTCCTTTGTAGTTCTTCGAAATCTATAGTAGAATCACTATACTTCAAGTGGAGGTTAAAAAATCGTTTGTAATAACCTTCATTTCGTATGTAGTTTCCTGAAATCTGTAGTACAGTCGCTATACTTCAAACGGAAGCTAAGGAATCGTTTGTAGTTGTTTGCAGTAACCTTCATTTAATTTGTAGCTCCTCGAAATCGAAAGTAAAGTTACTATACTTCAAGCGTAAGCTAAAAAATAGCTTGTAGTTGTTTGTAGTAACCTTCATTTCATTTGTAGTTCCTCAAAATCGAAGTAGTGTTACTATACTTCCAACAGAGGCTAAAAAATAGTTTGTAGTCGCTAGTAGTAACCTTCATTTCGTATGTAGTTACTCGAAATCTGTAGTAGAGTCACTATACTTCAAACGGAGGCTAAAGAATCGTTTGTAGTTGTTTGTAGTAACCTTCATATGTAGTTTCTCGAAATCTGTAGTAGAGTCACTATACTTCAAACATAGTTGTTTGTAGTAACCTGGATTTCGTGTGTAGTTTCTCGAAATCTGTAGTAGATTCACTATACTTCAACCGTAGGCTAAAAAAAATAGTTTGTAGTAACCTTCATTTCGTTTGTAGTTTCTCGAAATCTAAAATGTAGTCACAATACTTCAAACAGAGGCTGAAGACTAGTTTGTAGTTGTTTGCAGTAAATTTCATTTCATTTGTAGCTCCTCGAAATTCAAAGTAGAGTCACTACACTTCAAGCGGAGCCTAAAGAATCGTTTGTAGTAACCTTCATTTCCTTTGTAGTTCCTCGAAATCTATAGTAGAATCACTATACTTCAAGTGGAGGTTAAAAAATCGTTTGAAGTAACCTTCATTTCATTTGTAGTTCCTCGAAATAGTTTGTAGTTGTTTGCATTTCGTAGTAGTTCCTTAACTATACTTACAACAGGCTAAAAAATAGTTTGTAGTTGTTTGTAATAACCTTCATTTCGTATGTAGTTTCCCGAAATCTGTAGTACAGTCGCTATACTTCAAACGGAAGCTAAGGAATCGTTTGTAGTTGTTTGCAGTAACCTTCATTTAATTTGTAGCTCCTCGAAATCGAAAGTAGAGTTACTATACTTTAAGCGTAGGCTAAAAAATAGCTTGTAGTTGTTTGTAGTAACCTTCATTTCATTTGTAGTTCCTCGAAATCGAAGTAGTGTTACTATACTTCCAACAGAGGCTAAAAAATAGTTTGTAGTCGCTTGTAGTAACCTTCATTTCGTATGTAGTTACTCGAAATCTGTAGTAGAGTCACTATACTTAAAACGGGGGCAAAGAATCGTTTGTAGTTGTTTGTAGTAACCTTCATTTCGTATATAGTTTCTCGAAATCTGTAGTAGTCACTATACTTCAAACGGAGGCTAAATAATCATTTGTAGTAGTTTTTAGTAACCTTCATATGTAGTTTCTAGAAATCTGTAGTAGAGTCACTATACTTCAAACATAGTTGTTTGTAGTAACCTTGATTTCGTGTGTAGTTTCTCGAAATCTGTAGTAGAGTCACTATACTTCAAACGGAGGCTAAAAAATCGTTTGTAGTAACCTTCATTTCGTTTGTAGTATCCTGAATTCTAAAGCAGTCTCTGTACTTTAAGCAGAGGCTAAGAAATCATTTGTAGTAACTTTCAGAATTAGAAAGAACTATGTATTAACTACGATTTGTAGTTTATATACTAGTACCATCCTAGCAAAACCTGACAACTTGTATTTGGAAGCTGTATGCGCCACATTTGTATGAATGTTCGTGACAACGTTTTTTCCGTGCAGAATCCACACTTTCGCGCACCTGTGCAAACGGAACGGGACATTAAATCATATCTCCAGCCCTGGGGATTCGAACCGGGCCGCGTTTTTTTACGTCCGCATCGAGCGGAAAATATTTCGCAAACAAAATCCCATCCTGTGACTGACGCGACGTGAAATCCACGCGTTTGAGCGCTCCCATTCATCCCGTGAATCGAGGCGATTCCGGCAAGCTGTCCATATTTGCATTCGAAAACTAAAAATTAAAACGGGCTTGCCCCTGTTTGCCTAAAAATTAAAACCCCTTTGTCGGAACGCATTACGCTTAACGCCGGACCGAGCCTTTGAAGTGCAACCGGCGGGTCTACCCCCGCGAACGAATCGGCCTGCAAAGCCAATTAATTCCCTTATGATTTATCATACGCGAATGGGCCTTAATTAATGCGGATTGCGCATCCTGCCCTTGCCCCCGGCGTTCAACATGTGGACTGTTTTTATTAGATTTAAAGCTGTGGTCAGTTGTAAAGTATACGGAGCCACGAAATTAATGCAACAAGATCCAAGAGTACGTCAGTCAAGAGTTGATGGCCAAAGTTAAAATTTATTAATATTTTTTTTAATCTAAAAATTTGGAGATTGAAGTTTTTTTGGGGGCGAGAAATTCAAATCTGTTTCTAATTTTGACGTCAGTAGTAGAGGGTATCACTTATGGCACATCATGCTTCTTTTAAATGGCAGAACAGTCACCCTATAATCGGACATTTGTCCACACATAATATGAACCGTCTAGCGTGATACTTTTTTTGCTTGGTATCCTTTCGATTCACTCTTCAGATAAGCAGTAAGCTTGTTATATATTTTAATATATGTATTTTTGTAGACCATTATAGTAGTAACATCGAATACTTATACCACATACATGATATTGTAAATTTTTTCTTCAAATTTAAAAAAATGATAGCATAACTTCTTCATTTAATCTCATTACTCCGTTCGGCGAACACGTCGTCGTTGTCGTTCAATCGGCATATCTTGTTTTAGTATGCAATATAAAAGTTCTATATACATTTTTTAGGCGGAACTTCTCGAGCGCTATTAAAAATGCTTCGTTAAAAGAGATCCTGAAATACTAGGAAGTTGGCTTTGGAATACTATTTTCTTTAGTTTGTAAAGGAGCAGGGTAAATATAAATGTCCTGGATTTCGCTGACAAAAATGGAAAATTTCTTTGAACTATTTCCAAATGTTGAAAATTGGTAAAATATATAGCATTCCAAATAATAATCGCATACTCAAGTTATGACTTGATAAACGCATTGTATAATAGACACTGAAGAAACCTCTCCAAGGTGTTTATCGTTTCTTATAATGAAATCAAGATTTTTATTTGCAAGAGATAAAATATTATTAATATGAGGAACAAATATTAATTTAGCGTTTAACGCCCAGATCTTTAAATTCAGAGCAATGAGCCTCAGAACCAATGATGTACAATAAGTAATAGAATTAATTTTCCTTGTGTAAGTCACAATGAAATTAGAAATATTCAAAGGCAGTCTGTTTCGAAGGCACCATTCATTAACTACAGTTAAATTATTTTGATGTAAAATACAATCATCTGTAGATAAAACAGAAGAGATGGAGGTTGTACAATTGGAGAACTCGAAGCTATATCTATCGATGATATTGAAGACAGAGGAAGTGTATTGGTTGTCACAATTCCAGATACATTGTTTCTAACGTTTCGGAACAAATATTCATTCCAGTCGGTAGTGGCATCAGTCTCAACTTATAATATACTAATATTATAAAGATTATTAAGTATTTTGTTGGTGCATTTTTATAATAAAAGTTTCCTAACCAAATTGCAGTGATGTAAAAATAGTAGTGATTTAAAAAAAAATTATTCACAAGTGGATAAGTTATTGTTTGTTACAATTGTTATGGAGCTAATAAAATGGTTTTAATCTGTTACAATTGGATACATGTAATGTAAGCGATTTCCTGTATTGAGAAGTTGATTACTTTTACTGTTGTTTGTACAGAGTATAGTAATACCAGTTGATACTACTTCATATTGGTGTTTACTAGGTGGCAAAGAGAATTGGATCGCTGATATAGTGAAATATTACCAACTATGATGAGATGACAATGTATATTTTACTATTTGTTCAGGATTCACGTCATTACCGTGATTGCTTGTATAAAATCGCATCACAGTTCGTAGTTTCTTATCACTTCAGCCAATTAGGTATATAAGTTATTACCAGTTGAAATAACTATCATCTAACAAACAACGCTTTTACTATCAATAGTAAGTACATATATTTTTTTTTTGTGTTTGCGTCGGAGAAACTCTTATAACCCAGATATCATACATTTCCCAAGCTAGAGGTGACCCGACGAACCTTACCCCGAATTCCAAAGTGTCCAGACGTCGGACAGCTCGCGACTGACGGGGTGTGAGATATTATCCTGACAGGATTCTTTATTAAGGAGTCCCGCACGCTCACGTCGCCTCGAATTCGGTTCCGTGGCTCGATCCGGGAAGCGGCCTGTCGCCACGGATGAATGTGATATCTCTCTCGACGTCGTAATATGATTTCAGAAGGGAACCTCTCCGAAAACTGGATTACTGCGGTAGCATTTTGATATATATAGATTTGTTTCTTAACCTATAAATATATTTATTTGCCGCGTTTTAAAATCAGTGTGAAACCGTACCGGATTTACAAATATTCAATATAATAATAATAATAATAATCTTTATTATCTTTTATGACAATACATAAAATATTGTATAAGACTAGTCAATAAAACAAACAAAACAATAAAAACAAACAAGACACGTAAAATAAATATAAATAAAAACAATATAATATTACATATTAAAAATTATGGTCATATAAAATATTCATCAAGCCTATAAAAACATTTGTCAATGAGATATTCTTTCAGCTTTTTCTTGAAGGCAACTATAGTTGGAAGATTTTTTATATTTATAGGCATTAAGTTAAAAAGCTTAAGCCCTAAAACCTTAGGTGAATTGGATGCAATAGCAAGTCTGTTGAAAGGTACATAAAATTTATCTTTTTGCCTCGTATTCACGGCGTGAAAATCCTTATTTAAGATAAAATCATTTTTATTGGAGAATATGAATAAACAAAGTTCAAAAATTAACAGAGATGGTAAAGGTATTTTTGCGTTGACTTTGTAAAAATACAATGGTTATTTACAAATAGATTGTAAATGCGTTTTTACTATTATTCAAGTAATTTTTCGTTTGTAGAAAGTAGCTATCATGTTATTGCAATAATACACATTTTTTTGACAAAATTAGAGTATGTCACATGTCACATAAAGTTTTTGTCTAGGATGCTTCGTTAAAAAGATACAGGTGTTAAAGTTACAAAATAATTTTTGATTTTTTTAAATATTTTAAAAACAAATTTGAATCCAATTCCAAATTTAGATGCAAAGGTATTAGTGGCATATTTTTGAAAATAAAATAGTACGCCACTGCTTTATTGTCAATATATTATCAATAAAAATATGTTTGTTGTTCAATTTCTTCAATTACTACTCCTTGTGTTTTTCGTAAAAAGTCTGGTTTTCGAGTAAAATTTAAAAAGTTGACTGAAACATACTTTAATTTAAATTACATTACAAAATAGAGACTCATTCGGTTATACTTTTAATCGAATAAAGGCGTCAATTAACAGTTTAATGCTAAAAAATACTTCCATTTAGATTTTAAAAAATGCGACATTTTTTAATAAGAAAAATGTAATTTGTTTAAATTTGTTGTTGCTTGAAGAATATCAGGTTTCATTTTTGGTACCATTTACGAATCATCCTGTATACGTGATTAGAATGAGGGGTAGAGATATTATTATTATTTATTATTATACAGGATAACATTCAATATTAACCACACTCTCTTTTCTCCGTTCATGCTTTGATATTTTAGACCAAAATTACACAGAATGTGTGCCGATTTAAGATAAAAATTCAAACAAATATTTCTAAATCACCGGAGCTATCAATATAAATCAGTTTTAAAAAAAATTATTTTGACACACTGCATAATAGACGTTTCACACGAATCCTAGAATTCCGTAGATTTTTTTTAAATATCTGAATTGCTTTGAACTTCCATATTTTCCTTTGTAATTTTGGACTATAAACATGTAAAAAATTACATTAATATTTGTGGAATAATTTAAGTCCTACGTAGTGTAAAAAAAACAACAAATTGGCACGTTTTTCATAATATATCTTACTAAATTGATACTAGATGTTACGTTTTTTATATTATATCTTTCTAAATTGATACTAGATGTTTTTTAGAGATTGAAATATACGTATATATAAATAAGAATGTCACTTGAATCTGTTTTATCGCAGTGACCGATCGCATTAAACAAATTGATTTCTCGACATGGCATCCGGGCCTTATACAGAGGATATTTTGTATAGTTACTTTCAATTAGCTGTCGGTGGACATCATATTAATAATTCATGCAGTATTAGCGATTAATTCATTAATAATCAACGACGAATTTATCTGTTATTTTACAACTGTTCGGCTAATAGGAACACATGTCATATTAATAAAATAACCATTAATAACGTTTTTAATGAGGCATATCGCTACGGATTAGATCGGATTATATTACGGTTCACAATTACCGGATCCATTGTAAATTATGCCGTCGTAAATGATGTTCACCATGCCTTTCGAAAGGTTTTATAATGATGATGCGAGTAGTAATACCGTTGGTACCACAGGACCTGAAATAGAACACAAATTTCTGCTTAAGAAAATTAAAGCACTTAAGTGATCGTTTGTACAAGATCATCAGAAAATGTTTGACCTGACTGTAAGGATTATAATTTTTCAAGGATTTCATTTTTTTTATCAAAAAAGCAATCAAACGTCGCATTATCGAAATATTGGTATTAACTGTATTTTTCCTTATGAAACACCTTGTATATTTTTAAATGTTTGGATTTTCTACGTTTCCTGTTTACATTGCTATAAACATGTACAGATATCGATGATAAACTAATTCCATAATTTTAATAATGTAATAACTAGATGCAGAAAAAACAAGTTAATATCACACTGAGAAAAAACTAACTAAAATAGAGGACAGATAAACAATTCAACTGTAGCAGCATATTATGCAATGTATATTTTACACGAAATATCGGATTTCAGGCCATTTCAGTTTGACCTAGGACACATTAAAAGTTCCTATCCTTGTTAGGAACTTTGCATTTCTTCTAAGGCATAGTATCATCTGAGAGTTTTTAGGACAAACTAAAATGACCTGATTATTATTAGGAAATATCCGAATAAAAATTTGCATCCAGAAGTTTCGATGGTCAGTGACATTAGTGTTGCAGCTTCTTAATGGGAATCGTGCAGCTATACCTATAATTTCTTTAAGATCTGCAGTTACAAATTCTTCGGGTAAAATCCGGGGATATAAGTATTAGATGTCAATGCACAAGACACTGTGGTACAAATGTACCATCTCCTCCTGATCCTCTCCTCCTCTTTCGCTCTCTTCATTCAACATATTTGCAAAATATTGCCTTCATCTTTCTCTCACTTCTGCCTCCTCTCCAATTAAATTGTCACTTAGTTACGTATTTCTTTCTTCTTATAATGACATTCTATTTCATTTATTTTCTTAACCTGTTCTGCTCACACTTTCTTTGCCTTTCGTCTTTGTTTCCTGAATATAACCTTATCTTCCTCTTGTACTGACTGAAGTGCTTTAATCCTTAGCTTATTTCTCTTCTCCGCCTCTCTGATACAACTCTTTTTTGGTATTACTTTCTCACTTACTATTTGTATGACATTTTCGATGTTTATCCATTCCTCATTTATATTTGCTTCCATTAACTGTGTGTTGTCTTGCAAACCTTTTCTCCTTTTTCCATATTTGGTTGTCTTTTTTTCCTTTGTAATCCTTTCCTTTTTGTAGGTTTTTTTATCTTCAAATCTATTTTCACTAGATAGTAATTCGAATTGTAAAATATACTATTTTGATTACAATCTCCATCTTTGGCCACATTTTCAACAGCGGCGGTTTCCAAACATCCCTATAGTTTAAGAGACGTACCCGTAAAGGTCGATCCAATCATTCACAAGAGTAGTCGAAGAGGAAGGTCGAAGGCGTCGAAAACAAAAACCCGAATTAATTACGAATAATGTTAATTTCGCGCGTTTCTCGATTCATTAATTTTCAATTAGCACGCGCTCCCGTTCGCGCCGTAAACATCGGTTAACTTTAATTAGAGTTGCGTAACAGTTATTTCCAGATAGAAAATCCGGCTATCGGGAATCCGAGAAGATGGGGAAGGGGGCGGGGCGGGAGTAGTCTTGTCGGACTCGTTTGTTCGGTCCTCTGCAAACACCGGATCCGGAGGAGAACATATATTTGTTCTCGGAGGTCATTACGTCAACCCTGCGTAATTTATTATTTTATCGGGGTTAATTCTTGTAACTGTGAATGATTTTCCAGCGCTTCTATACTCCATCTAATAATTATAGACAGTTGAATGACCTGCAAATATAACGTATGTACTCTAAAGCATATACGTACGTGTTACTTTTCTGAAAAGGTTACAAATAGTAAATATAGGTTAAAATAGGCATGAATGGAGATATTTTATTTTATCTACAACTGCTTTATAAGAGCCTCATTACAGTATCTATTTGGTACTGTTTCAGTTGAATAATAAAGGTCATCAAGTAATGTTAGTATATTATGCAACGATCATGTAATGATGCATAAACCTCGCATAAACCATACGAAACTCGCCTTCGGCTCGTTTCGTATCCCGGTTAATGCTCGTATATTAATAACCATTACATGAGAGTTGCATACGCTATTTTTTCTACACCCGATAAATAATCAAAAACCATAAATTTTATATTTTTATTGAACACAATAGGTAACAGTAATTATTCGTATGAACTGCATTTTCTGCTTTCTCCGATATGTGTGGAGGAGTCGATGGTAATTCTTCTATATCGCCGATATCAGACATTTTGATAAATTATCGAAGTTTAGCTAGGTATCTACGAAAATTTAATACGTACTGACTTTGACATCTAAAATAATTACATAAGAACCTAGGATAAACGTCAAATGCACAGCATGCTTGATTGAAAAATTATGGGTTTCTATTGTTTAAAAATCTGTATCGTAATGAAAAATCTGTATCGTAATGGGTATCATTATGAAACGGATTATGGGCATATAAGTGCATTGTTATAATACGGGTGTAGAAAAAATATATTACCCCACTAGTGAAATATTAAAAAAAGAGAGAACCAACAGGTTTATCAATTTGACATTTAATAGATAATTTAACTCGAGTTACTTGTTATAAATATTAACAACACAACAATCTAGCCTTCACACACGGTGTTGGACTTCCAAGCACCATGCTGTTTTATAGTTAGAAGGTCTGCTTCTGTGTTGGCTAGAAGTGAAGTAGATGATCGTCGAAAACAGTGCCCTGTATATTAGTATATTATTGAACGTATGATAAATTGAGAAAGAAAGCAATTTTCTCTGGCATTACACTAAACGTGTTTATACCAACAGGAAGTTTCATGCATTAACCACCTCTGTACCCAAAAAATAATCTTCCATGATCGACATATCTAGGACACAGGGCGAGGTATTTTTGTATTACTTGTACCAAATTCATATTTTCGATTCCCCCAGCAGTGATAAAGAATCCTCGGGAAACTTTGGTTTTCGCATCCGGTATGAAGATATTGTCACGGATTTCCCAATCCGAATTTTCTTACTCCCAGAAAAACACAATCCGTTAATTAATTACTTCTTTATTAACTATACTCAGTACACTACTGAACACTAATTAAAACTCAACTAAACACTTATTTAATTAATCGCTATCTAAATCACTTTGATATCTCCAACTAAACACTTCAATTCAGACTGTAATACAAGACTTATACAAGACTAACTTAATCGGTCGTTTATTTTTCTTTTATAGACCCAACGAATATTCCAGGTATATTCTAGCATCTCTAGATCTATTTTCTAGCATTTCTCGACCGCTTCTCGTCGTTTCTCAAATTTTCTAGTCCCGTCTCGATCCACGGCATTTTGTTTGTTTAACAGAATCGTGTAGGGGCGATCGGGGCAATCTTAGTAATTCGCGGTACCACAGTCGTCGATTTGGGTGTGAGTGGGGCAAGTTCCGTGACAATATGAAAAATGTTTCCTTCATTTTTTACGTTTTCTAACAGTAAATTAGTTAACTCGTCCACTCTGCATGCACCTCCAACTCCAACAATTAAGGCAACCTTAAATTATGCTTTTATGAATTTCAAATAGCAAACATTTTCTTGTTCCTACTTTTGTTAGCAAGAATAATGTGTCATCGGCACCTTGTAAACATTTTGAAACATCCCCTTTCGTTAATATTCTTGACTTTTTTGGTTTGTATCCCAGTGGTTATTTTTTCAGAAAAGCAATTAAATTGTTGAATTTACCGATGTCAACATTTTGCCGCATACAGATTGTAGACCGCAGCATAGAATAGAACGCCCAAAGACTAGATGATTTGTACTTCTTGGATATTTGTTCAAAAAATGCTAATACCTGTTCTTTTGCTTCATATTTTATATTCTTATATGCACACCAATCAGTGAATCGTTTATAAAATTGATCGTACTTGGTTCTCGATTTATCTGGTAAAAGTGAAGCCACTGCAGTTGTATCCCAACGAAAATTTGACCCCCCCTATAATTGGAAAACCAAATAATATTTCAAAATTCGCCGAGACCCGTCGATTTTTGTTCTTGGGGGGAGCTTTTTTGACAGTCAAGCCAACTCGATATGTTCATCCCCCTAATGCCTAGCAACCCCAACTTAAAAATTTCAAATGCAACTACCCCACTTGTGGCACATCATTTTAAAGCCCTTTTCATTGCGAATACAGTGACGTACCATTTTTAGAAACCGGTTGAGATTTGACAGAATTATTGGTTATAAACGAAAAGATGACAAACCAACTTACGCGTAGTAATTTCTACACAAATGCCCACCACTAATAAGTTTTTCATCTACTACACATGACCGCATTACCTAATTCTTATTGATGTGTCTATCAGTTTACAAAAAAGTCAGAAATGAAATAAAAAAGCTGAAGCAAATAAAACTAGACACTAAAATAGTTATTAGTAGAAGATACTTAAGTTTATAGGAAAATAGACCTTTTCAAAATAACAAAAAATCAGTACTACAAAAAAAGTCGGTGTTTTTTGCTTGTGACCAAGAAATCGTTAGTTTCAGCCGTTATTGAAAGTATTAACGTGTGTTCGAAATGGTTTATTCTATCGCGGAAAGAGTAGAAATTGTTGCAATATATTATCGAAATCACGATTGCGCTAAAGCTACAGCACGAATTTTTAATGCCAATCATCCTGAAAAAAAATGTAAACCACCAGTACGTTAAACACCTGATTGACAAATTTGTTGCAACAGGTTCGCTTTTAAACAAGAAACGTGAAGTAATTGGGCCAGTTCGAAATGAAGCAATTGAAGTGGCAGTTTTGGGTCATGTACAGATGGATAATAAGCAATCGATTACAACTGTGTCTCAAGCTTCTGGCGTATCCCGTTTCAGTGTTCATCGAATTTTGAAAAAACACAAGTTTCATCCATTTAAGATGACGTTGGTTCAAGAGTTACATGAAGATGACTTTGATCGCCGTAACCAATTTTGCGAATACTTTAGTGAACAACTTCTACTGAATCCAAATCTTCTCTACAATACATGTTTTTCCGACGAATGCACATTTATGTTGAATGGCGAAGTGAATAGACACAATTGTCGTTATCGGAGTGATACTAATCCGCATTTAATCAGGGAATTTGATACTCAGACACCTCAAAAAATTGAATGTTTGGGCAGGCATTTTGGCCGACCATCTTGTTGGACCATTTTTCATCCAAGGTAATATCAATGGAAACACCTATCTAGAATTATTGGAAAGTACAATTGATCCTAGGATAACAGAGATTTTAGAAAGTGACGACAATTTACTAAAAAATTAAATAACCTTCCAACAAGATGGTGCGCCCCCGCACTATGCTGCTGCTGTGCGACAATTTTTGGATGACCGTTTCCCGGGGCATTGGATTGGCAGAAGAGGTCCCGTCGAATGGCCACCAAGATCTCCGGATCTGTCCCCTTTGGACTTTTTTCTGTGGGGTCATTTAAAATCACGAGTGTACGCCACTCAGCCGGAAACATTGCAAGTGCTACGTCAGAGAATTGTAGAAGAATGCCGATTAATAACTGCGGATGTCTTTAATAATGTTCGAACAGAATTTGAAAACAGACTGTACCTATTATTGTTTGGGAGTTAACGGGGGTTATTTTGAGCAATTCATCAAATAAATCTGATTTATTATTTGCTTCAGCTTTTTTATTTCATTTCTGACTTTTTTGTAAACTGATAGGACGCATCAATAACAATTAGGTAATGCGGTCATGTGTAGTAGATGAAAAACTTATTAGTGGTGGGCATTTGTGTAGAAATTACTACGCGTAAGTTGGTTTGTCATCTTTTCGTTTGTAACCAATAATTCTGTCAAATCTCAACCGATTTCTAAAAACGGTACGTCACTGTATTCGCAATGAAAAGGACTTTAAAATGATGTGCCACAAGTGGGCTAGTTGCATTTGAAATTTTTAAGTTGAGGTTGCTAGGGATTAGGGGGATGAACATATCGAGTTGGCTTGACTGTCAAAAAAGCTCCCCCCAAGAACAAAAATCGAGGGGTCTCGGCGAATTTTGAAATATTATTCGGTTTTCCAATTATAGGGGGGGTCAAATTTTCGTTGGGATACCCTGTAGATAGAATCTGTAATGCACACGAGATCAGTTGTTATGGCTCTGTCTTTCATAAAACCATGCTGATTAGTATCTATCATCTCCTAATCTGTTTGCCTGACAATTCGTGGTCATACATCATAATACGAATGACTTCCTAATAGTAGAAAGAGTAGACGGGGTGGCTTCATGACGTGTAACGGCTCACTGCTTCGGCGTTAGTAAAAATTCACTTCGCCCGTCACCACTTCCATACAGCCTGAAAGGTAATCTATCTCCATTGGCACGTTGATGGGGGAAATAGTTCTTGACACATGTAGCCAAATCCCATATCCATTATTCAGATACGTCTTTTCGTACGAGAATGGGAATCTTTCAGTTTATTTGTATCGACACCGAAACGTGAAGATATGTGGGTATATTGTTAATTTGGATTCTTATTTGGGGAAAGTCGAACGGCTTTGGTTTAAATTTTCGTTAATTTAATAATTTTAAAATGTTTTAATGATTCATTTCTTTCCACTTGTTAAAAATTCTTTCCATTTTACACAAATGGAATGTATTTATCGGCTTAAAAATTTCCCAGAATTTACTGCGTACACTATTTACATACCGAATTATCATTGTAGAAGCCCAGCGTGAGTTATATAGCTCACTATAAAAACTCACGCTATTTTTTTATTGATACTATTAATTGCTCAAAAGCAGTTGAATAATTAATATATAAATTAACAGGAGTAGATAAATATTATTATTGTTAAGTATACGATATTATATACATTGACAAATAC
Organism: Monochamus alternatus; assembly: GCA_037114965.1. Lineage (NCBI taxonomy): Eukaryota > Metazoa > Arthropoda > Insecta > Coleoptera > Cerambycidae > Monochamus > Monochamus alternatus. The sequence goes on along the minus strand of CM073435.1, from coordinate 49,433,005 downwards.
AGTCACTTTCACCTCCAAGCAAGGGTAAGCATCACCCCAAAATATTTAAATGGCATTGAGGGTTGAGTAATATTTATTTTGGAAGCTTTTACAATTCTCTTTACAACAGACTTTAAATTGTATAATTCCGCCCAATACTTTGAAAAAATTTACATTTTAAAATTTAAATTATGTTTACTTGCTTACTTACTACTTAGTTGATTAAATATTCAAACTGATGACCGCCCGCTTCCATACAAGAATAAAGATTTTGTTCGAAATGTTCGCGCACATTCTAGAGCATTTCCGGAATGATTCGACGGCATTCGTCGACGATTTTTTGACGCAAATCTTGCAGCGACTCTGGCTGTGTTTTATACATTTTACTTTTTAGGTATCTTCACAAAAAAATCAAGGAGCTATAAATTCGGTGATCGTGGAGGCCACTCAATGCTGCCTCTTCTCCCTATCCAATTCCGTGGAATAGGTCCAAATACTGACGGACAATTAACCCATAATGCGAGGAGCGCCGTCCTGTTGAAAAATCAAATGATCTTCATCATACTCTGGAACATTTTCAATAATATCAGTCAAGCAGGGTCAATAGCGTGTGCCAGTAATTGCAAATACATTTGGCAAGTCAAATTACCACGTAGAAAAAAATGACCCACCAGCCGGTCACCGAAAATTCCAGCCCATACATTTAATTTTTCCGGTTACTGTGTATGCATCTCGTGAAAAACTCTTGGGTTTGAATCTGACCAATAGCGGCAGTTGTGACGATTTACAATCCCGTTCAAAAAACTACATTCATCAGAAAAACACATTTTAAAAAGAAACTGCGGATCGTTTCCTGCTCGCTCACAAATTCACTAGCTTTATTAACTATAGGTTTTTCAATATCTCGTTTTTTATTGTCTCTTGAAATTTTTTACTAACTCTAGAACATACTTCCTCCTGACACGTCGATCTTGATATTGTTCATTAAATAGCTCAGCTGTTCTATTCGCACATTTATTGGTCATAAAGTAAAGCGAAATAATATCTACCCTGTCCGCAATGGAATAAACCATAGTGTTTAATTTTCAAAAACACCATTAAATAAACTACCAACCAACGCTCCCAAATAATACTAGAAAATAAATTTGGAATCCACTAATTTTACGTTCGTTGTGTATGTGTATAATATTAATTTCTGTTTTTTACAATTATTGTGTTTTTTTACGAAAATGATAAGAAATGGCCAAAAACCAATATAACGCAAGAAATACTAAATTTATACCGTTGGTGTATTTAACTTGAATGAGTGACATTTTTACAATGACTAATTGTTTGTATATAAGTTTCAACTTTAAAATCAAAAGTATTGGGCGGAATTATAAAATTTAGAGTTTTCAAAATAAATATTTCTCAACCCCCAATGCCATTTAAATATTTTGGGGTGATGGTTACCCTTATTTGGGGGTGAATGTGGCGGAGTCAAAAATACCATCAAAGAATGTCTCCCTTTAATCTAAAACCGACGGGTCTGAGCGTTTTTCTACAATCTTGACGCAGTTCCTGAAAATGGCTCTATTTCGTTTTCATTGGGCCACCCTGTATTTAAACTGTGCTTAAACTGTTACATGTGTGTTGGTATACGGTGAGATGCCGAGATTAAAAATAGAAGACCCGTTACATGGCAACTAGTTGAATCTGCGGAAGAGAAATTTCAACATCCACCATGTACACAATTTTTCTCAGCATGTACCCGACAATCCAAATAGTGGACACGAAGCTCAGCCGTAATGGGCATTGCGTGCCCAAAAAGACCTTCCAAGAGATTTACATAAACACCACGGCGACACAAATGATTATTTGGCACGGAATCGTAAAAGGACGACTTAATTCCTATACGGCCACGTTCGTTTTCCTAAAAGGATTTTTATCTGGCCCACCATCGAGTGCAACGTTTTGTTTTCGCGACTGCTTGTCAGACCCTTCAAGGAATTTACATTTTTATATGGTTTTTATGGGGGGAACGACAGACGAAGTGGATCGCAAGGAGTGTTTTTATGGCCAAGAGGATAGAAATTGAGTTTTTACGTTTATATGGGCCTATGAAATTATTTTTCTCCACCAATTTCCTGTATATTATCAACTCCACTTCTCACAGACGCTGACTATGATTACGAACGCATCAACGAAGAAAATACTTATTTTTTAGGTACTAAACGACACACAATGACAAGCAAAACGTTATTTAACGTCATTCGCAAATAATAACTCACGAACGTATCATTGTACAAGCTCTGTCTAGTCGATACATCACCTATACGACGCTTGAATACAATCTCCGTCTGACCCTGGCCATTCGAAGTTATTGTTTCGAGTCGCCAGACAATGCCATGCAATTTCATAAATCAGCATCAAAATGGCTTTGATTGGGGATCGTAATTTAATCACACACGCCTCCTCTCGGCGTCGTCTTCGGCTTCGGGACAGCAGGAGAATGTTAATAAGGCCGCAGGTGAGGTTCGAGGAGTTATACGCGGTGAAACGGAGAAGGCCGTGGATTAAAAACGATCGAGGGAATGAGAGAAGATCGAAACGCACTTCGCTTGCCCCGAAATTGATTGAATTCAACGTTATGTAAATAAAAAATACATAATTATTTATTAATGAACGTGTTAAATCTAAATGGGTCAAGTGTAGGTCCTTGAGGAACACTAGTTATGTAAAATAGAGCTCTATGGGATGGGTCTGATACAGTAAAAATAGTAATTCCTTACAAAAGATATTAACATTAGTTGTAGTTACGTTAATTATAAATTTACTGTAACTAAAATTCGAGCTAAACATATTTATTTTCATATATATATTTATATATATATATATATATATATATATATATATATATATATGAGTATTTTCAACAACATATTTTTCTAATGCGAATAAAATACCTACATTGCAATACATTTTTAGATGATGGATGAACAATACAATTTTACAGAGAAGTATGGATAATTCACATTTAGAGAATGGATAGATAAATTCCACTAAAAAAATCTGCTGGTCAGAAATTGCCAACGTAAAGTTATGTGAAATTACAGACAAATTTTTATAAGCGTATTATTCACGCTATACCTTAGGCTGAGCTTGCCTTCTTCGAGCCACTCTGTATACCCCACACCTCAGTCCTATCAAAGTTTGATATAAAAGGGGCCTTCCCCCTTTCCCCCTCGACCCTTTCAGTACGCGGCGACCGCTTTAATCCAATTTAATCCTGTCAAATTTATTTAATTGAGCGGAATGGCTTTAAATGCGTTCTGAATTGATTTTTTTTAATTGTATCTAAAACCCGTGGTAATAGACTTTGTGCTCCGAATGTTAATTCGGACTTCTTATTTGTATGTTGGCGTTCACCCGCTTTCCCCGTCGTCTCTTTCTCTTTCGCTTCGCTATTCAGGCGTCGCCAAAATGAAAATCTTTAACTCGAGAAACATAATTCGCGGATTGCGTTAGCAGACGGAATGAATAATAAAAGGGACTGAATTTACTCTGAATAGAAGAAATGTTTATAGTAATGTAGTTTTTACATGGCACCGGATTTAAATGACTATGAAAATAGCAGCAGTTTCTATATACAATAGCTATTGCAATAAGTTAGGAACAGTGACTTTTTCCCGCATCAGGTATCAGGTTTTTGGATCGAGGCGCCAGTCAAGATAAAAAAATACGCCATATGCGGAAAAGACATTTTTCTTACGAGTTGCACGCACGATTCTTTTAATAGTGTTTTGAAAGTAGCTAAAATAACTATCATAATTTTCTATTGAAAATTGTGAATTTCGTAAATGTGGAATCCTGAGGGAATGTTGCTATAGAAACGATTTTGTTTATTAGATTTTCGTTAATATTATTGTGTAGGTGAGTTGAAAATGAAAAATGTCAGAATCTTCTGCTTACAGCGATAATATGGAAGACGATATAGAAGAATCATCAAAAATCGCGATTCAATCATTATTGCTGACAAAATCCAAAGATAAATATGAAAAAGCATATCGCTTATTTGAAGATTGGAAAATTTACTATTTCTAACGAGGATATCGAAGGAGTCAATCTTGTCGAAATGTTTCGAAGATATTCCTCTCTTCGTCCGTCACCAATGGAGCATTCAAGATCCTTCCTAGGATATAGAAATGGAAAATGTACAGACAATGCGTTGGTATAAATTCTATTGGGGGTTTCCCTAAAAAGATTGCAGACTTTTTTAAATCGCCTAATGCTGGGAATTACACCGGCCATTGTTTCTGGAGAACATCTGCTATACGATATTGGCTGGTGCAGGAGCAGACATCACCACTATTAAAAGGCATAGTGGATGGAAAGCAACGAACGTGGCAGAAGGATATTTAGAAGATTCCGTTCAATAAAAACTTCAAGTAGCCTCAAAAATATTAGATCAAAGAGAGATCAATATAAATACAAACTCGGCCTCTACTTCATCAAATAGATGCGTAAGGTTTTCCATAACAAATTGTAAATAAGTTACTGTTAAAATTTATAATAATAAGAGATGATATAAGTTGACATTAAATGAATGGTTAGTTCAGCAATTATGATGTAATTTTTGCGTGCGGAAAAGTTTTTTCTCGCACTAATTAGGAAAAATCGAACTTTCCTAACTCAAATTAGTTACAAAGTACTGTGTGAAAACACTATTTAAAAAATACATTTCCATTCACAACACAAAAAAAAACATATCCTTTCTACGTTTTCGATTTTAAATATGAATGTGATTGCTGATATAGTAAATAAAAAATGTAACACAACTTTTTTTTTGTTATAGAGACCTGCAAGGGAACAACATCACTGCCATCTATGAGTCGGATTTCCAAGATCTGTCAAAGCTGAGAATATTGTAAGTGAATCTAAAACAACTTTTTTGGAAACAACAGTTTTTTCGGCGTTGATATTTCACCGTAAAAATTAACTTTTTCCCGTTTAGTATTGATGTCATTTGCACTCTTTTTGTATAATGAGCCAAAACCTGAAATAATGTTAAGACCTTAAATTGTTAAAAGTTTTTTAGGAAAAGTTTTGTTAGGGATTGCAACCGACTCGGTTTTTTCATAATTTAATTATTACTTTATTATACCGCGTGGTAAGTTTCGCAAAATATGTTCATAATTTCCTTAGAATTAATATTATTTTTTCGAAAAATTGTGAAATAGGTAATTCGATCTATGTTTTTAAATAGGGATTGCTTGACGTAAAAAATGTATTTTTTCCAGGTGTTATGTTTGGGTTGTAATGTCAACACACATTTTTTAAGTTGTTAATTGTTCCAAAGATATGAACGGAAAACGGGGACACCCTGTATAATAATGATTTCAGTTGGGGTAAACGTACATTTTTCTAAAAAACTATACAATGTGTTCCGAAATTAATGCAACACAGAACAACAAAATAATGCAATATAGAGATGTCAAAATTATAATTTTATTTTCGACATTTGTAAATAACCTTTTAAAAAATCCAAATATTTGCATACATTTTGGAGATCGGGGGTTTTTAGGGGCGAGAAATTCTGATTTGTTTCAGATTTTGACGTCACTACCTTTATAACCGTTAACTTTTGTCAAAGGTAAGTTTGGCTACATCGCATTATTTTAATTTTGGAACACCCTGTATTGTAGTGTAAAAATCTAGAATGTGTTGCATTAAAACATGCCGTAAGGAATAGAGCATTTACATGTAGGCGGCGCTGCAATCAATGTTAGGTATTAAATCTAACCTCACAAATATTTGTTATTTAATTTTTGTTGTGTTTCAATTTGTTTAAAAAAAACATGCCATATAAATGTTGTGTATCGCAGTGTTTATCTGTTGCTAATAAAAATAAAGATTTCATGTTTCGCAAGTTCCCTAATAATGGCTGAAAAAAATGGTTAATAGCAATTGAGTCCAGCAAGAAACCAACCCAGAAACCAAAGATCTGCTGAAAACATTTTACAGAATATTGTTATGCTATTACTAGTATGGGTAAGTACAAGCATACATGATCTATTTTCAGTGTATATTTTTCATTATTTAATAAGGTTTCATTCTTATTTTGAGGACAATGGAAAATTCTCAAAAAACAGCTGTTTCAACATTATATTTACCCGTACACGAAAATATGATACCAATACTGTAAAAAATAATGAACGCATGAAAAGGTACATGAAAAGGCTAAAACAGGATAAAAACGTAGACAAACTTGCAGATGGAAAAAAAGTAGAAATCTGACACGAGCTAAATGTAATCATACAAAAATTACTTGAATTATAATAACGCCAGTAGTCCTGAAAGTATAAGCAAGTGCATCTAGTAGTAACAAGTTATTGTACTTGTACTGTAATAAAAACACCAAATAAAAACTGCATATGTTTATTATATGTATATGTCACATGTACATTATTTTAAACACTGATTTTTTTATATATTATTCGTATTTTTTCTGAAACTGGGCATTTAATGTACTTTTTTATTTATTAGGCATATTACATGCAACATTTTTCTATCGATTCGTGATTTATAAAATTTCAATTCTTTAAGAAACAAAGAGGTTTAAATTAAGAATTACCAGGAAATTCTTTAGGCACTCCCACGTTAACAATTTCTGTGTTAAATAACGTTTTATTACTTCCCTTTCCAAATTACTAATGTAAAATGCAAATAAACAAGGTTATGTGAGGTTAACATAAATAAGATTTTAATACTTTTTGTACTTGTACAAGTTTAATTTTGATAAAAGGGATGCAAATTAGATTTACAATCACTATTTGTCTCACACGAATTCAAATCAAAAATTATCGAACCACAGACTCGTAAACTAGACCATAGAACATTAATATTAATACCTTAACTTTGACGCTAGCGCCCCTATCGGAATTTAATGACACTGAGTTAATGTAAATGCTCTATTATTTGCGGTAGAATCATAAAAAATATGTTAATTTTTACAGTTAAGGTACATTCTCTTTGAAAAATTCCATCACGTTTATAAAACTTACGACGAACGCTCGCGAACATACATTTAAAACCATCCAATTGTTTTCGCAGGCAATTGACGGATAACGAGATACGAACTATAGAAAGGGACGCATTTCAAGATCTCGTAAATTTAGAGAGACTGTAAGTAGAGCCGTCTGCTAGCCGAGCCAACTATTATTCCTCTATCTTTTTTTTTGTAGACGTCTCAATGGGAACAAAATACGACACATTCCGGAAAATTTATTTTCCACGATGCCTAATTTATTTCGCTTGTAAGTAAATTCATGTGGAAGGAGGGATACTTTTGTTCGGTTGATCTTTCTGTAGCTTATGCTTTTCCTTGTACTGTCGCGTATGGCCTGAGTGTTGTCAACATTCTGTATGTAGAGGGTAGTGGGATATCTAACAGAATCAGTAGCAAGGGAAACAATATAGAGACTAATAACACAATATGGAAATACGTCCAGATGATCAAATTACAAGTGTATTATGAAAAAATACTTATTAACTTAACAAAACGATTGAAAACACATTTTTTCAAAGTATATCTAGGTACCTATGTAGAGAACCAAGTGAGATATTGATTAGAAGATAGAGTCATTCAGCATTTTTTTAAATATTTTCTGTATGATTTTAGTGCGACAATTATAATTTTCTGACGCTTCTGTTTTTTGTTAACATCTGTATCAAAATCTCACTTGGTCCTCTATACAAAGTGTTTGTTAAAAAATGGGCCATACTTTAAGGCTAGCTTCCTTGGACGAAAATAAGGTGATCTAAATCAACTTACCTTAGTACCACCTTGCTTCCTTATTTTTTCTTTCAGATTTTTTTTAAGGGGGAAGATCTTTGGAAAATGATTAGTTGCTTTGAAACAGCATTAGTTTTAAAACAGCTATACTTGTTATATGTCACTAAAATACACCATTTTAGAGAAAACTGCATTTAATGTTCGAGTTGTAAATGTATGAATTACTCTCTCGAGTATTCATTAAACAGTGGGTCTAACTTCGTTGGACAAAAATAAGGTGATCTAAGTTAACTTACCTTAGCACAACTTTTCTTCCTTAAGAAGATATAGGTCTAAGAAAGTTTTTTTTAATACAATCTCGAGTCTATAACTTTTTAAGCAAGCAAAGTTGTACTAAGATAAGTTTACTTAAATCACCTTATTTTGATCCAAGGACGCTAGCCTTAAATTATAGTAAGTATAGTAAAAAATCTTCATTAAAAATTAAAAAAATGTGAATACGCTTGCCCAAGAAATAAACAAATTAGGGTAAAAAAATGAAATAAAAAAAATATTCTCGGGCCTATATCTTCTTAAGGAAGAACTTTCGTTCAAGGACGTTGGATGAAAATTAGGTGATCTAAGTTAACTTACCTTAGTTTTCTTCCATAAGAAGTTATAGGTCTGAGAAATTTTTTTGTAATACATTCTAGAGTCTATAATTTTCTATGAAAGCAAAGTTGTACTACGGTAAGTTGACTTAAATCACCTTATTTTGGTCCAAGGACGCTAGTCTTAAAATATGGGTTAGATATTCTTATGTAGCATAAAAAACCTTCTTGTAACAAAATTTTAATACGGTTGCCCAAGAAATAAACAAATTAGGGTAAAAAAAAATAAAAAAAAAGATATTCTTGGACCTATATCTTCTTAAGGAAGGAAGGTGACACTAAGGTAAGTTGATTTAAATCACCCTTTGCCCATTACCTCTAGCACAGATTCGTTTGGTATAAGGTGACCCTGAATAGAGGTAAAAGTTATTTTCAAGGTTTGCCCCCACATTAAAAATTATGTATATAAATAATTTTGAAATGTTGACCAAATTTCAGCTAAAAGCCCCTACAATTAATAATATTTAGAAACGAATCCATTCAAAAACGAAAAATTAATATTAAATAGTCATTCGCCACCACCAACGCTTCCCAATTACTAATTCTGTTGGACTCAACTTGGTGTACCTTTCACAAAAAAAAAATTAAATCAACCCATTAAAAAGTAACATAAGCACAGCATTCATAAAAAACCGACGAACCATGGCAAACAAATTAAATACCAATTTGTAACATTAATCCATGTAAATTTATGCTTAAAAATTTTAATTAAACATGCCTTTAGTCTGCCTAATTAACAATCCTTTCTGTTTGGTGGGTATGCAACGCATCTCTTGTCGTTCCTCGAGCTTATCTGATGGGAATGAAATTCTAAAAGTTATTTTTCTGTCATTTCAGGGACCTCAGCCATAACTTGATCTCCGTCGTTGGCAGGAAGACCTTGCGAGGCATATCGGCCTTAAAAAATTTGTAAGTACACAGAAATATTAAATGATACACTTCTAAAAATGACGATTTCCAAAAAAGCAACAATTTATTCTGCCTAGTAAAAAAAACACGAACAGTAACACAAAAATAATAACAGTAGACACAGGAATACTTCTAGAATACAAATAAAAGCCAAAATTTATTAGCAAGTAATATTTGACATTTCGTTTCATATACCAGTGACGTCACCCGTGAGTTTGTGAGCGGGCGGAGCGAAGGAAATCAGCAGGTTGTAGATTGTAGCCTTGACTATATACACTAAGACTAGCCAATCTAATGGGAGACCTTGTTGGCCTGAATGGGAAACCAACTCTCGCGTAACGGGAAACGAACTCAAAAAGAACGTTTACGCTTGGGCTATTTGCTAATAGATGGCGCAATATTAGGTACTAAAATGACATGAATTTGGATATCGTCGTTGAAACTGCAAAACCTCGTATATGCATTTTTTATCAAAAGTGAGATTTTTTAATTAATGTCATGGTAAGTATCTAATACATGTACGTGCAAAAGCTCGTGACTGTAAATGTATCGAAAACGAAGATATTTAAGTGTTCATTAACTCGTATATGCAAAGCGGGAAACATGTGCGTTCATAACCTCTTATTCTCACATTGTGCAATACCGGTGCATGCTGTCACGGCTTTGGTGTGTTTATTTGTGTTGTGATTTTAAAAGTAACACGTATTATAACGTAAGAACACATTAAGACAATTTTTCAATTTATGTATTAATAGCTCATTACATTAAAATACGTAGGGAAGTTTATTTTAATAAATAATAGATTTGGAAAGTATTGAAGTCATATACGTTCTTTTTACCAACTCTTTTTCAAATAATTTATTTCATATACATGCTTTTGTACCAATATTCTTGCAGAAGTTGTACCTTATTAACAAGGATACAGAAAATTGTACTTCTGTATAAATAAGAAAATAAAATATACACAAAATTTTAAGTAAAAATTTGTTATTATCGTTATTATACAGGGTATTATAAGTATGAATGCCATTATTTTAACATTTGACTGACAGGAACAAAAGTACGGTGTGTGTCGAAAATTGAACAGTTTTTCCAACAAAAATGTAACTGTGAATTTTTACGCTTAATTACTTGGAAAATAACAGAAAAATGTTTTTGCGTGTCTGAAGTGGTTGACTTCCGAAAGCGTGTTCGATTAAATGTTATAAAATATTAAATAACACTAAATTTAATATTTTCCTGATAGGTTATTAAAACTTAATTAAAACAATTTTTTAAATTGTTCAATTTCCAACGTAAAACTTTTTTCTTTTAGGAAAGTTTCTTAATAGTAGTGTACATAATTCTAGTACTCTGTACTTAATAACTATTTAAAAAAATAGTTGAAATGGTATGTATTATCTATACGATTTTATACTTTATTCCAGCATGGATATTTCTCGAGGTAGACTTCTTGTGAAAATGGCTTTACGTGGCAACGGAAACCAAAGTATAGACGAAAGAAATAATGACAGGCAAGTTCCAATCGAGGAAATTACATGCCAACAAATGGAAAATAGTAGGGATAATTTTCAGATTTTTGATAACCAGAGCAGCATTCCAATGATTTCAGTTGAGGATGAAAGCAAGGATATATTAAACGACGCAATTGTTCACGATGTAATTATCGAAGAATCCATCAACTCTACATTAGAAACTGATGGTGACGAAAACGGTTTGGCAAATCAATTAGTTAATCTTCAAAATGGTATAGATACTGATTCCCAAAGTGATTTTATTCCAAGCATCAATAACTCAGAGACTGACGACAGTGAAAATGACAGTAATTGCAACAATAACTTAGAATCCGAAGACAATGAAAATGAAAGACCCTTAGGAGATACCGACGCAATATTGGCCGAAAATGCAAATTCCGAAAGAGAAAATAATAATGAAGATACTCCCCCTAGGAAGAAAACAAAGTATAGGATTACAAGGGAACAAAGATATAAAAACAAGGAATTACGAATGCGTGGAGAGGCTTATAATGGTCTAAAAAAAGATAAATTTGGACAATACGTACAAACAAATGAGATACGTGCCCGAATATTGGGTCCAACGTGTACAGCCGACTCTTGTAAAAATTCAAAAGTTTTCTTTTGTTCCATCTTTACTGATGATGAAAGAAAAGCTTTGTTTGAAAAATTCTGGGAAACATTGACATGGGACATGAAACGTACATACATGAGCAGTTTGGTTGATTACATACCAAGCAAGAGAAAGAAAGAAGATTCGAGAAGAAGTGGAACACTCATTTATCATCTGAAGAAGGGTACTGAAAAGGTTCGTGTGTGTAAGAAAATGTTCCTTTCTACTCTTGGTGTGAAAGAGTGGACTGTTCGGGAATGCAGTAAGAAGTTATATGGAATACATGAAGCAGAACGAGATATTCATATTAGTAAACGGAATCGTCAATCTAATGACAATAGAAGAATCACTTTAAAATCTTTCTTGGATGAGTTGCCTAAGATGCCGTCTCATTATTGCCGTGCTTCAACTTCTAAGATCTACCTTGAGCCAACTTTCCAGAGCAAAAATGACCTTTACCGAGAATATCAGAAGTACTGTGAGTCTAAAAATGAAAAAGCAATGTCATTACAGGTTCTGAAAGAACAAGTAAAGAAAATGGATATACAAATTTTTAAACCTCGAAAAGATCAATGTGATCTATGTTTATCATACAAACTTGGACACATTGATGACTTAGCGTACCAAAAACACCAAACAAACAAAAATCAATCGAGATTGAGTAAAGATACAGATAAAGAACTATGCAAAAAGAACCCAAAAGAAATTGCAGTGTTCACTGTTGACACGCAAGCTGTCAAGTTAGCACCAATGCTAAAGGCTAGTGCTATTTATTATAAAACCAAGTTGTGTGTTCACAATTATACAATCTATAATTTATATAATGGTCAAGTAGATTGTTATCTTTGGGATGAGAGCCAAGGCGGTTTAGAGGCAAACATATTTGCAAGTCTGTTGGTAGCCTTTCTCGAGAATCACCTTTTAAAAGAACCCAATACCAAACAAATAATTATCTACAGCGATGGTTGTGGGTACCAAAATAAAAATGTAATTGTTTCTAATGCACTTTTGAAACTGGCAATTGACAGACAAGTCACGATTGCACAAAAATTTTTCGAGAAAGGACATTCACAAATGGAGGTAGATTCTGTCCATAGTACAATTGAAAAGAGACTTCAAAATAGAGACATATATCTGCCCACGGATTATATTGCTGTCTGTAGAGAAGCTCGTGCTAAAAATCCTTATCGTGTCAAATATTTGGAGTACTCCGATTTTAAAGACTATTCCAAAGTAAGATTTTATGGAAGTGTGCGCCCTGGTATCAGAGCGGGAGATCCTCAAGTCACTAATGTACACTGTTTCGTTTATTTGCCTGAAGGGCTAATACAGTACAAACTTAATTATACTGATGATTATGAAAATCTCCCCAGAAGGACCAAAGTAGGAGAATATCCAGTGACACAATTATATAAAAATCGACAGAAAATTAAAAATGAAAAATACAATCATTTGCAACAATTGAAGAAAGTTTTGGATCAACAATTTTGGCAATTCTATGACAATTTGCCGCATTGAAATCTTAAACTAATAGTATTTTTTTTGTTTGAAATATATATATATATATATTTAATAACTACGTCATTCAAAGAACAGGATTTTTTTATCGTGTGCTTACTAGCATAACAAATAATTATTTTTAAGTTAGTAGTAGGGTGCTCAATGTGTTAAAGGACTGGTGCAAAACCATGTATTTAAATAACAATAATAGGTTTTTGTGGTCAAAACCACGTAAGTGATAAAAAAAATATATTTTAAGTTTTTTCTATGTTTTCTGTTATTATATCATTCAACATCTGATTACCTTGATTATAAATGCCTTTTGTTCCTAATTAATAAAAATAGTTATTTTTCTAAATAGTTTTTTATGCCTCCTGAAAAATTTGTCAGATCGTATATACGTGGTTTTGCAGTTTCACCGACGATATATAATTTTGAAAGCTCCTCCCATCAAAGATGATTGGTTCATACATATTATGTTATGTACAATCGTTTGCAATAATATTGACACTCTTTAAATTCAATTTTGCTATTTCTTTTGAACTGCTGACGTATTTGTAATGAAATCTACTTTCAACTTTTAACATTAATAATTAGTTGTTTCACTTACCAATATAAATTTAATGAGTTTCTACTCAGAACTTCGAGAAGTTCAAAAACTGTTTCGAGAGAGTGTCATTGTTATTTCAAAAGCTTGTATGTACTTAAAATTCATAACTTTAATGACATTCGATAGGATTACTGTTTATTTTATTATTAAGTGAATGTGTTAGTCATGAGGAAGCAGGCAGGAAATAAATGTTAATTTTTAAAATGTAATAAAACTAGATGAAACATTCCAGGAATAAAACTTTTCAGCGCAAGGTGAAAATCGACTATAATGATAGATTTTGAATTCTGATAAGTAATTATAGTAATTTTATCACGATTTTTAATAAAAAAAAACACAGAAGTGCAGTTATCCAATGCAAGTATCTCTCAACTGATTGAAATTTAATTCAAAAAAATTAGTAGGTATCAATGAGTCGTTTACTTTTTTTAAATGTCCAGAGTAACTTTGGAAAAAAACTCATATTTGAAAAAAAAAATATCTACATATTTACTTTTATGGAGAAAAATAACAACAGAGCAGTAAAAACAACTTAGCCCTTGAGCAAACTCTCTCTACTTCTACATGTCTTAATTAATTAAACTAATTATTACAACTAATTACAGAAAATTTTCAATATGGCAATTTTCTAATGCTCCTAAGAGATTTCCTCACGTCGAAAAATACATTTGGTTGTTTTAGATCAGTTTTCTGGAAAACGGTAGGAATTTCGTTAACAAAAGATAGAAATTGTCATCATCTGGCAATGGTCTATCTGTTTTAATATGTACCTATTACATAAATTATGATTGCTTTTCTTAAAATATGTTTCCCTACCAAATTTGATGACAATCGGTTGAGCGATCCTAGTTATTAAAAAAAAAACGAAAAAAAATATGTAAACCTGTATCTTTTTCCACAGCAACATTTTAGTAAGGCATATTTAGCTATATCTTCATATTTTGCTCCAAAACTGTCATTCCTACTCTGACACATCATTAATGGTTCACCTTATATAATACTTAAAATAATAAATTTTGAAACACATTCTTTTTTGATGAGGCCTGTAAAGTTCACAAATTATTTTTACTAAAAACATTAGCTCATGTAAATTTATTTAAATTTGCATGCGCAAATGTTAAATTATTTTTTACAAAAAGACTACAAAATAATTTATTTCACACCATCACAAAATTATACTTAGATCAAACATTGAAAAAAGATACTTGGTGTTTTAGAATTTTTACTAATGAATTTTTCGCAAAATAATAATGCATCTTATGCAGTAAGAGAAACCCACACGATAATCTGCAGTTCTATATGTCTCTTTATAGAAGTAGGTATGTCGAATTCATTTGAATTATCTTAATATGTTTAAAGGAAATAAAACAGAAAATATAAATTTTGGCATATCGCTGAAAACTCTTTTAACAATCTTATTTTTCTGTTTTTTTTTTTTTAAATTAATTTACAGTTCATATTCTTACTTCTCTAACGCAATAAAATAAACTGCTTATGTTTCAAACTTTATGATCTGTGGTTTGAATATAAATATATTGCCACAATCTTATTATTTAGGAACGTATATAAAAAAGGGTCACGCGGCCACGCCCTCGAAACGCCTTCGCAGTTTTTTGCAGATCAAAATAGTAGCGCTTTATTTCCTTCGTTTGAATAAATGCGTATTGTTACACAGTACGACATCTAACAGGAATTATGATAACTATTTAGGTCTTTATTAAGGATTGACCCTCTTGGTGTAAATACTCAAGGGTTGTAGGCAACCTCTTCTGTTTAGGGATCTTGGGAAATACTATACTCAGGTTAACAATGTAACAGCCTCAAACATTCGCAAATATTTTTCCTGTCGGAATATCCTTTCTTCACAAATGACGCGGCCCATTATAAATGTAACATATATTTTCCACTTTTTACGTATAAATGAAAGTCACATACAGTTATCGTCATTTGCATGAACAGGAAATGCACGTGCAAACGTAAATACGCGTCAAAGCCCATCATGTTTATTCTGAAATACCGGTATTTGTATTGCAGATACCTAAAACATATTTACCCGTATTAACTCGCCGATGATATGTAAATAATAATGACGGAAATTCAAGGACAAGTTAGATATACTGTAATTATATAGCCGCTAACTTCCTGCAATATACGCGTATGTTTTAAATTGCCCATTCGCTAATGTATGCATTAAAGCTTGTCGGCTTTGATTTTATGTTCGAAATTCTGTTCTTTCGTTTCATTATTAGAAGCCGGATCGGAGTCTTCGAATCCAGGCCCGGATCCAGTACGGACGGTATCATGAACACGAAACTGCTGTCAAGGGTATTAAATTAATATTTACTCTCTGAAGGCGACGATCTTACAAAATCGCCCGAGGACGTGAACTGCTACTAATACTTGCAGTGCATACAACTCAAACTACACTAGCGGAAAAAATTAAGGGATTAAAAAAAAAATCTCAATTTTTTGCGATTCTTCAAATGGCTGTATCTTTGGTAAAAATGGTGGTATGTGAGGGAAAAAAAAGCAATTTGAAGCTTGAAGTATCTAGTTTATGGATCTTGTGATAAAAAAAATCCAAGCAACAATTGGCGCAAAATCCTAATGAATCTCATGGAAAGAAAATTTTTCGAAATTTTTTGCATTCTTATTTTTAGTATACGGACTTCAAAAAAAATTCAACCTAACCACTATATGGATTGGATAGGTTGTTCATTTAGCTTCAATTTCTTTTTTTGTTGGCCTCGATACGACCATTCCTCGCTGAGTTACCTTTAGAGCTCATAATCTGTAAAAAAATGAAAAAAAAATCTCCTAATTTTTTTCGACATTTTTATTGCGGAAAGCGTCCATTTTCTGAGCGACCAGTGGTTCCTGAGATATTGCTGAGAGAAGAGAAAATGACGCATTTTCATTCAAACGCTGATAACTCAGCGAGGAATGGTCATATCGAGGCCGACAAAAAAAGAAATTGAAGCTAAATGAACAACCTATCCAATCCATATAGTGGTTAGGTTGATAAAAAAAATTTTAAGTCCGTACGCTAAAAATAAGAGTGCAAAAAATTTCGAAAAATTTTCTTTCCATGAAATTCTTTTATCGTAAGATTCATAAACTAGACCTTCAAGCTTCAAATTGCTTTTTTTCACTCACATACGACCATTTTTACCAAAGATACAGCCATTTGAAGAATCGCAAACAACTGAGATTTTTTTTTGATCCCTTAATTTTTTCCGCTAGCGTAGTTCGTTATTGCATCTCTACAATAATTATGGAAAACAATTTAAATAAAATATGCACTAACTTTATAATAAGATTCTATCTTTGTTGTATTTTTTTACAGACACCTCGACAATAATAGGATAACTTGCATAGACGATAATGCCCTCAGAAGTTTGAAGGACTTGGAAGTTCTGTAAGTATAAAATGATATTAAAAAAACGTATTGACCATAATATTGCCTCACTATTACTCTATTGTATGCTAAAATTTCAGGTAGTTTTGTTATTCCATTTCTTAGTTATTAATGAAAATGTTGACAAAAATCACGGTTTTCTTCCTACAAAATTGATAGGTATCTTTCACTTTAACTCGTCGTAATTTTTTTTGTTAATTGATAAAAAAAAAATACAAGCCGTGGAAGGGCCACGTCTACATTTTTTTTTTAGACTTAGACTTTAATCTTTGAATTCAAAGTTTAATCTCTGAATTCAGACTTTTAACTTTGAATTCAGACTTTAATGTCTGAATAGACTTGCTTTCTGCTTGTGGCTGTATTCAGGCCCAGTTTTGAGTAGCCAATGACTACTAGATGTGTACACACGTGGTATGTCTTGCGTGCTCATATTCTGTTAACTATTATGACAGATTGTGAGCAGTTAAGGTTGCCAGCCTCATTTCTGATATACTGATAAGGACTAACCAGTTCGAAACCAGTACATGACTAGTGGCACCGCTGACGATTAACTGCGGCTGTTTGCTATAGGTATTTCAGGTGTAATTCAAAGGCGCAACATTATTTAGACATCCAGTACTTCAATAGTACTGTTCATGACAATGGTACAACCAAATTTAATCAGGAAATTGGTGTTAGCACTTCACGGCAGTCTAGATCCGAAAATAAATATAGGTCTGAGGAAATTAAGTGATCTAAATCATTTCCATGCAACAGACTGCAGAAACTATAGGGATATATCATTGTTAGATATAGGGTATAAAATTATGGCAACGTTAATAACACAGAGAATAGGACCTATACCAGAACTACAAATAGGGGAGTATCAAGCAGGTTTTAGAAAAGGAAGGTCAACAACAGACCAAATCTTCATGGTGAAGGAAATTCTGACTACATGCTATGAGTATGGGATCAAAGCAATGATTTCGATCAAAAGGAATAAACTAAGTAAAATTTTGAAACAATTTGGGATACCAACCAAACAATTAGGCTATTGAAAATGACCTTAAATGCTAAATCCAAAGTACGAATAAAAGGTGAATGTTCGGAAGGCTTTACTATTGATACAGGACTGAGACAAGGAGACCCACTCTCAACGCTTCTTTTTAATTTAGTACTAGAAAAGGTCATAAGAGATAGTCAGTTGAACAGAGAAGGACATATATTGTTTAAAAGTCATCAAATTGTAAGTTATGCAGATGACGTGGCTATTATTGCTAGAGATAGTAGGGAATTAGAAGAAGTAACGAGAAAACTTGTGGAGGAAGCACGTAAAGGGGGATTGCAGATAAATCAAGAGAAAAGTAAGCTATTGAGAAAAGGAGAACAAAAAAAGGATACCAATTTTAAATTGAGAACAGAGCATGGAGAGATGGAGTTTGAGGAAGTTCAAGAATATGTGTATTTGAGGGCGCTAATAACAGCTAACTGTGATGAGGAACAAAAAATAAATAAGAGAATAATAAAAGCAAACAGAAGTTCGGCAGCAGTCAACCACTTATTGAAATCAAAAAATGTGTCCAGAGGAGTAAAATTTAGAATGTATAAAACAATTTTGAGACCGACAGCGCTGTATGGTAGTGAAACCTGGGTTCTCAATAAGAAGTCAAGAGAAAACCTTTTAAGGTGGGAAAGGAAAATCTTAAGGAGAATTCTAGGGGGTAAGAAGACGGAGGAAGGCTATGTAAGGAGAAACAATGAGGAAATATATGCAATGTACCAGGCACTAACAATAGACGAATTTGTAAAAGCCAGAAGAGTGCAGTGGCTAGGGCATCTAGAACGTATGGAAGATGAAAGGGCAGTTAAGAAAATAGTAGGGAGTAAACCTAACTACAAGAAAAAAAGAGGTAGACCGAGGAAGCGATGGAGAAAGGCAGTGGCAATAGATCTAAGGGAGAAAAATGTAACAGATTGGAAAAGAAAGGCGAAGGACAGAATGGAATGGAGGAAAATAACACAGCTCTGGGCCTAAAAGGCCTGTAAACAGCTTTATACATAAATAATTTCCCAAACAAGTACAGTCACACCTTAAATCGTCTCTAGAATCAAAAACAGTAAAATTATACAGGATGTTGTAAAATTTCGTAGTTCATGACAAATATCGTAGTTTCATTTTCCCCTGTATATTATGTCCTCTAAATCTCAATTCTCTATCTAGAAACCTCTGAGTACTACGACTTGTCCCATAATTTCGTTAGCAGTACAAGTTTAGAGATTAATGTCTGAATTCAGAGATTAAAGTGTGAATTCAGAGATTAAAGTCTGAATTCAGAGATTAAAGTCTAAACTTAAAAAAAATTGTAGACATGGCCATTATATGGCTACGTAGAAAATTTGTAATTAATGAACAAAAAAATTAGGACGAGTTAAAATGACACGTATCAAATTTGTAGGCTGAAAACTGTAATTTCTTCAACACTTCCATTAATAACTATACAATTGGATAACGCAACTAACTGAAATTTTGTCACACAATAGAGTGATAGTAAGGCTATTTATATATGGTTTAAATTTCAAATTTTTTCGCCCCTCCGTTTTCCTAATATCGGTTTTCAAACTCAGGGGTTTATTTCATTTATTTCGGTAGTAAAGTAAAGTGTAGGAAATTTAAATATTTAATTAATCCATATTTAGATACCTCCATCGCACCCATTTTCCTTCTCTTGAAACTTTAATATCTGGATTAACAACGTCAGCGTAACACCATACGTGAGTGTATTACAACTCCACGGTAATACCGTGTTATGTCACCTGTGTAAACTCTAGTGTAGAGGATATCCCCTTATTGATCCGCCCGAGGCAGCAACAGGTAGACATGTTGGATAGCAACTAACTAGAATTGGCCATAACTAGGAAAAACAGCGAAAAAGCCGATTGCACGAATAGTTCGATTTGTTCGTAAATAATTCATATTTCAAATCACATTCGTATTAGTTGATAGTTGTAAATAAATGAGATATAAACATTATTAGCGTACGCATGTGAAGTTTGTACCATGAAGCCGAGTCGTATAATAGTATCCCATGTATTGAGTGCAACGCCTTATCTACAACTGTCGATATTATTAATAATAATTAGTAGTTTTAAAAATCGTCTATTAAGAAGAAGTTACCTTAGACATTGCTGTTATTAAATTATTTCTTGTAATTTTTGTATAAGTGAAAAAATGTTCGATGAAAATTGAAATTTACTAAAAAATTTACTACTAATACTAATAAATGATGGTCGTTTCTTATAACGTTAGATTTATTCGTAATATCATTCAACAAATCTCGGGATTCAATTGGTGAGGAATAAACAAAACCTTTCGATGTTCCCCAAAGAAAATAATCGCATTCGTTGAGGTCTGGCCATCGTGGTGGCCAATTTTGAAGACAATTATTTTCTCATCCTAACTTTTTATTTGGAAACTTGAAATTTAAAAGTATCTAACAGTAGCACTAAAATGAGGCGGTGCCTCATCATGCATAAACTAAAACTCTAGTCTAAGTTGCAACGGTAAATCAGGGAGAGCATTTTGCAGAAATTCCAAATAACTTTCGCCATCGATTTGGTAAAATAACTGGTCCGATCATATAGCAATCAATAATACCAACCCAAACATTAATCTTAACCTCGCGTTGAAAATATCTAGGAGTTATTGCATTGGGGTTTACATAGAAATATTCATGAAAGTTGTGAACATTTGTAATTCCTCTACGAGTGAAACAAGCCTCATCAGTGAAAAGAATTTTCTTGTGAAAATTAATATCGTGATGCAATATAAACTCGTAAACGGTCATCGTCGATCCAAATCTTGAGGCAATATCTCTTGCACTTTTCGAATGTAATATGGATGCAGTAGATTGCGTTTAAGAATTCGGTGTACAGAAGTTCTTGATAATCCAGTTTCTCGAGATAAACGTTTAGTTGCGGTTCATCTTCAACTGTTCAAAATATGTCCTTCATCTTGTACCCTTATTACACTAGGACGTGACGTTCTCAGATATTATTGAAACACTTTCCGTTTCTTTATGAGGAATCACTGGATTTAGAAATCTCTTACGATATTCTTCCACACTTTTTCTACAGTTTCCTTCACAGAAACCTAGCACACATGTCAACTTGTTCGCTGAATGTAAATTTTCCATCCATTTTCAACAACAAACAGTAGAAGAAATAACATAGCTTTATTACTAACACTCAAATTTTAAAAGCAAAGCCTATTACTGACTTTTTGATTTCTTCTAATAAACACTATTAAAATCTAGTTTTAATTTATGCATTTTTTTGGAAAGTTTTTTAAAATTTAACAAGAGTAAAAAAAGTATTTTAAATTAAATTCTGTGCGGGATATTACCATTCTTCATAAATCAATAACTTTAACAGACATTTCACTCAAGAAGAATATTAATATAAAAAAATACTTAAATTTGATTACGTTCCTGAAACGAAAATCAGAAGTGTACAAACCTAAGATTTAACAAAGAAGGCAATATTGAGATTTTTAATGAATGCGGACGATGGTGAACTTCTACTCATGAGGGTAGCTGTATTACAAATATATATATTAGGTTATTTTAATTATTGGTTTGGCGAAAAGAGCTCACAAATTTGCTTATGGAACCTATGAAAGATGAAAAACTATTCTTCCAAGTCATGATACCCAATACCAAAACAAATTGTCTAGATAGCTTTTTTGTAGCATCTGAAAATATTGGTGGTTTGAATTTAGTATATGAATACTATTGAGAATGTGCCAAAACTGATCACACGATTTCTTAAACTGCCTAATCCGAATGCGTACACTAGGAACTGTTTTCGGCGATCTTCAACCTTTTGTTTAATCGATTGTGGGACATATTTTTTTAATTTAAAAATACATGGCGGCTAGAAGTCTAATTCTGTCGCTGAAGGCTACATCGAAACATCTAGCCAAAACCGAAAATATTCCATTATCATCCAAAGTTATTTCATCAACATCTAAAAATTATGTTCACACTTAAAATATTTCCGCCTACTGAAGCAAATCGTTGGGCATGTCAGCATCTGGTATCAATTTATCCAATTGTAAAGATTTTACTGTCAATGTATAATAAATGAGTTTTCATAAGATCTTACATAGTTTGTTTATTTAATAAATGTCTAATTCGAGTCTAATTTAATTGGCGGTGTAATTATCACACTAACTGCATTAATAAATTTTAAAAAACTACATTTGGGATAATGTGAAATTTTATACATCTTAATGTTAACCAAATCCCAAAGATATTGTAAACGACGCCTAAAAAAACAAACGTAGAGACTTAATTTTCCAGGTAAATTCGATTTTTGAGAATGCAATGTTAGAGGTGGTCGCTCCAACATCAGTTACATTTTTAAATTTCAAAGGGCAATGGAATAATTTATAATGTTCTAGCTTGTTCTAAAGTGTGGTAACTTATTTTATACAGAGTGCCTCTGACTATAGGGCTAGCCAGATGTGCCATTTTACACAAATGATTTTATATCAATGTAATTTTGTTTATTAAGGAAAAAAACAGGGATTTAAGAAACATATTAGTTATTACACAGCAGATTTATACTAAAATTTAATTGAAAACTGTAATTTTAACATTTTAATTCACTAATTCAATATTTTAATTGCTCCACCCAGATGTCCACCTGCCTCGAAATGCTTAAACGAACAAGAAAGATTATTTAACATTTTGAAAACCCTGTCGTTCTGCCTAATTTTTTCAGCTAGAATATTTTATTAACTCGGAATAAACGTCGTCCTTCATAAATAAAATTTAAAAAAACTACATTTGGGATAATGTAAGCCATTATGACATTCAAAACAGTATTAAATCATATGCATTATGTCAGTTGATAAATCGCAGCAACCGTGCTTTAAGGCGACGCGATTTAGCGGACGATGCTACACTAATTCGTGAACAAATCTTGAAACAATCAAAGAAGACCGTGTGAATGTTCAGCATTCACACAGCCTCATTTGATTTCCCCATACTAGAACTAGGCAGATACACTGAAAAACCAATTCGACAAGAAATCGCCATGTACCGTAATTTTTCCATTCTTCTCTCCGATTTACAGAACTCTGAACAATAACAATCTCACATGGATTGGCAAGGACATGTTCAGCAACATGTTCCGTCTACGCACGCTGCGACTGAGCGACAATTTGTTGCACTGCGACTGTCAACTATCTTGGCTGGCTAGATATTTGCGGCATTCACCCAGACTGGCGCAGTACACTAGATGTCACTCGCCCAACCACCTGAAGGGGCAGAGTATAGCTGATTTGCAAGACCACGAATTCAAATGTTCCGGTAAGTATGTCCATGTAGTCAATAATAGAAAAATCCTCGAATTTAACTCACAGTTGCATCGACAACAGTTTTCAAAAAAATGAATGCGCGAATATAGGTTTAATAACCAACCTAGTGTTCAAGTTTATGCAACCCAAAATACACGACAGCACGTGGTTGATGAGGGCAGCAGTAATTTGGTCTGGGTAATAGTAACGGATTATTTTATAAATTGAATGATTTTAAAAATGTAAAAAGGAAAGGATTTTGTAGTAATTTGAGTGCGCCTTTTTCTTGAAATAGTGTTTTCTACAAATGCAAATAATTTTAGACATTTAAGAGCTGAATAATCTAGGGCGGCTTAGCAAATAACAGGAATGTTATTTCATTGCTACCTGCGATTTTTCAGATGCCAAAATAAAACAAATAAATAACGAAAAAAGCGGTCTAACCAACAAATTTTTTAGATCCTAAAATGAAACTGTAACGTAAACGTAAATCTTGTTATAACACAGATTTACTTAGTACTAGATATCAAATATGTATTCCATTTTGGTCATAATAACATTTACGTTATTTCAGGATTAAATGTTATATTTCATCACCTTAAATTTTTGTAGTGCGTAACTGTTAAGACATAACAACGATGTTATTTGTAACACGTTATGTAGAATTTTAACAGAGTTTCTTAAAGACAAGGAATTAGGTGTTGCTACACACGTATGTGTTATTTGATTTGTGAAAATCGACGGCTTATTAAATTTACATTTAATTCGTGGTTTTATAAATGCATCGAAAGTAAGCTGTAATATTTAAATCCAACGAAAAAGGATACAAGGTTTAAGTAATCCATTTGATTTGCATGATAAAAAACTGAAAAAATTATTTTGATATAGTAAAAACAATATGGCAATTTATTAACGAATTAAGACCATTTTGGGCAGTTCCTCAGACGAAAAGTATTCCGGCAGAGCTAATGGTAAAATTACAGCTTATTTTTTAATTTAGGACTGTCAAAAATCCGTTAGTAGCTATATTACACACGTAACCAATGCTGTTACCGAACATTTGTTAAAGAGATAGGTATATGATGTTTCCACAAACTCAGCAAACAGGGAACCACACAGCTGTATCAAGAACAGTTTAGTTTAAACAGCTTTAAGGTGATGAAATATAATATTTAACGTTGAAATAACGTAAATGTTATTATGA
This sequence comes from Monochamus alternatus, assembly GCA_037114965.1. NCBI lineage: Eukaryota > Metazoa > Arthropoda > Insecta > Coleoptera > Cerambycidae > Monochamus > Monochamus alternatus. The sequence continues at coordinate 49,408,494 of CM073435.1, read as the reverse complement.
CCAAAATGGGATACATACTTGGGCTGAAGTCTTCGTAAGCTTTTTAAGTTATTATTTTACTTGTATTTGAGAAAAATGTACATAATAGCAATGAATAAACAGAACATCAAAATTTTATATTTGATATGTTCTACGTTATTATTTTTCGAGATTTCTTTACTCGAAACAACCACAAATTTAATAATTTTATGGCGAGAAAGACTTCAGTTTTATCTTTAGTGTATGATTTTAGGTTTGGCCGAACGAGCTATTAACGGAGAATGTGTCAGCGAACCTCAATGTCCACATCCTTGCAGATGCGCAGACGGAATAGTGGATTGCCGAGAAAAAGGCCTAACCAAAGTTCCCGACCATTTACCAGAAGGCACTACCGAACTGTAAGTAGCAAAGATTTGATTTAAATATATTAACTGTTATGTTGGGGGAATTGATAAGTTCTCTTCTGGCGTAAAATAAAGTGTACTTAGTGATAGTTACACTAGATGGCGGTGTTGCATGTCGCTGGTGTGAAGTTACAGGTTCTCTTACAGCTTCTGTAGGAGTTGTTAAGTCAACTAAAAAGGGTGCTTGTTACTGGATAGCACACGATTTCTGATGAAATCGTGGGGTATGGAAATCAAGACATACCCAGCACAAAATTTTTGTATTTGTTGGGGCTGTTTCTCGGCACAGTATCGGAGACGCCCCCTCTAATTTAATTTAACAAAATGATTTTAATTTGTGTTTATGCAATCCCATCCAGTCGCGTAGATGTTAGGGTTATAAGAGATGTACGAAGCTAACGCGATTTTTGTAAACCAAGTTTTATGTATAAAGGAGATTACACAGGGTGTAACAAAAACAATAAATAAAAAGTCGTTGCGTTAACTGCGTATTTTTGGCGGCAAAATATGACGATTTAACCAAAGAATTATTAACGTCCGAACGTTTCTTATACGTTTACTATTCTTTGATTTAACACTATTTAATGATTTATACATATACAAAATTGCCTCCTTGAAATGATACAAGGTGTTAAAGTTGAACTCTTAAAATTCTTTTTTTTTGCTATAATTTCAATTTTCACAAATCACTGAAATTTTATACATCTTAATGTTAACCAAATCCCAAAGATATTGTAAACGACGCCTAAAAAAACAAACGTACTCAATTTTCCAGGTAAATTCGATTTTTGAGCATGCAATGTTAGAGATGCTCGCTCCAACATCAGTTACATTTTTAAATTTCAAATGGCAATGGAATAGTTTATAATGTTCTAGCTTGTTATAAAGTGTGGTAACTTATTTTATACAGAGTACCTCTGAGACTATTAGGGCTGGCCAGATGTGCCATTTTACACAAATGATTTTATATCAATGTAATTTTGTTTATTAAGGAAAAAAACGGGGATTTAAGAAACATATTTAATTGAACTGTAATTTTAACATTTTAATTCACTAATTCAATACTTTAATTGCTCCACCCACATGTCCGTCCACCTGCCTCGAAATGCTTAAACGAACAAGAAAGATTATTTAACATTTTGAAAACCCTGTCGTTATTTCCTAATTTTTTCAGCTAGAATATTTTATTAACCCGGAATAAACGTGGTCCTTCATAAATCCGCAAACACTGCAGTCCAATGGACTAAAATCGAGGGAGCGTGATGGCCACTGATTAGTTGTGTCTCTTTCACTTCCAATTCATCGATTTGGAAAAATTTATCTTAAATATTGTCTAACATCTAATCAAGATGCTCCGCACCAGCAAGTTGCATCCACATATTTTGACGAAGAGTAAGTGGCAAATTGTCGAGCACAATGAAGAAATCGTTTTGCAGAAATTTTAGGAATGTCACGGCCAAACTTGTTGGTAGACTATGTATAGGGTATGTGCAGCAATAAGTGTAAATCTGTTTAATGTCTAATCTGCCTTAAATTCGTTTTTTCTTTAATAAACGAATTTACGTTGATAAAAAATATTTATTTGTGTAAAAATGGCACATCTGGCTAGCCTATATTCAGAAACACTGTATAAAATAAGTTAGAACACTTTAGATCAAGTTTGAAGATTACAAATTGTTCCTTCATGATCTCTAACGTTGACTGCCCAAAAATCGAATTTATTTCGAGTGAATTACAAAAAAAATTATCAAGAGTAATAATATATTTAAACAAAATTCTACATGATGGCATTATAAAAAATGTCCATAGGCGTACGTCAGAAAAAAAGTGGGGGATAAAATCCCCCCGTTTCTACGTTTGGTTTTTAGGCCTCGTTTACAATATCGTTGAGGATTTGGTTAATGACAAGAAGTATCTACAAAATTTCACAATGACATGTAAAAATTTGAAAAAATTAATTTTAAACGTTCAATTTTAACACCTTGTATCTTTTAAGGGAAGTAATTTTGTATATAGATAAGTAGTAGTGGTGTTTCATAACTAAACAGCATAAGTAATAAGCTTCTTTCAGATTAGGTAATCGTTACTTTGAGGGGTTGTCAAGTTTCGCTTACTTTGTAACGATTAGTTACTTTTTTCCCATCACTAGTACTTACTACATTTTGTTACAAAAAGTACGTTCGTAGTGTACTAAATAAATACTACTAAATTTTTTCATTTCTGGATAATTTCTGGTAAGCACATCCTGTATAAACAAGAACTTCGACGAAGCCCACTTATATAATCTGATCTGTCAAACAATTTGGGTAGCTTTGACAAAAACAGCCATGTACTTAATAAAATAGAGTATATTTATTTTGGAAATAAAAAAAATATTTAACATCGGCCTTAAAAAGAAAAAAAACTATAAACTTCATAACGGCATAACAAAGACAAATAAAAAAATTTAAAAACAACTTCACGGAATAACAAAAAAATTAAAATATCGAACAAACAACTTAATAATAATACTAAAGACAAATACTGGATTATTCATTCTTGTTTATAAATGTAGCTACCCCTTCCCTTTCTTCTTCAAAAGTGCCTTAGTTATAATTCTCTGAACTCTTGAAGGATCAGAATTCAGAATAGGACTTCGCTTCACAGTATGCCTAGGACTAGGAGTGTGACATTCCTGAAATCAGGTGTACATTTTGTGTAAAATCTGTAGAAATCTGCAAATCATTTAAAATCACATGAAATCATGCAAAATCTTGTGAAATCACCAAAATCTGTGAAATCACCAAAATCATGTAAATCAATTGAGCCACTAAATTTCGTTTGGTTATATTTGTCTGTCAAAAAAATTATTTTTTTTAATATTATGTTGATTTTGCCTTTTTCCTTAAATTAAATCTTGTTTAAGTATTTGCTTTTATATGCTTTATGGTATTAAAATATAGTTGTAACTGTCAATGTTATATGTTTAGTGCAATTAAGTGTTTAAATTTGGCCTGATTCAATTACTTACATTAAAATCGAAAATGGGCAAAATTTTATTTAATCTCCTATACTTAAAATCATATGAACTCTATAATAGTATCTTTATATTATTTTTGCTTATTTTAAATATGTATTATGTAATATATGTTATATATATTTTTATAATCTTATCTAAGAAAAATGCAACGGAAGCACACCATTAGTATAAAACTAAGTGCGTGCTCCACGTTCTTCAGTCTATTTGTACGAAGCATTTATAACATATAATAAAGTTTGTTTGTAGTATCTCGCCTACTTATTTAGTATCGAAAGGGCCAAACCTAAAATTTTAATCTTTACACGATCAACTAAATAATATTTCTTAAATAATGATGGTAGAAAATATTAAGTATTACCTTATTGATTTTATTTTTGAGTAAGTCATCTTTTCATAAGGTCAAATATTAATTTAGTTAATTTTAGCCTCAATTTTATTATAACACTTGTAACGCTGGTTGTTGACAGCTAGTGCAAATTTAAACTTCCCTCTCAAATTCGACTGTTGTTTGAAAAAGTCATATTTTGAAATATTCAGAAAAAATATCCAATTATTCAGAAAATATATTATTATCTAAGTTTTAAAAATTTGTTTTGAACTTTTCTTTAAATACTAGAAACTGTCATCACAAGAAAACAATTAATTCATCAAACTCAACATAATATGAAATTTTCCAGCTAGATGCAAAGCTCGATACTTTAAGATCGTCAAATTCAAATGAAATCTAAGGAAATCAAGTGGAATCATTAAAATCAAGGAAATCAGTGGAATCAGCGAAATGAAGCAAAATCAGTAAAATCAAGTGGATTCATATAAAATCTGGTAAAATCACGAGAAATCAAGTAAATCAGGAATTCATGTGAAATCTGATTTCACCGATTTCCATAGGGTATCTGAAATCAAGTGTCACACCTCTTGACCTAGTCATTCAGCGTCTGACTTCTAAAATCCTTCGGGGGAACTTTACCTGTTTTGCAAGCAGTCTTTTTCTTCTTGTCAAAAGTTGAGCCTGAAGTCGATGTTTTGGTATGTGCCACTTCTGTAATCCAAGAATTATAATTTATGTTTGTACTTGGCTTCACAATCCACCTGTTTTTTATATCTTTAACTAACTTTTCTATAAGATTGTCCAAATGAGCCATCTTTTTTTCTCTGCCTGTTTTCTTTGTCTTACTCTTGGTCTCTATTTGATCCAAATTGTCCATGCTTTTGCTCAATTTTCGCTTCTTTCCTCTCTTTTTAAATGTTTTTTCTTCTATGTTCTCTTCCTCAACATGCACATTATCCCCGCTATCTACAGATTTGCTTATGTCAGCAGTACTACTACTACTTCTGGATAGTTTCCTTTTCTTGGCTCTTCTACGGTTTTCTATTCCCTTTCCAGTTTTGTCATCTTCTTTTGCACAGCACTCAATGGACGGATTCATGGAAAGGTCTCCTTCACGCATTGAAGTATAAAAGCTGTCTGCTAAAAGTGAAATTTGTTCACGTAGAAGAGCATCTTTAATTTCCTTAGCATCTATGTTTTCATGTACAATTATAGAAGGCAATCTTTTCTTCTCAGTACTTTGCTTAATTTCAGAATTTTCAATTGAGGTCACATTTGGAGATTGCTCTAGGCTAGTTCCAGTTAGTTTTGTGTCCAGAATAGAAATCTTTTCATTCGTTTCTTCTCTGTCAAAAAGCGTTTCAATACTTTCATCTACACTTTTTATCAATTTTCCTGAATCATCAACTTCATATATTTCCACTTCTTCATTTGATTCATTTGAATCTGTTATAGCGTTCGAGTCACATTCTTGAGTAGCCAATAACTGTCCTTCCCCATCGTCACAAGCAAAGAACTCATATTCGTCAGATTCAGTACAACTTTCTGACTCAATATCAAAGATGATAGTGTCACTGTCTTCCGAATATGTATCTTCTTTTCCTTCTTCACCTATGGTGGTTACATATTCACTTGGTTCATCAGGATTTTCACCTTCAGAAAAAGATTCGTCATCAATTGTCAGTTCTGTTACTTTCTTCATAGCAAGTACGTCTAGTATGGAAGTAGATGATTTCTCTGGTCTATCTTCAGCTTTTTTTGCGTATGTTTCTTTTGTAGTCTCCGACATTGTTGGTGAAACGGATTTAGTTTTCGTCTGCACAACCAAGTTCTAAAATAAAGTAAAAACACAAAATTTACCCACTCAACAACTTTTATAAATTCAAATCAACGATCTACTTGATAGATAGTGCACAAAGGCAAAGCATTTGTTTGTACATGTCAATTGTTCAACGTTTGTGGTTGTGATTTATGATTCATGTTCTCGCTTCGCACATTTCCCGAGAGCAGTGTTGCCAGATGGATTCAATTAAAAGTATATATATATATATATATATATATATATATATATATATATATATATATATATAGGGTGATTTTAAATGAAGTAGCAAAAATGAGACTACAGACTCCTTAAGTGAAAATAAATCAGTTTAACCTAACATATCTATATCCCAAGTCGTTTAATAAAAAAGATACAAGGTGTCAAAGTTAAAATTTTATTTTCGATATTTGTAGATAACTTCTTAAAAAATCTAAATATTTACTTAAAATTTGTAAAACAGAGTTTTTTTTCGGGTGAGAAATTCAAATTTGTTTCTAATATTGACGTCACTAGTAGAGGGCGCCACCTATGGCACATCATGTTTCTTTTAAATAGCAGAACTTTTTTGCTGCTTATTGTATCCATCTGACTATTGAAACAATCGATTCTCCTACCTGGTACCTCTGAAAAAGGTATACCTTGTTGAAGTCGTTAGGAGTAACAAACAGTTTTCGAAATAATCCTATTTGAAATATTCAGTGCACCAATTGAAAACTTTTATCGTTTTAGGTAAATTGACTTTTCTACTGAAAATATAGCAAGATGTTACTTGAAAAAGTTGTTCAGAACGGTAAATTATGGAGATGTGTAAAATTTCAAGAAGAAAATGGTTTCATCAAACCTCGCCGATCTTCTTGAAATTTTGCACGTCTTCATAATTTACCATTCTGAACAACTTTTTCAAGTAATATTTTGCTATATCTTCAAAAGAAAAGGCACTTTACCTCAAACCAAAATAGTTTTTACTCAGTGCACTGAGCATTTCAAATAGGATTATTTCAAAAATGGTTACTCCTACCGACTTTAGCAAGGTATACCTTTTTCAAATATAACACATAGGAGAATCGATTGTTTCAATAGTCAGATGGATACACTAAGCAGCAAAAAAGTTCTGCTATTTAAAAGAAACATGATGTGCCTCAGGTGGCGCCCTCTACTAGTGACATCAAAATTAGAAACAACTTTGAATTTCTCACCCGCAAAAACTCCTGCTTTTAACTTTGACACCCTGTATCTTTTTTATTAAGCGACCTGGGATATAGATATGTTAGGTTAAATTGATTTATTTTCACTTAAGGAATCTGTGGTCTCATTTTTGCTACTTCATTTAAAATCACCCTGTATATGAATAATTCATTATATTTCCATCAAAATATTTAAGAAACGGCAACTGAAAATAATAAAACTATATATATACTACACTAAATGTTTGTACTATATATTGCACTAAATTACAAAAAATTATTGTTTTTAACGCAACAAACTATCAAAAATTATGTTTACAATAAAAACAATTGCGTAAGTCATCTGAATTCTTGATATGATAACCAATCTTTAAAAAATTCCTAGATTTCTCTACATTTGTTATAATAAACAGAAAAATATGTAGAATCCTTAAAGTTTCTTGTATTTAAATAAAATAAAATATATATGTACTATATTTCCTCGTTATTGTATATTCAATAAAATTAAATCATTGATTATTATTGCACTAATTTATTTAACAAAGTATTTAAATCTATTAGCTAAAAACAGCACGCTAACAAAATAAAAGCTAAGCGCCTTTTATGTCGGACCGCATCTCAAAACAAAAAGCTGCTTAAAACGGTTTAATGCATTTTACATGAACTATCATCCCATATTATCAACGGGTCGTCAAAAGCCTATTTTAAAATTCCTTAGAATAAAGTAAAATTCTTGATTACCGTTTTATTACCTTGATTTAGAGAAAAATGCCTAGATCTGGCATCACTGTCGGAGAATTGTCTGAGAAGTGTACACAAAATCCGAAAATCTACTTTACCGACTGAACATATATTTAACGTAAATTAACTAAAAAACGCTTATACTAGTTCGTAAACAGTAGTACAATGTGATATAATAATTAAAAGTTACAGTTTATGTGTTAAAAAGAGTTAATCCCTAAAATACAGGTATGTGTGGTGACTGTCATGTCGCGGCATTATTCCGTACATGTACAATCTATTGTGATAATAATGGCACGTTTTAAAACGAATTTGACGATTTTTTTCGAACTGCTGATGTATTCGGAACGATATCTACCTATTTTCAACATTAATTTTTAGTTGTTCCACTTACGAAAAGAGATCTAATAAAAATTTTACTCAGAACCTCCAGTAGTCCAAAACTAATTTGAGGGAGAGCTATATTATTAGTACAATAGATTGTACTTAGCAGAGCGTCAAATCAAATTAAAATTTAAGTATTCTGAATGCAACCACCAAGAATCCAAGTAGCTTATTTGATAAAGTCACAGAATATAGTATTCTGTGATAAAGTTAGATGGGGTGATTTGGTTATAAATCTGTATGTACCCTCTATGGTGATATTGAAGTTAGCATAAAATCAAATACGTAGTTAGTTAAGTTAAACCCTTTTTCCTGCCATTAAATAATTTAAATCAGAAACTGCGAAATTTGCACAATTTTGAAATTATCGAGTATTTTGCAATTGTTTTAAGACATCATAGGAAGCCTTATTCAGCTTATCTTGAAAATTACCAGTTTCTTCAACATTTTTACACGTTGTGGAGGTTTCCCTAACTCAGCGACTAATATTAAAAAAATTGGTGCTTTATTTTATAGTGAAACTGAAGTTTTGCAGCAACAAATCATAAAATGTTGACGTAGGACAAATGCTTAAAATTTTTTACACCTACTGTATAACGATCATGATTGATTGTTTATTTAACGCAAGTTAATTTAAATACAGAAAAAAAAAATTCGTTTAGTTAGTTGGCTCGCTAAAAGGCACCCTATATGTTTAAAATAATATAGTAATAGTGTGAACCAGTAATAATTAAATGAGATTTTTTTTAGACGTTTGGAACAAAATGAAATCATAGAAATACCAACCAAAGCTTTCGTGGCACACAAACGACTAAGAAGAATGTAAGTGCCCATCTAACGATCACTAAACACTTTTTTTTTAATCGAATTTCTTTGTTTCAGTGATTTGAGCAACAATAAAATTTCGAAAATCGCCTCAGATGCCTTTCAGGGTCTCAAAGCTTTAACGTCACTGTAAGTTTTCCATATCATTGTCTGACAACCACATTGTTCTATGTCCATTTTATTAAATTTTACGGGAGAGCATATTTAAAACTTACGTATATGTGAATTTCATATATTTTTGTACCTGATAATTTTTTCTACTTTCAGTAACTTAATAAATACAGGCTTTTCAGAAGAAGGCTTTTCAGAAGATACAGTAAAAAAATAAATTACATAAAACAGTCTTGGATATAGAATAAATTAAATTAAAAACTTTTGCAATGGTCTTATTTCAAGGCAGAGTAATTAATAAAACTTGTACTAGAATAATGTATATTTTGAAAAATTAAACTTACAAAAACCATCTTCTGATGGTTGATGTTCTGATTCTGAGTCCTCAAAGGGCTCAGAAATCATTTTCTTCTGATTCACTCATTATTATGTTTTATGTATTAAAACTTGAGACTTATTCTATGTTCCCACATTTGAACTTAGAATTGGCGTTTCCTTTTGATTCACTGATTATTATGTTTTATGTAATGAAGAAAATTTATTCTGTCTTCACATTTGGACTATGAAGAATATGAGAATACTATGGTTCAAATTTTAACAAGGCTGTATGAACATAAAATAAAATAGTCCTTGTAAATAGTATATAAAACTACTAATTGTAAGTATGTGTGTTTAGAATATATTGGTTTGGCACAGAATAATAAATAAAAATACTGACTTCAGAAAAACATGGACATAGAATAGTTTGGTTATCAAACTGATTAAATAACCTGGTAACAGTTTAAGCCAAAATATTAAGAATACACATATATGTGCGGAGCGAATCTTAATATTAGCAGAGATACAGGGTGTTGAGGTAAAATATTTTTTTAAGAACACTTCTAATAGTTTTTACAGTTGTTGACGTATCTATTTGAAATTTTGTTTTGATGGATTTTTGGGGGTGCCAAACTTAAATATTATATCAGTTTTAAGCTATCTTATAGGGAGTGCCACATAGTTTATCTCTAATGTAAAACAATTGCTATAAGTTTTTTTATCTTATACTAGAGCAAAAACTATAATAATTTGAACTTTTTCAGTGAAAAATGTCATACCTTGTGGCAACCCGTATCTTTAACTGTTTTCGAGATATTTACATTTCAAAAATTCAATTCACTATTTTTTTTATTTACTATGCAATTTTTATCAATGAAACTGCGAAAAAATTGAGTTAAGTACAAGTTATCTTATTTGAACAAGTAGGCCAATATTTATGAAATAAAATCTGACAGTAAACAAAATGGTAACCATGAAATTAATTATTGAGTTACAGTTGTTTTGTTCTAATGTTGCGTATTTCATTAATGTTTTTTAAGTTGTGTATTGTAATTTGCAAATTATTTATGAAACTAATGAGATATGTTACATACAGACTTCATAAAAATTGTAAAAAATAAAAAACAAATTGTGTATTGAATTTTTTAAATACAATTATTTCAGTTTTAAAGAATTTTTGCTCTAAGGTCAAAAAAAAAATATAGCAAATTTTTTATATCAGACTCAAAAGTCGTATGATATTTAAATTTGGCACCTCCAAAAACTTTGGCACCATATTTGAAATTGATACGACAACAATTGCAAAAGTTATTAGAAGTTTCAATAAAAAAAATGTAAAATAATAATAACAATAAATAATATTTCTATTCCTCATTTTAATGACAAGGATTAGACCAGAAGTCAGAAGACTTGTGCGGGAGAGGGGGCGGCATATTATTAGAAAGCAGTGTATTCTTAACATTTTGGTTTAAACATTTACTATTTAGTAAAGGTATGAGATCAATAATAAGCAGCATTGTTAATTCGTATTTCAGGGTATTGTATGGAAACAAAATAAAGGATCTGCCGGCGGGGGTGTTCCAAGGCCTGGTCTCCCTTCAGCTTCTGTGAGTACCCGTCGACTGTTACGCAACTCTGTTACGAAACTAATATTTATTGCAGGTTGCTCAACGCCAACGAGATATCTTGCATCAGGAAAGACACTTTCCGGGATTTACATAGTTTGAGCCTGCTGTAAGTATAAATAACGACTTAATTAAGCGGATGTATGTAAATTTCTTAATTTATGCGAGTCGCAGGTAAATAAACGACGGCCTGGAGGTAGTTAGCCTGTCCCAACACTTTGACAGTTTAATTTCGCCTTATTGGTCGGGGCGTACGTAATTTCTACTTATTAACTCGTTTTATGAAAGGGATATACGATCGAGTATTAAATGATTACTGGTAATGAGGAGTGATATTATTACATTTGCATGTTAAGTGTGTTTTTGAAGGGTGTTTGCAAAAACTCGGATACGTCTAGCAAAAACGAATGACATCGAATTACATCTTGTTTATAATTAACAGATTTGACGTTATGAAAGAAATATGTTTTAATTTATTCTCAAAGGATAATTAATTATAATGGAATCATATTTTCGAGAAGTATTCGGGAATTATGTAATGTGTCTGGACATTTCGTTTGCTTAATTTGATATAGATATCGCATCAATAAACGCAATACGTCTACACATTTAGTTCAATTGAATTAGAATAGATTTCGTGTCAATAAAATTGTTGTGAATCACTTAGTATAAATGCTGTCTATCTGGAAATTTTATCATAACTATATTTACTAAACTCAAATATTCCTTTCCGCTCTGAAAATAGTGACAGAAATCTTTATCCAGATATCATTTTAAATCTTTCTTTCCAGATCCCTCTACGACAACAACATCCAATCGCTAGCCAACGGCAGCTTCGATTCCCTACGCAGCATCCAGACGCTGTAAGTACACTTCCTAATTTCGAAAAACACCTTTCCTTGACCCGCTATTTTTCAGTCACCTGGCCAGGAATCCCTTCATCTGCGACTGCAACCTCAAATGGCTCGCTGAATACCTTCACCGGAACCCCATCGAAACGTCGGGGGCGAGATGCGAAACCCCGAAACGCATGCAGAGACGCAAGATCGAGGCGTTGAAAGATGAAAAGTTCAAATGTAAGGGTAAGCACCTTTCCACTTAGATCGGTGGTAATGGTGTTTCATTTAACATTCATTATTTTTTTTTAATAGAGCTGATTGTTACCGCTTTTTATAGGGCAGCGTCTACGGGAACGAGACGCGTAGATGCTGCCTTTTTTTTAATTTGTTTTGTTCGATATCACCTCATTTTCATATAACGATCGTTTGAGAAGTGTCGTCCAACCTGCATTTTCAATATGATAGTTACGTTTAGTTTAACCTGCTTTTGTGTTTTGTGTAGCCTTTACAACAAAAAAATTTACTTTATAACAATGTTAGGTCAAGAAGAATTCAGGACTCGATACGCCGGTGAGTGCCTCATCGACAATGCTTGCCCGTTAGGGTGTTCGTGCGACGGTACGATCGTCGACTGTTCCAGTCGCGGTTTTAAGGAAATACCCAGGGATATACCTTTGTACACGACCGAACTGTAAGTGTGCTTGCTGTTTTAAAGGGGAAGTCCTTCATCGTTCCGTTATTTTCAGTCTTTTACACGACAACGAGCTGGGTCGGATAAAATCCGACGGCCTATTCGGACGACTGCCTAACCTGGTCAAGTTAGATTTCAGAAGAAACCAAATCACCGGCATCGAAGAGAATTCCTTTGAAGGCGCTTCTCGTATATCCGATTTGTAAGTTATTACGGTATCGGATGTCGACAACGGTCTATTTTTGTAATATTTCAGGTTGCTGTCGGAGAACAAGCTGTTGGAAATCCACAACAAAATGTTTCTCGGCCTACACCACCTCAAGGTTCTGTCGCTGAACAACAACCATATAACCTGCGTGATGCCCGGTTCTTTCGATTTTTTACAATCCCTGCACACTCTGTAAGTTTTGGGAAGTGTGGGTGACTAATTTCGATTGATTTATATTCGTTTCAGTAACTTAATGCAAAATCCGTTCATGTGCAACTGCCACTTGGCTTGGTTTTCCGATTGGTTGAAAAACAAAGGTCTAAGTGGGTCCCCTCCGCGGTGCGCTGGTCCGGATCGCGTCAAGGACGTTCTTATAAGAGAACTGCCCAAGAACGAGTTCAAATGTACCAGTAAGTATACCATAAACAAAGTACAGTTTTTCGGACTAAATGTGTCACGAACGGTAATTTTTAATTTATCCCAATATGTGCATCAACGATTCTTTGCTAGGTGACAACGATCAAGGCTGCTTGGGAGAGAACTACTGCCCGCCCATGTGTTCGTGCACTGGGACCGTCGTGAGATGTTCCAGGGCGAACCTGAAGGAAATACCCCGCGGGATTCCACCGGAGACTTCGGAATTATACCTAGATTTTAACAGCATCGATAGGATCCAAGCCGACAGGCTATCGCATTTGAAATCTTTAACGAGATTGTAAGATGATAACTCTTTTGGTGTTAATTGGTTCTGATCACCTTTATTTGCAGGGACTTGAGCAACAACCAGATCGGCATGTTGTCGAACAACACATTTGCAAACTTATCGAAATTGTCAACTCTAATAATAAGTTATAACAAGTTGCAATGCGTGCAGAGGGAATCCTTACAAGGACTAAAATCTCTTAGGATAATGTAAGAGTTGTAAAAAAATATGACCATAAATATTTTGTAACACTTTTTTTTAGATCTCTTCACGGGAACCAAATTTCTCTCATACCGGAAGGTACTTTTGCCAACTTGAAATCTATAAGTCACATGTAAGTCCTTCGAAATGAATGTTAAAGTTGATTTTAATGCTTATTATTTCAGAGCTCTAGGTTCTAACCCGCTTTACTGCGACTGTTCCTTAAGATGGTTGTCAGAATGGGTGAAAGTCGACTATGTCGAACCCGGCATTGCCCATTGCGCGGAACCGTCCAACATGAAGGATAAGTCGATATTGTCGACGCCTTCCTCCGCCTTCCAGTGCAAAGGTAGTTGAAACAAATAAATTGTACGCATATTTTGCGAACAATTATTATTTGCGGGAAAAAAAATTAGTATTACTTTTTTTTTTCAGAAAAAATTAGCAACGAAATCTTGGCAAAGTGTGATGCCTGCTACACGTTTCCTTGCAAGAACAACGGTAAATGTGTCAATCTGCCGGAGAGAGACTACGAGTGCAAATGTGCGCCGGGATATCACGGGAAGAATTGCGAGTTTATGATAGACGCATGTTACGGGAATCCCTGCAGGAATATGGGAACGTGTAAGGTGCTAGAAGAAGGACGATTTAGGTAAAAAAAATATATATTTTGCATGAATTATTTCCAGTATGTTTTAAGATTGAGGCAATTTTTAAGTATAAACGGGACACCCAGTATATATTGAGAATCTCCAGAATCATGTAAGAAAATGAATACAATGCAACAACGTGGCTATAAATTCTCACAGTGCGTCTATAATTTTTTTTTTATATAAGATATTTAGATATTTTTAAAGAAAAAATATTGTATCGTGCAGAAATATTTCTGATTTCTGCCATCACGTCCCGATTTATACAGGGTGTCTGGAATATAAGTGCCAAACGCATATATACAGGGTGATACGTTTTTTATGCTTCACCGTTGGCATCTAGTAAACTACAAAATGAGCATTTTCATGGCCATTGAAACATCTGCTGTTATTGCTGAAATAATTTGAAAAAACTGAAAACAGCAATTTTAAAAAAATCTGTCTAGTAATTATTTTGTTGTAATTGTTTATTCTCACATCTGTTACTGTCACGATCCAATATGGCGTCCATAAGAAAAAAAACCAAACCCTAGAAACTTTCTTTTGACTGAACTCAATTTCTCATATATTCTTATCCATCTGTCCCAAATTGCAGCTCTATCTGTTGTGAAATAATGACACGAGATGGCATTTTCTAAAATCGATATTTTAGATATAATAGGTCTCTTGGATTTGTTTGATTCATCTTATCTGAAACGGAGCCATTTTTTTTCTTATTTCAGTCACCCTGTATATTTTACGGTTTCCTAAATGCTAATCGGTGAGCCACAAAAAACAGACCACCCTGTATAAGCATTAATGATTTTTACATACATAAAATTATAGTTGTCATTGTCGTGCTGGGTTTACGGGCATGCGGTGCGAGCACAACATAGACGATTGCCTGAACAACAAGTGCCAGAACAACGCGACCTGCGTTGACCTGGTAGACTCATACCAGTGCAAATGCCCGGCTGGGTTTATGGGAGACTATTGTGAGAAGAAAATTCCCTTTTGTACTGAGCAATATAACCCTTGTAAAAATAACGCTCGTTGCGTTGATCACGATACTTATTACACTTGCGAGTGTCTACCTGGTTTTAAGGGCGAGAACTGCTCCCTCAACGTAGACGACTGCGAGAACCACATGTGCCAGGTGAGAAACCGTCGTTTAAAAACCGAGATTTTGCATTTAACCCGACTTTCGTTTACAGAATGGCGCGACTTGCGTGGATGGAGTGAATGACTATGTTTGCAAGTGCGCCGGGGAGTTCAGCGGTAAGTTCTGCGAGATAACGCCGCTGGTAGCCATGATGTACCCCCAGACGTCGCCCTGTCAACACCACGACTGCGTTCACGGCGTGTGTTTCCAACCGTCGGGCTCTAACGATTATCTGTGCAAGTGCGCCCCTGGATATTCAGGTAAACGGACCTCATAACCATATTTACATCTTTTAATTGTATATATTTTTTTAAGGGAAACGTTGCGAGTACCTGACGAGCCTCAGCTTTGTCCACAATACTTCTTACGTGGAACTGGAACCGCTTAGAACAAAACCGGAAGCAAACGTTACCATAGTATTCGCCACGACCCAAGAAAACGGCGTCTTGATGTATGACGGGCATCAAGAGCACCTGGCGGTAGAGCTCTTTAACGGGAGAATCAGGGTCAGTTACGATGTCGGAAACTATCCCGTATCGACGATGTACAGGTAAAATTATATTGGCACGCCCGTTTTCTCAGTGAATTAATTATTTTGAATTTTATATGCAGTTTCGAAATGGTGTCCGACGGCCTATACCACTTTGTCGAACTCTTAGCAATAAAAAAGAACTTTACGCTTCGGGTGGACAAAGGTTTAGCGAGAAGTATAATCAACGAAGGGTCCAAAGACTATTTGAGGTTAAGCACGCCTATGTATCTCGGAGGGATACCGCCGGAACCCGGAGAACAAGCCTTCACCCAGTGGCACTTGCGGAATTTAACCAGCTTTCACGGTAACTGTTAACGAGACCTTTAATTGTAGTATTATAATATTAAAATATGTAATGAATGCTACAAATTATTTTTTAAAAGTATGTAATTAACATATTAAGTTTCAGTTTAAAACATATTTTATGTTAAAGTTACAAAACTTCAGCGAATCAAGTAATAAACCATTTGATTACAAAATAGTGAGATAAATAAAATATCACTTACTTGTCCATAGCACTTTGTTAATAAAGTTGGGAGCATTTGCACTTCGATTTTGAAATCAATTGCAAAATTCAACTAAATTTAACAAAGCTCCTATCATATTGAAGACTGAAACACTTATACATCCGCATATTTGAAATTCGTAAATTAGCCATTGCGTTGCGACCTACACGTGAGATAATTCCAAATAAACTAATGGGTCACCACAGGTGCAAGTACTGCAGGAAATGTGATTAACGAATTGAGTACACACTGAAATATTAAGACAATATTATGATGTATGTGGTCCAACACTTTTTGCTTCAACACTCGAACTCCATATTGCTGTGTCATCCAAAAATTTCTATTCTACCTGAAGCGCACTTAACTTAAAATCTAACCTAACGAAAGCCAAGTCAAAAGTTACTTTATGCCGTCCTTTTTCAAGGTTGCATGAAGGAGGTATGGATAAACCACAAACCGGTGGACTTCGGCAACGCTAAGACCCAACAGAAAGTCCAGCCCGGCTGCGGCACGGTGGAGTCGGACCGTGACGACGAAGAACAGGAGGACGAGATGGACGAGATGGTGGGAGAGCCGGCCAGTCCCCCGGACCCGTGCCTGGGTAACCACTGCAGACATGACAGTAAGTGCGTGCCGACACGTAACGGCGAGTACATTTGTAAATGCAGGCCTGGGTATAGGGGAAAATACTGCGAGCAAGGTGAGGAAGAGTGTAAGTATAACAAGCCTCACGGTACTAACTTTCTTCTACTAAGCATGCTCTAGCTTAAGCTTCCAGGTGACATAGTTGTAAACGGATTGTGGGCGTGTTTTCTTTTATTTCTTGTAAGTATGTGATTTAGGATAGGGTACGAGTACATCAAATTTTTGTAATTTTTATCTCAATAGTAACTCTTGTTTTTTTAATAATTTTTTTACATTATTTTAATTATTGTAACTTGCTATTCAGGCATATTTTAATTATAAAAAATGTAAATATTTTAATTCTGATTCATTGTTGTCAATTTTTTTGTTTTTATCCGATACATCCGCCTTGCCCAAAGTATACTGATGGTTTGCGACTAAAATGACTTATTGCACTAAATATTTAAATTAATACATCGCTTCAAATGGGACTGTGATAATAAATAATTTTCATTAAAAAGCATGATTTAAAGTGTTAAAATAGATTGACTATTAGATAGTTTAGTTTTAAAATGTCTTATCCAAATCAACAATTGGCAGATAAGGCGTATGTGTGCCGATTCACAATTTTATTTGATAATTGTTTTATCTTGGAAATATGACATTCTAGACCACGGACAATGAAAATTGTTTATTTTGATGTCATCTATTGCACCATTGAAGGAATGTAACCATTTCAAAAACATTCTGTATGAGTTCAATGCAGTAGTGTATATATGAAATTATGTTTTGGTACTTACCTAATCGTATTTTTTACAGCACCCACTTGTAGGAAAGAGCAGTTCCGAGAACACTATTCCGAAAACGGCTGCAGGTCGCGGAAGCCATTGAAAATAGCCAGATGCGTTGGGGGTTGCGGCTCGAGTTGCTGTCACGCCAGGAAAAGCAAACGACGGAAGGTAGGCACTGCAATTTAAAAAAAAAATACAATTAAGATGTCTTTTGTGCGAAACGTATAGGGTGTACATCAAATTCTGTCTGAAAAGTTCCATTTCCAGAGATTTAAAATTTTTTTATTGTAACCATTTGAAAAAACAATGAGTTTGGCGACTTATTAAGTCGGCTAATTGGCTTCTAAATTTTGCCAACTCTGTATACGTTTCTCAATCATTATGCCATCATCTTCAGATCTAGCAATTCCTGAATTATTATTGTTCCAAAAAAGTGTTTGAGGTACATTTTTAACACGTTGTCTGGCAAGTAGGTCCCTTGGGACCTGCACAAATGTTTGTTTGTATTGGTCACAAGTGTGACCAACACAAACATATTTTCAGTCAGGTTGGTTCTATGGGACCGTCATAATTTTCAGTGATTTTTATATAAGGGACCAATATGGCTTAAAAGGTATATGATGACTGACATGTGGGTCCCGTGGGACCTGCACAAACATTTATTTACACCATCATAATTTTCAGCAATTTGTATCTATAAATGATTGGTATGTTGGTCCCGTGGGTATTACGCAAGAAGTTCATTAGGCATGTTAGTCCCATGGGACCAACATGAATATTTCTTCAGTTATGTTGGACACATGAAACTAACATTATTTTCAGTGTTTGAGTCGCTACATCTTTGGCACTTACTAGATACTTTACCGATATGTTGTCGCCGAAATTATGTTGTGGCGTCATCTGGAACCGATGTCGCATAATCTAACAAATGTACATCTGTGGACCCATGGGACCACCACAGTTCCTTCCATTTTTTGTCAGCAGATTTTTTTTACTTTTTTATACCAAATAAGTAAAAACATCACTTTTCAGGTGAGGCTGATATGCAACGACGGCACGAGGTACACCAAAGACATAGACATCGTGCGCAAGTGCGCCTGCACGAAGAAATGCTACTGACTGACACACGCCGCTACTCACAATTCTAACACGCAGTCCCCTGAGGAGACCGCGCACCTCAACGCCAGCGAGACTGACCAGCTCGCCCCCCGACACGCCCCAATGACCCAGCAGCTCGGTCCCAAGCCGGCGTCCACCAGCCAACCCTACAAGCTCACCTTTTTCGTGGAAGGCGACAAACACAACGCCGATGACTCCCACCAACAGACTGATCCCCACGGCAACTACGACGGGCTGGTTGTCCAGAGCTACGACAGCCCCGTGGAGAGCGGCAAGGCGGCCAGGTATGCAAAGGAGCTGTCCGAGCACGGCTCGGGATGCATCCTGTCGGCGTTCCTGTACTTTGTTACCATCACGTCATTCGTGTACCTCGCCATCCTGTGGATCAAACAGAGGATGCACGTGCACGCCGAGCAGATGCAGTGGTGGTAACGTAGGGTTTTAATAGAGTTCTCAAATTTTATAGGCGACAAGGTATGTTTGGATCGTTTGCATATCTGCGGGTTTGGCCGGTAGGTGGAATCGACATAAAAGCGTTGGTTTCAAAACTTTACGCACGGATTGGGAATTGTAAACCAATACGCACTTTCATAACATTTAAGTTGAAAAAAAATTTTACATTTTATTTTTTAAACTTAAATTTTTAAGTTAACTTTTTATCTTAAAAATGTTTGATTTTTTTTAAATCATGTACTTTTACTAAAAATAAACGAAAATTTTTGAAGTTGTTCATTGCATTCTATTGAGAAATCGAATCGAATAATGATACTTTTTATAAATAATTGAAAATCATTAGGAAATGACAGATCTTTGACTGATTTTAATATTTTTAATTGTTCCAAGACTCTAGATGACAAAGTCCCATTATTACTCGAAGATCTATCGTTTCCTAAAGTTTGTCAAATCGAAATTGGAACACCCTGTATGATGTCCACGATTAGAGTGGTCATGCTTGAAAACGTTTGAAGTATTAATTTTTCAAAAAAAATAATAAAACCATTGATAAACAATTTTGGTCGGTTTTTAAATAAGATTACTTACTATGAGTAATTTTTAATTTGCATTTACAAGGTGTTTGAAAACCGTCGAGTAAACTGTGCCCACTTATTTTTTTATGACACGGAAAAAGGCACCAACACCTAAACTAAACTAAAAAACGTGGTTTGGATTCAAAATTAAAAATTGTGCCAAAATATCAATTTACAGATAAATTAGGTCTGTTAGAAATAGTATTTTACAGAAAGTGGTGATCCTGATAAAATATCTATGGAGAATTTTAAGAAAATTAGACTATTTCGATCTGATATGGAAAAAATTATATTTTATGGAAAGCGGTGGTGCTTGTTAAAAAAAAATGCTAATAAAACAAGATGGTCATAAAGCATTTTAAGTAAATTGGCCTATTTTGATTTTAAATTTAATAAATTACATTTTACGAAAAATCATTTTTGGTAAAACATTTTGCTTGCAATAAAATGAGATGGCCATGGAGATTTTAAGTTTGCATTTAGAGGGCCTTGTAGCAACGAAAAATCTGAAAATCGGTCTAACTATATAAACTATATGCCACAAAAAAATTGTATTAAGGAAATTTTTTTAGGATTATGTTATTACAACTTCCATTCATTCATCAAAAGTCTCGTTTTAAATAACAAACTTGTATCAAAATGATTTTTCTAATAATGAAGTTGTTTTTTACATAATTAAAGGATTTTTCTAAATAGCTATTAAGAAAAGTGGTTCAGATTCAGGATTAAAAGTTCTGTCGTAATGTAATTTTATAGATAAATTAGGCTATTTCGATCTGGAATGAAAAGAAATTATTTTTTACACTTGATAAAAAAATTTTGCTCATTAATAATACATAGCCATGCCAATTTTAAGTTAATTGGCCTATTTCCATGTGAAATTTAAAAAAAAATACACTTTACGAAGTCATCTTTGATAAAACATTTTGCTTGTGATAAAACTAGATGGCCATGGAGATATTTTAAGATGGCATCTAGAGGGCCTTGTACCAACAAAAAACTGAAAATCAGTCAAACTATAAAATGTGCTTATTTGTATGGCACGAAAAAATTGTATTAGGGAAAGATGTTTCTTTTTATTAAGTAACACGTTTTTACATGTCATCAAGATGTGCAGTTTAGAAGATAATATTCAGATGCCACTTTCCATGGCTGCCTAGTTTTATTTAGTAAAATTTTCTTCTAGGATGACTTCCATAAAGTATATTATGAATTTTAGATGAAATTAAGTGAATTTGTGCACAAATCATTATTCTAATTTTCTGAATACCTTTTTTTTTCTGTCATAAAGATGGTTTACTTTGTGGGTTTTCAATATTTTGAAAAGACACTTTAACTGACGACATACTGTATGCATTTGATGATTTTACTACTTACATTTAGTTATTGAAACTTTTCATACATCGAGACCAAGCTTTTTTTTAATATGTCGTTTTCACCTACGGAACAATCCATTACGCTTGATTACGAACATATTTATTATACAATGAATATTTATATATTAATATTTATACATCTGTCAGAATTGCATGCCTAGAAGAGAAATTTTAAATATATATTCGCATGTTGAACATGTATCGAGCCTAAATAGTATTATTTTGTCAAGACGCGTTAAGTTTGGGTTTTCCGCCTGCCTTATTATTTGAAATCGAACAGGTAACCCAAAAGAATCTGACAAATAAAACCCCGGAACTGACTGTAATATTAAAAATAACCCTGATAATGTTAGAATTGTGACTAGTGGCGTTTATCCTTGGTCTTACGCAAAAACAAGGTTAAAATTTTAGGATAGATTATCGTGTGGAACACACATTCTACGGGTAGTTCCGAAAACTGCTCTCCGTCCTCAATGCTTCACTTCGATACATAAAATATTCAAAATATGAAAAGAAAATCATGAAATACTTCCAAATTCGTTATAACATTTACAATTTCTACTGAAATATTAAGTATTACTTAAAAAACGTTAGTGAAGGATTGCGGAGGGAATTTGACTCGTTTTTCTGAACCGCTCAGTATTAGTGTTAACGTAACATGAACATATTTCATTTATACGATCAGTAACATCACTATATAGTTAAGATATAGAATAAAACATTTTATAATTGTATATACGTATGCAAGGTACTTGAAATTACGCAAATATTTATTAATGATATAATTTATTGGAATTAATTTTAAATATCGTTACCATTATTCATCGAGTGATTTTCATTTGTCTTGCATATCTCCTAGGTTTAAGGACATTATATTATAAATACATTCTTATGCTCCGAGCTCAGAAAGATGCGTTAGTTTTGAAATAATTTATTTTGAAAGATTTTATTAATAGGCGAGTGTAAGGATAAATTTTTAAAAGATTGTAAATTATATATTTAGTTTGTAAGGAGATTCATTTGATGTAACTCGGTTCTTCACACTTTCGTTCTAAAATGAAAATATTCCGATTGTATTCAAAATATACATACACATTTTTTTTAACACAGAAAAAAAAACGTTGATTTATGCCTAATAATTGTAATTTATATCCAAACTTGTGTATAAAAATATATTAAATTTATCGTAAACTTAGTGTCTTATTGATATTTCCTCCACAACCTTCGTCCTCGATATATACAGGGTGATACTTAATACATACAAATAAACCAAATATTCATGAGTAGAGTAAATGCCACTGCGGAGTTGAACAAAGTCAAACGCGTGAGTCGTTGGCCTTGACAGCTGACTCCCATTTCGAGTGATTTATGGAACGCTGTAATAGTCGGTGTCGCGTTAATACGTTTCTTTTTTACGTGTGCTGTAAGTTGTATTCACCGTATGTATTTAAAAAACTATAAATAATAATTTGCATTAACGACTATTGAGGGGAGTGAATGAAAGAGTCAAAGGAGAAAAGAAATAGAGGAGAATTATTTCAAATTTGGTTTGACAGTGATTCCGAAGATTATAGACATAATATTAAAGGAAATGATCTGTTTTTTACTGTGTGTGAACGCATTTAGGTTGTTATTGCAGCAGTTGGAAACAGTTTGAAAATCTCAGAAATATTTGATCAGTTAAGTTGAGAAAGCGTTCCTACGAAACTGTGGAAGGGCCACGTCAATTTTTTTTTTTAGATTCAGACTAAACTGAATTCAAAGTTTAATCTCTGAATTCAGACTTTTAACTCTGAATTCAGATTTTAAACTCTGAATTCAGACTTTAGTGTCTAAATGGAGTGGATTGCTTTCTACTTGTGGCTGTATTCAGGCCCAGCTTTGAGTAGCCAATGACTACTAGATGTGTACACACGTGCTATGTCTTGCGTACTCATTCTGTTAACTATTACGACAGATTGTGAACATTAAGGTTGCAAGTTATTGGCCTCATTCCTGATATACTGATAAGAACTAACCAGTTTGAAACCAGTACATGACTAGTGGCACCGCTAACGATTAACTGCGGCTGTTTGCTATAGGCATTTCAAGTGCAACTCAAAAGCGCAACATTATTTAGACACCCAATACTTAAATAGTACTGTACAGGACAATGGTACAATCAAATTTAATCAGGAAATTAGTGTTAACACATCACGGCAATCTAGATCCAGAAATAAAAATAGGTCTAAGGAAATTAAGTGGTCATCCATTTCCCAAAGAAGTACAGTCACACCTTAAATCGTCTTTAGAATCAAAAACAGTAAAATTATACAGGGTGTTGTATAATTTCATAGTTGATGACAAATATCGTAAAGTTTCATTTTCCCCTATGTATTTCCTCTACATCTCAATTCTCTATCTAGAAAGCTCTGAGTGCTACGACTTGTTCCATAATTTCGTTTAAAGTCTGAATTCCCTGACTATAATATGTTCATTCGTAAACTGATTACGGTCCTGTTAAACTCCGCGCTCCACTATCTCTACTCATGAGAAATACAGGGTATCGTAAAACGAAACAAAAAATTAAAAATTAGTGCTGCAGAGTCCTATAACATTTTATCGAAAGCTCAAAATTATCAACAAATTTTTTTTTATGAATTTTTTCTAATAACCTTTTTGTCTACCAATTTTTTCAAATTTTTTCACACAAAAAATGTTTAAACTGCTGTTCTGCCACTTCAATACATATTATATTTTTTCTCTGGAAGTTCCGAGAAGCCCTAGCGAATATGCCATTTTTCAATTTTGAAAGTGAGCAAGTAAACGGCTGTTCATTTAACACACGTTTAAAGTCGTTTTTGTAAAAAATGGCTAATTTTAGTGTGATATAACAAGAATTAAAGATTTTTTGATGATCTTTAATTACGTTCTATCCAAATTTATAAAAATGTACAAACAAAAATGTTCTGTCATTATATTAAGGCCAAGGACAGTTTAGACCCTTTGGTGTTGGAAGTATGCATCAAATTAAGAAAGTGGATACAAAGAAACACTAATGATAAATGTACAGAATTAGAAAAAAAATCGTTAGTTATTAAAATAAATTTATAAAAAAAATTGACACTATAATTTCCCTAATTTTGAATTTTTTGAAAATTTGTTATAGGGCTTTGTGGTACTATTTTTTCCGCCAGAATATTGACACACCATTTCCGGACACCCTGTATAAACATTGTTAATAGACAAAGTTCTACTTATATGTACGACATTTGCCAACGGTTCATGTCCCTTCACCCTCATGAATTACAGCCACCATTACTCATAAACATGACACACATTTCAGAAACAAAATTAAAAAAAAATATTTTCACAGTCCACCCTGGGCTTCAGCCCCCCCCCAGATTTGAGGATCTAACTTCGCCCGTGCTTTGTTCATAGTACACCGGAATCAGTTTCCAACCGTCCGAAGCATGCACTGCATTTAAAACAAAGCATTTTCAACCTTATGTAGGTAGGTATTATAAACGCAATGCGGGTGCGTCTGATGGTTACAAACTCTTTTCAACTGTTCTATGAACAGACCTATTATTATTCGATATTTTATTTATTAAAGAAATACAATAAATACATTTAAATTAGATACTCACTGTGAACAAATTCTATCACCAACTACTAATTTCACAACACTTTATTACAATATAACACAATAATTATTATTAGGAAGTATTAAAATACATCACATTACACTTAAGAGAAAAAAACTAACAATAAAAACAAGTGATACATTTTCTTTCCTTGTAACACCAACTGGATCATAAAAAAAAAACAAAACTAAAAACGCAACCAATACGATAGCAGATTATTATTTTACCAAGTAAATTCGAACCGAATACAGAATAAATTTCTAAATTACAAAATAAACGTTTGTAAAGTTTAAACATAGTTCTTTAAATTTTTAAACATGAAAGACACGCGTTGAATCACTCATTCTACTCAAACTGCTGTGATGCTATTGGCTAATACCTGATGGTAATACTCTTTCACCAATAATATTGAAATATGACAAAGATAGTTAACGTTCTACCTCAGTGTATTTCTTGTTCGCTTCCTGAAGATTGCTACAGTTGCAAAATATCTTCCTTCGAATTTAGGAACATTTCATTATAGCCAACCGTCTATCGTGTAATTGTCATGTTGTCGAGTCGTCAGCTGTGATAAACAGCTACCTTCATACTTGTTTCATTGTCTATCTGTCAAATCAGTTTTCGCAAAACAATTTTAACAAGTTTTTTATCGTTGCTGTGGGTATAATAACATATCTTTATTTTTGATGGCCGGACTGCTGTCGTCGTGTAGTTTTTCGTGATGTTATTTGGGTGAATGTGATAGTATGACTGTTAAAAATAAACCAGTGTGGTAAAAAACAAATTCTTCTGTTAACGTAAAGTTTTTATTCGAATTTAGAATGGGACAAACCACCAGCGGAATACAAAGTGAGTCTGATTAAATAATTTTGCATGCAGCTCGGACCCTCCTCATATTTCCTCAGAATTGTGATGTGAATTATGTGAGGTTAGGCGTATTCCCAGGCGCTTCGTTTATTTTGTTTATCAACAAATTGATTGATAATGTTTTGTTTTTTATTCCTTTAATTGAAGTTGTTAAGCGGACGCTTCAAAGGTCAAAGTTGATACCTTTCAAAAATAATAAATGCAAATTTTATAATTACTTAATTGTGAATTATATAACATTGCAAAGTGGTGAATATGAAGTAAACAAATGTGTCTTATTGTTATTTTATGGCCTTTATTGTTGTTAAAAAACTTGTTTTCGTTGCTGCCTTAGGTCTAGTGAAGGGAAACGATTTCAATTAGTTGGACTGAAATCTAGTAAGGCTGTCGTAGGACCAGGAGTGATATATAGAATTATTTTTACCTGTATAAAATTTATTAACACATAAAATTTGTATAATAAACCTGCTCAAATTCTTAGCGCGTCCGAGGACACGTCATTAAAGTTTTTCGTTATTACCAATTTGAAACGTTGCCTGAAACATTTATATTCTCTAGTTTATTTATGGCATCCAAAGTTTGTATGAGAATTATCACGACACCCACAAAGTTAAGTCAGTGTTTACTTTAACATTACGTATACGTTATTCTAAATGGGTTTTGTTAAAACCACGGTAGATTAGCGCTAATTTAGGCAATGATTGATGTATTTTTTTCTAGATTTATATTTCTCATGAGTATGATTTGAATTATTTGTACTTAAGTACCTACTTATCATTCTATGGAAGTTTAACGTTGTTAGTTTTTGTATTAGTAGCGATTTTAAAGGTAAATAAAGTTGATTTGTTTAACTCCTATAATATGATGTTTTAATTCATTGTCTAAAAGATACTGTAGATGTAGAACAATTGGGAGGAATGTTGGGAATTTTTTACATCACATTGTTATGCTCTGTGATTTACCATTAAGATAATTTCATGTTTTCAATACGTATATCAAAAATGTGTCCTTATGTTTTAAATGTCAGAAGTAGGTTATTTTTTAATATAATGCAAAAGTATGGTTCTATGTTGTTTAAATAATAAAATACAATTGTACTGGATATACAGGGTGATATTTGTTTTTTTTTTACAAAATTGTATTTGTCCCCTGTACATTAATTTTTTTTTGGAGAAGTTGTGTATCGCCCTGTATATACCCATTTTATGAAAGTCGCTCTCTCGCACCATTTCCTAGATATTTGGCTTTGAAGCTTCCAATGCTGATAGTTGAAATAATTAAAATACTTAATTTAGAAATGTCAAAAACGAAGGTTTATTTCGAGGTTTATATACAGGGTGTTAAAAAAAGAGTGTAAAATATTTCAGGAGGTAATAGTATGAACCAAATTAAGCAGAAAAGTCTTAATAAACATGGGTCCGCAAAGTAACGGTTGCGGAGATATGGACCACTATTCGTTTTTCAAATATTTTATTTTATTAGGAATAAACCGACAAAGGAAGCTTTCAACAAACAAAAAACAAAGTTCAAAGTGCCCTCCGTCCATTTCCAAGCAGGCACGACATCTTCGTCTCAACGATATTCGAACTCTTTCGAAAACACCCTCCTTGGATTGGATTTCTTAACACTTTTGATTAATCCGTAGCTGCAGTTCTTCCAGGCTATTTACAGGAGTACCATACACTAATGTCTTCAAATATCCCCAAACAAAGAAATCTAGAGGGTTCAGATCAGGCGATCTATGTGGAAAAGTTTGGTGTTAATGCTCTCTAACGGCCATGGAAAAATGAGCTGGAGCACCATCATGCTGGAACCACATATGTTGCCTCTGATTGAAAGGAATGTCTTCCAAAAACTCATACAGTGTGTTCTGCAGAAAGTTGAGGTAAGCAGCGCCTGTTAATCGGTTTGGTAAAACAACAGGACCTAGAAACCTGTCACCTACAATGCCCATCAAAATGTTTAATGAAAAACGTGCCTGATGTCCAGCCAAATATGCGTATTGTGAAAATTAAACACTCAATTTCTTGTGAACCCGGCCTCATCAGTAAAAAGAATGTTTGCAAGAAAACGAGGGTCTTCAGCATCATGACGTAGAAACCAGCGGCAAAAAAACAAACGTGCTTGATGATCATTTATTGGATTTAAGGCCTGTACTCGTTGCACATGGTATGGATAAAGCAGTTGCTCGTGAAGAATTCTACAAACAAGAGGACCACTAATTCCTACCTCGGCTGATATTCTCCGCACACTCGTACCTGGATTCTGCTCTACCAGTGCTAGAATTTCTTCTGCTCTAGGAATTGATACCGACCTTGGTCTTCCGGATAAATGGCACTGTTTGCTCAAGGAACCGGTATCACGCAATCTTTGTTGAATTCTTCCAAACATGCGTTGTGAAGGAATTTGGCGATTTGAATAAGCGTCAACATAAAGACGTCGCGCTTCGGTGGCGTTCCCATTAGCACGACCATACATGAAATACATGTCTGTTAATTCTACGTTAGAGTAACCAGCCATAGCGAAAGAAAACTTTTGCACTGAGAACAACTGTCAAATCCGTACTGTTTATTTCACTAAACATCAACCAACTATTATAAGAAAATACACAACGTTTTTGCAAAATAAAAAAAGGGGCTAAAAACATAAAACATTCCATATCTCCGCAACCGTTACTTTGCGGACCGATGTTTATTGAGACTTTTCTACTTATTTTGGTTCATACTATTACCTCCTTAAATATTTTACACTCTTTTTTAACACCCTGTAGAATTAAGAATTGCAATGAAGACTAGAATAGTAAATATTAATAAAAACATGCCTTTTTGATAATAATTGTTCATAAATAAAATAAGACAATCTTTTAACAAACGAGTTGATTAATAAATGTATCGAAGTTGGAGGCGGACATTTTGATCAATTATTATTAAAAAGGCATAATGTTTACTATTTTACTGTTCATTACAATTTATTCAAAATGAAGACCCTTGTTTCGACATTTGTAAATTATTTTAATTATTTCAACTATCAGCATTGAAAGTTTCAAAGGCAAATGTCTAGAAAATGTTGCAAAACAGCGACTTTCATAAAATGAGTATACCTATACAGGGCAATATAGAACTTATCTAAAAAAACGGTGTGAGACAGCGACAGTAAAAGATTTACTAAAATATTATTAAAAGTAAATATTCTACTTGCATATAATGACTGTAATTCACTCGGGTGATTTACACTTTCACCCTCGTATTAGATGCTAGTTGAATAAATACTATTATATTCTTGTTGTATAAATAACTGTTTTGTCGGACTACACTACATTTTTAAATGATGTATTCATCTAGTCTGATAGTAAAATATTAAGACAATTGAGGAAGGTGCTATAAAAGCATAGACCTTATAAATCATGGACGCGCCCAAAACCGTTTTCTTCCTATACAAATCGTTGATGCTCAGATGTGTGCAACAGAGATAGAGCTAGTCCGGGCAAAAACCCACAGATCATTGGCCGAAAAAAAAAACAAAAACCGTAAATGACAGACGTATGACATTTACGGTGACATACCGACTCCACCATAGTTTATGAGTCTTTAAAAACTATTGCTAATAAACACACTAAACACAACTAAATCACAAAAGGCACACAAATCATTAACAATATTAACAGGAAAGGTTTTGTCAGGTTATGTTTATATATTTTTCTGTCATAGAACATCTGTTTTTGCCCGGACTAGCTTCATCCCTCTTGTACACATCAGGACAGCGGACCTCTCTTTCTAGGGCCGGTCCATTATAAAAGCAATATTAAATCTTTAGGATAACTAGATGATTATGATTTACGGAATAATTTTAAATTAAGTGCCCCTATGAGCAGGCGAAGACTGTTAAACGCCTCCCACGACAGGATGCGGTAGATTTGAGTGACAAAACGGTGAAAGCCGTGAGCTCGCTGCCACACGACGAAGAATAATGAATTTAATAATTACAACCGGAAATTCACGGGCGCATTTCCATCCTCGCAATGACGGTTGTTAATTTTTATTGTTGCAGACGTGTCAGCGAGCTTATTGTTCTTAATAAGCGTAATTCGAGGCTACCGTAACTATGAATTTAATTGCCGAAAGCGAGTTGTTCTTTTGACGTTCAAACTATGTGCATTTTAAAGGTATTGTTCTCGCTCTGGTAATCCCGAGTTATCGAAACGGAACAGCAAGAAAACGGTTTGAAATGCAGTGACGGCTAATACGATAAGGCAGTGCCTCAGTAAAAATTTGAAAGTAATAAGTAAAGCCCGCATTTCGTTCGCAGGTGACGTCATTATCAGGGGCGTACTTAGGACGCTAAGTTAATGTTTGTAGAAATCGAAGTGCAAACATATTCCTACAAAAAGTTAAAATCAACATCTTACATTGTATACTGATTATTTATAATATCTGACATTATCCATATTAAGTTTATTATATTGTCTGAAGCTATTTATTTGTGACATAATTTTAGTTTTTCTTTAATTTGATTGGGTTTTTGCCACACTTAAAATAATTGAGGAACATAAAAATTATATAAAAAGACGGGAATTTGAAAAATCAAAAATTTGCGGACACTTTTGCTAAAACGGTCATTTGATTCAATGGGGTTCGGCAAAAATTTTAGAGAAGAACGATAATGCAGCAAAAAGAAAATTAAAAGAGACCGCGATTATTTTGTTGAACGGAGATGAGTGTGTGTCAAACTGTTCAGTAAACATTGATCATTGTTGGCTACGGTTGTATCAAGAAGAAGTAAGTAACAATAAAGTAAATATCATTTAACATCTATGGAAGCAGATATACAAATTTTAAACTGTCAAACTTGACATACTTTTAATATATTTACTATTTTGAGAACGAAAACAGAGTTTTTCGAAACGTCAAGTCCGCGATAGTGATGTGATTTTTGTTATTTTCTACTTATCTGCTTTTTTCAATGTGAGATTTTTTGGTTAGGCAAACTTAGTTTCAAAAATAACCCTTGACTGATCCGATTGGCGCAAGGGATTATTTAATTATTCTTTATTATTTTTCAGAAATGTGGCAAAAACCGAATCAAATTAAAGGAAACTTAAGTTTATTAGTTTACAAAATACAATACAGGGTGTTGAGAAAAGAGTGTAAAATATTTAAGGAGGTAATAGCAGTGTTTATATAAGTATAGTTAGTCAACCGGCCTTAGTTGTGGACCATGTCGGTTAGATGGCGGGACTATAATATGTGCAAAATCTCTTAAACGAGCCCTAGACAAGTCAGTAAACAGAGTCAGTCTAACTTTGTTTTTAAAATAAAATTAGTCTGACCCTGTTTACCGACTTCTCTAGGGCTCGTTTAAGATATTTTGCACATATCATAGTCCCGCCATCTAGCCGACATGGTCCACAACTAAGGCCGGTTGACTAACTATACTTATATAAACACTGGTAATAGTATGAACCAAAATAAGCAGAAAAGTCTCAATAAACATGCGTCTGCAAAGTAACGGTTGCGGAGATATGGAATGTTTTATGTTTTTAGCCCCTTTTTTTATTTTGCAAAAACGTTGTGTATTTTCTTATAATAGTTGGTTGATGTTTAGTGAAATAAACAGTACGTATTTGACAGTTGTTCTCAGTGCAAAAGTTTTCTTTCGCTATGGCTGGTTACTCTAACGCAGAGTTAACAGACGTGCATTTCATGTATGGTCGTGCTAATGGGAACGCCACCGAAGCGCGACGTCTTTATGTTGACGCTTATCCAAATCGCCAGATTCCTTCACAACGCATGTTTGGAAGAATTCACCAAAGATTGCGTGATACCGGTTCCTCGAGCAATCAGTGCAATTTATCCGGAAGACCAAGGTCGGTATCCACTCCTAGAGCAGAAGAAGAAATTCTAGCACTGGTAGAGCAGAATCCAGGTACGAGTGTGCGGAGAATATCAGCCGAGGTAGGAATTAGTGGTCCTCTTGTTTGGAGAATCATTCACGAGCAACTGCTTTATCCATACCATGTGCAACGAATACAGGCCTTAAATCCAATAAATGATCATCAAGCACGTTTGGTTTTTTGCCGCTGGTTTCTACGTCATGATGCTGAAGATCCTCGTTTTCTTGCAAACACTGATGAGGCTGGGTTCACAAGAAATGGAGTGTTTAATTTTCACAATACGCATATTTGGGCCGACGAAAATCCTCATGCTCTAATAGAATCTGGACATCAAGCACGTTTTTCATTAAACATTTGGATGGGTATTGTAGGTGACAGGTTTCTAGGTCCTGTTGTTTTACCAAACCGATTAACAGGCGCAGCTTACCTCAACTTTCTGCAGAACACACTGTATGAGTTTTTGGAAGACATTCCTTTGAATCAGAGGCAACAAATGTGGTTCCAGCATGATGGTGCTCAAGCTCATTTTTCCATGGCCGTTAGAGAACATTTACACAAAACTTTCCACATAGATGGATAGGAAGGGCTGGACCTGTTTTATGGCCTCCAAGATCGCCTGATCTGAACCCTCTAGATTTCTTTGTTTGGGGATAATTGAAGACATTAGTGTATGGTACTCCTGTAAATAGCCTTGAAGAGCTGCAGCTACGGATTAATCAAAAGTGTCAAGAAATCCAAACCAAGGAGGGTGTTTTCGAAAGAGTTCGAATATCGTTGAGACGAAGATGTCGTGCCTGCTTGGAAATGGACGGAGGGCACTTTGAACATCTTCTGTAACTTTGTTTTTTGTTTGTTAAAAGCTTCCTTTGTCAGTTTATTCCTAATAAAATGTTTGAAAAACTAATAGATGGACCACTATTAGTTTTTCAAACATTTTATTAGGAATAAACTGACAAAGGAAGCTTTTAACAAACAAAAAACAAAGTTATAGAAAATGTTTAACCGTTACTTTGCGGACCCATGTTTATTAAGACTTTTCTGCTTATACTATTACTTCCTGAAATATTTTACACTCTTTTTTTAACACCCTGTATTATTATCTATGTGTATATTTAAGATTCCTGGAGCTTTATATTCCTTTAGCTAAAACCACGTGAAATAATTTCCCAATTTATTATGGAAAATAACTACAATGAGAATGGTGAAGAATACAAATTTTCATTTCTTCAGGAGAATTTACGTCACTTTCTGAGGGAATGTGTTCTACTAAATTCGCGCGTCTGCAGATAAATAAATGGGATATTTCTGTCGATTATCTGGCATGAATAAGAATTGAATAAAGTATATTTAAATATTAAAGTTGTCGTTAAGTCCGGCCCTGAAATATGCGGGCTTTAGTAATAAGTAACAAATAAGATCACCAACTGCTTACTTTGGTAAAAATTGATATTCTGATTTAAAAAGTTGTCGCGAGATTTATACATATTTCATAATAAAATTACTCATTGTATTTTTTCAAACTGTAAATTAACATTGATAAGTACAAGTAAATAAATTATTACAACGGCATTGGATGAAGCGCGTAAAATAGAAATAAAAAATTAATTACTTAATTTGAAAGTTCGGGGAAATCGCCAAAAATTCTTATTTAAATTATAATTTATTCGCCTATAAAAGTATAGCAATTTCAAATAATCCTGTATTGTAATGATTAGTTTCCAAAAAAATGTTAATTCCGTACTGTATCTCACAAGCCGCCACTGTAAAAATGCCTGGTAATTCAGTAAGCGAAAAGAGGGGAGCTGCTTGTAAGCAACATCAGGACACTAGGAGAACAATAATAGTCTAACCAGTTTTATCAAGTATTTTTTATGATTTTATGTGGTATACTACGATCATTTTAGTGTTCAATTGGGTTAGGACAACTTTCCATCTGAAATTTCATACCCGCAAAAACATATCCAATGTACGAATTGAATTTACAAATACAAGTAGATAGAGTGCAATTAGAGCAGATCAGTCTTGTGAAATATTGCAGAATGTAGGCCATATATTGTGATCATTTTACAATAGCCTTTGTCCATCTACCTATTCAATATTTCAAAGTGACCAGTGGTTTTCAGCTGCATTTTAAACGTGTTACGTTAACGTAACTTTTTCAGAAATATCGAAATTGCATAGTAAATACTTAATACCCTAAAGAACAATCTTTCTTATACAACAGTTTTTATCTAGAACGTCGTTAAGGATCCGTTCTCTGTACACTCCTCGGGTAGCTCGGCTGGAGGCGGAGATTATCGCTCTCCCACTATAATGACTTAACGGTGGACGTATTTAGAATATTTAGATTTAGTGGAGTAAAATCGGCTAGCAATTATGCCGTTTTGTTTTTAAGAAAATATAATCATCTTGTAGAAGGACATTTTTAGTATCCAAAATGGACTTGTACAACTTTTTTAGTAGGGCCGCATTTTATAAAAATAAAATCAAATTATCGATGCTTGGGACATTATTTGATAATTATTACGTTTTTCGTTACATCGCGCTTGTAAATTACCGATTTTACTTATGTTCGTAGTTTTTTTACAGCTTATATAAAAAACTACAGTACTTCTCGCGCTACACACCAATTTTTAATAACTTAAATTAATTATTTACTATTGATATGTAGTCATATCGAGCAAATGTAATCAAAACTATAAAAATGTTTTTTAAAAACAGTTTACGGTGTTACAATTTTCAAGAAATTAACTTTGTGCGCCGTGTGCATACTTGTGATGCAGAAGATGTTTTCAGAAATAGGACAACGCATTCATTCGACGAGTTAAAAATATCTGTATTTTCCATAATGAGAAAAACATTTTTATTGTACATATTATGATTGTGTTTAATATATTTATGACATTGCCCTCTTTAAAATTAGAACAAAGATTTGAGAACAGGTAAATGTTTATATAAAATAAATATAGTGACTACATTTATTTCAGTGTTTTATGTTCTTTATTATTTTAATATGGAAAATACGTATTTAATTTGCGGAGAATTTTGTTCAATTTGGAACTTAGGAAAAAATGACATTGTTTTAATAAGCAATGTAAAAATTGCATACCTAAGGAATTCTACTAGAACTTCTTATATTTCCGGAACTGTTGGTCTAAACGAAAAAATGTATTCTACAAGAAAGGTTTAGACACCACCGCCAACAAAAGATTCAGCATCTATTAATTCAATACTGTCTCAACTGAGAACGTATAGATTTATAAGTGACTATGTATTTCTTTGAACTCCGGTCCTGCCCGCATTTACCAATCTCTAAGCCCATCCCACTGAGTGAAACACACGTGTTGCAGCATTTAGAATATATTCGTTTCCGAAGTTGTAGACGTTCGGCATTTAGCATAGAATTTTGAGTAATTTTTATCAATTCGATATAATTTTAGTATTGTTGCAAAGCTAAAAGGCAGACTTACTTCCCTCGTGTAACCAATTTTCGATTTAATCCTTTATTTTTAAGTAAATAAGTTGTAAATATGATGATTTCTTGCACAGTTTACTCATTAAATTTAAATAATGAAAAACTAATTTTGAAAAAAATATTACACAGCAGCCTTAGAAAACAACTTTGCCTTTAGATTGTTTTTTTATTTGGACCGCTGTGTTTATTCGTTGTCTAAATAAATGTTATGGGCCGAGCGTAAAAAATTGGTTTATTTCAAGCGCGCGACGGACTCTTAAAAAGATATAGGATGTTAAAGTTACTATTTCTATTTAATTGCTTTTATTTAAATGACACTACAAACATTTTTTTTTTCAAATCAATCATTTATTTTAATCGAATAAAGAAAAAATCATAATTTAAATCATTCTTTTTAAATTCGATCAATGGAAAAAAGTTTGGTATAATTTTAGGGGTGACTCAATGACCATCTTGTATGTTTCAATTTACTTGAAGTCATAATTAAAGAAGGCTAATAATAAATCCAACCTAAATCATGTACTAAATTTGGTTATTCTGAGTTAAAATAATTCAGAGATATTTTTGATCCCACTTTGAAGGCCTATAACTCAGTCTGTGTGCAACTATTGCACCTTCTCTGCGTCGGAATACCCTGTACACTATTTTCTAAAGTTTCACCACTAGTTTTCTGATAATTAAGCTAAGAAAATGACTGGGTAAACCAGTGGCGGCTGGTGAGATTTCAGGTATGCCATATCTCAATAGCCAGACATGGGATCCAAACCAAACTTTAAGGTATATGTACTGTGGCCATATAGAGAACTTTGGTAGAAGAAGAACGATTTTACATTTTGCGAAAAGAAGTTGAAAAAAACGTGGGCCTCACCTCAAATTTTCAAAATGGCTTCTTTAAATCTCGAGAAACATTTTTTTCCATAAACTAGATGTAATTTTACGGATAGGTTTCAAGTTTTAATAAAAAATAACTAGATTTGTAGAATTTATAGCATTTTGAAATTTTTATAATGTATCACAAATACAATATTAATATTCAAATTGCTGTAACTTTAACAAAAATTACAATTTTTTAATAAAATCTGAAACCTATCGGTAGAATTATGACTAGTTTATGAAAAAAATGTTTCTCGAAATTTAAACAAGCCAATTTGGAAATCTTAGGTGAGGCCCACGCTTTTTTTTAACTATTTTTCGCAAACTACAAAATCGTTCTTCTTCTACTGAAGTTCTCTATATAGCCACAGTACATATATATTAAAGTTTGGTTTGGGTCCCATGTCTGGTTATTAAGATATGATATACCTGAAATTTCACCAGCGGCTACTGGGGTAAACAAATGTTTATAAACATTTTTGGGCAACGCTGAATAATGAACTTTTAATACCCTCTCATTTCGGAACAAAGTGTAACATCAAAAATAATAAATCGTAGGCGTTTTATACACCTCAAGAGGAGCACACCAGACGGCTTACGTACTTACTCATTATTAGGAAGTTTCTTTCGACAGAAAAATTACGCAATATGCATTTTACACCCCGCAAAAAGTTCATTAACCTGTCCAGGGGCTACTGCCGCCATCTGCCCAACGCGAAAATCAGACTCATCCCGTAAACAATATCGAGGGGAAGCAACAAGCGACAGCCGACGAAAATAACGACGCATGTGTTGCTGCACGTGCTAGGTATTAATCCCACCGACGGAATGCGTTGCAATTTTAGAAAATTCCACATAATAGAAGCGCCGGTGGGGATGGGGTGTGATTATTTCGGCGTGTTGCGGGTATAACGGGAGCAGACGCGTGTCCGACTGCAGCTGCCGCATGCAAACTACCCCTAGGTCCAGACGAAACGATCGGGGGGTCTATACGGGGAGCTGTGGTGCGTAGGGAGATTTATTGTGAGGGTCCGTAAGGCTGAAAACAAGCATTTTGTTTCACTACAAGTAGTTTTGTCTACGTGTTACCTATTTCTAATTTTATACAGGGTGTTTGTTAAGTCACAAGTCTAGAGGCGTATTCTGTGGTCAAAAATAAGGGTTTTTGGGCAAAACCCTCTTTCGGCGGCGCCTATGATAAGCATCGACTGAGATAGCTTAGATTCATAGATAAAGCTTACATATATCAACAATGTCAACTACCATGCGGCTGTTTTTTTCAGCGTTTCTAAATGCAGAAACGACAAAAATTAACATTCTTATTAGTAATAATACCTGATAGGTTAATTCAGTTAGCTGCAGTATTTTGCATTCGTTTTTCATTATTTCGTTACGAACTGGCAAAACTACATTTTCACTCATTACAACCACTCACTACCGATAAAATACACTTGCCGTAGGTACAATTAGATAAAATGCCTATTTATTATAAGAAAATCGAATGAAAGAATAATAGATAATAGTTTTAATGCACCCGCGGCAGTCTTGTCCCATAATAGGGTTCATATCGGGTGATCTGGGTGGCCAAAGTTGACCATACATTCATAGAAAACTGATGTTGAAATCAAGATTTCGATATGAAATTAAGATTTTCATCAGACCAAACGTGTTTATTGTGGAAGATCATTATAGCGTCTCTGGAAAAATTAGCTTCGTCGGTAAATAATATGCCAGCGGTAAAATCAACATTTAATTCATTTTTTGTGCAATATCCAGTATCAAGATTGTAGACGAGCAGAATAGTATTGCGGTAGTAAGACTTGAATTCTTTGTATGTGATACGGACGAAACTAATTTATGATTCACATTAAGATTTGCAGCGATCTTTCTAGTACTAGTATTTGGGTCTTCTTCACTTTAATTAACATTTTTTTGGATACCCTGTATAAGCATAAAATAGTCAACACTCACATTTTGGGATAATTTAAAATTCTTAATTATTTATTAATACTTTCAAAGCCATTTTTTTAAATTTTCCATTATTGAAAAGACATACAATACAGGAAGATCAGAAACGTCAGAAACATTAATTAAACATTTATTTTGAGAACACAGCAAAATAAGTATGCGCGCACCATTATTACCTTTAAAAATTGATTCATCCGTTACCGGAATAAATTTTGTAAAATATCCATTGCAAGCGTTTTCATGCAAAAGCACCTCGCAAAAGTGTGCTCTAGTGGATGGTGTTGTAGCATTAACGATTTTACTCTTTGCACGTGGTAAGGATGAAGCGGATTTTCATATAAAATTCTCCACGCTCTCATTTAAGACTGGCATTAATGTTTGATGCACGTGATAGGGAGCCAATTTTTATTTAAAATTCTCCGCACTATCATTTAAGATGCATAACCGATTTCTGAGATATTTTGGTTACTGGTTGGATATCTTTTTTTACTGTTTTAGAAAGGTATTTTAAGCTAATATAAATCAAATCTCCTACAATTCCTATCAATGAAGTCATATGTATGTTCTCTGATACCAAACATCTAGGTATGCTAATGAACAATTCCACAGACAAAGCTCTATTCAATAATTATCTAAAGAAAATAATCTACTAACCTTCTAATGAAACACTCTATAAATATCTAACTTCACTTTTTGGCAGTGGGCACACGACAAATTCAACCACAATAGATGAGATCTGACCTATTTCTGCATTTTTAGGATTGCTTCTTCATTAGCATACCTAGATGTTTGGTATCAGAGAACATACATATGACTTCATTGATAGGAATTGTAGGAGATTTGATTTATATTAGCTTAAAATACCTTTCTAAAACAGTAAAAAAATGTTACAAATGCTAATAATAAGGAATATGTGGGTAGATATTGTGGGTGTAATTCAACGCAGGTTGGGGCTTTTGTCCACTGAGTAGTTAGTTTCACACAATATTATTAATACCTAAAAATATATAAAAACTTTTACATAAATGGTTGGATCTTCTTGAACGATATCTAAAACATATTCCTCAATCTGTGCCATTCTAGGTAGCCTAGGTTTTCCAGCATGTCCATCATGATTTGATTTTAGGTTGTCTATTTCTCGAGTCCTTCCAACAAAATAAACCAACAGGCTGCAGGATGAACCCGCATAGGAAAACGCTCGGCGTATACCAACAACATCAACTTATTCTATCTTTGGAAGGATTTTATTACAGTTAAAATTGCCCTAGTCCGGTCCTGTGCCACAAACGTCTCGTATTCCTCTTGGTTGTTTGTTCCAACCGTAACCCGATCTCCGCTTCCGTTTTCATCTGCAAATATACCCGTTTAAAAGCCACGCTCCGTACCTCGACGACGCTGGTCGGTTGACAATTCTTTTAATTTGGTACCAAAGGGGACCCCCGGGGCAGATGCCACCTTCGATTTTAATAACATTCTGTAACGCACACGCGTTACTGATTCAGCTGGTTGGAATTTTGTACACAAGAAATCGGTCCGATATTTATTTTACTGGTAAATTTAACCGCGTGCATTCCGTAAGCTCACGGTGGAAATGATTTTCGGTTTTTACGCTTTCATACGAGTTAAATCCGTCTGGGAATAGCTCGATCCCAGTCGAGTCGGTTGGAGGTGCAGTCTTTCATTCAAATTGGGCTGTTCAAAAATTGGATTAGCATCTAAGGGTACAAGGAAATTGTGGTATTCACTAATTACGCATTTGTAAGTTGCTCGGGTCGGCTGGAAAATGTTTTCATTGGAACTATCTTTTTTATTTTGGAAATATTCCAAAACGTTTAACAGAAGTTTCCGACTTTGCTTTCAAAACTTCACGATGAGCCATTTTCAAATTTCATTAACACTGTATCACAAACACACCATAACAAAAGAATGAACACAACGCAATATAATGATTAACACATTCCAACTATTCAAAGCTCTGTTCAACCGTCTGTTTTTGACAAGAAGTACATCTTATTGGCCATCCTTTTCTAGTGCAGGTAACGTTAGTCGTTCCTTATTAAGGGGAGTACCTGAGCATGACTTAGGTATACAGTATGCGCCAAAAGTATGGAATAAATTCAATAAAAACGAAACAATTATTTTTTGGGAAAAATCCTCGAATTTAAAAAATACATATTTTAGCGTAAAATGCGATTTTCAAATGTCATTTGTTTTCGAGTAATGACGTCATCGATTTTTTTTTAAATGGCAACACCATATTTTTTTCCTTGATTCTGAAAGATCGTTTAATTCTCTATCAGACAGTACTAAAATTTTGCCCTCTTAAATAGGAAAGTTTTCGAGTAAATGACGATTGAATGTTAGAAAACGTAAATTTTATCCATAAAAAAGTAACAATTCTGACGTATGTAAAATAAAATACAATTGATTAAATTTTATATTTAAATTAAATGTTCGAATTGCCATCCACCAACTTCTTGACAATGCGCAAGTCTGTGAAGAAATTCTTCTTGCACATTATGAATGATTTCTGGGGTAACTCTGCGTATTTCGTCCCGAATGCGATTTTGAAGTTCTTCTAAATTACGTGGTTTATTAATGTACACTTTTGACTTCAAGTATCCCCATAAAAAATAGTCAAGAGGTGTAAGATCTGGCGATCTTGCAGGCCATTCTATCGGTCCGCGTCTGCCGATCCACCTCCCAGGAAATCAGTTGTCCAAAAAATCTCGCACAGGGCGCGCATAGTGCGAAGGTGCACCGTCTTACTGAAACCATATGGTATCGTCAGGAATGTCAGGGTCATTATAGTTAGGAAAAATTACTGCAAGGGCTGGAACAAGGTCATTTTCTAGAAACTCTAAATATCTTTGTCCTGTAAGGGTTCCTTCAAAGAAGAAAGGCCCTACTATTCTGTCGTCAACTCTTCCAGCCCACACATTTAATTTCTGAGAGTGTTCGGTATGTGCCTCTGCCATCCAATGAGGATTTCCCCGACTCCAATATCTGCAAGTTTGACGGTTTACTGTACCATTCAGACAAAATGTGGCCTCATTTGAAAAAAGTATTTGCCGGTGTAAATTTCTATTTCCTTGACATAAATCCATTAGAATTTTGCAAAAGTGTAAGCGGCGATCGGGATCATCTTCATTGAGTTCCTGCACAAGTTGAATTTTGTAGGAATGATATTTTTCCTTCCTCAAGATACGTAGCACTGTGCTCTGACTAGTGTCATTGTTTAATGCAACCAATCGTGCAGAATTATGAGGATTATCCACCATACTTATCAAAATGTTCTGTTTCTGACTTTCTTTAATGCTTGGACGTCCAGGTTATGGAATATTTACAACATTGCCAGTTTCTCTAAATTTAGACTCTACCTTACTGACTGTTGATTGGCTGATAGGGCGATCTGGATATTTTTCATTAAATAAATCGCAAACTTCCTGCTGAGTTCTAGTCATATTCCCGCATCAGATAAGAATTAAAATTTCAATTATTTGAGTAACAGTTAAATGTTGAATAATAATTTCTATGTCGCTTACAATACTTATTAGAAAGTCGGTGTGACAATGACACTTTGCAAAGATTTTCACCTACGTGATCCATAAAAGAACTATGGAATTCGAAAAACTAAACTTGATAACGTTTTTGCTTTATTTTAATTGATTTACGTTTTCTAACATTCAATCGTCATTTACTCGAAAACTTTCCTATGTAAGAGGGCAAAATTTTAGTACTGTCTGATAGAGAATTAAACGATCTTTCAGAATCAAGGGAAAAAATATAGTGTTGCCATTTAAAAAAAATCGATGACATCATTACTCGAAAACAAATGACATTTGAAAATCGCATTTTACGCAAAAATATGTATTTTTTAAATTAAAAATCGATCTGTTCGAGGATTTTTCCCAAAAAATAATTGTTTCGTTTTTATTGAATTTATTCCATACTTTTGGCGCATACTGTATTAAAAACAAGTGGAAAGGACTCAGAGGTATGTCGAGTTTCACCAACGTTTTATTGCCTATTTTGCCTTCTAAAAAAGCTTCTATTATATAAAAAATATTGTACGACATTTTGGAAACTTCCATTCTGATGTATTGTAGAATAGTTCGTAATATGTCTTAACTGAAGCAAACATCTCAATAAATTCGGCTGTGACACAATCCCAGATAGCGTCCTGATTAATTACACTAATCAAATTCGTGTTAGTCGGACACTCGTCAACGATAAGTTCATCTCGTTAGGCGTAATGTAATTTCCTCGAAGATTGTCCCTCATTGCACAAATTGGAGGGTCAGAGGTTGCGCTTAGAACTGTTAAGGTTGACCTTTCGGCGACCATCAACTAAATTGAATAATGGGAGTAGAACTAGTAGAAGTGTCCGTAGGAATAATGAGGCATGGGTGCGGGGGCAGCCCAGTGAGTTGGTGGTGGGCCGTAAAGGTCTTGGAAACCCTCGGAAATTATGGTAAAGGAAAGCATGCCGATAAGACACTCCACCGTTTGTTCTATTTCTACAAAATTTAAAGGCTTCATATCTTTGAAATAGTTAACTAAAGTAACGTTCAAATAAACATTAGTGCAATGGCACTGCAGTTGTACTGTTGTATGGTATTAAATATTATTTACTCTGTTTACATAAAATTACTGTAGACTTAAGAAGTTGGGGAATTTATCCGCTGTAAGTTGGCGACATACAAAAACTCAAGATTATTGACCTTCAGAGAGGTTATGTTTATGTTTTGTCAACTACGGCCCTATCTACGGAAATTGTTGGTTTTTATCATTTGCCGAATAGTAATTAAAAGCCTACCCTAGATAAAATATAAGCCTACAATCTGCAGGAATAGATGGTCTATTTGAATGTTTGGTTAAATCATAGTATACTAGTATACTGTGGGTTAAATGAGGCCCCACTAATTTCAGCAAGTCATCAAACACTGCCACTGTCATTCGGGTGAAATGAAAAAATAATCGACATTCTCATTTCGCATTTCTTTATATAAATTATAGAAATCACCTTGCATGTGCTACCTGCGGTTAATAGGTCGCACCTACCATCTCCGACTTCTTCTTTTCATTTTTTTTGCATGTATAGTTTTTATACATATTGACGTCGCTGCGAATAAGAGCAGCAAAAGTAACTGTTTCTAAACTAAATATCTAAATTAGAATCTAATTTAAAAACTTAACCTGCAAAAATGTGAATCTTCTGTTTACTATCAAAAAAGCAGTTTTCTGATTGGTCCTTGTATGATTGTTGGAAAAGGATTGGTAAAAGCTAAAATGTTTTTAACTTCTGCCATACAACTGCAGTACAAAGGCGTTACTGTTAAGTTTATCTGAACGTTACAAAAGTCACCCGTATTTCTCGCCGTTTTACTCCAGTATCTTTGAATATTTGCAGGTGGGATGAGTTAACATTCCTATTATTTGCTAAACCCTAGATTATTCAGTTATTAAATGTCTAAAATTATTTGTATTTTGTAGAAAACACTATTTCAAGAATACGGCGCCCTTTTTAATAACTTTTCTGCAGTACCAATGCAACCGCACTAATCTTATGTGAATGATATTCGCGAAATTCACGAACGTATGTGGTATATGGCGCTGTAAAATTCAAGATGTCGGATGTAAAAGTGAACAACAATTTGCTTGCAATTGCCGCAAAAGATTATAGAGTTTTTAATTACCGGGGAGGTTGTGTTTTATGGTGTAATTCTTTGTATTTTTTAGGTGAATGTGTATTTTAGGAGTTATCAAACTTTAATGTAAGACAAATTCCTAAAGTGCATATACAGGGTGAACCTTAAATAAGTACAAATATTTTAACCAGCAGTACAGTTCACTGTGTAGAACACATAATTAATAGATTTTTCCCATGTCACATAAGGTTTTTTTGTTCATTTTGATGTATACTATCACCTGTTAAATTTATGACAGTCAAACCTCATTTTATTCATCTTCAGCCGCTTGTATGGCATTTTGGGTCCACCCTATAAAACCAATTGATGCAACGCCTACCTCGATACGTCTCCGCTTGTTTCATCTGTTCAATTTCATTAGTTACTGGCACTAATTGCTTCATAATGGTTATGTAACGACTGACTACCTAGGAATATTCTCACAAAATCCAACTCTAGTATTTCCATTATGAATGAGCTTGGGGCTTGGGTATGAATATTTTAAGTCCACGAGCATTTAATAGAAACCAGATGTATCCAAAGCAGTATTTTTATGTTAGTCTATATTTACCTTTTTATTTATTTACAACCATTCTAAAAATACGAGCTTCTCACGCCCTGTATAGCAAAAAATTGTTTTATATACAGAAGTAAACGGTAATGTATGAATATGGCTCCAACTTTGAGGGCTGAAAAATTTTATAAAGTTTTATTGTACACAAATTATTTCCGGGCAAAGCTATGATAAGGTAAGTAAAATTTCACACGATATTGCAGCAATATTTTTAATATTCGTGGGAAATCGATACTGTTTACTGAAATCGTAAAATGCATTTAATAACAAACAGTACCGCCCACGCCGGTTTGGGCAAACAGTCGGTAAAGATTCTAATTCTGTGAACAATTATTAAGGTGGAAAGGGTGTACTGCAAGACAATTATGTCTACAGTCGGGTACAATGCAGGTATTAGGGGGAAGTGGGG
Organism: Monochamus alternatus; assembly: GCA_037114965.1. Lineage (NCBI taxonomy): Eukaryota > Metazoa > Arthropoda > Insecta > Coleoptera > Cerambycidae > Monochamus > Monochamus alternatus. The sequence goes on along the minus strand of CM073435.1, from coordinate 49,363,970 downwards.
CTGGATTAGTATAAGCAGAAATGAGATTTTTGCTTAAAATCGAGTTATTGCGAGTTATTCACATGGGTCATTGTATTATACTATGAGTAGACAATATACGTCCCAATACCATGTCTTTAGCTGCAAACGATGTAGTGGATTAAAATCTCTTTGCTATCGCGTTTTATTTTTCGGGTAGATAGATTTTTTTAAGGTACATCTATAGGAACTGTTTACCACCTTGTACAGGGACAATTTGGGCATCCGAATTGGACTTCTACAACTTTTTTTAGTTGAGACGAACTTTTTAAAATCGAAATTTCGATGCTTCGGAGGTTATTTGACAATTATGTTTCTCGTAACATATGTCGCGTTTGTAAATTAACAATTTTATGTATGTAATAATTTTTCCACAACTTATACAAAAAATTATAGCACTTCGTAGTGAAAAGTATGAAGTTTTTTTTAAAAAAAGTTTACAGTTTTCCAGAATATGAATTTTGTAGGATATTTCGACATATCGATTCATATGTTTTGAAAATAATATCGTAAACGGCTTAAATTTCAAAATTTTTTATTTTAGTAGAAAGGAAATGATTTAATTTTAAGTTATATTATTTGATCAGAATTTGCACAAAAACAAACTTGCACTTACACAAAATTTTGTTAAATTCCTGGATAACTTATTTCTTGATTTTTCACCTCTCAATCCACATTCACTCATCGTACAGCTATGTTTAAAGCATTGTAATTTTAATAATAAACATCACTTCTCCGTGTACGTAGAATATAAAACTGATCACACTTAAATATGACTAAGAAGAATTTAGGTTTGTTTGCGTAGATATATAGTATGCGCCAAAAGTATGGAATAAATTCAATAAAAACGAAACAATTATTTTTTGGGAAAAATCCTCGAACAGGTCGATTTTTAATTTAAAAAATACATATTTTATCGCAAAATGTGATTTTCAAATGTCATTTGTTTTCGAGTAATGACGTCATCGATTTTTTTTAATGGCAACACCATATTTTTTCCTTGATTCTGAAAGATCGTTTAATTCTCTATCAGACAGTACTAAAATTTTGCCCTCTTACATAAGAACGTTTTCGAGTAATGACGATTGAATGTTAGAAAACGTAAATTTTATCCATAAAAAAGTAACAATTCTGAGGTATGTAAAATAAAATACAATTGATTAAATTTTATACTTAAATTAAATGTTCGAATTGCCATCCACCAACTTCTTGACAATGCTCAAGTCTGTGAAGAAATTCTTCTTGCACATTATGAATGATTTTAGGGGTAACTCTGCGTATTTCGTCCCGAATGCGATTTTGAAGTTCTTCTAAATTACGTGGTTTATTAATGTACACTGTTGACTTCAAGTATCCCCATAAGAAATAGTCAAGAGGTGTAAGATCTGGCGAATGGCAGGCCATTCTATCGGTCCGCGCCTCCCGATCCACCTCCCAGGAAAACAGTTGTCCAAAAAATCTCGTACAGGGCGCGCATAGTGCGGAGGTGCACCGTCTTGCTGAAACCATATGGTATCGTCAGGAATGTCAGGGTCATTATCGTTAGGAAAAATTACTGCAAGGGCTGGAACAAGGTCATTTTCTAGAAACTCTAAATATCTTTGTCCTGTAAGGGTTCCTTCAAAGCAGAAAGGCCCTACTATTCTGTCGGCAACTATTCCAGCCCACACATTTAATTTCTGAGGGTGTTGGGTATGTGCCTCTGCCATCCAATGAGGATTTTCCCGACTCCAATATCTGCAAGTTTGACGGTTTACTGTACCATTCAGACAAAATGTGGCCTCATTTGAAAAAAGTATTTGCCGGTGTAAATTTCTATTTCCTTGACATAAATCCATTAGAATTTCGCAAAAGTGTAAGCGGCGATCGGGATCATCTTCATTGAGTTCCTGCACAAGTTGAATTTTGTAGGGATGATATTTTTCCTTCCTCAAGATACGTAGCACTGTGCTCTGACTAGTGTCATTGTTTATTGCAACCAATCGTGAAGAATTATGAGGATTATCCACCATACTTATCAAAATGTTCTGTTTCTGATTTTCATTAATGCTTGGACGTCCAGGTTTTGGAATATTTACAACATTGCCAGTTTCTCTAAATTTAGACTCTACCTTACTGACTGTTGATTGGCTGATAGGGCGATCTGGATATTTTTTATTAAATAAATCGCAAACTTCCTGCTGAGTTCTAGTCATATTCCCGCATCCGATAAGAATTAAAATTTCAATTCTTTGAGTAACAGTTAAATGTGCCATAATACTTTAAATTGAATAATAATTTCTATGTCGCTTACAATACTTATTAGAAAGTCGGTGTGACAATGACACTTTGCAAAGATTTTCACCTACGTGATCCATAAAAGAACTATGGAATTCGAAAAACTAAACTTGATAACGTTTTTGCTTTATTTTAATTGATTTACGTTTTCTAACATTCAATCGTCATTTACTCGAAAACTTTCCTATGTAAGAGGGCAAAATTTTAGTACTGTCTGATAGAGAATTAAACGATCTTTCAGAATCAAGGAAAAAATATGTTGTTGCCATTTAAAAAAAAATCGATGACGTCATTACTCGAAAACAAATGACATTTAAAAATCGCATTTTACGCTAAAATATGTATTTTTTAAATTAAAAATCGACCTGTTCGAGAATTTTTTCCAAAAAATAATTGTTTCGTTTTTATTGAATTTATTCCATACTTTTGGCGCATACAGTATAACTATGGTAGGTATGATCAAAAAGATTCAGTAATTTCAGGGATAAACTTTGCTGTAACGTGACTCATTCCTAGTTTTTTTTCTCTTGGCACCAGTGAAAAAAAATATAGCACTTTTCAGCTAGAAACATTCAAGTGAATTTTTACAAAAACTAAAAAGTAAACAAGGCAGCGAAGTATGGAGGATACAAAAAAATTGAAATAAAATTCGGGACACGTGGTGTTAAATGAGATGAGGAAAACTCCATTTCCAATCGAAAGTATTTGAGATTTGACGGAAACGACTAATGACGTCATCATCAATTATATTTTTTTATAATAAATTTTTATTAGAGAAATTTTTCTCTATTACTTATTCTATTTTTTTTAAATCACTGACAACTGAATAGGTTCGTTAACCTCAATTCATTTTTCTGGGAAAGTTTTATCTAAATATTGTTGGCCTTGTGGGGTGGAGCTCCGTCGTGCTGAAACTATGGACTTCTCCTTAGCTGCAAAGGCACATTCTCCAGAAGTGCAATACATTTACTCCAAAATGGTCTTGGTTTTGGACCGGATTTACAATATGGGGATTTTCAATGTAGCAGTAGTGTTCCTTGCGCCTGTTTGGCAAACCATTACTAACAAATCGACTTTCGTCGATGCAAAGAACATGCCGAAAAAGGTCATGACCAACAGTTTCTGCATTTACTACAATTTGAGCTATAAAATTATGTCTATTTTCAATGTGACGCTCAGGCAAATACTCTAAATTTTGAATTCTCTAGTCATGATACCCATTGGTCTTTAAAATTCGTTAAACGGTTGATTTATCCAAATTCAATTCGCGGCTAGCAACAGTCTAGCTGTATTAACATTGTTTCTTACCGTTCGATCAATTATTTGAATCTTCCGAACAGAAAATACATCTTCATTTCGTCACAAGGTCGCCTTGTCAAGATTCTAATGAGTAATGAGGCGCTCTGGATACCTTTTACGATATAACTCTACAGCTCTTCTTGATTTTTTTGTGACTCGTCGTAAATTAGCAACATATCAACTTTTTCTAAATGAGAAAATATTTTCTAAGCACAAAAGTTATAGGTACGTTTGATGTTCGTATTGAGTAATGACAAGTATTTTTTGACATACAAGCTGTATCACATAAGAGGGCCACTCCCATGTATCTCGCTTAATATGTGAGACACGTCAAAAGTCTTTAAATGTTTTTTTGTTGCATTTTTGGAGGCCTTTATGCTCGTAAAAACAAATTTGAGATCCATGGCCAACTTTATGAAACCTGTAAAGTACCCAAAATTTAAGGCTGTCTTTTATTTTAAGAGATAGACAAAACTTATTGGTAATAAATTTTTATTGCAAAATTGATATCTTCCACCTGATATAAACAGATTTTTGAAATATCGTATGTGGTTCGCTGCGCCCTCTAGGCGGATAAAAATTTTTTTATTTTAGCAGGCTATGGCCACAAAAAATTGCCTGTTTTTTCGTCTTTCATACAATATACTACATGTTGCCCTTATCTTTCGTATTTATTACATTTTTTTCAATTTTAGTTAAAAAAAATGTACCTAAATATTTTCGTGTTGCTCAACATAATGCAAAAAAATAATAAACAGAATGTACTTTTTTATGCAAAATACAGATTTTCTTATTATATTATTTTATTACATTGTCTGTCAAAATAATTTTAAAGACCCAATTGCTTCTAATGTGAAAACCAATAAAATAATATTATAAGAAAATCTGTATTTTGCATAAAAAAGTACATTCTATTTATTATTTTTTGCAATTGACGTCTTTAAAACAAGTTCTACATTATCTTGAGCAACACGAAAATATTTAGGTACATTTTTTTTTAACTAAAATTGAAAAAAATGTAATAAATACGAAAGATAAGGGCAACATGTAGTATATTGCATGAAAGACGAAAAAACACGCAATTTTTTGTGGCCATAGTCTGTTTCAATAAAAAAAAGTTTTATCCGCCTAGAGGGCGCAGCGAACCACATACGATATTTCAAAAATCTGTTTATATCAGGTGGAAGGTATCAATTTTGCAATAAAAATTTATTACCAATAAGTTTTCTCCATCTCTTAAAATAAAAAAGTTAGACAGCCTTAAAATTTGGGCACTTTACAGGTTTTTTTGTTATTACTCATAAAGTTGGCCATGAATCTCAAATTTGTTTTTACGAGCATAAAGGCCTCCAAAAATGCAACAAAAAAGATTTTTGACGTGTCTCGCATTTTAAGCGAGATACATGGGAGTGGCCCTCTCATGTGATACAGCCTGTATATGCACTTTAAACAACAAAGATTCAATTATTTTCCAACAACTACTTGATCCTTGCACCGCTAATGTAATTTTTAGGTGGTATTTCTTTTGAGATTCTTTAGCACGGATTTAGAATATTGCTTATAACTTTTAAACGGGAGGTAATACAGAAAATCTTCTCTAATAAAAGTTTATTATAAAAAAGAGAGCTTTTTAACAGGATTAAGGGCCTTAAAATTTGGTTGTTTCTGGAAAAAATATAATTCATGACGTTAGTAGCCGCTTCTGTCAAATTCCAAAGCAGTACATTTAAAACAGCGGTAAAAGGTCGGGAAACTCCGGACTTGACGAGATCACTACGTATTTTGGGGCGCTGATTACGAAAATGAGGGTTAAAGCTACCTGCAATTCTTGGAACACCCCTAAAATTGCAAAAAACACCCCTCAATAGAGGTGTTTTTTGTCAGCGCCCCAAAAAACATATGAGATGAGTTAGTTTGCAAAACAACAAGTACGGTCGAAAAACACCCCTACTTAGGGGTGTTTTGTGCAATTTTGGGGGTGGTTCAACCATTGCTACAAGTTTTAACCCCCATTTTCGTAATCAGCGCCCCAAAAAACATATGAGATGGGTTAGTTTGCAAAACAACAAGTACTGTCGAAAAACACCCCTATTTAGCGGTGTTTTTTGCAATTTTAGGGGTGTTCCAAGAATCGCAGGTAGCTTTAACCCTCATTTTCATAATCAACGCCTCAAAATACGTAGGGGACAAGTGGTCTCGTCAAGTCCGGCGTTTCCCGACCTTTTACCGCTGTTTTAAATGTACTAAAGACAGTACCTGCGATTGAAAATGAAGCTTCCCTTATCTCATTTAATACCACGTGTCCCAAATTTTATGTCATTGTGACTCTCACTTTTCCGCGCCGATCGCCCCCACCGGCGGAATTACATCTGTTATCGTCCAACAGAAATTTCCAAGTCGCGTAGGTATGGCGACCAAATGTTGCTCAGCATTTCTAAGGGCACTTAAACCGAGTGTAAAGCAAGACATGTTTTTGAAATGTGCTTCTACTAGGCCTCGGTTCGTATTATTGCGACTCCAAGTCACGTGCTCGGAGTTAATCAGAATCGGATAGATCGTGTTACCTCCTGTCGATTTAACGAGAGATAAATAATATTGTCCTACGTAAAATTTATAGCTCTCTCGGGATCGGTGCGATTGTGAATGGGAACAAAAGCCGCAGTCAATCTTCCAGCGTTTAGATATTTTCGTAAAATTGTTGCATTGTAATGACATTTCGATTGTCATTTCGGTATAGAAATGACAGTCTTTTAGGCGCATGTGCTTAAACCAACTTTTTTTACGCACATGTGCGTAAATGGGTTTCCCTTTACCCACCACCACTACATTAAGAAGGTTTAATACGTATGTTTTCCGTGAATTAAAGGCCTTTTAACACACTAGTGGATTAGAATTCATAAAACCACGCTTCTGTTTGATAGAATTTTATTTCTCCTACATCTTGTGTAGTACATTTTCCAGTAACATGTCGCAAGAAAAATCTCAAAAACAGGACTTTTTGAGGTCTTTCAGAATATCACGTGCCACATTGAGATTATTGGGAAAATGACTAATGTTAAGTGTGCATCTTATAGGCCATTGTACCCTCAAAAGCCCTACAAAGTTTCAACCTGATCCATCAAGCCGTTTTATTGTTTCATTCGATTGAATTTTTGAAAAAAATTGAAGGACCGCGTGTTTTTGCCTTTAGAGCTCATAACCTGTAAAAAAAGGAAAAAAGATTCTCCTAATTCTTTTCGACATTTTTATTGCGGAAAGCGTTGACATGAAAATTTTTTGAAAAATTGAAAAAATTTCGAAACGAGTCCCGTTTCAATCTCCATGGTAGTGACCGACGAGGATAATTTTTTTTAATTTTTTTTACAGATTATGAGCTCTAAAGGCAAAATAACGCGGTCTTTCAATTTTTTCAAAAATTCAATCGAATGAAACAATAAAACGGTTTGATGGGTCGGGTTGAAACTTTGTAGGGCTTTTGAGGGTACAATGGCCTAATATTTGAGTTCACATCACGTCGATAGAAAGTTGGGTTATTACGACTCATAAATTGTGGAATATTAAATTCTATAATAGATAAAAGAGGCATTCCAGCAATCTGGTTATGCAGTAACATTATTAAAAAATTAATGCTGTAAATAATTCTCCGCATCTGCAATGTATTGGCACCAAACAAATTCAGAAGAAATTGGTGATCATAACCAATAGCTGGATAAACACCAGTGGTTCTGAATGTTAGGAGTTTATAAAATTTCCTCTGAATTCTCTCTAAGCCAGTAATATAGATGTTACAATAAAAGTACCATACAATGCTGCAATATTCCAACTTAGAAGGAACATAACAGAATAATAATGTCTTAAGAGCAAGCACATTGTCAAATTTTGAACAGTTCTTTATAATACATCTCAACATTTTTAAGGCTGAGCTTGTGATGTAATCAATGTAAGCAGTAAAAAATCTTTATCAAAATAAACTCCAAGGTCTTTAACTGTATTCGATCTTTCTAATATTTGGGAGTTAAAAGTATAATTAAATATAATAGGAAATTTTTTCCGAGTAAATGTCATAGTTCTACACTTAGAAACATTAATAACTAAATCATTAACATTAGACCATGTCTCTATCTTTTCCAACGAATCTTGAAGAAATAAACAGTTATCGACAGACTCAACTTTCATCAATAATTTAAGATCATCAGCAAAGAACAAATGATCACAATCTATTACAGAAGATAAATCATTTATAAAGGGTAAAAATGCCAGTGGTCCAAGATTAGATCCCTGGGGAACTCCAAAAGTTGCTAAAACGAATTAGAATGATGACCATTGTAAGCAACATATTGTTGTCTATCTTGTAAGTAAGAGTGAAGTAATTTCAACAGAGATTCACAAATTATTAAGCTTTGTAATTAAAATGTCATGGTCAATACCGTCGAAAGCTTTTGAGAAGTCGGTGTATACTACATGAACTTGTCCGTGTTCATCAAGTACTTTGGATACAAATTGAGTAAAATAAACAAGATTAGTAGCAGTAGATCTCTTCTCCATGAACCCGTGTTGAAATGGTGAAATAATATTGCCCACTGACGGATAAATTGCAGCATACAAGTACATCTCAAAGAGTTCAGCAAAGTTGCTTATGATGGAAATAGGTCTGTAGTTAGATATTTGTGTAGGATCCCCAGATTTTAAAATTGGACACACCGTTCCAATTTTCCACAGGGTAGGAAAAGTTGCGGATTTTAGACGTAGGTATAAGTAAGATTACCCTGTAATACATTTCAGACTAATATAAAATTCATGCAACTTCCCCATTACTAAACTATTGCTACTTTAGTTTCTGTAAAAAGTCTATATTCGTTCACAAACATTACAAAGCAGGACATTTTCTCGAATATGCAGATATGTCCTCCTAGTCTTCAATCCAGATTTGTTTTTGTACACAGTACGACCCTGTTCAAAGCCTCGTGTTCCGAACTCTTACTACGTTAACATTTGAGCAGCCTGTTACATAAACGTTTAAAACGCTTTGATAGAAATGTGTATTTTAAAGAAAATCATTGTAAATATCTGTCTCGAGGCGATAACAACTCCAATCCTATTCACTGGAGCTTATCAACCAAAACAACGGGTCTTTATCATACGGAAAGAATGCGCCTGCCGAACAACAGGGGCAAACCCTGTCAAATAATCTACGTCGGTTCTATTCCCATTTTGATTTGTATATAATAAACATTGTTATCTTGCGTCTGCTAGTATGTTATTATGTCTAGTTCGATTCTTTTATAGATTTTTGATAAACAGTTTACATAATTCCTCCGAACGAAAATAAATAGCGCAACCGACATTGAACTTTATAACTAATTAATAATTTAATTGCGAGGGGCGAGGGGGGAGGCGGCGTGTTTACAACTGACCGTCAGGGTTCACGTTCAATGGGAAACGCTTTATTTGCGGCGCTTGTTTTGAGAGGACGTACACAGCAGACCAAATAATAATGGGCTAAGGTGTCAAGAGAAAAATAAAAGTCCGTTTGTCTTTTATCTTTCGTAGTCGTGTCTGTAACCTCGCTCAACTAAATAAAAGATAGCATCATTGTCAGATTTACTTAGAAAGCGTTACATTTAAATAATACACACGTCAAAAGTCTTGGATCCCCTAATGGTTTTTCTTAATGTGGTAAAAAAGTACATGTACTTAGGCAACAGAAAAGACAATAAAAAATTGCAGACCATGAACCTTTACTTTATTACCAATGTCTGGTCAGTTTGGCAGTGTATTCAGCCAAGTGTTCCTTTGAATTGTTGTACATTATAATGCTAGGACGTGAAATTTCTGCGTTTACCCGAGCAAGAATGACTGCTTTACATTACGCAGATATCGAACATGTTGGGCATTCCTAGATCATCTGTTGTACGAATAGTACATATATATGAAAAATTTGATACAGTGGAAAACAAACCACGTAGTGGACGTCCTCGAGTCTCTAATGAAAGGGAGGATCGGTATTTGGTGCAATATGCCTCGTAGACACCACACATCTTCAGCTTCAGCTCACTTTCAAGGTACGTTTCGTCGTGTTATATCGACACCTGCTATTCGAAGACGACTCCACAACGTAAATTTACGTGCTAGAAGACCATTACGGGTCCCTACTCTACTTCCAAGGCATCGTGCTGCCCGTCTCCAGTGGGCGCGAGAGCAAAGGGGTTGGCTTTTACGCCAGTGGCGGTGGGCCTTGTTTACAAACGAAACTTGAATTGGGCTGGTTACTGATGACAATCAACAATGAGTCTGGAGAGATCCAGGTAGTCAACTTCCTTTTCCCCGTGAAGTTACTCCGTATGAAGGGGGTACCGTAATGTTTTAGGGTGGAATAATGTTCAACCGCCGCACCCCATTAATTCACATACCACAGAATATGACCAGTAAGGAACAGTAGTCAATTTTCATATAATTTCAGAAAATATGATTTCAACTCAAGAAAATTCCACTGTAGCAGACATTCCCAATCGTTCAAGAAACATGTCCTTCATGCAATGCACATTTAACAACCGTACTTTTGGCATTAAGGAAATGTAATGTTTTGTATAATAAAATATTCTAAAATTAAATATCTTCGTGTTTTTATGTGTACATATCTGTCAAGAGATTTACTTTTAGCATCGGTACTAAAAGTAAATTACTTTTAACACCAATGCCTTAAAATGACATTTTGGACACTTACGCCATACATTAAAAATTATAATTTTACTGACGTTGTAGAAAATAGCTATTTATGATATACGTGTTAAAAGTAAGATTTTATTTTGTGAGTGAAGATGATTCACGAACAAAATAAAATCACTTTTAACACGTATATCATACACTATTTTTTCTACAAAACAATCGGAAGAACTTTAAACTCAATCAAAAAATACCACACAGATCGCAATGTTTATGAACCAACATTTTCGTAGCAACCAGTGCTGTTGTTAGTTACGGAAAAAACGCAAAAATATTGACAGCATTTTCTAGTAATATTATAAGTATAATGAATAATCTCGATAATGAGCGTAACGAATCCATCCCTGCTGAAATCGAAGAAGCCGCCAGTCGAGCAACATTGGAATTATTGCCGGCGAAATCAAAGGAACAGTACAAAATCGTTTATAGACGCTTTTCGGAATGGTGCAACATTAAAAAAGTCCCTGGGAAATGTAACGAAAGTGTTTTACTGGCATATTTTGAGGAAAAAGCCAAGATATGGAGATCGTCAACGCTGTGGTCAAATTATTCCATGATCAAAACTATGTTAAAAATAAAGCAAGATCAAGATATAAGCAAACATTATAAACTTATTGCTTATTTAAAACGGAAGGGTGAAGGATATCGAGCAAAAAAGTCAAAAGTTTTGACGAAGACACATATCGACAAATTTCTCACAGAAGCAGAAGACGAAAAGTATCTGATGATAAAAGTCGCAGCAATAGTGGGTGTCTTCGGGGCGTGTCGCCGGGAGGAATTGTGTCAGATGACCATCGACAATATCGAATATTTGGGCACTTCGGTTGTTGTGACCATACCAGATACTAAAACGAAAGTGCCTCGGAATTTCAATGTTGTTGGTGAATTCTATTTAAACTATTTTAGAAAGTATATGGCACTCCGGCCACCCAACGCTGACCATAGACGGCTTTTTCTTAAATATATGAAGAATAAATGGGTGAAGAATCCAGTCGGAATTAACATGTTTGGTAAAATGCCTGCCGACATTGCAGAGTTCTTAAATCTACCAAATCCTCAACTCTACACCGGACACTGTTTTCGTCGTTCATCGGCGACATTGTTAGCAGATTCTGGTGGAAATCTTCGACGGTAGCTGAAGGCTACATTGAAAATTCACTGGAACAGAAGAAGGAAATTGCGTGCCAAATACTTCCTACTGCTGCAACTACTAGCAAAACCACCAGTACTACCAGTAGTATTTCTACAGAAACTAGATGTGTCACACATGTTGACAGTAAAGCCAACTTAAGTATGATGACTCCGCAGGGAATTACAATTTCAAATTGTTCTAATTTTACTATAAATGTTAATAGTAATAACTAGTTAAAATGTTGGTTTGTACTTATTTAAAATAAAAAGTTGTTCATGTGTTTGTTAAAACGTTTTATTAATTTTCAAAACAAAATTTAAATAAACTTTGATTTACTTTTAACACGCGTGTCAAAAAATGACATTTTTAACATCAAAAATGACAATTAAAAAGCCCACTTTTAACAGTTTTGTAGAAAAATGGTATTTTTGTAGTATTTGTAAGTGATAATGACACAGCAGATAAATGGAAGAAAACTTCAAAGAAACAATTTACATATATTGTTTTCAAAGAGAACGTATATAAGAACATCCAAAAGAGCTTCATTTCATTCAACACTGTCCAAAAACAATACCCAGCACAGTTGTTTGTTGTCGAGACGATTCGCTGGAGGTCAAAATGACATACTCTACAAAAACTGGCTGTTGGTAATACAATAAATAGTTAATAGCGTTCCCCCAAACCAATATTGTAATTTGTTCGGATGCCAGGCTTCGTAAACACATAATAAAACCGTGTATAATAACAGAAGTGGCGAATATCTAGACCATCTGCCAAAATACACGATACTTAGCGAAACAATAATAATATGGGGAGGGAAATAACCTCACATGCAATGCTGCACATATTTATACACAGATGTCCAAAGTTCTACAGAGCCCGAAAGCCTTAAATACAATGCAAATATATTTATCTATAATCACTAATTAAAGTAGGTGTTTTTACTTGATAAACCATTTCAACATTTTATTTCTGATTGTGCTTTGGAAGTTATCACGTCGATGGCGTTTTGTTTATAAGTGAAGTGCTATTTTTTTGTTTATTATTGTAGCTGTTTTATCGTTTATTTTTAAGTTAAACAATAAATCTGCATTTTTCAAATATTATTTATTAACATATTTGTAGTATTTTCATTTGTATATTTGAGTATCCCTATATAGTAATTAGTAATTCCTATTTTAAAGACTGAAGCTGTAGATCTTTCAGCATAATAAAAGACATTTTGATTTGTTGTGATAATAGGTACACTGTTACCAGTTAAATTTTTCTTACAAACAAAACAAAGTAAACTTTAAACACTATTGTCTATTTTACAGCAACTGTATTGTGTTCATATGGAGATCCCGACGATCCAACCAGGTGCCATAGTTCTATAGAATTAATTTATTTAAATTTAAGTGACCATCGCACACGCGTCAAAACTGATCCTCGAAGTTCACCCGATACAAAAGCATAAAATAATAGGTAGCACAGAACATAATATCAATGAAACAATACCCTTGTCAAACTAAAACAGTCTTTTGTTATCGCGTGCGTGCAATTCCATTGTTTTGTGATATAATTTATTTTCCGATTTGATTTCCCATATGGCCAGTTTGATTTGAACGAAAACAATCCAACTAACTGTCTAATTTTCCAACCTTCAATGCTAAGATTATTCATGAAATATAAAAATTGTTTTAAAGATAATATAAAAAAATATCGACGTCATTTCATAATTTAGGTTATTATATACAGGCTGTATCACATAAGAGGGCCACTCCCATGTATCTCGCTTAATATGCGAGACACGTCAAAAATCTTTAATTGTTTTTTGTTGCATTTTAGGAGACCTTTATGCTGGTCAAAACAAATTTGAGATCCATGGCCAACTTTATGAGTAATAACAAAACAACTCTGTAAAGTGCCCAAACTTTAAAGCTGTCTAACTTTTTTATTTTAAGAGATAGAGAAAACTTATTGGTAATAAATTTTTATTGCAGAATTGATAGCTTCCACCTGATAGAAACAGATTTTTGAAATATCGTATGTGGTTTGCTGCGCCCTCTACGCGGATAATTTTTTTTTTTATTGAAGCAGGCTATGGCCACAAAAAATTGCCTGTTTTTTCGTCTTTCCTGCAATATACTACATGTTGCCCTTATCTTTTGTATTTATTACATTTTTGTCAGTTTTGGTTAAAAAAAATGTACCTAAATATTTTCGTGTTGCTGAAGATAATGTAAAACTTGTTTTAAAGACGCCAGTTGCAAAAAAATAATAAACAGAATGTACTTTTTTATGCAAAATACAGATTTTCTTATAATATTATTTTATTGCTTTTCACATTAGAAGCAATTGGGTCTTTAAAATTATTTTGACACAGACAATGTAATAAAATAATATTATAAGAAAATCTGTATTTTGCATAAAAAAGTACATTCTGTTTATTATTTTTTTGCATTATGTTGAGTAACACGAAAATATTTAGGTACATTTTTTTTAACTAAAATTGAAAAAAATGTAGTAAATACGAAAGATAAGGGCAACATGTAGTATATTGTATGAAAGACGAAAAAACAGGCAATTTGTTGTGGCCATAGCTTGCTTCAATAAAAAAAAAAATTATCCGCCTAGAGGGCGCAGCGAACCACATACGATATGTCAAAAATCTGTTTATATCAGGTGGAAGGTATCAATTTTGCAATAAAGATTTATTACCAATAAGTTTTCTCTATCTCTTAAAATAAAAAAGTTAGACAGCCTTAAAGTTTTGGCACTTACAGGTTTTTTTTGTTATTACTCATAAAGTTGGCCATGGATCTCAAATTTGTTTTGACCAGCATAAAGGTCTCCTAAAATGCAACAAAAAACAATTAAAGATTTTTGACGTGTCTTGCATATTAAGCGAGATACATGTGATACAGCCTGTATATACAGGGTGTCCGGAATATGAGTGTCGTAATTTTAAGAACTTATATATCCGACCAAATACAATAAAAAACTCTTATGAAAAAAATTTCTAAAACGAATACTTCTACAAATTCATTTTGAAAAATAAAAATACAATTGCAATAATATGCAAAACTATGTTACAATTACAAACTAGGTACCATTAAAGTTAAATAAAAACGTCTGTAGCATAATTTGTTCGTAATTTGATTTTTGGATCAATATTAAAGAAGTAAACAATTGAAGTTTCCGAGAAATTCGTTAAAACTTTGTACTGCAACGTTCGACAACGTTGCAGCGTCAGACTACTGCTGATAACGTAAAAGTAATATTAGTCAAAGCGGTGCGTATAGCTAGTGCGTTTCATTTTTCTCTAGATTTTCTTTGATGTTTGTGAGTGTACATAAAAAGAAATGGAACAGTTTCTAGTAACTATAACCAGCTGCATGACATGTTAATTTACGGCGGATCTAAGCAAAACTCTCTGGCTACGAGACGTTTGTAAGTGATAGAACGTGAAATCGTCAATTTAGGAAAAGACGTTAAACACCTACCACATATGTTTTTTAAATCGTCGACGACGGCCTATTATTATTTAGCATTTAGCATTGTGTGAGGCACACGCTTGGCGTGTGTCGCAAGGTTCCTTCACACCCCCCCCCCGCACCCCTCTCCCAAACCGATGTCGGGCAAGCTTGTATTCGCAACCAAGCCATCATGGGAGCCCGGGTCGCACAGAGGCGTATCATTTTCGAGTTGTTCAAGAACAGAGCCCGAAAAGTGAGAAAGCTGTTCAATTGTTTCAAATGGTATTGGAATAATAATCAATAATTTCTTGATATTCATCAAAATTACAAAAAAAAACGTGGCTTTTTTTACTAAATTCACTTTTAAACATACACGAACACGTAAAATTAGCCACAAAAGTGTATGAAAAATATCTGCCATATTGAAATTTATCAAGTAACCTTTTAAAATACACTTTGGACAAATATCAAAAAATTTGGACTCAGTCAAAATAGATGCAATAAATAAGTATTAAATTTATAAAGTAAAATATTTATATGAAAAATGAATCTTTGAAAGAATAAGATTTAACAAAAATCGTTAAAATAAGCGAAATTTCGTGAAATTTGCTTCAAGGGATCGAAAGATAAGAAAGTAAATGTGATTTATTTCTTCAATTTTGACACCCTATATTTTTGTTATTATTGATTTGGTGGGTTTTTGGATTTTTTAGGATAAGCTAAAGTAAATCTACTTATTTTGGTCGCAGTATTACGCTGTTACATTATGGCCCATTACTTACGCAACAATTTGATTTTTAGATAAATTGCATGCATCATGAGATCTAGATGCGTTTTTCTGAGAAACCATTCCTTCTAGCGACATCAACAAGATGTACCTTTCTTAACTAGAAAAGATAAGGGCGAAAATTTTTCCATTCCAAAATGAAATACAGTGTAGCACAAAAAAGTCGTAGCGATTTAAAGAGGTTCAAACCATCGTTGGTGGCGCTCTCTAGCAGATACACCAAAATCGTCGACATATTCGAATTTCTAGTACTCCCCTATACCAAATTTCATAAAATACGGTCGATGCGATCGAAAAATAATAAACAAAATTTATTTTTTCAACTTTGACACCCTGTAGATCGAAAAGGAGCAACATTCGGATAAGGCATATTTGGCTTAATCGATCTATTTTGAGGTCAGCAACATGCCCTTAAGCTCTGTTCCATTATTAATGAATCACCCTGTAGAGAAAGCTGGCTCAAGGCTCGAACGAAATATAGTTCAAAACACCAGGTGTAGGAATGCCCCCTCTGGGAGGTTGTCATTTTAATGACATCAACGTTGAACTGTTGTAATGAGGGAAACGACCCTATTGGACAGGTATTGTAGTGTAATTGTGACCTTTAGGTAGAGTGGAGAAAGTATACCTGGCTGGAAATGCTCATCGGCAACGAAGAAATTATATTCGCATAGGCCTAAGCTGTTTTTTTGTAACGACCCGTATTCACTTATCTTTTGCACCAAAAAAATGTATAGTTCAAAACACCTTTTGATTATTGTTTATAATTTATAAAACACACTAGATTTGGATTAAATTAGAACGATTATTAGTGGTAGAAATTATTAGCAATATATAAAACATGGAAATTGATTTTAGCAACTGCATACCAAAAACAAATACCTACCTACATGTTCATATGAATGACAAATTTATGAAATTTGGATAGAAAAGTAATTGGATTGTGCTTTTGGATTATAATTCTGGATGTCTAAGAATACGTTTAAATTCGCAGACAATAATCCACAAGCAACTCCTTTTTAAATAAACAAGAATCAAAATTCAATAATTTTAAGCATTAAATCACACCGATTTTGAAATCTCTACTTTATAGGCAACTGCTGCATAGACCAATAAGTATCTAAAGAGTTCAAACTGGACTCAGTGGACGTTTTGAACCGATTTGAACACTGATTACTAGTAGAAGATGTTTAATTTAATTTCTTTATTTATTTTTTTATAATGGAATATGAAAATATTTCCAAGAAAATTGTTAGCAAGTGTCGAAGTTCGAAAAAAAAACCAACAGCGTGTAAACTTTAATGAAAAACAGATAAAACCAAATCATAGAAAGAGTTTCTGTGATGTGTAGACCGTTACTTATAAAAATAAGTATGTACTAAAAAGATATACCTAACAGGAAGGAAATGATTACCGTAGAGATGGATAGTCGTAGAGTTTGATGTATTTTATTTTATTATTTACCTTCATTTCAAAGGAAGAATGAAAGAAGGACGTTCCGTACTTATTTTTAACCGAACTATGTTGTAGGGCTGTTGAAACAAAATAAATTTGTTGTTTCATTTGGTCCGGTCCAAGTCATTTATTTTAAGAGTGTTAGTTTTTAGTTTTCACCTACGAAATTCTGTTCAATACATTTCCACTGGCATAAATATTTCACATATTTTCAGATAAAAGCGTGACAATTCTTAGCTATTTTGAAATCACCCAGTTTTTCTATACTTATAATAAATGTAAATAATGTGTGACATTCTTTGTATCTTATTTTCCAAATACTTTTGAAACAAGATGATAATGTTACAAAATTGCTTAGAAGTTATTTATACAGGGTGTCATAACATAGTGGAAATCTACGTACGATGTTTTTAATTTGGATATTTTATTTTCAAGGTATACGAAGGGGGATTAAGGTATAGGATGATTCTTAACCTATACGCCTAAATTATAGCTATAAAATTATAGCTGAGGACAAATAGTGACGAATAGTGATGTAGTAAAATATTTTTGAGTGCCTCGACCAATCACCTTATTACGAAATATTTTATTTAAAAATTCACGAGCAGTCAAACGAAAATGAGGGGAGCTCCTTCGTGCATAAACCATATTATTAGTCTTAGCGCATGGGAAACATCGTCAAGTAGTTCAGGTAAAACGTTTTCAAAAATATATCTGTAGGAGGCACCAACTTAGGTGTTCTAACACTCAAATATATTGCAGTAATTGGGTCTCTCTGAAATGAGCCCGACTTCGATAGACGTCGAAAAACATTTCTGAACATTCTTCATATAAATTCGCCTAGCCTCAGTACCATTTCCATCTACAAGGCCATAAATGTAAACAATATAGGTCATTTCAGCATTTGAATATGCATAAGCCGTCATTAAAACTTAATCTTTTTAAATAATAGGCTTAATTTGACAATACACAATATTAAATAAGTTGACGACTTCTTATCTTGTGCGGGAGAGGGGGCGGCATATTATTATTAACCAGGCCGCATTTGCGCCCAGGAACGACTTATATTGGTAGACTCTAACCACCATTCAGTGCAGGAATGAGGGGTACTTGAAAAACCTCATTAATTAGGGGAGTAGTCAAACGGCAACCGGTATCAATCTCTCACATTGACCCAAGCCAACATTATTCCCACCCTACCATACCCGCAGAGAGGGTGCCAAAAATCTCCACGAATATAGCTTATCTTCGGTCTACCGGCTGCGGGGGTCGAACCCACAGCGATCTAGTCACCTCGATTCAAGTACTGACGCCTTAAACCGCGCGACCACTGACCGATCCAATATGCTTATGTAATTTAAGTAACTGTGTAAAAATGCACTGGATCAAATAATTCTATTTTGGACCACAGAACACGCCGCTGGATATTTGACCTCAACTTAAGCAACACCATATATAAGTATTAATTGATGGTATCGTGAATATTTAAAAAGAATTGTCAAATGTACGGCAGTAGATAGTGATTTGAAAATTTAATAATTCACGCTTATGTCTTGTTTGCAATTTGGCTTTTGATGTTAAAATAAACTTTCTTATCACACATTGATTATTTTAAATGCAGATATCTGGAAAACGACAATTCGCAGTGACATTAAGAAGGTATACCCATTTGAGATGAAAATATGATGGAAAAATATACGTTGCTACCAAAATTAAAAGAAGCCATACATGTTCCAATAGTGTTTTGTTTTCATGCCATTACATACTTTGAATTTGATAATTTTTAACAAAACTATAGTAACAAAAGCTATCTCATATTGTAGATTTTTTCATGGCTTATTCCCTACTCCAGGACATATTTTTTATACAGTGGATTAATTGCAGAATTTCTTATAAATTAACATAGTTTGAATAAGAATTTTAGTGAATTTCAATTGATTTATTGTTGGATATCATTGAAAAATGTATTGTCTGTGAATATACCTAATCACGAAACATTATAAAGAGAATATGAAACACATTCGTCTGTACCGACACGCCAGGTGCCACGCTACGTTTACCAAGATCCGAAATCACTGCGTTTTCACCTGGATCCACACATTTCACCCCTATGCAACCATCCCCCATGCACATGCACTTATGGTAATGCCAGACCGAGCATTGTCTTCTGGCCCGGGCTCGATATTACTTTCATTTTTGTCACCTGGAGGAAGGGGTAGCCGCAGTAATATTCCAAAATGGAATTGAAAGTCTGTCCATTATGTCTCGCTTTCCGATTTTCTTGGGGCAGCTGTCCGTAATCTAATTCCGTGTTTTCTTAAGGGGTACGTCGTGGTTTAATGCAAAGTAAATTGTTTGAAGCGACCGAGGTCAGAGAGGACACTGGTGGCTCGAGAAAGTGGGCAATTTAGAATTTTAGAAAGTGCAGATCGTGATTACCGTCCAAATGAGATGCATAGTTAAAACAAAATTTAAACTTTTTTCAACCTGCACTGAAAAAGTTATATGTGTAAGTTTACAATATTTTCTAAAAGTTGTGTTCTTGTCTTTATTTCTTAAACCATTGCGTTACGTAACATCTGTTTTTGACATACAATTAAACGTATAGCAAATTGATTATTATTATTTAATTTTTTTCAGAAGAAATTCTTTAGCTGAAATAATGGTTTGCCTTCGAACAATTTGTGTTACTTTGACCTTGAAACGACATACCCCACCTGGGCCCGCCGAACCATTCACCCTGTGTGCGTTATTTGCATCCGAGTGCTCCGAACTGTCGAAAAAAGATAGGAACGTTACTAGGAGGGGAAGGCAGTCAGGTAGAAAAGACATTGTCTGTAAAGGCGACGCCTAACTGGACTTATTGGGGTGAACAGATGTAGTCGTGTCGAGGGGTAGCGGAAACATCGTTATTGTAAGGGTGGGAAGAGCGCGTTGTTCCGGTCTGAGAGTAGAGAGATTGTGGAAGTGAAATTTTATATTGATTCCGAGGGTTCGATAGCAAATATATATATCAGGTTACTGTAGGATATTGAGGACGGGTAGAAGAGGGATTGATTACGTCTGTGTGAATCGCTGATTCGAAAGATGGTGATATACAGCTTAAGTACATATATTTTAATCAGCACTGCAGTTCACTATGTAGAACACATAATTAATAGAGAAATCAGGGGGAAAAAATCAAATTTTAAATAGATTTCGTGATTTTCCAATCGAAAATTTGTTGAGGACCGCTGATCCACTCCAATAAGACTTCTATGAGTCATAATATTGTGTAGATTGAATCTGTATTCCACAGCGTTGCCAGCGTTACAGCATGTCAAAGAATGATTGAAATATGTTTATAAAACTATTTCTGGCCACCTCCTCTTTGCCATTCCTATACCTTACTAAAAAAGTATCTCTATGTATGTACATAAAATAGAATTGAAAACAAAGAACAGATTCTCTACACACAGTTATCCAGAATTTGGCCATTATCCATCTTTACTACATTCCAAATGATTTATCATAATACTATAGTTATCATTATCACTGCATGCCATGTTAACCTTTTCACATAGCACCATATTTTACTTAATTATACTGTATTTCACCAAAAGAAAAACACTGCCCGTAAAAAATAATAAAACGATTTTAATGCGTTTTATACGTCTGTGCCACAACAGATGCGTTAGGCATTGGCTTGCCACAAATATTACATCTTTTATTTTTACTTATACCCTGCCTTGCAGTCCCGGCACCAATATCAACATAACCTCTTTGTGGACTTCACTGGCTGTCTGTAAAAATATTAAAACGATTTAAATACATTAGTATACGTTAGGCATTGCCTTACCACAATATTACATGTTTTATTTTCACTTGTACCTTACCATGCAATCCCTGCACCGATATCCCTACGGGACATTGTGCCTACGACACCACAACCTTGCGTAAAATCTTAATCTTAATCTTATCTTAATAATATTTGACCGGATCGTGACGTAAGCCCAAGCCGTCTTTGTTTACGACTGAGTTTTAGTATCGAGATAATTATTTTGAATTTCTATATCTTTTACAGAAAAAATATTAGTTAATAATGTAAAATTTATGTAGCAATTGACTTTTTACAATGTGATGAATTTAATAAGAGAATTGTTCAGTTAAGAAGCTAAAATTTGGGTTAATACTGCGTAGCGTACTATCTACGCAATTTTATTTGACTTATCGCTTAAAACTAGTATTTTTAAATAATAATCTTAAAGCTTTAATTTACGTTAAAGTATAAAAAAATATTTATTTTAGAGGCGACATGGCAATCTCGCCTTCAGCAGATCATATGGTATATTAGGTTCGTCAGCACTCTGTTTGATCAGCGGTCCTCAAAATGTGAGTATTTAAAAAAATAATCGCTGCAAATATTTGAAATTTCCTAAAATAACCCACTAGACTCATCTATATGAAAAACTACACCTGCAGTTAAAATATTTGTACTTATTTAAGATTCACCCTGTATAAGTTTGTGTAAAGGACTCACTTGAGTCTGTAAAGTGCGTCTTTTTCTGGCATTAAATATTTTAAATAAATCTAAATAATTTTGTAAGTTTAACAACCTGTATCTTTTTAACGAAGTGTCCTAGACAAAAGCTTTATATGAAAGCCACCCAAAACTTACCAAAAAATACGAGGTTCCATGTTTGGTCGCCGTCTGTAAAGCACCCCGTATAAGGAGTTATTAGCAAAGCTATATAATTCGTGCTGATTTTCGAAATGGAATACTCGTAGTATTTAGAATCAAAACGGTGCACGTATTTTTTATGAAAAAACTCCTTTGGAGGCAACAATAATCAAACAATCTATCTAAACAGATTGGCCGTTCTTGGCTGTAACTTTTCCCAGCCAACTATATAATTATTTGTATTATACAAAAATATATTCTGAAGTACCGAAATTATTAAAATTTATCTTCCGCGACGCTCTGGTCCGGTCACCTGTGGCTTCCACTTCGGAGTTGAAATTGAAGACAAGGTCATCTGCAGGTGCCCTTAAATGAGGCAAGGTGTCCGATCAGCTGCTGGGGCCCGGTTTCTCCAAGAAAGGGCCCATCATGGAGCAGTAAATTGGTTAAGAAGCAGTTACTGTAATTATTGTATTATTCAAAACATAACTGAAAAGTAACGGACAAAAAAGCGGTGGAACGTGGTTCAGTATATTATGGTAAGATAATAATAATAATAATACGTTTATTATCAGTTATAAAAAAATACAGGGTGATTCACAACGAATCCAAGTCAATATCGTATATACAGGGTGAACCTTAAATAAGTACAAATATGAGATATAAGTGGTCTACTCAGTTTATATGAACATACAGTCAGTTCAATTGTCGGTCATCTCATCTATGGCATACTGATGAGGGCTAACAAGTCTGAAACCGGTCTATGTCTGGTGGTGTGTTCGACAAGGGTTCTTGACTGTTCATACAGATACTGCAGGAGTAATTCAATGGCGGTTGGGGCATTAGCCCGCGGAGTAGTTGTTTCCTGCAGTATCATTTACAAGTACAAATATTTTAACCAGTAGTACAGTTCACTGTGTAGAACACACAATTGATAGTCATTTTACAAAAAAATCAGGAATACAAGTCAAATATTAAATAAATTTCGTGATTTTTCAATCGAAAACTTATTGAGGACCGCTGATCCGATTCCGATACTAATATTTTTAAGTTGTGGTGAATGTGAATTCCACAGTATTGCCAGTGTTACACTAATGTCTTCAGGCTTCAACAGGCAACAGGAATAGGCTTCAACAAAGTAAACTAGAATTTTTAGACATGTCAAAGAATGACTGAAATATGTTTATTTATGAAAATATTAGTGGCCATCTCCTCGCCTTTGCCATTCCTATACCATATGACCTTAACTGGTTAAAGTAAAATTAAAAATTTGTTTACTCTTTGGTCTGGACGCAAAACGACAACGACTATTAGATTCAGAGCAGAGCAGCCTCTTATAAGGTAGATAATATATAAAGAAATTGCATAATCAAGAACAGCCTACAATGGGATATGTTGCGCCAATTAAACTTTTTAATCCTGATCAAGAAGAATCTTCGAAGATCACCTATCTGATGAAAGCTACAGGTGTACAATATTGTGCATTAAAGACAAAAATGTCCACGTACTTGTCTAACACTGTGCTGTTAAGTATGATATGAAATTTTCAATTTTATGGAAACACAAGATAAAACGTAAAGGCTGGCTCTCAGCTGAATTATCCATTAGATACCAGACTACTACTACTACTTGGGAGGGACACTCCTTTCGAAGAAGTTGCCAATGATTTTCTAAAAATTTACAAACAGAACTTACAGTTTAGTTTAGATTTTTTTTAAGAAATAATATGTTTATTGCCAGTTTTAGGTATTACAATAAAAAAATAGTTTCCTTTGACAATTTTTAATTGAAAGACTAATACGCCCTACAGGGCCCCATTAACGGGGTAAGTTGGACCACTGGTTCTATACTTATTAGATTGTGCCAGAAGTGTATTTTTAAATCATTTTCAAACTGCCGTTTTTGATTTTTTTACCAAATTGTATTTGTAAGAGTAAAATACACCCCGTACATCGCAGATGTATTTGCCGTTCAGTTAAATTTTTGTATCATTTTCTAGTACCTATAACTAATGATTGTTGTACAGCTGTTTGTCTCAAGTCGGGCGAACAAAAGGCCTACCAAATCGTCTCTCCTCCGCACCCGCGTCAAATTGTAAAATTAATAAAACAAAAAAATTACGCCTCTTGCACGGCACATCTGACTCCGCAGAAACGATAAAATTACACACGTACTCGCTTTAACGATTCACGGAGGAAGTTTTCTCTGCCCGAGTCACCTGCCTTTTTCATCTAGAAACCCGCATCGTAGGGTATGATGAAGCGCGAGAAAGGGAGCAGGTGATTCTGTTCTGGACGATTTATATTAGCATAACCACGTTTTATTGATGGTTTTAATGGACATTTTCCTAGTACTCTGCGAAGAGGGTCCCCTCACAACGACGTGCATTGTGAAAAAAGCCGATTCAAAATAGTTTTGCTTATTTAAAGCACAAACAAATTAATATTGTTAACATTCTCGGAAGTCAATGAGGTTGCATTTCCAATAATAATATTTGAAACATTCTTCTTACTGCTAACACTCTCTTCCACGTAACCAGTAGTCACAGCTGCCGATTTCCATCTACTTGTCGTTGAATTTGATCTATTGTCATACCACTATTCGCCATAATAATAGCGGACGTACGTCGAATGTCCATTGTATTTATCAGGATCGTCCAATTTAAGACGTGCTATTTGCAAGGGACATGATCCAAATGTATTAATACCAATCACTTGATTGGTACCCTTTATACTGTAAAAAACCTGGTCTGTACAAACATTTTGGGGACGCAATGACAAATACTCCTTCACCAAACGCACATAACTAATTCCATCACTGTCGGCAACAGTAACATGTCGAACCTTCACTGTCTTAGATGGTCGGATAGTAATAAGCAATACGCTTCGTTCTTCCTTGATGTCATGTAAGCGTAAGTCGCATACTTCACATCTACAAGAGCCCGCAAATGGCTACCACCTTCAAAAATAAATACGTAATGTCTGGTACATCTGTGAAAAACATTACTTTTGTTATATATTTCATCTATATATCGCTTAGATATAAATACATCCAAGAAATATTTTTATATAATAATAGTTTTCTATTATTATTTTTTTATTTTATCTTCGTTTAAAGGAGGTATATTTTAACTTATTAGTTATTTTTCCTCTCGGTTATACACCCTTACCCTACCCAATCCTAATCCCACCCTCCTGGCAAAGAACGCTTCTACCTCCTGGTGGTCTTTGTTGAGAAATAATAATTTAAAGTTACATAATGTTACAGAATTTGCCCCGCTCGCACTTAATTCGACGACTGTGGTATCGCAAAACGCTAGATTGCCGCCATCGCTCCTACGCGATGCAAGCAAAATAGTGCCGTGTATCGAGGCGCGACTAGAATATTGAGAATCGACGAGAACCGTTCGAGAGCTGCTAGAAAATACCTGAAATATTCGTTTGGTCTATAAAAGAAGAATAAATAGTCAGTCTTGATTTGAAGTGCTTAGTTTGAAATTTCCTGGAGTTTCGAAGTGAAATAGGGTTTAGTTGAGTTGTAATTAGTATTCAATAGTGTACAGTGTTTAATAAATAGCAGTCAAAATTAACTGTTTGTTTTTCTAGTAAAAGGAAAAGTCAGGATAGGAAGCCCGTGACAATAATAACATCCAACAATTAATCAGAATATGTATTTAGCATTTGTTTTTTTTTCCAAACAGTCACATATAGTCATTCATTATGACTCATTCGCTCATTCATTCATTATTATATAGTTAATTTTATTTTAAATTATTATTGGCGAAATAGAACGAAGACCGGTATCTAACGTAAATACGGTCCTGTCTACGGCTGCAGACAGAAACCTTTGATGTTTTTAAGGCAGTTCCTTATGCCGTTTCTTTATTCCCTTATACCGATGAGATAAACCATAAATTTATCTTTACAACGTTAAGAATTAACACTCAAGGCATTGGTGAAGTAAAGCGTAACATATTTTTTATTTTTTTTGATAGAATAGCGAACGAAAAGAAAGATTACCTCATAATGACTCATCGCACAAACACATTACCTACTATTTCAATATTTAAAAGAAATCCCAAGACGAACGTGACTCAACCCGATACTATGAGGCCCGAATGTATTTGTGCTATTGACTTTGATCGCCGGTTTCGCCCGTTCCGTGCGTATCAGAGCTGTCCCGTGATCATAAACTTGGACCGTTTGATTAAACAATTTACGCAAACGCCATAAAAGTGACAATAAAACCGAAACGATCGTGTATACGGCCACTTCTGTTTAATGGCCCACAAAATAAAACCCGTGTAATTTTAATATTAGGAAATTCTAAACTTTTGCGTACGCGATTGCAAGGCGAGGAAGTTTTCATTGAGGGCCTTCGGGACAGGCGGCGGGCCCGCATCGCGCGTTCGCGATTGATACCCAAATTGGGGGAATAAATTCCAAAGTCTGTAAACTTCTGTAATAGTTATTTACGTATTAAGAGCGTAAATAGGTCTTTATGGTACAAGGCGCTTAGCGCAGGGACTAGGATCTTAAAAACCAGTTAGCCACCAATAAATTAATAGATATTTATCTACAATTACAGCATTTCTTTGGCACTGTTTCAGTTGAATAACGAAGATCATTACACAACGAGTTTGACAGGTTATCATAACAATGCCCTTGCTTCTTGATTTTGAGTCAAAACTTACAAACTGGATTTGATTTTGGATTTTTCTCAATTTAAGGTGTAGATAAAAAATTTTGCAGGTCTAAATAAAATTTTATATACATAATACACGTTTCCAAACAAAGAATATTCACTGTTGTTAATGGTAGTAATGTTATCCGTGCAATTGACGTATTTCGAAAATATAAGGAACTAAGGCGAAGAAATGTGCCACATGCACGATTCTTTTTTTTTATGCACAGGGCAGCCTGTAGGTTTAAATACATTCTCTAATATGCCACGATTCAGAATTTCTACTTGCTGAAGCAGGTGCTGATTTGTGAGTATTAAAAAGACATGGTGGATGGCTCTCATTCTGTTGCCAAGGCCAGCAGTCAATTGAAAGTAAAATTGAAATTTCGAAAAAAATATTAGGTGAAGGGGCTGCATTTGATACATTTGGGTAATAGCTAACATAATTAATCAAACATCAGAAGAAATGTTACAAGTTTCTTCTACTGAAAATTAATATTGTTAGAACATTGTTTCTAACGTGTCGGAGCAAGTATCCATTCCAGTCGGTACTGGTATCGTCAAATTCACTGATTAAAAGAATTGCAATATTAATATTAATTACAAAGACTAATTATGTATTTCATTTCGTTGGTGGTATAATTTTGTCACTATTCTTTGAAAACGGCCCGTGCTTTATATTCAAACACGCAAAAGCAAAACAGAATAATAAACGAACTTAAAATTCACCTTGGAACCAAGATTTCTGTTTGTATTTTTTGGATAACATAAAGTCAGTCGTAATGGCCATTTCGAAAATTAGATCACGCTTTTTATATCAGCACTACAGGAAGAAGGTTGAATTTTATGAAAATATTTATAGGAGGCGTAGCATTTCGGAAACAAAGGTTACATATGATGAAAAAATTTGATAAAATAAGGCAGAATTTCTATAATTTTCAACTTATTTCGAAATATTGTTTAAAAATGCATAAATAAAGAAGAATAAGCCGTGCATAACCATATTTGTACATTCCCAAATTTTTTTCGGGTAACTTACCCTGTATAAATACAGGGTGTCCAGAACGTACTATGCAAAATTTTATCAGCAATTTTTCCAACAAAAATTGAATTATTCAATCTGGGATCACAGTAATCTAATATGCAGTGAAAAAAATAGCTTCAGGATATTCAATAAATAACGCAGTAAATAATGTTTATTATTTGCGACAGTTTATTTTCCAGTTATAAGGACCTAGTGCTGAACATGTGATACCGTTTTGCCGAACAATCCGGACTTTATGCCGTATAGTACATCTTTTTGACGGCAAGGTAAATTTTTCTGAACCCACCCTAAATGTGCCTTCCATGAAAAATTATACATACTTTAAATATGCCCCAGTGACCTATGCGGACGATGAACTCACGTTTTCGAAACCGAAATGGACTATTAGCGACAAACGCCACACCTGCACATTTAGAGCAGTTGCTGGTTATTCAATTTTATTCCAGTACTACAAAGGAATAGTTATGTAGTGTTTTGTAAACTAATAAACTTAATATGAATAATGTTGGATATTATACATTACCAGTACAAGGTAAGATGTAATTTTTTTCTTTTACTTCTATTCTCAATTGTGCAACCCTGTGCTTATTTAAACTGATCTCCCCTGATTCTATCACGCCCTGTATAACCAGCAAACCCATGTAAACGCCCCCCATTCAACCGAGACAACAGCACAAAAATTCCCCGACTGTAAAACGCTAATGGTTTACCGAATGGATATTGCCATTAGACCGGCATATGCCGCCGCGTATGTCGTCGTCACCTGTTGCTAATGCTAGCCCTCCAGGAGATGCTGGATTGGCCTCTGTCCTGGCGGAGCAGGTGGAGGACGGTGCTAGGCATTGCTGCATCCTGTTGAACCGCGTCGAACACGATGTGTACAATTGAAACAAAAATGGGAACGACCCGAACTCTAAGGCCTCATTCAAACGAACGTATTTTTTGTCCATATTTATATTTTTCTACAAACATGTTAAAATGCAATTTTTAACACTCCCTTGTAGCATTAAAAATATTGCTTTAAGGCACCAGTGCCTTAAAATGATCACTTTAAAGCACTAATGCCTTAAAGTAAATGTCAAATTGTGACAGTAAATTTGCAATACATTTAATTTGTATTTTCTACCACTATCAACTGAAACGACCGCTTTCGTAGTTGACGTTTGAGCAGAATCCGCTGATATTGATGGCACTGAAAGCAGGTTTCGGGCAATCGAATTTTTACTGTCCAACGAATCTTCGATGTATCCCTCGACGACTGTTGAAGATTTCCATCCCCCATGCCGCTTAATTGTTGTTAAATTTGCTTCACTATCTGATAGTAAGCTTGCCGACGAACGCCGAAAACAATGTCCAGTATAGAGGTTAGAATTTGGAAGTTGCAGAAATTTAGCAATAGCAGCAGGAAATTTTTCAAACGTATTTATTCCCACAGGTTTTTCGTACACTTACCTTTCACTTACTGCTGGACGAAGAGCCGTGTATCTCCGGTAAAAATCCAAATAAAATTGTTCAACGATAGTGAAATTTCGTGGAACCTTGGTTTTGGTATCTGATATCTTAATCAATATTGATCTGGTAAAGTGCCCACAATTTCCAATTTCTCGAGAGTCAACAAGCAAAGCTCTTCTCTACGGCAGGCACCAAATATTCCCAAAATAGTAGCTATTTTCATCATAAGATACTCGTCATCCGGCGCGCACTTCAAAAACTGTTCAATTTGGTCTCTGGTCAAGATCTTTGATTTTTTGGCGCGTCACTGATTAAAGTAAGATGTTTTGCTTGACAGTGACAACGAAAAGTTGACGTTTATTGAGAAGTGTCACGTGAGTAAAATCTAGCAAACGCTCGTCGTCAATAACAACCTAGTAAACAACGTCCTTTTTAAGTAGTAAATTTAATAATTGTCAAATTTTGTAAAAAAAATAACTTCAGAATCACCATGTATATTTGGTTGTTGGGTCCTAACATTCCCAGGTATGGTACGCACATAAATATGTTAATGACATCCTCCTGGTAACACGAAACTTGCGCCCTTCAGGTACTCGTGTGAAAATCCAGATCAAAAACTGGTATATCTGGTCGTTTTGACGGAAAAAATTGTAAAAGGTAAGCGGCGCTCGCTACAGAAGAGAAGGCCTCACTCATTATGCAAGAACTACTATTAATTAATACTTTATTGTAATCCATATACGTACATCCGCTTGTTAAACTAATGGTAATTGGTGCTGCCAAGGAGCGTAAAAATATATAAGCAACAGCATGAATATTAAAGGGTTTTGAGAAATGTACCTATGTTACTCATTCATTACTGTATATGGTATTAGATAGTACTTTGTGTTGGTAAGACAAAGGAAATTTCCATTTCAAGAGTCAGTTCGAAGGTTTAAGAATTTTTTTTTTATCTAATTGAAAATCAATATATAAACATAGATTTCAAAAAACTAAAAATTCCCCCAAAAATAGTATGTCTTTGGTGTTTGCATTTGTTCAATATTCTTAACACACGTATTATTATACATACCTCTACAGGGTGTCCGGGAAAATGTGGGAAATTTCTCGGATGCAGATAGAACATGAAAAAATAAGATGACAAGTGCTAACCCATTTCGTACTTGGTAGTTTCGTGGTGGATGAGACAGATTATAAAAATAAACGTGCTTGATACGTTTAATATCAAGAGAAGGCAAACTAAAATATTTAAAAGCAGAGTCAATCGCATGCAAAAAAGAAACTGGTGTCGTAAGCACAGGTAACAGGTAGGTGTCACGAGCAGTAGGCGAATTGTCCCGTACCAGCCCCCTCTTTTAGGGTCGATAGAGGTTATGTTATATGTTGATACCGGTACACTAGTAAGGTCCAGGGCAAAGGAATAAGCCGTGGCAAAGGCAAGGCACAAGTGGAAACAAAACATGTAATATTTGTGGAAAGGGATTTGATAATTTCAGTACACGTAAACTGAAATATGAGATACTTTTGCATCTTCTTAAACCGAACTAAGCTAATGGTTTCTTTAAGTAATACATCTGCTTGACGCATCTGTTTTAAGAGTTGCGGCACTAACGTATAAAACGTATTTAAATCGTCAGTGTTCTTCTCTTAAGTGTCTTGTGTATTTAATTCATATTTTTTGTGAAATACAGTGTGATTAAATAAAATATGGCGCATTATTCGAACAAACATATGCTAAAAGCATATTTGTTAAGTAGTGATAATCAGTGATAGTGATAAAGATAACGTATTGTGATAAATCAGTTGGAGTGTAGGATAATAACTAAAATCTAGATTGAACTATGATTGCCAGTAGAGAATCTGGTTTATATTTTCAATTGATTGGTGAGGTATGGGAATGGCAAAGGGGAGGGGAGATGGCAGTTAATATTTACATAAATTAACATATTTCAATCATTGTTTGACATGTCTAAAAATTCTAGTTAACATTGTTGAAGCCTATTCGAAGACATTAGTGTAACACTAGCAACGCTGTAAAATTCTCATCCATCATGACTCTTAAAAATATTAGTAACGTAGGAGGATAAGGGGTCCTCAACAAGTTTTCGATTGAAAAATCACGAAATTGCAATGCAACTGTACTGCTGGTTAAAATATTTGTACTTATTAATGGAAAGAGAACAAAATAACGATTTCAACTGGTCCGTGGCCATCTATGGTTTATATTTAAAAAACATAACTTTAGGTAATAACTCGAAAATTAAAGTTACAAAAAATAGGCACGCCACTGGACTCTATTCAAAAATTTTGCAAACAACCAAGTTACAGACATGTATCGAAAAGTGGAAAACATCGAAATTTGTCCACCCTGTACGTTAATATTTACCGGTGTTTCTCGGTTGGGTGCGAGCCCACGGGCGTATTGTGCATCGCAACGTTATTTGCAATTCCGCGATGAGCAAACGGGCACGCGGATGTGCATTCTATGTGGGTTACGCCGCATTTATGAAAGTTTCGCAATTATTTACGTTCCTAACATGATCATCAGCGAGTTAAAAGATCACTAGGTGCATAAATCGCGGCGCGTACTCTTCCTACTCGATGGAATACATTTGAATTTGCCGCGGGATATCGAGACGAGGTCGACAAGGAAAAATCCGGAGCGGTACGGCTATACAGGGTGTTACCAAATAAGAGACATCGTTTCTCTGTCTTTCATGGGAAGCACGACTTGCTCCAGACATACCTGGCGCCATCTTACGTTTATTTGGAGAAATATAACTCAAAATTTATACAATAGATGGCGCTGTGTAATAAGCTTCATTACGCGGTTGGCGGTAAATTTAAATATACTGTAATATACAGAGTGCAACGTACCTACATATGAAATAAAATTCATAATCCTCGATTACAAAGTTTCGTAAAAAATTAGATATAAGTTCAATAAGTTGACCAGATTTTTTACGAAATTATGTAGTCAATGATTTATGAATTTTATTTCATGTAAGTTACACACTATATAACAGTATAATAAAACAATTAATGTTGTAATATATTTATTAAAAAAGAAGCTATGATTGGTTTAATAATAAAAAAAAGTAATTGTTTTTTCAATGCTTTATTCTGTTATAAATAGGAAAAGAAGTTGATTACATGACTAGTAATTAATAGCGATTAGTATGATAAAAAATAGATACGTAACCTTTATGCTAAATATTATTATTAAATACATTTGTTTCGAACTACATTGGTTCTCATCAGTGCGATGTACTACTGATTTTTTCCTCTGAAAATTTAAATATACTTAGTATGAGTAAAAAAAACAGTAGAATCGTATATATAGTATGTATTTACCATTATTTTTATATTCATTAAGAAATCGAAACAACCTTTAATAAACCGAAATAAACATACATTTAGCATAAAAATTGAATAAAAGCTAAGTAATTGGAATCAATGATGATCAATAGAATGCTTAGTATTTGATTCACAAAATAATGTTGACACAGCAATTTTGATGAGGTTATTCTTCAAGAGCAGTAAGACAATTTAGATAATCAATTCACTAATTATAATTAACTGTTCGCTTTATATTAATTTTTAAACATCTATGTTCCATGTTACATGTTTTAACCTCATATTTTTAATTATTATTGTTTCTTTTCACTACTCTACAAGTTATACTACCACCTTTGTTTTTTTTAAATTGTGACACGGTTTTCTGTATGCTAATTTTTCTCAAGTAATAATGTTTTTCCAAATGACCGTAAGATGGCGCTCATGCCCGCCATATTTCTCAACTTATTTATTTAGTCTAATGGGTGTAACCACAAAACATATAATACAGGTGTAACTCAATCAGCCTAAGTATGTAACAAATACTAGAACAATAATTATAACGCCAAAAACACCAGTATCTCAAAAATCGCACCTATGGCATACTGATGAGAGCTAATAAACTCGAAACCGACCGCAAAATCCCAACTGCGCTACCTGCTCGTACCCGACTTTACGTTCTAGCTTTCTTCCTGCTAAGAAATGTGCAATATTTACAACATACAGTTTCTTTGAGTTTATTTGATCAACAATTGTGTTGATAAGGTCATTTATTTCTTTGTTACAATGTTAAATGCACTCTATATTCGACACCAAAATAATGTTATTCATAAATGCGTTTGAATGATAATTTTCACTGTGTATTTTATCGCATTTCGAAACAAAATATAGCAGCAGACACGTCATCTTGTTAACGGATTCCCATTATAGATGTAATTATATATTTAGATTGCTCAAACACGATTTGATTTCATTAATTACATCAAGTAACAGGATTCTACTTTCACTGCTATCAAAGTATTACGAGCATTCGGCAGAAGGTGCGGAAACAGATTTACTTGGCGTTGCCTAAAAAATCTATATAAATTTTATACTGTGACAAACAAGTACAGGCTTGTTTAAATTAAATAATGTTTTAAAAGTATCTAACTATCACTGATAACAATTATTTGTAATACGAGGTGAGGCAATTAATTTGTCAATGAAAGAACAAGCAAATTAAATTTCGCCAAAATTTTATTATCGACACTCGCAATAGTCTCCCTCTAACTCTACATAACGAGTCCAACATTGCTTCCATGATTGGAAGCACCCTTGGTAATACCCTTGAGTATTTACACCAAGAGAGTCAATCCTTAATAAAGACCTAAATAGTTATCATAATTCCTGTTAGATGTCGTACTGTGTAACAATACGCATTTATTCAAACGAAGGAAATAAAGCGCTACTATTTTAATCTGCAAAAAACTGTGAAGGCGTTTCGAGGGCGTGGCCGCGTGACCCTTTTTCATATACCTGCCTAAATAATAAGATTGTGGCAATATATTTATATTCAAACCACAGATCATAAAGTTTGAAACATAAGCAAGAGAAGTAAGAATATGAACTGTAAATTAATTTAAAAAAAAACAGAAAAATAAGATTGTTAAAAGAGTTTTCAGCAATATGCCAAAATTTACATTTTCTGTTTTATTTCCTTTAAACATATTAAGATAATTCAAATGAATTCGACATACCTACTTCTATAAAGAGACATATAGAACTGCAGATTATCGTGTGGGTTTCTCTTACTGCATAAGATGCATTATTATTTTGCGAAAAATTCATTAGTAAAAATTCTAAAACACCAAGTATCTTTTTTCAATGTTTGATCTAAGTATAATTTTGTGATGGTGTGAAATAAATATTATTTTGTAGTCTTTTTGAAGAGTAATTTTTAAATTAAAATTAAATTTTAATTAATTTAAAAATTCAAATAATTTAACATTTGCGCATGCAAATTTAAATAAATTTACATGCGCTAATGTTTTTAGTAAAAATAATTTGTGAACTTTACAGGCCTCATCAGTAAAGAATGTGTTTCAAAATTTATTATTTTAAGTATTATATAAGGTGAACCATTAATGATGTGCCAGAGTAGGAATGACAGTTTTGGAGCAAAATATGAAGATATAGCTAAATATGCCTTACTAAAATGTTGCTGTGGAAAAAGATACAGGTTTACATATTTTTTTTCGTTTTTTTTTTAATAACTAGGATCGCTCAACCGATTGTCATCAAATTTGGTAGGGAAACATATTTTAAGAAAAGCAATCATAATTTATGTAGTAGGTACCTATTAAAACAGATAGACCATTGCCAGATGATGACAATTTCTATCTTATTTTTTGTTAACGAAATTCCTACCGTTTTCCAGAAAACTGATCTAAAACAACCAAATGTATTTTTCGACGTGAGGAAATCTCTTAGGAGCACTAGAAAATTGCCATATTGAAAATTTTCTGTAATTAGCTGTAATAATTAGTTTAATTAATTAGGACATGTAGAAGTAGAGAGAGTTTGCTCAAGGGCTAAGTTGTTTTTACTGCTCTGTTGTTATTTTTGTCCATAAAAGTAAATATGTAGATAATTTTTTTTTCAAATATGAGTTTTTTTCCAAATACCTACTAATTTTTTTGAATTAAATTTCAATCAGTTGAGAGATACTTGCGTTAATACAAAAAAAGAAAACACAAATAAAAATATTTCAACTTTGACACCTTGTATCTTTTTCCACAAAAATATTTTACGAAGATATATTTAGCTATATCTTCATATTTCCTCCCAATGATGTTACTCCTCTTCTATGTCCCCTTATTAATGGCCCACCCTGTATATTTTTATCGACACGTATTGAATGACTTCTTCACTTGAATTTACCAAAGCTGGAGGAGTATGATAAAAGTGTTATCTGGCGGTTAATATATTTTAAGCTTTAACTTTCATTGATACGCGAAAGTGAATATGAACTGGATAACTGCACTTCTGTATTTTTTTTTTATTAAAAATCGTGATAAAATTACTATAATTACTTATCAGAATTCAAAATCTATCATTATAGTCGATTTTCGCCTTGCGCGGAAAAGTTTTATTCCTGAAATGTTTCATCTAGTTTTATTACATTTTAAAAATTAACATTTATTTCCTGCCTGCTTCCTCATGACTAACACATTCACTTAATAATAAAATAAACAGTAATCCTATCGAATGTCATTAAAGTTATGAATTTTAAGTACATACAAGCTTTTGAAATAACAATGACACTCTCTCGAAACAGTTTTTGAACTTCTCGAAGTTCTGAGTAGAAACTCATTAAATTTATATTGGTAAGTGAAACAACTAATTACTAATGTTAAAAGTTGAAAGTAGATTTCATTACAAATACGTCAGCAGTTCAAAAGAAATAGCAAAATTGAATATAAAGAGTGTCAATATTATTGCAAACGATTGTACATAACACAATATGTATGAACCAATCATCTTTGATGGGAGGAGCTTTCAAAATTATATATCCAAATTCATGTCATTTTAGTACCTAATATTGCGCCATCTATTAGCAAATAGCCCAAGCGTAAACGTTCTTTTTGAGTTCGTTTCCCATTACGCGAGAGTTGGTTTCCCATTCAGGCCAACAAGGTCTCCCATTAGATTGACTAGTCTTAGTGTATATAGTCAAGGCGTAATACTCCGTGGTTAACCCGTTCAGCACCACGGTTACAGCTTCTTTGACCTCCTGCACGCCGCCATGATGAGTTCCCTTGAGGTGCGACTTCATCTTGGGGAATAAAAAAAATCGCTGGGGGCAATATCGAGGCTTTAAGGTACGGCAACGTTGGAATGCCTTTTTTGCCAAAAATTCTGGCACAATGAACAAGGAATAGGAATTATACATTCATTAAAATAATGTTTTCCGCTTGAAAAAGGCACCTTCAAATTCCCGCTAATTTAAAGACATCATCCGCTATTTTCGGAAGAAAAGCAGAATACGTAAATGAAAAATTATTTATCCAAAGTAAAAAATATTTATCCTTATTTAAAGCCTTTGCCCTAGGTTTATTTTTAAGACTTATTTTTGTATATTTAGCGCAATTTAATTGCCGAATAAAATTGTATCGTTTGGAAAAATAAAATAGGACAAATATATGTGTATATGTTCCTTGGCTTACATATATTAAAATTCTTATATCCTGCATGTATAAATAGATATCGGTACGTCAGCTGCGGAAAAATAAGTCTTTAACTTAATGTCTACTGGAATTTCTTGGATAGAACCTGCACTGAGACGATCAGACCAGTTTCAATATTGATAAAATGTTAATTTAAAAAAAAATTGATTTCACGTGCTTTTAGTATAATAGATGATGTTTATATGGAACATTTTGGAGGCGCATTTTGCGCATATAGGTCGGTTGGGGTAAAAATGAAACAATTCCTGAAACTTTTGAAATCCATCGGAAAAACGTAATAGACTTATTCTAGAGAATAACTGTTGTTTACTAAAAAAAATGGAATGCTGTTTCACTTTTAACCTATTGATGG
The DNA here is from genome assembly GCA_037114965.1 of Monochamus alternatus. NCBI lineage: Eukaryota > Metazoa > Arthropoda > Insecta > Coleoptera > Cerambycidae > Monochamus > Monochamus alternatus. Next base: position 49,327,067 of record CM073435.1, on the reverse strand, counting down.
GAACATGTCAAATGTATGGGGGAAAATATGAAACACTCGTTTATTTTGAAAGCGTTATCTGCTAATACGAAATTATTCGGGAAAAAAATTACAGAGAATAATTTAAAAAAATGTCTGTTTTTCTATAAAAACTCAGTATTGTAACTAAAATTCACGTGTTTTATATACAGTTTTAATGCAATAAATTAAATGTATGTATTTTTTACTCATCATTGACCAACTCTTATTCTAGACCTACAAATTTTGTTTAGCAATAACACCTAGACGTAAACTGCGTGCAGCTGAAGCCAATAGGGCTATTGGAATGATTGAGGCGGGACGCCCTCAGTGAAAAGTTGCTAGCTTCTTTCAGGTCAGCAAAGGCGTAATTTCAGGGCTTGCGCATCGATATAGAGAAACAAGAGATGTCATTGAAAGACCGAGGAGTGAACGCTCAAAATCTACTACCCCTAAGACTGGTTTCTAACATTATCCATACTTGACGGATCATGCAACAGCTACTTTTAAAAGCTTCTGGTGTTGCGGTTTCAATTTAAACAGTTCGTAGAAGACTGTGAGATGTTAATCTACGTTCACGACAACTTTTGAGAACGGTTCCACTGACACAAAATCATATGCGACTTCGGTTGCAATGGTCTAACAAACACCTAAATTGGAATGATCAATAGAGGTCTGTATTGTTCACAGATGAGTCGAGATACGGACGGGTTTCATATAGTCGGCGTGTTCGAGTATGGACCCTTCCTTTGGTACCCAGAAATCGTAGAACCATCCAGGAAGTTTATCCATCAGGGGTGGTACAGTTGCTGTTTGGTGAGCTATTTGTTTTAATGGACGTACAAAGTTGTTAGTGCTTAATGAAAACATGGATGCACAGATCTACGTCGAACAAGTCATCAACAATGTCATCCCTTTGTTTCATGCTGCAATTGGGCCAAATTTTTTATTTCTCGACGATAATACGCAACCTCATCGTGCGAGAATTGTTGTCGATGCCCTGGAATTTCATGGTATTCCGCACTTGACGCTGCCACCTCAATCCAATTGAACACGCATGGGTCCAACTACAAAGAGCCTTAGATTCGCATCAACCATCTCCATATACACTTCAGGAACTAAGAGGGCTTTTACCACGTCTGTGGCGAGAAATTGATCAAGGCTACTTCAACAACCTGATAGACAGTATGCCAGGCAGTCATTGAAGTGCCAGGACGACATACCCTGTATTAAACTTTTTTTTGTAATTGTTCTAAGAATTTGAATTTTGTATTAAAATCACCAAAAATAAAACTTTGCCAATAACTGAAAACTGAAGAGGAACAAATAAAGCTATTCGTATAAAAGAGTAAACATTCAAGATAGCATACCAAAACTATTGTTGAACAAAAATTGTCAACCTTTAAAAGAAACTTCCTTAGCTTTTGTGAAGCAGTTTATTTGAATTTTCAATTGTTTACTGCAAATTCTTTGGTTATCTAGATAAAAAGTATCTTTTCTATTGTCTCAGCACCTTCCATTCCTCTAGCTTCTTAATTAAGGTTTTTTGGGACATTATGGAAAGTAATAGATTCGCCAGTACAATATGAATTGTGCCCGCAGAATTATAACCCAACATAATTTGGGATTAGACTTAAAAGTATGTATTTTCACTATTTTCAACAGCGTGAAATAATAACCACAACGTAGCGGTAAAAATACCAGAATATTATTACGCCAAAACTCGAACAGTAACACAAAAATAATAACACTGGACAGAAATACTTCTAAAATACAAATAAAAGTCAAAAGTTATGAGCATTTTAGACTCTATTTCGATTTTATTGGAATCGTTTAAGTCAGACAAGTCTGTAAATGACTTGACTTTGTTCCACAGAATAAAATCATTTTTAAAGTTTCAGCAGATCGAATTCCATCTTGCTCACTACATGGTTTAGCTTTTTTGTGTAATTTCGCGAAATTTTAGTTTAATAATAACGTTATTAAATTTATTTAGCAAACACTGTTTTAAGTTATATTTTACAATTTCTCAGCAACTGTTTCAAAATTTCCTGACGGCTGGTTCATTTTTGCTACAGGTTTTTATCCGAGATGGACTGTACAAATTTACTAGGCAGATATCTTTAAAACTTCACGTCTAAATATTGAGGAAGTCTATCATTGTAAAAACCGAAATCCATATGGTAGAGTTTTGCAATGTTTTTAACTTATGTAGAACTATGCAACTGCATACTGTTGACTGTTTCATTTTTAGCTAAATAATTGGATGTTTCACTTTTAGCCCGTTTGACCCTAAGTAATAAAAAAAACTTGTATTTTATATGCACACGCTTGCCGAGGCATTTACGTACATTTTTTTTCGAGGATTCGGGGATATATCAACGGTACGTGCAAATGATAAAATGTAAATGTTCGGGCTTTTTACAATTTAAGTCACATTTTGCTTCAAAACCAGGTATAAAAATAACTTGAACAACGATCGATGTAAACATCGATAATGCAACAAATAGCATTGAATACCAACAAAATATCCATGTGAGTATAGTTTTGCAACAAATACCTAATTTAAGACAGGGTATACAGGGTGTTTACTGCCGTAAATTTAACAGGCGATAGTCTGCATTAAAATGAACAAAAAAATCTTATATGACATGGATTCAGTTAATTAAGGGTTCTCATCATAATTTTCTGCATTAAACAACCAGAACATGCAATGTTCGCACCTTCTTTCAATATATTTGTGTGCCTTGAATGTTAACAAAATTTATTACAGTGACAACTGTCAGTGTTATCTACCTTTTCATGTGATAGCTTAGCTACTTAAAAAATATTTTTTTTGCAATATTCAAATACAAGAGTTTTTGTGTTGAGTTAAGTCACCAATACTTTTTTTACCCGTACAATTAGTAGATTTTCGCAACTGTCAACGCTTTACTTAGACGTTTGTCACTCCCATATGACCCGTATTCGGCTGCTCAATATAAACTGACTGTGACGGCGAAACCGATCCACTTATATAGGTTTTTAGGATTCTCGGATTTTCGGCGATAATCGAGAACGTGTCGAGAATCAAATAGAATACAGCCTGGACTACTCTAGAAAACGTCAAAATAAAGGTATGTATTACAAAAATTATCAATTTTAACGCAAACAGGAACATAATTAACAAACTAACAAGGTAGGTGAACTTCCGTAACAATACAATTCAAAAATTGTAAATATACGCATAGATAACGATATACTCAGGAATTTTTTAAGTGGAATGAATTCCCACTAGAATTTATTTCACTGCATTCAATTCGAGGCCCAGAAGTGTTTTTTTTACTTAGACATGTTTAGACTTAGTCGTAAATTAAATTTTAAAATCTTCAAACATTATTTTCTTGAAATTTTTGTTATGTAACACCATAATTTTTCATGATGTGTATGTAGAAGGATACGCCCTTTCAAATGGCATGGTCAAAATTAGGAGTTGCCATTTAAAAAAATTGTCGATGATGTCACAAATGTGAGTCGTATGTGAAAAAGTGCCTTATTTAATAACAAAATTAACGTGTCAGGGGATTTTTTCGAAAACTTCTCAATTTCAAAAATAATGAATTTATTCGTTACTTTTTGAAAGTACTGTATTATTCAGCAAATTCCATAGCTATTATTTGACGCTAATTATTATGGAATGAAAAGCAAGAAATAATAAATATATATATAGGGTGTTCCCATAACTAGCGGAACGATCGAGTTGACTTGCGTCTAGCGTGGCCCCTTAAACATCATCCGCTCGGCGAACAAATTCTGCAGTGCGTGGCACGCCTTCATTCCCGTCACGCTCGCCGCAAGCCGGTGCCGAGGTGGAATCGGGACGGATGTGATGTAATGGCAACGTTAGCACGGCCCGGATCGTCGGGTGTCGGCGACGGCGCCGGTTGGTCGGGTCAGTGGTTCGTTGTCTACTGTTACTAACGCGTGCTATCGACTCTGCATTTAGCAAGTATCAAGTTATTCGCCGTTGCTGTTTCGTTTTATCTCGAAATGGCCAGACCGTTCAAGTACGACATCAGCACTCTGATTGAACTGATCAAGAACAGGTCCTGTATCTGGGATAAGAACCATGAGAGCTTTAAGGACAGGACCGAGAAGCAAAAGGCCTGGGACGAGATATGCGTCGCCTTGGAGAAGGATTATTTCAGGAAGGACAAAAAGGAGCAGAGGAGGATCTGTAAGTTTTATTCCGTTCAGAAAAATCTAATGAGTAGGTTCGGATACGTTGCGGGGTAAACCATCGGCGTGGACACGGTGGGGCAGCGGAGCAGTTTCAACTTTCCGTGTTGTTTACAGCACGCGGTTACGGCTAATTATGTAGGGTGTTTCTTAAGTAGAAGTAAAAAATTCAGAGGTGTATTCTGTGATTAAAAATAAGGTTTTTTTTGTTATGTAAATGTGGGGTCTTAGGACAGCCATTATCCAGCTACATCGTGTCAAAAATTCGAGATAATTTAATCAATTTTTGTTTCATACCTACTGCCATACTAAATATGAACACCGAATTTGGTTAAATTATCTCAAATGGTTTAGAAATTAAAAACTGATTTTGTTTTATTTTCACATGCTGAAGTTGGACAATGACTGTTCTAAAACCCAGATTTATATAACAGAATTGTTAGCTTATATTAATATTCACTAAAGCATCAGAATTTTAAAGTGCTTGACTGATATTTGCATCAGTTGTAATGTGGACAAAGTGGTGAACACAAATATTGCATTTGTGCAATCAGGAAAATATAATTTCGCAAAGCTAGAACCTCCCAACCGACTTTTTATTATTATTACAATAAGCATTTCGAAATTATCAACCATACGATTTTAAACGTCTTTACTTCTAAAGACATAAATTTCTGTTAAAGGCGAGATGAGCAAGATAAGTTTAGTTACTATTCCCCAATATTATGAATGGTGTACTTAATAAGTTTCATCAATCGCAAAACAGTATTTTTTATTGCTTTGTATTAAGCGTATATGACGGCCCCACCGTATCCACGCCAATGAGTTTCTTCGCAACGACCCTGCCCAATTACTAGCTTTTTACAAACTTCGAATCATAATGTTTCTAAATTTGTTTGGGAGGCAGTAGAAAAAGACCTAACAGTTTTTATTCTTCTTTTAGGCGATTTAATTACTGGGAAGTGGCAAAATATACGAGACGCCTTCGTGAAATCCTTAAAAAAACAGTCCATTCACCCCACCGTAAGAAAATACCTGTACCACCAAAAACTTCAGTTTCTGTTGAAAGTTTTACACAGAGACGACGAAGAATCGTATCTACACATCACCCCAGAAGAAACCCAAGTAGAAAAGGCAGAAGAACCGGAGATGGAAAGAAGCGACGAAAGCTACAGTTCGCGCAAAAAACCTCGACTTGACGGGGATATAGATCAGGAGATCTTGAAGGCCTTGAGACACACTAAAACTACTCCAGATGAAGACGAGGCTTTCTTCATTTCCATAACCCCAACTGTACGTAAAATGTCGGAAGAGAATAAACTGGAATTCAGGATGGGTGTCTTGCAGCTTATAAAAGACATCAACAGTCGAGGAAAGGATCATCCAGATTCCGCGTTCTTTTCCGGCAATTCTTCTTGTTCCAGTTCTCATCCCTCCAACACGTTTCATCATTATCCTGACCCAAACGCCGAGTCTGAGGATTATGGTCAAGAAACGCATTTGTTTAAATGTGAATAGGTGAAGCTTTGATTTTGTAGTAAACAATGTTCAGTTCTTAATCAAACACTCTGTATACTTAAGCAGTTTTGTACATATTAAATCTTATAAACATTATAAAAGTGTGTTTTGCATTGTACAATATAGACTTTGTAGAAGCCTCTCTGAGGTGTTTAGCATGTTTTATAATGAAACCAAGATTTTTGTTAGCGACAAAAGTAATTCCCAGATCTTTAAAGTCAGTGCAACGAGTGACAGTTTCAGAACGAATGTTGTACATGTACATGAATTAATTTTCCTTGTGTAAGTATAATGAAACATTTAGAAATATTCAAAGGCAATCTGTTTCTAAGGCACCATTCATTAACTACAGTTAAATCATTTTGAAGTAAAATGCAATCGTCTGTAGATGAAACAGATACAGTTCGAAATCATCCGCATATAAAATAACATTGGCTCAAAGACTGTCACAGATATCATTAATGAACATATTGAACAGTAGAGGGCCGAGAACTGAACCCTGAGATACCCCAGATGTAGCAATGATTTCAATTGAAGTAAATCCAAGATATTGTACGCAAGTTTAGAGACAAACCGAAATTAGACAGTTTACGAAGGAGAATACCGTGTTCCAACCTATCAAAAGCCTTTGACATCTGTGTAGGCCACGTCAACCTGTCCACTGCTATTGAACGGATTAGAAATAAAACCAATAATATAAACAAGATTAGTTACAGTAAATCTACCGGTCATGTTGGCTCGAATAAATTTGTGATTTAACATGAAAGTATATTGTGAACCACCGCTGCTTGCAAGAAAATTGGCGCTAAAATGTATGTGATCTTATGGAAAAGTGACTTAAGTGCCAAAAATATATTACGTAAAATGTTGTCCTATTTTGATTATAATATAAATCCAAGATCACGTAAATCTCGAACAACAAACAGTTCAACTCATTTAAATGCGAATTTACATTCACCTTTATATGCACTAAAGACATATCATTGACGATTACATCCATACAAATATATTTTATACTATAAAGCATATAAAAGTTCAAACTTATACAAGGTTTAATACTAAAAAAGCAAAATATTGTAACCTCTGCGTTGACTTCAAATACGTCACGTAGAAAAACAAACTGTATTGTCACTACTTGAGTACACAACAAATATACTTCAAATAAAGCCAAAATAAAGGTATTATTTTCTACGAGTATTATTAAATTTGAGCAAATAAAAATGCATCTTTCATCTTATTCTTTTATTATAGTAGTTATAAAACATTAAAAATACAAAATACTGTTCTAATGCTTAACATAAACACAACATATTTTTTTAAACACTATTGAAAATCTCGGTAGATTGCACAGCACAAAAATAATATATTTTTTAGTAATAAGTGAAATAAAAGTAGATTCATGTCATTAAATGTCTTTATCCTATACTACATATAGAAACAGTTAAAACTTAATGATGTTTTTATGAAAAATAAACTAAACTAATGCAATATCGCTACGTCTGTTGCATATCCTCGTACTTGCCCAAGTCTGCTTCGAATACTATATTATTGATGTAGTTTTGCACCATGGCTCTAGTCCTGGAACTCATCCTCATCAGTTTCTTCGTCAGGTATCGCCCGTACATGATACACTCTTGGTCTTCAGCTGAGAACTCGTTGGACTGTGTGTCGTGTGTAAACTTTGCTTTCTTTGCTGGTGATGATTTCATTCCTTTCGAGGAGGCCCCTAGAGATGCTTCGTTTAGCTCTTCTTCTAGTAGGTGGTCGCTGTCAAGCGCGAGGTCGTCTTCCTCTTCTTCGAGGTTCATCTGGAGCTGGAAAAATTGTGTAGAATGATATTGTTGCTACTACAATAGTTTATTTTATTGTGAAAAAGTAAACATTAATATGGGTACAATCTACTGCAATAATAAATGGCATTTTTGAACTACTATTGGTGATTGGAACAACTAAAAAGTAATGTTAAGAGTAGATTAATTTCGGATACGTCAACATTGATTTTATAAACTATTTATACAAATCTAATGACGGCTGTTCAAAACAGGTCGCTATTCATTTTAAAGAGTGCCATTGTTATTGCAATTGATTGTACATACCACAGAAAATATCTAAAGGAATATAAAGCTTCAAGAATAGTAAATATACACATAGATAATAATATATTCAGGAATTTTTAAAGGGGAATGAATTTCCACTGGAATTTATTTCACTGCATTCGAGAATCGAGGCCCAAGAGTGTTGTTTTTATTTAGACTACAGCAGATTACTACTAAATGTGTTATCCATGAAACATTATACAGGGTGTTTCTAAACTATGGTGCCAAATGAATATAACAGATAGAAAATGTCATTTTGAGCAAAAAGTTTCATGTAAACATAGGTCCGAAAATGCATAATAAAAAAATTACAGGGTGATAAAGGTACAGTTTGAGAAACAATTTTTCGCAATAACTTCTACAAAAGTTAGGCAATTTAAATGAATCTTGGTGCAGTTTCTTAGACACTAAAATACAACAATTTCGTGCAAAAACAATTTATTCCCATCGCCCGGGAGCGGAGAGCCGGGGTAGCACATAGGATTTTATTATGAAAAATAAAATTGCCCTTTGCATTTTCGGAAAATTGATCAAATTTTTTGAAAAATAAACTAATATGTCACAAAAAAGGTACTCTTGTTCAATGTCGCCAGCATGAACCGTTCTCTTTAAAATTTGCAAAATTTATTGTCGTGCACCCGACAACAAGAATGCTGTAATCAAGAAGGCTATGCTTTATGTGGTAACTGGGTATGGATTTGGTTTGTAAATTTGTTATAACAAATAAGATTTATTTTTAAATTACAACATAACAAAACTACTTACTACAAAAAAAAAAGTTATTTAAGCATATGTGGAGAGTGATCACCGTTAGCTCCAATACATGCTATAACTCTTTTTAAGAAATGAAAGGGGAGCTTATTCAAAACTTCTTCATTCGTCTTTATTTCATTGAAAGTGTCCGTTATTCTTTGCCTTAAATGATCCTCGTCTTCTATTGGAATTTCATACACTTTAGATTTTGCGTATCCCCAAACAAAAAAATCTAAAGGAGTTAGATCTGGGCTTCTTGGTGGCCATGACCAATCCATCTATTTGCAAAAATATTATTTAAATGTCGCCTTACTCGTCGAGAGTAGTGAGGAGGGGCCCCGTCTTGCATTAGCCACATATTTCTTCTGGTTTCCAAATCAAAGTCTTCCAAAACTTCAACAAAGTCGTTGTTCAAAAAATGTAAGTAATTTTCCCCATTCACATTTAGAGAAAGTTCAATTAGACCCAAAAGTTTATTCCCACCCATAAATTGATTTTAATTTTGTATTGTGAATGTCGCACAACTGTTGCATTTGGATTTTCATCATTCCAGTGATGACTATTTCTTAAATTGAAAATGCCATTTTTCGTGAAACAACACTCATCAGTAAACAAAATACGTTTGGCGAACATCGCATCAACACGAACCTTTTCTGATATCCAGTTGCAAAATTGTAGTCGTTTTGGCAAATCTTCAGCAAGCAATTCTTGTACTTTAGTCATATGATATGGATGCAGTTGTTGTTCCCTAGCAATCCTCCATACCAAGGAATGTGGCATATTTTCGGCGAAAGCAATTCTTCTGGTGCTTAAAGTATCATCTTCAAAACGTTGGAGAATACGCTCTTCAGCCCCTGGAGTTCGGATCGTTCTGGGACGGCCAGTGTCATAATGACTTTTTTTAAAAGTACCTGTTTCTCTAAGGCGCCGGTCGATGGATAGGTTTGTTCATATAATCTACTTGCCATTCTTGTATTACAGCCACATTTTCCGTAAATTAAATGCATATCTGCAAGTTCTCCAAAGGTGTATTGTTCTGCCATAACAACTTTTAATGAGTAACGCCAGCTAAATTTTATGCTATCAAAACTTACAATTAACTTTTGACAGGAAAACTGAAAGGTTATTTTAAATTTCATGGCTACTATGATGACGAACTTCCATTGCTACCTCTATCTTGTCGGGTGCACGACAGTGAATTTTGCAAATTTTAAAGAGAACGGTTCATGTTGGCAACAATGAACAAGAGTACCTTTTTTGTGACATATTAGTTTATTTTTCAGAAAATTTGATCAATTTTCCGAAAATGCAAAGGACAAATTTTTTTTTTCATAATAAAATCCTATGTACCTCTATCTTGTCGGGTGCACGACAGTGAATTTTGCAAATTTTAAAGAGAACGGTTCATGTTGGCAACAATGAACAAGAGTACCTTTTTTGTGACATATTAGTTTATTTTTCAGAAAATTTGATCAATTTTCCGAAAATGCAAAGGACAAATTTTTTTTTTCATAATAAAATCCTATGTGCTACCCCGGCTCTCCGCTCCTGGGCGATGGGAATAAATTGTTTTTGCACAAAATTGTTGCATTTTAGTGTCTAACAAACTGCATCAAGATTCATTTAAATTGCCTAACTTTTGTAGAAGTTATTGCGAAAAATTGTTTCTCAAACTGTACCTTTATCACCCCGTAACTTTTTTATTATGCATTTTCGGATCTATGTTTACATGAAACTTTTTGCTCAAAATGACATTTTCTATCTGTCATATTCATTTGGCACCATAGTTTAGAAACACCCTGTATATACTTTAAATATGCCCCAGTAAACTGTGTTAAACACGTTTTCGAAACCTTAATGGATTATTCGCAACACACGTCACGTAAACTAATAAACTCAATATGAATAATGTTGGATATTATATATGACCAGTATAAGGTAAGATGTTGATTTTAACTTTTTGTAGGTAGATGTTTGCACCTAGGTTTCTACAAACATTAACTTAGCGTGCTAAGTGCGCCCCTGATAATGACGTCATCTGCGAACTAAGTGCAGAGGGTGCAGGCTTTAGTCATAACATCAGAATTGAGTGTTGTTGAAGGGAATTTCTTGTACAATAAAGAAATTAATAATTTTGTTAATTTCTCGGAAAGACGCTTCCGGTAATTTTTATTTTTCTCTATCGTCTCACAAAATATTTGTACTTAATCGTAGTTAACCCTGTATATTCAAAGATTGTTTTATATCAAGGTAGTTTTAATACTTACTTCTTCCAAATAGACTTTGTCGTCGGACAATTCCTTATGCCGATCCAACAAAAATAACAATTTATCGAATGCGAACCAAGTAGATGGGAAATTTCCTGATGCTGCAAAGAAAAATCTATTTAGACGTAATTCCGTTATAAGAGTTACAACAAAAATAGAATTTTCGTTGCAACTTTTTATTTTTCAATAATAATATTTCAAAATTTTTAGGTTGAAAACCTCCCGACCAAGTTAACCGACTTTAAGAAACTTGGTCTTGTTTTTAAAGCTCTTTAATAGCCCATTCGTACTGTGTAACAAAATTTAAGATTCTGTTTAAGCCTTGTACCGCCAGATAGCTTTATTTGATATATTTTGAAGTGTACTTAATTTTCTATAAAAAGTTAAATGGAAGACTGTCCAACCGCCGAAAATCTAGAGAGTGACTCATGTTATAAACCCGCTAACAATTTATAGCAGTCGACACAAAGAAATATACATGCAGCCCGTATATATTGTCACGGAATTTGCCCCACTCACTCCCAAACCGACGACGGTGGTATCGCGAAATGCTAAGATTGCCCCGATCGCCCCTACACGATTCTGTTAAACAAACAAAATGCCGAGGATCGAGACGAGACTGGAACAATGGGGAATCGACGAGAAGCATTCGAGTCGTTCGGGAAAATAGATCTAGAGATGCTAGAATATACCTGGAATATTCGTTGGGTCTATAAAAGAAGAATAAACGGCCGATTTAGTTAGTCTTGTATTACAGTGTTGAATTCAAGTGTTTAGTTAGAGAGATCAAAGCGATTTAGATAGCGATTAATTAAATAACTGTTTAGTTCAGTTGTAATAAGTGTTCAGTAGTGTACTGAGTAGTTAATAAAGATAAGTAATTAATTAACGGATTGTTTTTCTGACAGTAAGAAAAAGACGGGTTAGGAAATCCGTGGCAATATTTTTCCTATAAAATCGTGTGCCGCATATATCTGAGAGCATACCCGATTACACAGCTTCTGCTTTAGGAAATACGCATGCGCCAGATCTAAAAAGTTAGCCTTCTATTGGTTGTGACGAATTGACGGATCCACATGTTCCATTTCCAGTCCTATCATGGGCGAGTATATCTTTCCGTTAATTTATTTATGAATAATTTATTTTATTATAAATAATTTAAACAAAAGTTGCGAATTCAGTACAAAAATCCATGAATCCATCGATCAACATAATTTTGTGTACATTGAACCCTTCTCAAATGACACGCCCAGGTAATCATGCAACCCTCATCTCCCGTACTCATCTCTGTGCTGTGAATTAATCAGTCTCAATTATTTTCGATATTGGATAATTGATAATACAAGATAAAAACTTTAAAACTCATCATTTTTAGTATCTCACACCTCGAAATTAGCAAACACTGTTTCTACTTAAAATAATTGACGGTTATGTAATGCAATTATTTTTCACAATTTGTATATTTTTTATATCTGATCGCCTTCAAATTTAGTACGCCTATGAAATGTTGCTCCTCCCATGCTTCGCCCATTGCGCTAGCCTACAAGATAACGATGAGTTACTCTCTAGATTTTCTGCAGTTATAGCTAAAAAAAATGTTCTAGAAGTGAAAAAATTTGGTGTTATTTATTTTTTAAATTAAACATTTTCTCTTAGTCCTATTTTTTTCTTAAACATTTTAAGTCGGAACAAGAAATTATATATTTTCAAAATTGCGGTGTAATACCAACGTACAATCGTTTTCAATATTAATGACACACTTTAAAACGAATTTAGCTATTTATTTCAAACTGCTGACATATTTATAATGAAATCTACTTTCAACATTCAACATTAGTACTTAGTTGTTCCATTTATCAATAGAGATCCAATGAAATTTCTACTCAGAACTTCCAGTTGTGTTGTGTGTTGATTGGGGTAGTGTCATTATTATTGCAAACGAAAGTACTTTTATAACAAAATGTACCAGATCTGGTACAATTGTACCACGTCTGGCAACACTGTCCTGGATAAAGAAGGTTAAAGCCACAGATAAATTAGCACATCTAAGTATAGTATTAGCACAGTATAGGGAGACCAGTAAAAACACTCGGGCCGAAATAATAAGTCGCGCATAGCAGCTCGCGCATCTATTTCAAGCTGCGAGACCTCAGTTTACATCCAACTCTGGGAGTGCGAACATCGGTTATACAGAGCCGTATTAAAGCAATATTTTGAGTCTGATCTAGGAACGAGTCGCTGCGCAGCAGTTAGATGTTTAAATATATCATCTATAAATAGTAATTAAAGTTTCTTTAAATTTGCTAAAGACATAAATAAGTAATAAGTAATCTATAATATACTGTACAAACCGTAAATGATATTTTACTGCTATTGCCTTACCTATTAACTTATTTCTTAAGTATAACATTGGAATATAAATACTTCTCATGAAAGTGAAGTTTAAAATATACATATTTATATTATTCACAAATACAAATTTTTATTTTAGAGCAAAGTTCTGTGCAGAGGCTTCTAATAGAGAAGATTTATTAGAAAAGCTGCTCAGGATTAGTAATAGTTCATACAAACTATGTCAAATACATTTTTAAGTAATATGTTTTCTAACGATTCGCGCAATAGATTACGCAAAGAGGCCGTTTCAACGTTTCCTGCATAAGACGGCTCATCTTCAAATTATGTAGATGATCATATTTCTTGTAGTCACTATAATGAGAGTAAGTCTCAAAACAAAATAATAAAAAATATTTTTTTTCCAAATTTACATTCTACTGCACTTTTATCTCCAATTTAACAATTTTCAAAGTTAAATAAACATAATTTCTCTGTTCTGAAAAATACTTGTCTTCTGGTTTACGCAGATCATTTAAGACGAAAAAAAATCATAATAAATTATTTGTCCACTAAACTTCAAACGTCAAATTTTAAATTTAAAAAAATCCCAAAAAAATGTAATTATCACTAATAACAAAAAAAGTAAGTAAATAAATAAAAATGTTTTGTAGTGCAATAATATATATTTTAAACTCTTTTTTTTAAAGAGTCCAAAGAAGTAAATCAAATTTTCACACTGTATGTTAGTAGCAGTAAATGATGTATAGTACATGTTGAATTACCCATTTATAACTGTATAATGAATTATTACATAATGTGGATAGATATAACGTAAACTTTCATGTGGAATAACTACGCTTTCATGCACAAATAAAAATTTCTTATTCCGGTCCTGATCACCGATTCTGTCAATTCTATCGGATGTGTTATCGCACTCACATTTCGAGGTCACCGCAGAAACCGAAAGCAGTTCAAAGTGCCGACAATGGAGTGAAACTGCTGGTCTACCTATGCTGTGGTATTAGCACAGCTTAAATAACAATCAGCTCACAGACTCGGATGAGCGGGAACGTCTCGCGCAGATCCCTCGCGCATGCCGCCATTTGAGGATAACTTTGGCGTGTGGTTATAAAATTTGCAATTTGCCATACCGTTCGATGTCTGCGTCATTGTTATTTAAGCTGTGGTATTAGCATAGCTAATTTATCTGTGCCAATACTAATTGATATTGCAAATCAAGCTCTGTATTCAGCTTGGGCGAGTCTACATCATACATACCGTATCTGCCCTCCCCCCGCCTCATCTTGGACTTCTCTCTGCGGAAAGAACCCAGTAAGCTGTTCATTTTCTGACGGATTTCTTCGGTCCCGAGGTCCATATTGAAGGCTATCTTTTCCCAAGCCTTCTGCTTACTCATCTTCGAGTAGTAGCAGCTGTGCCTCGTATTCCAAAGCACCGGTTGCCTCCTGTACTGGTCGATCAGCGCCAAGGAGACGTCGTTGGTCCAGTCCATGGCCTCGCGATGGGATCGATATCGGACGCGGAGAACGAGGACGAACGCACAACTGCGATACCGCGTCCCGCGCCCTAGCAAGGCCAGTCGAGCTCGTGTTCGTTCGCGTTCGACTTGAGCCGTCGCTCCAGTAGGCCATGGAATGCGGGAAACTGTGCGAACGTTCGCGCGATGGCACAGGACCGGACTAAGAATTTTTTGACTGCTGAAGCGTGCAGTCTTACAGAAGTGTGGTAAAAACCCAATAAAACTAAAGAAAAACTAAAATTATGCCACAAAGCTATTTAAGCTTCAGACAATATTACAAAAATAATGTACCGTGTATAATAATTTTTAAGATATTAAGTTGTTTCATTTAAAATGGGACACGTGTGACAACATCAGGATATTCAATAAATAACGCAGTAAATAATGTTTTTTATTTGCTACAGTTTATTTCCCAGTTATAATTACTTAGTAAATTGTATGCCAATAGTCATTTTCGGACTACATTAATTATAATTTTTGTTGCTTGCACGTAAAATTGCTTATTAAATTTTATTATTTCTTTTTATTCTTTCACCACTCCAATTTTTACTCAATTTCTTTAAAACTTGCTATATATTCCACGTATTTATTAAATATTATTTCCAACAAAATCTGTTACAACACTGGTATTTGTTTTCATTCCACGCGAACTGTCAAATGTCACTTGTTTGTTGTGACAAACTTTGATTTGATGTTGGTTGAATCCAGTCGTGTACAATAAATGACGTTTTTCCATCAATTTTTATTATTGCCTATGTTCTTGACGTTAAAGATAATAAAATAAAATATCAAAAAAGCACAAGTGTTTTAACTATTTTAATTTTTATTTTCAGCTGAATCAAAATCAAAATTTCTACATTAGGTATTAAGAATAAACATAATTTAATAAGAAATAACACTAACTGATGATAATTAACGTTTCTTACTTCAAATATTTACAAATATCAGTTGTTCATGATGTAAGTCTCGCTTTCTGACGCTACTTGGTTAGGCGTAGTAGGCGTAGGCATATTATCGTATTTCCCCATATCGGCGTCGAAAAGAACGTTGTTCACGGCGTGCTCGACGAAAGCCCTGGTTCTTGGGTCGAATTTCCGAAGCTTACAAGCCACGTAGTTACCAAAAGCAGCGTACTCGTCCTGTGGAAAAATGGATAGATCTTCGACTACCGGATCAGTTGGTGTTGGTTTCAGAAGTTTCTTGGCCTTCCTCAGAGACGAGGAGTAAGAACTGGGTCCCCGCTTATCGCTCGGAGCCGTCTCCAAGGGTTCCTGTATGGGGAATCTCAGCTCGTCGAATATGGAGTCCTCCTCTTCTTCGAGTTTCACCTGAGAAATGTCCAATAAATTTTCAGTAGGGATTTTTTTTGGGAAATTATAAAATAGCTTACTCCTAATCCGTCGGTTTCGTCTTCCCGAATCAGGAACTGCATTTTTTCGAAGGCAAACCACTTGGAGTAGTACCCTTGCCCTGAAAAAATATTCATGAATGTCGCGGTACATAAAATATGGGTATCGTTTTTTCATATAAATGTAGAACCACATAGATTTTATCCAAAAATAATCATAGTTTTGTTATACCCTACACCAACTATGACTAAGTACAAATATTTTAAGAGGAGATAGAGAAAATTAAGAATTAACGGACTTTTAAACGTTTTATAGTTATTAAATAAAAAAAATTGTGCCGGGTGATGAGATATTTTGCCACAATATAGTTCGCCGGTTTGTTTTTCTACGTTATGGGACAAGAGTGCCGCGGGTACATTAAAAGTTTTCCATTATCTATTAGTACCTATCTATTCCTTTCGTTCGATTTTGTTATAATAAATAGGCATTTTATCAAGCTGTACATATGGGAAGTGTGTTTTATCGGTTAGTGAGTGGTTGTAATGGGTGAAAATGTAGTTTTACCAGTTTGTAACGGAATAATGAAAAACAAATGCAAAATACTGCAGCTAACTGAATTAACTGTTACCTATCTATCAGGTATTATTACAAACAAGAATGTTAACTTTTGTCGTTTCTGCATTTAGGAATGCTGCATAAAAACGACCTCATGGTAGTTGATATTGTTGACAGATGTAATGCTTTATCTATGGATCTAAGTCATCTCAGTCGATGCTTATCATACTAATTGAAAAACAGCTAACGCAACAAATTATACAAGGTGGATAGCACTTCAGGCTGAAACTACATATTTTCCAGAATATTCATTAATCTCTAATTAAAATAGCCTCAGGTGGGTGAATGTGATACTCATATTGAACATTTAGTTTAACTGAGTTAAGTTTTTTTTTACTGTTTTCTGTTAATTGTACCGTTTGTTTATTTAAATTTACTGAATAAAATGGAAATGACCATTTAATAGCGATATTTATTTTGTGCCATACCTAGCACATGCAAAAAAGTTACAATATCTCGGAAACCGAGCCTCAAATCAAAATTTTCCAGTGTACATTCAAAATTTTTTTTTTAGATAAGTTTTAAATCACCCTGTATTTTGTAATTTGGTGTTCTTTGAACCCCTTTTGAGTGGCATGCCTATGGAATCTTATCCCCTGCAATCCTCACCTCCCGTACTCATCTAAGAGCTGTAAATGAAACACTCTGTACTATTTTCGAACTCCGTTGCTGTCAATTGCGACAAACATAAAAAAAATGGTACGAACGATCATACGTACCACTGGAACTATCCTTAATCCTCCTCATCCTGGACTTCTCCCTACGGAACGACCCCAGCAGGCTGTTCATCTTCTGCTTGACCTCGTACATGTCCATCTGCATGCAAACTGCGATGTTCTCCCAGGCCTGGTGCTTCTGGCTCTTGGAGGAGTACGAATGGTGTCTGGGATCCCACAGCACCGGGTGCCTCTTGTACTCGTCGATGAGGGCGATGGATGCCTCGTTGCTCCACTCCATTACTTGGAAAGGTCGCACCCAAAATGCAGAGTCGATATCTCCCATGAAACGCGAGCGGATACAACTGCGAACGTTCTCGATTTGTTGAGCGTGTGTTCTGAGCACGGGGCGAGGTGTGTGCGGCGGAACGACGCATGATCACGGCGGCCACGGCCACCTAGATGGGTCGGAGCGTTCGGCTGCCAGAGAGGAGGCGCGGGAATGAAAAAATAATAAAAAAAATAATGAGTTCAATGGAGAAACAGAGAGCATTAGATTCCATAATTGCCAAAATAACTGCCCAAAAATAGATGTAAGTGTGTGAATGCTTCCAAATGAAAGAAAACAGTTCGTTATTTTGGTCTAGAAACAAAAATAATTTTTTCTACAAAACTGTTAAAAGTGGGCTTTTTAATTGTCATTTTTATGTTAAAAATGTAATTTTTTGACACGCGTGTTAAAAGTAGGTTACTTTTAACACGCGTGTTAAAAGTAAATCAAAAACACTGGTTGCTACGAAAATTTTGGCTCCCTTCCGTTTTAAAAAAGCAATAAACTTGTAATGTTTGCTTATATCTTGATCCTGCTTTATTTTTAACATAGTTATGATCATGGAATAATTTGACCACAGCGTTGACGATTTCCATATCTTGGCTTTTTCCTCAAAATATGCCAGTAAAACACTTTCGTTACATTTCCCAGGGACCTTTTTAATGTTGCACCATTCCGAAAAGCGTCTATAAGCGATTTCGTACTGTTCCTTTGATTTCGCCGGCAATAATTCCAATGTTGCTCGACTGGCGGCTTCTTCGATTTCAGCAGGGATGGATTCGTTACGCTCATTATCGAGATTATTCATTATATTTATAATATTACTAGGAAATGCTGTCAATATTTTTGCGTTTTTTCCGTAACTAACAACAGCACTGGTTGCTACGAAAGTTTTAGTTCATAAACATTGCGATCTGTGTGGTATTTTTTGATTTCTTATTTTTATTGAGTTTAAAGTTCTTCCGATTGTTTTGTAAAAAAATAGTGTATGATATACGTGTTCAAAGTGATTTTATTTTGTTCGTGAAGTTAAAAAAATTGCTACGCTCTTTTTTAATCATCTTCACTCACAAAATAAAATCTTACTTTTAACACGTATATCATAAATAGCTATTTTTAGAAAAAACTTAAGAAAAAGCTTAATTTATCAATTAAAAACAAACCTTTGGCGGAGACAGTTTATTTTTGCTACAATTTTTCATTTTATTTGGGTTCTTCTTAAATTTGTTAACAGGGGAATGACAGTATTTCCAGAGAAATGACGTCAGTAATTCAAAACGAATTGTCAACGTAAATAAATTATTATTTAGAAAATAAAAACGCATATTGCAAGAGCAATAAAAAAAAACAGAAACTTTTTATTAGCGGAAAATCGGTCAACAAAAAGGGTTTACTAAAAGCAAATGCCTATTTATTGTAGGTATTGTGTAGATACCTAATATTCTAAGAATATTACAATAAGCAATATTTACAAAAAAGAAGACAAGTTTTCATTAACTCTTAATTGATAAAAAACAAAGATTTATTTAGGTAGGTAGGTATCTAACATATATTTGTTCGAAAACATTTATTGGTTTTGTAATTATTATTCTGTTTGACTGAATCAACTTAAAAATTTGGGAATAGATGTTTTTGAATATGAAAAATCATCTGTTTCGACGTATTCCCTATATGACATATGTGAACGTAACTTATATTTTATATAAGTTCTCTTTTTTGTTTTGTGTGTATTGTTTAATTTATCTTGCATTTTTTTGTTTTGTTTATCTTAATAAATGATTATTTCTATACACATATATGTACATTTTTGGAAAATAAATGAAACTTGAAGAGTGCACACAAAAATTTAAATATCATTTCTAACAACCTTTTATTTTAATTTTATTATTATTATTGTTATGATCATTATTATTATCATTATCACTACCTTTTTCATTATTATTATTGTCATTATTACTATTATTTGTAAAATGTTATATTTCATTGGTACTGACAAATGCCATACCGAATGACCTTTTCATTCTTTTCGGAGAGACCTACCTGTACCCGCAGGGTAGATGCAGACGTCTGCTTCGAAAAAACCCAACCTGACCTGCCCAACTTTACGACAACGTTACACTGTACCCCCATCTCAGATGTTGGACATAATAAAAGCCCAGCATCACACGGTTATGTAACAGCTGATCGACAAAGAAGACCAAGGAAACAGCTGGTGAGACTTTAAAGATGCAATTAGTATTATCTGGGAACCTGTAAAGAATTTTACCTTAGTGAACGACCATTGTCCACCTTGAAAATGTCACATTTCTTAATATTCACCGACTGAACAGCACTTTTTCTCGGACCATGAAACATTTTTAAGCGACAATAATATTTTATTTAAAAAAAAAAAATTGAAATTAGATCATTCCTAATATGTTCTATTCCTAAATGTCACATTTCTTAATATTCACCGACTGAATGTGCTATGCAGGCAGCACTTTTTCTCGGACCATGAAACATTTTTAAGCGACAATAATTATATTTTATTTAAAAAAAAATTTTTGAAATGAGAAATCATTCCTAATAAATATATTTAAAGAAACTGCGAAATAAGCGCAAATGCGGCCTGCTTAATAATAATATGCTGCCTCCTCTCCCGCAAAAGTCTTTGACTTCTGGGCTAATCCTCGAGATTAGAATGAGGCGTAGAGATATTATTATTATTATTATTATTATTATTATTATTATTATTATTATTATTATTATTATTATTATTATTATTATTATTATTATTATTATTTCGTAAGTACGCAAAACTTCGTCCACTCAATACGACACATCATTTTCCGTGACATATCGACGTAATAAATGCTGTACCCTGCCAGTTGTAATGAATACAATTGGAGGTATGCCAAAAAAGATAGCGGAATTCCTTGGACTCTCCAACGTCAATGAATATACTGGCCATTGCTTCCGGCGCAGCTCTGCAACAATGTTGGCAGATTCTGGAGCGGACATGACCCATTTCAAGTCGAGGTTGCCAAGGGTTATATCGAAAATTATATTGAACAGAAAAACGAAATAGCAAAAAGGACCATAGGTCAGAAAGATACACCAAATAAGAAATTAAAAGACGTTCACGCAGAAGCAGAAGCTAGCAGTATTGCCACTATTAGCAATGTATTCATTTCGATTACTAGTACTTGCATTGCTGTTCACTTTAATAATTTACATAATTGTACCTTTAAAATTTTTATAGAAGGATAAAAATAGTATCGCTTTCGTTTTCTTAATAATTATTTATAGTATTTTCTTTAGAATAACTAGAATTATGCCACAAATAAATAGTTTCCGAGAATATGTATAATATATTTATTGATTGATTTATTGTTATTGTTTTGTTCTAGGTAAGTACTTATGCAAGAGAGCTGGAGAATGCGATCAACATGAAGAGCTTAGCTTCTTTGGGTTTGTCTATTTGTTTTCAAATTATTTATGTAGTACGTATTTAAAAGTATGTTTTTGGAATCTCAAGACGATAATTTCTGAATTTTTCGTAGCTGTTTTGGTTATTCCGTTTATTTAGCATTTATTATTCTGAAATATTGCATATCATGCAACATCTAGCTTATATCCGGGCGGTTATGGGAGTTTAACTGATCAGATTTCTATCGCTTTGTTATTTAAAACGATCATTTACGACGTGCAACATTGTAAGTGCACATTCGTGAGTCATTTAATATGTGTAACAATGTATTAAAAATTATTAATCAACTTCTAAATGAAAGTGTGTGTTTCTTTGGACGTTTATTTTAATTTTCGCTGAAAAATAAACTTAATTCCAACGCCGCTGACTGCTAGACCTAGACGTACAATCTATTGCAGTAATAACGGCACTAATTCTAATCTACTTTCAGCATTAGTTCTCAGTTATTTTATTTTACTCACCAATAGAGATGTAATGAAATTTCTATACTCAGCACTTCCAGCAGTTCAAAAACTGATTTGTGGGAGTGCCATTATTATCGCACTAGATTGTACAACAGACGAGATCGATCCGCTCGGTCGACCTATAAGATCCTGGTAGCCTTCCTCGTTTTAGCGATGTAAAAGTTTTTAAGGTATGGGAAAGAAGCGTTGCCTGGATAAAAATAACGTCGCTTTCGAAGCACGTCCGAGGTCAAAGTTGAGAATGTAAGATGGAACTTGAGGTCGCCGCAGGCAGAAGGAAGCGCTTGCTAGCGGTTTCACGGCTGTATTTCGGTTAAATGTTGGCGAGTGTGACAGAAATACTTGTGAATTTTCTTTTTACAAAACATATGCTTCAATCTATTCTACTAGCATTAGATATACAGGGTGTTCCGTGAAGTTACCTTTGAGTGGTGAAGTAGATACATAAAAAAATATGCCATTTAGTAATTAATTTTAAGAGAAGATAGGGAAAAATAAATATAATACGAATATTTACGCAAAAAAGAAATATTTTCATTATTTAAACCCCCTTTTCAGACTGTCACTGACCGTTGAAGGCAGTTCAACTCGGTCAATATTTAATATTGAAATTACAAAACTCCAACGGATCAAAATAAACCATTCACATCTCATTACATAAACAGTGAAAAATTCAATACTGACAGATTTTTGTATTTAAAACAGTAATAAAAAAACCTTCATGCTGTCAAGAAAAAAACAGCCCAGGACATACCTAGTCAGTGATAAACAATCCGGCAATCCGAGTCTTGACCTATCGTATTTTGGTCAATAACCTTGTTTTTAATGTCTACTAAAGTTTTATGTAATAATGCTATTTGAGAAAGTTATTATAGTTGCACAATTAATTTGCAGATTTTTAAGTACGTAATTCTGTAGTTTTTCAAAATGAGCGACTCTAGTGAAGAGGAGCAAGTACCTCGGGTTCTAGTGATGATGAGATTTATCACTTCCGTATATATGAGTGACCGAAAAATACCGAAAATTACTTCAAACAAGTTATACCCCTAACGGTTACTACTTGAACTAAACGTGTCGTTCCAACAAAGGAATTAGAAACTGATTTCAAACTATCAGTCATTGCTATGTAGGAACAAACCTTGATATGTATGTGGTCCTGAATGGCAACGGTGTTGGACTTCTATATAGCTTCAATACTCGACGCGTCATCAGAAAAGTACCCCGCAATAATCTTATGGAAATTGGGTTTCTGTCAAATTGTCTGAATTTTTGATATGTTGTAGATTTTGTCATCCTGAACAAAAGTCTCCATGGGCACAAAGTGCCAAAATGAACATTTTGGCAGCTACGGAGCTGCCAAAGCTCCCCTGACCCGTTGCAAAACTATTCATTTTCAATACTATTTACAGATGTCAAAAGCATGTTTTAATTATTCTAATATATAGGGTAATGTTTTTGAGATCACTGGATTCAACCCTCATGTCAGATTGGACAAATTGACCGTTGACCGTCTTTTTAGAATTGGAGAAAATGGTAGTTGACAAACTCTCAATAACAAAAGAGAATATTTTCTTCTTTATTCTACTTTGACAGTGAATTAACAGCTGTCAACTGTCTATTTTTCCAATCTGGCATGAGAATTGAATTCAACGACCTCAAGAACCCAAACTCTCAATGTCAACAGAGAATATTTACTTCTCTATTCTTCGTTGACAGTGAATTGACAGCTGTCAACTGTCAATTTTTCCAATTTGAGATTAGAATTGAATTCAGCTCCCTCATAAGCCCAAACTCTCAATGTGAAAAGAGGATATTTACTTTTATATTCCTCGTTGACAGTCAATTGACAGCTGTCAACTGTCAATTTTGCCAATCTGGCATGAGAATTGAATTCAGCGACCTCAAGAACCCAAACTCTCAATGTCAACAGAGAATATTTACTTTTATATTCCTCGTTGACAGTCAGTTGACAGCTGTCAACTGTCAATTTTGCCAATCTGGCATGAGAATTGAATTCAGCTTCCTCAAAAGCCGAAACTCTCAATGTGAAAAGAGAATATTTACTTTTCTATTCTTCGTTGACAGTGTATTGACAGCTGTCAACGGGCAATTTGTCCAATCTGACATGAGGGTTGAATCCAGTGACCTCAAAAACATTACCCTATATATTAGAATAATTAAAATATGCTTTTGACATCTGTAAATAGTATTGAAAATGAATAGTTTTGCAACGGGTCAGGGGAGCTTTGGCAGCTCCGTAGTTGCCAAAATGTTCATTTTGGCACTTTGTGCCCATGGAGACTTTTGTTCAGGATGACAAAATCTACAACATATCAAAAATTCAGACAATTTGACAGAAACCCAATTTCCATAAGATTATTGCGGGGTCCTTTGTAGCGTCTTGTTATCGATTGTTATGAGGTGATTGTTTTATCTTTTGAAAGGTCGAGTAAACATTTTTTTTTCGATTGTCTGTTTTTATTAGGCCTTCCGAATTCGTGGTTAAAATTAATGGCGTTATGACTGAACCACCCTGTATAGTATTCCATAGTTCTACACAGAATATTTCGCTTATGGTAACCAACCCATTGTCGATTCGCTCTCACAAATAAGAAGAATTAGATTTTTGCGTGCGATCTGCATCGATGCCGGCTAAAAATACACACTCGGTGCATCAACCTGGAATTCGTAGAATGCGTAGTTCGCCGAGCTGGACGCGCCGTGCTGTCCATTGTTACAAATATTTATTTGCGACTCGACAAAACCGAAAAGAAAAGACGAGCTTCTTGCGCCTTGCACGTGCAGGGCACACTTTGCACAAATCTGACCTGACGTCTTAAATGGAACAATGCGATCCGAGTTGGCGTTGAATTTTTGTTCCTTACGCTGTCACACGGCCCTTTAAGGCATTTAAAAAGGCTGGATGTCCCTTTAAATTTATTAAATGGACGAAGAATGAGGCTGTTTTCTAGGAAATACAGGTTGAAAGAACGTCTAAAGCACGGTGCACACCACGACTGTGACGCGTGCCGTGTGAATGCACTTTTAGCTTCTCCCTAATTTGGAAGAATTGGATTCAAGGTACCAAATTCCTTCGGGAATGAATATAAAGGTGCATGCGATATTAGATATCCTTTTATTTGTAAATCTGTGTTGTTTAATACAATACTGTAAAAAAGTAATTACACATTTTAACACAACAGAATGTGTATATTTTTACACATTTTTCTGTATATAGCAGTGTGTTATAGATTTAACACACGTTGAAAATATACAGAGTGTCACCTAAAAAATGTTACATACCTCAGGGGTATAATCTAAAACCGATGTGGTGTCGATTTAACCAAACGAAAAATGTCGCCGCAGAAAAAGTTACTGGGTGTTAAAGTTTCATTTTTTGTTTCTTGTTTTCTTTTTAATTCAGAACCCAGATAACCAATTTGAGCAAAATTTGCTTAGTTTTTCTTCATGAAGTATGCAGTACTTATGTTACTATTAGGTTAAATCATACAGGATGTTCATTATACTATAAAGCTTTGTGAATATTCTTCTGTAACTTTTTTGTATTCAATTTTTACACGCATAATTCAGTTCAAATGAACAATCAAGTTTTCTAATAAAATATTTAACAAAATTGGTAGTGGCAGTACATATTTTAACAGGGTTCTCAGCGTCAGGGAAAATCTGAAAAACCTGGAAATGTCAGGGAATTTGAACTTTGTCAGGGAAACGTCAGGAAAAGTGCCAATAATTGTCAAAAATCAGGGAATTTTTATTGCCGTCAGGGAAAATTTCTGAACGCTACTCATGCCGTGTCTAAATTATTTATTTAATGAACGCACCCAGTTGCCTATTTCTGTTTGCTTTAATCACACGTACCCGCAGATTGATATAAAGAAACGGATATATCTGAAGCGTACAGCTGTTTTTTTTTGTGACAAACCATATTCATCGCCTGTTGCAAAACGTATTCAATGGTGACGTTACTTATGTAATGCACAAAGAAAATGTATAGTTTCCAAACGTAACGTCATCAAATATTTGTTTCTCTTTAACATCACACTCACACTTTTTGATTATTGTTTATACAATTTATTTATAACAAACCTACACTAGATTTGGATTAAAATAGAACGATTATTAGTGGTAGAAATTATTAACAATATATTTACTGTTCATGTTTTTGTATATATATTTTGAAAATGTGAGATCTGCAACAAAAACGTGGAATTGATTTTAGCAACTGCAAACCAAAAACAAATAATTACTTACATGTTCGTGACAGGTTTAATGAAATTTGGAGAGAAAAATAATTGGAGAATTCTTTTCTAATGTAATTTAAGATGTCTAAGAATACGTTAAAATTTGTAGAGGTACATGCAACAAACCACAACCAATTCCTTTTTAAATAAACAAGATAAGAAGTATAAAAGTATCAATCATTTTAAACATAAAATCTGAAAATTTAAATCACACCGATTTTGAAATCTATATCTAGCAACTGCTGCATAGACCAGTAGCAAAGCATCTAAAGTGTTGGAACCGGGCTCAGTGGACTTTTTTAACACGGTTTAAAAAGCGGTCTGTGTAGCGTTACTGTTTCAATGCAAAAATATAGTGTTTTGAACCGATTTGAATACATCTCATCGCAAAAAACAGCTTATCGCTGTTTTTTGTATAGCTGTTTGTAGTAAAATCTATTTTTATTGGTTTTTGTTGTGTTTGTTTATACATATTTATATTTGTTAATATTTAACATAGTACAATATGTGTTCAATGACTGAAATAAATATTTCTAATAAAATTGAATATCCATGTCACTTATTTGTCATCGAAGGGGCTCATTTATGCTTTATCATTTGACTTGTTTCTACTTTGGTTTAAGTTTTAAAAAATATGATATTTTGTATGCTTTTTGTCAGGGAATTTTAAAAAAGTATGTCAGGGAAAACCTGGAAATGTCAGGGAATTTGGTTTTGAAAAATTGCTGAGAACCCTGTTTAATAAATGACTTAGAAACGAATAACGTTTTAGTATATCAATAACAACAAACATTAAATAAAGACATATTTAGGCTCTACATTATAGGAGTTTATGAAAATAACTGGTAGTGATATCATTTTATTTTTCTAAAATTACAAGAAATTCAAAATACGAGTACAGATATAGTAATCTAAAACCTCAGACAACTAATATTTTTAAGAGCTATAGTCTTAATTAGTTTTAGTTTTATCACAATTATCAGCAATATTTGTTATAGTTAGGTAGGTGCTTAGCAATTTTCTTTGATCAAACTTCATTTTAAATATAAAATGTTCTACATTTGAACAGCGTGAACGAGAGCTAACTGAACACAACAACGCGACACGACCAACGTAGCGTAATGATGTGTGATGGAGCAGCTGATATACTGCAGTTGCGCAGTTGTCCTGAACCAATCGGGAGTAGGGATATATAACACACAAGTGTGTTAAGTTTACACAAAATGGTGTACTTTTAACACATCGTTAGTAAATATTATACAAATTCAGTATATCTTATTATAATTTTAGTACATTTTGTGTCAAGTGTATAAAAAAGTGCATGTAAAATTATTAACATGGAAATTTTACACATCCTGAATTACACACTCGAAAATCTCACACAGCAACTTTATTTAGTGTAATTTTTTTCGCTTTTCGTTTCTGCTGCTCTTAAGTCACCGCTTTGCTAGTTCAATCGACAGATCACATTATGATATACTTAACCCATATCTTATTTTAATCAATATGAAGAACACCGTGAGAATTTGATATTGCAAAACTGCCTCCAAGACAAATCGCCCTCCTGAGAAATTAAAATATGATAAGATGAATGTTTATTTCCCATAGGCTTGTAATAAGTTTGACATGATATATATTATATAAAAAAATGCCGTATACAGGGTGTTCGACCAAGAACTGCGTCAATAGTTATCTAGAAAAATCCTGGGTCTCCCAAAATGAAAAACTAATTCGAATTTCTCGCCCCAAAAAATCGCGATATCCAAAATGTATGTAAAGATTTGGATTTTTGAAAAAGTTATTTACGAAAATCGCAAATAAAACTTTAACTTTGACACTCTGTATCTTTTTTACTTCTGCCTAAACTAAGTAACCCCTGCTTTACATTGCATTACCTTACAGGACACCCTGTATTGTCTACTGTAAAAGCCATAGAAATAATTTTTGTAAATTTGAATAATATACAGTGTGTCCACGGATTACTAACTGGCAAAAAAACTTTTTAATTTTTCGAAAAAATCATCCATCATAAAAAAACTTAAGTTTTGATGGTATAAGATGTGAAATAATCGAAAAGCAAAGTGGCTTTAATTTTAAATTATCCAAAAAAGACTAGAGAAGTGCACATTAAGCCTGTAACTGGCAGCGATCTGTTGCCTAGGCCATAATAGGCTAAATTTTAATGTCATAACGGAATTTGTGAATTCAAAAAATAGTGAGTGTTTATTTCGTCTAATTCTACTTATATAATAATATTTTTTTGTGAAATCTAACTTGAACAAAGCCAAATACTTAACAAGCAAATATGTTAATAATTAAGGGAAATATCTATTTAAATTAACTACAAATTTAATTGTAGATAGGGCACTTTTTCTGTTTAAGTTGAATATTACTTTGTTAAATTAGTTTTCTTTTAATGTGCATAGACTTAGAAAACATCCTGTAGATACATTTAAATACCCAATACACCACGAACGCCAGATTTTAAAGTGTGTGCCTATCAAAGCAACCTTACGCAAGACTCAAACAAAGGAACAAAGTAAACAATTGCGATTCCTGTTTTCTAAGACATCCATTCACCATGGCCAACCGCATACACGATCGTTGAATAGCGCCCACTCCAACCTTACCAATCATCAGGTACTTTCTTGGAAACCCCAAAAAAATACCCTTAAAGTCGCCTCCCTTAAGGACCAAGGTTCCTGTTTTTGCGCAAGTCGACAGACAGCTGATCGTTGCAACAATGCAATCCGAGATTTAAAGTCCACCTACGATTTAAAAGGAAAACATATGACGATAACCTGTGGGAACTTTCTTCTTTATACCAGGAAACAATACTACTAGCTAGCTGGCCACTACCTGGAGCTGTGGGAACGATCGTGTTTGCCTCTGGATTGTGTGTATACATTACATATTCATTTTAACTGTAAATAAATAACATAATACGAACAATAATTACGTATGTGTATATATATCTTCGCTAAATATCTCTTTTTGGTAGCCTTGGGAAGTGTATACGTACAATTAACAGCTAGCTTAATGGGAATGTAGAATTATTTATTACGCTGCATTTACGTATAACCAATGGAAAATTGAAAGAAGATATAATTTTACACTCAGAAAAATAATTTTCCTACAAACGTCAGTAAAAATATAATTTATATCTAAAACGTCGATACTATCCATTGATCCCTCAGTAATCGTAAACATTCTTGAAACATGAGTTTTTGTTTTTATATATTTTTAGGTATTAATAATATTGTGTAAAACTAACTACTCAGTGGACAAAAGCCCCAACCTGCGTTGAATTACACCCACAATATCTACCCATATATTCCTTATTATTAGCTTTTGTAACATTTTTTACTGTATTAGAAAGGTATTTTAAGCTAATATAAATCAAATATCCTACAATCCCTATCAATAAAGTCATATGTATGTTCTCTGATACCAAACGTCTAGGTATGCTAATGAACAATTCCACAGACAAAGCTCTATTCAATAATTATCTAAAGAAATTAATCTAATTTACTAACCTGCTTTAATGAAACACTCTATAAATATCTAACTTCACTTTTTGGCACTGGGAACACGACAATTCAACCACAATAGATGAGATCTGACCTATTTCTGCATTTTTAGGATTGCTTCTTCAGGTGGCCTCCTTTAAATTGAATCAAATATCTAACTATAAAAATTATTATAAAAATTAAAATTATTTGAAGTTAAATATCGACAATGACAAAAAGTGACAGCCTGTCAATGAATTAAATATGACAATACCTACTTGAATAATGTTCACCTTTTATGTAAAAGTTTTTATATATTTTTAAGTATTAATAATATAATATTGTGTGAAACTAACTACTCAGTGGACAAAAGCCCCAACCTGCGTTGAATTACACCCACAATATCTACCCATATATTCCTTATTATTAGCTTTTGTAACATTTTTTACTGTAATAGAAAGGTATTTTAAGCTAATATAAATCAAATATCCTACAATTCCTATCAATGAAGTCATATATGGGTAGATATTGTGGGTGTAATTCACGAAATGACGGTCTTAACGTACTGGATAGCTTCAGAAAATAGGCTAGTAATACATTTTCTCTAAAATTCTCAATATGATTTTCTTTGGCTCAAAGTTGTAGGAGTCTTCATATAAATTTTTCGATTTTTCAGGCAGTAATGTGGATATCGCAGTTTCAGCAGCTTGTTCAATATCCAAACTCGTCATTATCACTCATTTTTGGCGACTTTTTCACTGAACTTGCCACTAATATTATCCAGGTTCAAGAAACGTAAAATGCCACTTTTCTCTCTTATTTAAAAAGAGACAAATCCAAAAAAGAAAAAATAATATATATGACATAAGACTAAAATTTATAGATTAATTATTTATATTATTTATAGATTAATTTAATTTTTATTTGTTTTTTTTTAGAAGCGATCTGCCTTTAATTTTGATATATCCCTCGTACTTGCTGTTACCGTCTATTCTTTCCTGTTGGTGACCTCAACAATCTAACAATAATAGTTTTATTAGGCTGCATGGTTTCGTTAAAACGGCTGTAGTAATCTATAATCTACCGGATGCGGAGCCAGAATTTTTCCTAGCGTACCGCAATTATTCATAATATGTGTTATTTTGTTGTGCAATTTCCTTTTTGATTATGTGTGCGAAAAGTCAGCATTGTTTTCCGCAGATACAGCACTGAAAGTCATCAATCAACCGAAACAAATATTGTATTAAAGTATTGATTATTTTAATTGTTTTAAATATTTTAATCAAAAAAATTTATTTTTATGGTACTGAATACAGTTTTTCACGTAAAATCAGAATCTGCAATAAAAATGGGCGTTTGCATTTAAGATTTCAATTACCAAATGAATTTTTATGAAGTTCATGTAATAATAAATTGATTAAATTCTTCCAAAGGTCGGCAAGTGAATTATTTTTTCTCAAAAACCGTTTTTTTTTCAAACTTCGAACTGGAAATATTGTCAAATCGGTGTATCATAGAGAGTCCCAAGCCATTTAGCCTTGTTTATTAAGTTAGACTGACCATCATTCTTGGAAACTAAGTGTTAAATTAACCAAATGTCTGATCTCTAACCACCGATTTATGGCAGTTGTACGTGTCCATGTCAATAATGTAGAGAAATTATACCATCTGGAACGTCATTAAAGCACCGTTTTTTTATTGGCGTGAAATGTGCCATTAAAGTCTAAATTTTCTCACGAAAAATTTCTAACAACGCTTGACATGTACCCGCTACGTTGTCATCCATAAAACCAATGAATAATATTTTACAGAAAACGGGGAATCAGATGGTACTATAACAGTGGCGACTCGCCATTTCACCCAAATTTACTAATAGTTGCATAATAATGATATTCAATCTTTTTTACGCACATGTGCCTAAAAGTAAAATAAAATAACTGAATTTTAAATTATTTATATATTATAAATTATTTAGATATTATAAATAATAACACAATCTTTCAAATCGGATAATTGGGCATTAAATGAAAATATATTTTGTTCTTCACTTCGTATAATTTCAATATTGGAGGAAGATAACACCTGCACCCAGTGCTGCTGGTGCACTGAGTTTTTGAAATGAAGTGGTATTTCCTTTCTCCCCGAGAATTTTCCTTACTATCGCCTGCTTCTTTTGTATGGAATTTTCTGTATTGAGAATAGTTACTTTAATGAACGACGCATCTTCAATGTTCTCTGTATGTAAATAATTAATTCTCTCCTACCTCCAAATATACCAACAGTCAAGACCACTTTTTGGAATAAGTACTTTTCATCATCTGCCTCTTTGATAAACCTTTCAACTTGTTCCTTGGAAAATACTCTGGGTTTTCTTGGTCTACCGAGAGTTCAAACTGGACCAATACAACTACTAATGTTACGTTTTGCTACCCGGAAGGGCTGCCTTCAGGTATACAGGATGAGTCAGTCATAATGTCATTAATTTTAACCACGTATTCGGGAGGCCTAATAAAGGCAGAACATCGAAAAAAAAATGTATATTCGACCTTTAAAAAAATAAACAAATCACCCTATAAAAATCGGTAACACGACGCTCCTGGTGCGCTATGAACTTTCTGATGTCGCACCCATACGACAATGGAATGCCGGATTAAACATCGTTGCCACATCATGTTTACATGCATAATACCGTCTAACACTTC
Source organism: Monochamus alternatus (assembly GCA_037114965.1). NCBI lineage: Eukaryota > Metazoa > Arthropoda > Insecta > Coleoptera > Cerambycidae > Monochamus > Monochamus alternatus. The sequence goes on along the minus strand of CM073435.1, from coordinate 49,294,987 downwards.
AACGTGTTATTCAAATTTATCCCCATTTAGCACTTTCTGCATTTCCCGCATTTCTTTCCCCCGAAATTTGTAGATCACGCCACACATTTGGAGGGGGGATGGAGAGAATACAAGTAGTAAGCAGTAGTTTGTTTATTTCTGTCTCGCGTATTCGTCGTAAATTAACAATGCATAATTTTACAAATTTTCTGAATATGCGGAAATAGTAGTGTTACACAGAGAATGTTTACGAAATGCGAATGCTGCTGTTACGGAATATTGGAGATGTCTGCCAGATGCGCGAACTTTGTGTACCTAAGTGCCTTCGCGATACGGGTTCTGTGAAACTGCGTCGGGTGAGACTGTTTTAAATTTAGTTGAAAGCAGCCTACTATTTCTACAAGAACCATTTCAAGGCGATTGGAGATATCCCAAAGCAAGGTTTGCAGAATATTACGAGAAAACTCACTGAACCCGCATCATTTTCAGAAAGTTCAAGCTTTAGATACTTTAGAACCTGCTGATTTCTCCAGTCGTCTTGAAACTTGCAATTATTGGCTTCAAAATCAAATTGCGGCTCACCCTAATTTTATTAATTAAGTGCTTTGGGCGGATGAGTGCAGTTTTACTTGGCATTTGAAACAGGTTAGTACCATACTACATAAAAAACAATAAATTTCTAGGCAAGATGTACGTAACTACAAACTGAATAATTAATTGTACTTACGAGTAATACTAAAAATTCATATTTATTTGTAAAAACAAATAAATCAATATTTAAGGAAAATTAATTCATGTATCTAGATTTAAAAAAAAAGTTTTACTCCTTGTTGTTAAATAACAGTACAAAAACTAGGTAACTAGTTTATTGACCTAATAATACGGTAGGTTAAGATTAATAACTTTTTTGAGCATCAGATCAGAGGCGTGCCATTTCGGTCTTGGACAGTTTTCTGTCGACAACACGATGGTTTTTTATTACTTAGTATTTAAACACGAAACACTTTTCAGCTTCTCCTAATAATTTACCCATTTGGGTATAGGTTTTTTATGTAATGTACGTAAATGGTTTATTACTCGGTTTATTATTAGATACGTGGAAGTTTTGTAATTTCAATGGAACTAAGCTAATTTCAGTCGTAACAGCTAGATTTGCTCAGATGAAAATCCACACGCTACTTGTCGGTTTAGCTTTCAGAGGCGATTTGTTGTCAACGTATGGGCATGAGTGTACAGGTATCGTTTGATTGGACCGTATTTTCTACCGGAAAACCTGAGTGGATCGCGTTACTTGCAATTTTTAATAGAATTATTTGATTATTATTATTTGATTTCATTGGATATTAACATTTTAAATTATTATTGGCTGAAGTTGAACTGAGCAAGAAAAAATGATATTCTAAAATAGTCAGTACATCCATTTATTTGTGATCTCTAAAACCTAGGTAAGTAGGTACTAGAAAAATATTTCAACTTGGCAACATTGCATCAGGTCGACATCGAGTTGAACTGTGAGCTGTAAACAACCAAGGCTGTGAGCGGTCAGTGACAGTCTGAAAAGGGGGTTTAAATAATGATTCGAAAATATTTTTTTCTGCGTAAATATGCATTTAGATTTTTTTTAATCGTGTATTCGCATTATACTCATTATTCCCTATCTCCTCTTAAAATTAATGACATTATGACTGACTCACCCTGTATAATATATCCATATTTTTGTTCAAAGAAATTGTAGTTTGCAGCATGGAATAATTACTCCATAATGTAGAGAGTGCACGTTTTATAGATATCTGGGACAAGTACGCTAGAATAACTTTTTCCGAAATATTACATACCTATTTTTCGGCACACCAAATATCAAATTTTGCATAAGTTTTTTTGGTACAATTTTTTCAATTTCTGAGGAATCGATAAGGCAGCTTCCGCCTCATTTTCTATTTCAGAATTTTCTGTATCAGTAGAATCTGCGCCACACATACTGATGTTCTATGAAGAATTAATGCCGAGTAGAATAGATACTCAATATTAGATATTTTTTATGGCGATAAACAGAACAGCAATCGTGAAAAAAGCTTTTTTTTTCGACATATTAGGTAGGAATAAGTGATGTTTGGGAATATTGAAATATACTTTTTTGTATTACATTATCTGAAAATTTACATAATTTAATCTCGGTGATATCGTTAGTTATACATAAATTTAATTTAAATCTGATATCAGAAGCCAACAGAACCACAACACAAATAAAATAATATTAAAAAATTTACATATGATGTCATCACCGGTTTATATCACTGTTTTTTTATAGCTATTCATAAACCACTGTTAAAGTTTAATATGCCTATCAACTTTAAAATCATAAATCATTATGAAATCTGAAAAGGATTTTTGTCAAAAGAAAAATCATTAAAAAGCTTTTGATTTATTGTACCCAGTACAAATTAACAGTATTAAAAAACGAAATATATATCAAAACTTGTTATAACAATAATTGATTAGACAAAAAAAAACATTGTTAAAAATAAAAGGAAACAAAGAACATTTATTGTGTTGATTGAAAAATCAATAATTGATTTACAATTACGTACGTGAATGGGCAATATTGGAAGTAAACCCAACGATGGTGCATGAATTTAATATTGGTTTGAAATGTATCACATGGTAAACTTTCAGACATATTGAAAGGTCAGAATGTGTCTGGCGGCAATAATTGCATAATAATTAAAATATTAACATTAACAAATTGCCCATAAACAAATGTATTATTGCGTTTTGTGGTATTTGTTGGTAATAGATACTTAGTGCAAATACTGTGTAGGTAATGCGATAATTATTAGTGGTGATGTGGTACGGTATTGTTAAACGTAACTTATTCCTTTGTTTACAATATAGATCGTGACAATTACGGCGACAATGTTGTTGAGTAAGTACAAGATAGACGGTTTTATTTGAGGTATTTATAAAATTATATTGATTTCACATTAAACTGCTTGTTTGAATCTCATTTTTGGAAGGGTGAAAATTTTTTTATTAGGTCTGTATTCGTACATAATGGCATAATGTCATACTTCTTCCATTTGCCTGGTGAGATGCACTTTCTGTGCCCATTTCACGAGTTCATTTTGCAACTTATTCAATACGAATATCTATTTCAATTGAAATAATTCTTTTTTCTGCACTTATTTGGAAATATCATGGAATTTTCCCATTTATACTTTTAACATCGTTTCCCCTGGTAATAGCAACCAAAACTTGTCACTGCTGAATACCGGAAAATTCCCTTTCGCTTTCCCACTCATTAAAATACGGCGTTCATTACAGGAAGTCATCATCGAAACGAAACGTCACATCATAACCAATTAATGCGTCTGCCTACTGAAGTGGAAGCGGTTCACGGCGGCCTAATGCGTGTACCAATAGAGCCGATAAAAGTCGATAAACCACTTACGCACAGTGGCGGCTCGCCAAATTAGTATTGGTTGAGACAAGAAATCTTTCTATAAAGTCTTGTACTTGCTCGATTTTGTAAGATCATGTCTTGTATGGTCTCGCAATTTTGCGACTCTTGCATGGTTTTTGAGAGACTCTTGCATGCGAGAAACATGGAGTTTATTACGAATTTGCTAACAGAGGTTGTTACTCTCGGTCGGCTACGGTCTCACACTCAATAAACATCGATTTTAAAAATAATTTTTTCGAAATTTTCAGTTGACAAAGTGAATATTTTTTGTCACCTAGCTAGGAAATACTTTAATGATCTAGAACGGCAAAGTCTTTTATTTGCAGAACATAAAACAAATGTCAAAATAATTTGTCATTTTTTCGAAACTTATGTATGATTTTATTTTATTAATTAAACAATATATATTTTAAGTAATATAACATTTCCATACAAAACAGTAGCTGTTATAAATAGGACGATTACAATTTATTTTGCACTACATGTAAATTGAAAGTACCGATATTGTAGTGAGTTGAATTTATGCCAGGTCCAATGCTGTCAGTTATCGTAGCTTTTAGTTATGGGTGTTCAATGAGGCTGCTGCTGTAAGTTTACTGCGCATGTTGTATCATTGGCAAGTTCCGTAGGCTCTGCTGAAGATGGTAACAATTTATTTGCGATTGAAATTTTATTTTCTATAGAATCTTTTATACACAGGCTGTATCACATAAGAGGGCCACTCCCATGTATCTCGCTTAATATGCGAGATACGTCAAAAATCTTTAATTGTTTTTTGTTGCATTTTTGGAGGCCTTCTGTTTATTATTTTTTTGCAGTTGACGTCGTTAAAACAGGTTCTACATTATCTTGAACAACACGAAAATATTTAGGTACATTTTTTTTAACTAAAATTGAAAAAAATGTAATAAATACAAAAGATAAGGGCAACATGTAGTATATTGCATGAAAGACGAAAAAACAGACAATGTTTTGTGGTCATAGCCTGCTTCAATAAAAAAAATTTTTATCCGCCTAGACGGCGCAGCGAACCACATGCGATATTTCAAAAATCTGTTTATATTAGGTGGAAGGTATCAATTTTGCAATAAAAATTTATTACCAATAAGTTTTCTCTATCTCTTAAAATAAAAAAGTTAGACAGCCTTAAAGTTTGGGCACTTTATAGGTTTTTTTGTTATTACTCATAAAGTTGGCCATGGATCTCAAATTTGTTTTTACGAGCATAAAGGCCTCCAAAAATTCAACAAAAAACAATTAAAGATTTTTGACGTGTCTCGCATATTAAGCGAGATACATGGGAGTGGCCCTCTTATGTGATACAGCCTGTATGTATGATTCGACCTTAATAGTAATTGACTGTAGAATTGCTTATTTTTTTGTTTCTATTTCTGTAATTTACTGATTGCGCATCCAATAGCTCGGTTTTTTTTCATACAGTGAAATTTAAATTTTTAATTTTTGCATCTATTCTTTAAAAGATGGAAGAATATACATTATTTCAAAAGTAAATGGATTTATTACATACTTTTTTAATATAAATTAACAAATTCGCCACGTAGTATTTTTTATCTTTCCGCCTTACACATTAAGTATCTCTACGAGACGCCACTGCATACGCGGTGGCACAGGTAGTTGGACTCGGTAGACGGCGAGGGCCCAGATGATTACTTAACGACGGTCGTTACGTCGTTAGGAGATTTAAATTAATAATAAAGACATCGCTGTTGAAACCGGAATAATCTCAACGCCGGTTATGGTAACGAAAATATGACAGGGGCGTCTGGTATAAGTGGTGTGCTCTATTTGCAACAACTAGATTAAATAGCAAACGTATTTATAGTCTGTTTGGAAATGAAAGAGAGTAATAAAACCTCGAGATAAGAAGCGGCCATGGGCGTGGTAATATTTCGTTTCGGGTAATTATCGGGTAACACTAATGCTAACAGGTAATGGGTGTGCATTAGTATATTTTACTGGATATATCATAGGGCAGGAGCCAGTGTATTGTGTCAGATCAATCTAGTCTTATAGCTGAATATACGAAGACGTGCTAGTGCAGTAGAGTAAAATTCGACTTGTGTTTAGTGACTATTGTGCCAGTGGATATAATATTGTTTGGGTAAAATGTCGAGCTTATCAGATTACTTATCTGCTAAACGCGTGAAAAGATGTGCGCTGTCTCAGAATGAGAAGATTATTACATTAAATGTATTTAATACATTGAAACACCAAAATCCTACCAACAGTGTTGACGACATCGGATTGGAAAATCGACTATCTACAGACTTCTAAAGGCAACAAAAAATGAACAAGATACTGTAAATCCCCCAAAATCATCTACAGAGAGGTCAAAAGTCGTTATAGATGATTTCTTCAAAAATGTCATTCACAGAAAAGTACACTCATTTTATTTTAAAAAAAGAAATACCAACGCTAAATAAAATTTTAAGTGAACTTTCAGAGGACAACGATTTGCCAAAAATCAGTAGAAGCAAATTATGGGCCGTCTAACGAGAGTTGAATTTTTGCTGGGAAAAGCAGAACAGGAAGTCAGTTCTTATCGATAAAGATGAAATTATTTGTTGGCGAAGATCCTACTTAAGGTCAATTAGAAAATTCCGTGACGCAGTGAGGAATATTTATTATCTAGAGGAAACTTGGGTCAACGAGGGATATACTGTAATAAAACTATGGCAAGATAAAAATGTAATAAGTTTTCGACAAGCATTTTTGGATGGACTTTCAACGGGGTTCAAGGCACCTTCAGATAAAGGGCGAAGATTAATAGTGACACATATAGGTAGTGCCAGTGGTTTTGTAGATGGCGGTTTACTTTTATTTGAATCTAAAAATACTCGTGACTATCACGAAGACATGAACGCAGATGTTTTCGAAGAGTATTTTACACAGATGTTGGATCTTATTCCTCCGGGGTCTGTAATTGTCATGGATAATGCCAGTTACCATTCACGGCAGACCGAGCGGACGCCTACGACTGCTTGGAGGAAAGCCGATATAATTCAATGGTTATCCGGAAAAAACATTTCTTTTGAAACAAATATGGTGAAAAAGGAAATTTTGACACTTGTCAATCTTAATAAAGATCAGAAAAAATATGTTATCGATTAAATAGCAACAAATCGCCAAATAACGGTACTACGGTTACCAATTAGTCTGGGCACAGGTAAAAGATGTAGCGCGAAATAATACGACGTTTAAATTAAGTGACGTGAAAATTTTGTTAAAAAATTCCTTGGAACGAGTAACTGCAGATTTCAAAATACATGTATTTTTGTGTGGAATGTCTATTCATTAAATTTAAATAAATATTTTGATAATATTGAATAATTTTATTTGAATTACTAAAAACCCTCTTAACCCGGCGATGATGCTTAAAGTAGCCTCTAGTTTTGAAATGCTGTTTTTATATTGTTTCCTTATAAGAGAAATGGACCGAGAAATTGAAGCGGCATAGACAAAGGCGGATTGTCGGGGATTAAATTTTAGCTACCTGCTACAATCTATACCGATAATACATAATATAAAAATATTGAATATAAGCACCAGTACTACATTTATTTACGATTTGCATACATAATAAGCTTTTCTTACTCTCTTTTCTCTCATTTCTAAACAGACTATAATATAGTTTCCTATATTGTACGGTCGTTTCGTGGTTCCTTTTCCGTTAATAACGTATTTAATATTTCAGTTTACTGTATAATTACAATTTGATTGTCGCTTCTAGTTCGTTTAAATTTAAGTTTCAGATGTGTGTACAGTATTAACTGTGTAATGTGAAATGGCAATGCTCAGGGCCTCAAGTATAGGAAAACGTGAATAAATAAGTTTCCAAAAAATGTTCATTCTATAGCCTGCCTTACTAGTTTAAATAGTCACGAGCTGTCACTGTACAATAGGTATATAATATTGTACGTATGCCTTTCTGAAAAAAAACAAATCATCTTGCAGCTTTCTAGAAAGGCTTAAGATTAGTCATTGATACCTATTAATACTGAACAAATAATCCTCTAAAATTCATTATCTATTCTAGTTTCAAATTTGGATTCTATGATTCACTTGTGTCTTTAGATTTGAAAAATCAGTTCATCAATTCTTTCGGCAAATTTATAGCGATTTTAAGCTAAACACGCGCATTTTTAATTAATGGAAGACGATTAATTAAACATAAATTTCATTTGCATACTGGACGTTTGTGTAGTATTTATATTTTTATACAAAGCTAATTTTCAATGCTATACTTCGATGTTTTTCTTATAAAATTATAAATTCGACGTAGGCATCCTCTGGTCTCCGATAATTAAAAAATTAAATTAAAAACATAAATAAATAAATATTTTTGGATCATATTCCGTGGGTTTTTATCTCCATTTAAAAACAATATAAGGGATTTAAGAAAATTTCTTCTTGAGTGGTTGAATTACTTACCTGCGTTTCTATTTTTTATCATGGTTTTAGAGATAGTTATTTATTTTTGATAAACGTTTATTAAGTGAAAAAATAAAAAATTGCATTATTTTTAATATAAAGTTTGCATTTCTTTGGATCTTAATAGTTTTTGTAATCTTATTTACTTGCAATGTAATTTATTTTCTTTAAATATTTTGTCCAGTCGCCGATTATACGCCTTATCAGGTTTTACAATGACCAGTTTCTAGTGCCGTGCTGAAGTGTATTTTTAAATCATTTTTGATCATTTTTTGACACCAAAAAAAATAATAGTAGGATGAAACCCATTGGAAAATGAAGAGAATACAACAAAAATGAAAGGAAAAATAATTTACGAGCGATCTGAGGTCGGGAAGTGGAAAGAGGTGAGTTTTTAAGGGTAAAAAACGGTTTATCTCGAAAGTCCTATGAAAAAATGTTAAAAATGGTTGAATGCCAAAGTTGTAGGTAATAAAAAGATCTACAACTTTTTTATTTACACTTTTTTCACATAACCTCAAAATTTATGTGAAAAATTCCAATAACCAAGTTTTTGGTTTTTTATTTTTCTATTACAAAAAAAAAATTTTTTTCACAAAATTTGGTGAAAACTTACCTTTTTATATCCCAAACACACTGTAATTTTTTTGATTTAAAATATTTATTTTTTCACCTTATTTTGAATTAATATCGGAAAAGCACCCTAATTTTCAATCGAAAATTCTCACGTCAAAATATCTGCTTTTTAAAAAAGTCGGTGGGCTTTTTGTTCGTTGAAATCTCTACTTTCTGATGGTATAAAAAAATATACATTACTATGGTAAATGTTCTCAGAAAATGCAAAGAAACGAAAATATATTGTAGATATCTTATTAAATATTAACTTTATTAACTTATTTGGTTGTTAATTATAGTAGTATATTTCGACTTTTTTGTTTATCAATGTAACATGGAATCTTACGTTTTTCGAGAATTAAAGTATAAATTTTAATAAATAGCTCAAAATTGTACATGATTAAAAAAAATTTCGGATTCGAGTTTGTCGCATCGTTTCTTTGCATTTTCTGAGAACATTTACCATAGCAATGTATCTTTTTTTACACCATCAGAAAGTAGAGATTTCAACGAAGTCCACCGACTTTTTTAAAAAAGCAGATATTTTGACGTGGGAACTGAAAATTAGGGTGCATTTTCGATATTAAGTCAGAATAAGGTGAAAAAATAAATATTTTAAATAAAAAATTTACAGTGTGTTTGGTTTTCACTCAATTTTGTGAAATAATTTTTTTTTTTGTAAAAGATATTAATGAAAAACCAAAAACTTGGTTATTTGAATTTTTCACATAAATTTTGAGGTTATGCGAAAAAAGTGTAAATACAAAAGTTGTAGATCTTATTATTACCTACAACTTTGCCATATAACTTTTTTTCAATAGGACTTGTAGTTTTGCCGGAAATCAAGATAAACCGTTTTTTACCCTTTAAAACTCATCCCCTTCCACTTCCCGACCTCAGATCGCCCGTAAATTATTTTTCCTTTCATTTTTGTTGTATTCTCTTCCTTTTCCAATGGGTTTCATCCTACTATTATTTTTTTCACTTTTTACCATTTTTAAAGGCTTCAGCACTGGTCTAACTCTTTTTGATTTTATTTTTACAAAATTTTTCTTTGTAAGAATCCTCTGTACATTCAAAAAATTGTTTTAGATAGGTTCTGAATTGCCCTGTAGCCATGAGCGTCATCAGAAAATTTGCTGGAGGAGCCAACACGAAATGTAGGCCATAAAAAAAATAAATACATAATACTTAAGTACCATTTTATAATTTTAAAAGATGCTTCGAACCGTCGGATTGCGCTTGTAATAGTAAATGTATTGTTATCAGTTATTGAACTTTTACAGTAATGAAGTTGTAGGTCAAATACTGATATTTTGGATATCAACTCCTGAATCAGAATTATTTCTTATACAAAAGCAATCTTAGACAAGTGTGGCAAAGTTTATTCAGGCTCCTTAAAACACATGGACGTTTTTTACATATCATAAAAAGAATCAACCCGAAAATTGGCTGGGCAAACATCTCTAATAGAAGTTTTCATCAACTTATTGACAATTCCGCTCTTTACTCTCATCCCTCTCCAAAAAAAAACCGTACCGAGATCGGTCACCCAAAGCCAAAACTGCATTATACCTGAACAACAGGTAAATAGATACAACTCAAATAATTTAAGATAGGGGAGTCGCACCGTCACATCTGTCTCAGGCGGCTGCTACCCAGCACACGGCGTGTGTCTGGTTCCTCATTGGTCGGCGACGCGTGTCTGCAGATGCTTTACCCCCACCCCCTGCCGAATTCGTGTACTTTTCTAGCTTGCAAGCTCCGAACTTATTCAGTGCAAGCTCGATCGCGTATTCAAACGTAGTCTGCGCTCAATTTCGGAACACCCACACATCTAGTCGTCGCTGATCGGTGAACAAAGCAACAACAATTGAACTTTCCATGGCAAACTGTGTCGCCGGCGCGTGAACTGTGCAACTTGTGTGTTTTGTGCATCCTAACATTGATGGGGATAACGGAAGACAGGGCTTGCCACTGCAAAGCTGATTCAAAGAAGGAGGACAGCGTGTTCGCCCCCTTGAAGAGCAAAATGAAGGTCCTGAAGAAGATCAAGCGCCGCATGGGACTAGGTTAGTGCAGATATTTCGAGGAATCCGAGCGATTGCGAGGTTTCATGCCCCGATTGATGAACGGTTTCTAATTCTTGGCAGAGATCTCTATCTAAGCCCCGCAAATAGGTGTAATGTAAATGTTTTCGTAGAAATTGAAAGAATGTATTACGTTGCTATCGATTCGATAAGAACTGGCTAAGTTATTTAGAAATTTAGAATCGTCCCGTTGCTGGGCCTGAAATCGTTAAACCCAGAAGTGGCTGAATCAATATTGACCCAGAAATATAACGTTTTATTTGTTGGTAGCGTGGTGCAGGTGGTACATGAATAAAGCAAACCGTTTTATCGATTTTCAGTTATTTTAAGGGTAATAGTTCATTGCTAAAATATTTATAGGCATTTCAAATCGACACAGTGGTATTTTTTTAAAAATTGATTAACGTCAAGTTATTATGCGTTAATTTCCCACAAAAATGGTTAAATAGAAACTAGGAAATCGTAGATGTATGTCTAGGTTATTATTATTACAAAAACATAGGTAGTAAAAAGTATAAAAACTTCGACCATATCTTTAAACTATTTTCTTATTGTAAATTAATGTTATTTAACAAAATTATCTCCTATAACGCCTATTGTAATTAGGTTCGACTTATATTATGTAAACACTCATCTCCGTCAATATTTACGATTCTCCTACACTGCGCAAACAAGAAAATCAAATCACTGCCTAAACGAGACGTAATCTATCCTGTTTGAGTTTCCCAAACCCCTTCGGAATCGCATCTATTCGGGCTCTAGAATAAATAAAAATAGCGCTCATAAAATCAATAGAAGGTAATGGATTGTGAAATAACCGGAGGTCTGTCGTCTCGCTCCCACCGTCTTGCTCGGGCCTGTGGAGCGACGAGGATGGCCTCGACTATACCTGCTACTGTACATACCGTGGGAACTTTAAGTCGTGCATAAGTAGTTAAAGTGAAATAACGTCATCGAAAACAATCGAATCTCGGCCGTACGTACTTGACGCTACGATAGCCGAACGACCGAAATTGTACAGAGTGTCCCAAACGCTATAGTACGGGCTTACTGTGAGGGTACAAAAAATATAAACAAAATTTGAGACGTGGTGTTACGTGGGGTGAACTAAGCTGCATTTTCATTCGAAAGTGTTTGGGATTTGACGTCATCAATTATATTATTTCCAGAAACATACCTTAATTTTTTTCCTGTTAAAAAGCTTTCTTTTTTGTAGTAAACTTTTATTAGAGAAATTTTTCTGTATTATTTCCCGTTTAAAAGTTAAGCAATATCGTCCTAAAGAGTCTCAATAGAAATACCACCTAAAAATCACATTAGCGGTGGAAGCATCAAGAAGTCATTGGAAAATAATTGAATATTCGTTGTTTAAAGTGCATGATTGTCACAGTCACAAAATACTTGTTATTACTCAATACGAACGTCAAACGTATATCTTTTGTGTTTATAAAATGTTTTCTCGTTCAGAAAAATAGTTGATAAGCTGCTAATTCACAAAAAAATTCAAAAGCTGTAGTTATATCGAGAAAGGTATCCAGAGCGCCTCATTCCTGATCATCTGGCCGAAAGAATCAATTGACCGAAGGGTAAGAAACAATGCTAATACAACTAGACTGTTACAAAATTATATACGGTAGGCTAGCCGGGAATTGAATTTGGATAAATCAACTGTTCAACGAATTTTAAAGACCAATGAGTACCATGACTACAAAATTTACAATTGGGTATGTTTCTGGAAAAAATATAACAGTAGACTCATAGTATCCAGTTTGAGACACCCTGTACGTATCCCCGTTGCCTGGGAAGAATACTTATGGACTGTTACCGTACCATAATCGTAATAACCGCTGTTTCTAATCGCCGTAAAAATCGCTTTATTTCCCGCACCGAAATGCAATTATAAAAAGGGTAAAATCAGAAAGTCCGACACACAAAATAAAAAAGTGATCTGTACTTTTGACCAGACCCCACCCTATCGTTATGTATTTTGACGCACTGAATCCGAAACTGAAGTTGGTTCAGCTGAAACACCAAAATTTTGAGTAAATCGCAAAAATAGTAAAAATCGCGTTAGTAAGCCCAAAAATCATTGGTATAGAGAGAAGGGGGTCCAGGAGGTCTGGGTGGTTGTCGGTTAAACCAAATATTTAAATCTTTTACGTAATTTTTGTCTTTTTGTAGCCCTGAGGGAGATTTGAAATAAAGAGCGCTGTATTCTTGAAAAAATATTTTCTACAAAAAAAAAATAATTTTAGACATTAAATAAGTGAATAATCTAGAGCTTAACAAATAACAGGAATGTTATCTCATGCCACCTTTGAATATTCAAAGGTACCGAAGTAAAACGAGTATATAACGAGAGAAAGCGGTCTAACTAATGAATTTTTAGGTATTAATTAAACAAAACATCAATAATTTTATTTTTGATAAATATTACTTTTATTCTGTGTTTTATTTTTTAGATTTCTGTACCTAAAAACACCAGATTTCATCATATTATGGCGATAAATACGGCGACTGTCCTTTTTCCGTAATTCATATTATTAACTATTTTCCTCAATGAAATCTTGGATTTTCATTTTTTTTTCTTATCTTTACATAAATAAAAGCAGTGGTGAGATTTTGTGCTCGCCTATTTTCGGTAATACAATTTTATAGACGAAAACGAACGAGACTATAAAATAAACTATGGTATTTTGTTTCTTCGTAAACTATTGCACTTCGATCAGTATCGCCTTCTACGTTTCGATAGGTAGGTAGAAATAATGAAATGAGCAAGAGAATAAATGGAGACAAAATACCAAAATGACGAAACTGAAGTAAGCTTTAGAAAGCAGGCGGAAAGAAAATGTCGGCACAGAAACTTCTGTATCTTTTCCCATCCATGTAGAATGACCATTCAAAAGTTATTTTGTTGTCAAAAAAAAATGTCAGACTCCATCCGGAGTAAAATCCTAAACACGCCACTGCGCAAAAATATTCATAAAAAATGTTTCTGACCTTGATCAAGTGTGTCAAGTCAATCACCCACAAAGTTTGAAAAAAATGCGAGACAGCTGGAAACTAACTAAAATTAACGTGATTAAGATCCAGTGTATGACTGCCACCTGTCCTTGCGTGGAAAGGACAGTCCTTCATTCAGCCTCCGTGTTTTCCGTCCTTACTTTTACTAGATATATCCCTTACATTAAATGGATAAATTCATATTAAAATAAAATTATCGTTACGCAAAGAAACGTAATATATAAAAAAATCCATATAATATTCTATTATTCCCAATCTTAATTAAAACTACTTGGAATACTTGACATTCGTGTTATTTGCAACAAATTTGAATTCTTTTCATGGCACACTTTGAAAGCTTTAATTTTCAAATCGATGTTACTTGGCAACAGTGTATCTTTTTTATGTAAAAAAATATCAAGATTTCATATTTTTCATTCAGAAATTAGAAAAATTCACATATACATATAAATATTTTACTGAACTTTACTTACCCTCGATAAAGTTATTTTTTCACTCTAGTATAAATTGTGAAATGTCTATTGCATATTGCACAAAAAAAAGCTGTAGAATGTTTCCTTACACCAAAATAACAATACATTTGTTTATTATCCTAACTTTTATAATACCCCAAATTTCAATCTTGTGTTTTTCTCAGATGATTCCTAACGCAGCATATAACCTTATAATTTTGCAATTTTATGATAAAAACGTTGGACGATAACTATACCGGGTGTTCCCTCTAAGACTTTCAGTGCGAATATCTCAGAAACCATCATAGCCAGTGCGACGAAATTTGGTATACAGACACTAGATGGCGCGTAGAATCTGATGATAACATCAATTTTTATACAGGGTGTTCCATTTTCCAAGAAATCGATTTAATTTTGATTTTTTGGTTGTCAGCCCTGCTAAAACTTATGTTTAAATTGAAATATACTTAATTATGAACACATTCTGATAAATAAACATTCAAAAATTTCAAAATTTAACATAAAAAAACGCCTCCAAAAAGTACCCAAATTTCATTGTTTTGTCATGTAAAATGTGTATAGCCTTGAGCCAGACTTACACAGAAGAAACTAACATCGGTGAACGTCAAAACTATGAATTGTCAAATATAAATGGCATGAAGTATTTTATTTTACATTAATAACGCTAAATAATGGATTTAATGCAATTTACGTATGCACAATGGTGTTATTGAGACTTGTCGATAAAAATTTAGACTTGAGTTGAGGCTTTTGGAGCATTGTGGTCGCCGTGCCGGCGCAGTCTACCGCTACAACTAGAGTTACAGCGTGAAGATTGTGTAAAATATCTGTGAAAATTTTTAAATTATTCCATTATAATGTAATAAAACTTCAGTAAATTGTTTTTTTTTATGTTACTACAGTGTACAATAATAATTAGGTACACGTATTTTTTATGACAAAATAATTTACAAAATTGTGTAAGTACTTAAAGAATATCCCTGTTTTCCAACTGCTGTAATAATTATTGATTACTTATTTAGCAACAAATAAATTCAAACAAAACCATTTATAAGGCTTTTAATTATAATGTGAACGTGTTTGTCGTTGAAAGTCAGATCTGAACCTACCCTAGCCCCACAAAAGAAAATATTACGAAAGCATAACCTAGAAATGATTGATTCTTGTATCCACATATTTCAGCACTTTACTTATGTACTTATGTTTAAGAAGAACTCTACATCTGTAAAATAGTAAACAATGAACTACAATTTCTGTATTTCATGATACAGAACTGAAATAAAGCAACTGGTTTTTGCTAGGAAGAATCACCTGCAAATGTACTATACCCAGTAGGTAGGTACCTATCAAATAGTCGTTTAAAGCTAGATAATAATTTGTAATTGTTGTTGTAATTGTTTTTATCTTTCAGTTATGTGTGTGCAGTGCCACAAATTACATTAAAACAGACACCAGAAAGAATAAGCGAAAAATATTACGGACGTTTTCTTGGAAATAATTGTAAACATGGATAATATTATAAACAAGTCTGTAACTCACATTCTTTGAAGAGTATTCTATAAGACATTAAATTCAGTTGTCTGTCGTGGGTTTTAAAATTTCTAAACGAATAAAATTAAGAAAAATAAACTAATTTCATAATTCTATGTACAGTATGAAAACATCTTGTTAGAATATCTTTAAAATGTTGAAAGCTAACTGTTGTTACAACATATACACAACATAACATAATAAGGTAGGTATTGAACGATGAAACGGCAAGATTTGTTTCTAATCGTACATGCATGTACATTCCTCAGATTGAACGTTGTTCTGTAAATGAAATTAGAATACAGAATAAGTGTTTAATATAAAATCAGATGTAATAATGTAAATTTATTTTATTGTTAATTAATCAAGAATTCATTTAAAGCTAGACAGTAATTTGTAATTATTGTTTTTATCTTTCAGGTATGTGTGTAGTGCCACAAATTACATTGAAACAAAACGATTTGTAAAATAGGACACCAAACAGAATGAAGGAAAAATATCGCAGATATTTTGTTAGAATTAATTTTATACATGGAATGATGGATAATATAAAGAAGTCCCCTAACTCACATTGGACACTATTTTACAAAAGAAAATTTTCAAAAAAGATTAAAGGAGTGATTTTTTATATTTTATTATATGATTCAGTTGTAACCAGCATAATTTTAATTAAAAAGTAATACGTACCTACATTGTGGCTTATTTTTTAATTAGTAACTAAATTGAATAACTTGATCCTTCATCTTTAAGTATTAATTAATTTTATATTATTTCTGAAACATTTCTGTTTAATAATTTGAGTAGAATAAAAAACAACAAATACAGACTTTAATTTATTAACAATAAAATAAAATTACATTAAGTATCTACATTATTACATCTGATTTTATATTAAACACTTATTCTGTATTCTAATTTCATTTACAGAGCAACGTTCAATCTGAGGAATGTACATGCATGTACGATTAGAAACAAATCTTGCCATTTCATCGTTCAATACCTACCTTATTACGTTATGTTGTGTATATGTTGTAACAACAGTTAGCTTTCAACATTTTAAAGATATTCTAACAAGATGTTTTCATACTGTACATAGAATTATGAAATTAGTTTATTTTTCTTAATTTTATTCGTTTAGAAATTTTAAAACCCACGACAGACAACTGAATTTAATGTCTTATAGAATACTCTTCAAAGAATATGAGTTACAGACTTGTTTATAATATTATCCATGTTTAGAATTATTTCCAAGAAAATGTCCGTAATATTTTTCGCTTATTCTTTCTGGTGTCTGTTTTAATGTAATTTGTGGCACTGCACACATATAACTGAAAGATAAAAACAATTACAACAACAATTACAAATTATTATCTAGCTTTAAACGACTATTTGATAGGTACCTACCTACTGGGTATAGTACATTTGCAGGTGATTCTTCCTAGCAAAAACCAGTTGCTTTATTTCAGTTCTGTATCATGAAATACAGAAATAGTAGTTCATTGTTTACTATTTTACAGATGTAGAGTTCTTCTTAAACATAAGTACATAAGTACAGTGCTGAAATATGTGGATACAAGAATCAATCATTTCTAGGTTATGCTTTCGTAATATTTTCTTTTGTGGGGCTAGGGTAGGTTCAGATCTGACTTTCAACGACAAACACGTTCACATTATAATTAAAAGTTTTAGAAATGGTTTTGTTTGAATTTATTTGTTGCTAAATAAGTAATCAATAATTATTACAGCAGTTGGAAAACAGGGATATTCTTTAAGTACTTACACAATTTTGTAAATTATTTTGTCATAAAAAATACGTGTACCTAATTATTATTGTACACTGTAGTAACATAAAAAAAACAATTTACTGAAGTTTTATTACATTATAATGGAATAATTTAAAAATTTTCACAGATATTTTACACAATCTTCACGCTGTAACTCTAGTTGTAGCGGTAGACTGCGCCGGCACGGCGACCACAATGCTCCAAAAGCCTCAACTCAAGTCTAAATTTTTATCGACAAGTCTCAATAACACCATTGTGCATACGTAAATTGCATTAAATCCATTATTTAGCGTTATTTATGTAAAATAAAATACTTCATGCCATTAATATTTGACAATTCAATGACAATTCATAGTTTTGACGTTCACCGATGTTAGTTTCTTCTGTGTAAGTCTGGCTCAAGGCTATACACATTTTACATGACAAAACAATGAAATTTGGGTACTTTTTGGAGGCGTTTTTTTATGTTAAATTTTGAAATTTTTGAATGTTTATTTATCAGAATGTGTTCATAATTAAGTATATTTCAATTTAAACATAAGTTTTAGCAGGGCTGACAACCAAAAAATCAAAATTAAATCGATTTCTTGGAAAATGGAACACCCTGTATAAAAATTGATGTTATCATCAGATTCTACGCGCCATCTAGTGTCTGTATACCAAATTTCGTCGCACTGGCTATGATGGTTTCTGAGATATTCGCACTGAAAGTCTTAGAGGGAACACCCGGTATATATGCGCTACTGCCGTAAACAGTACTTGTGATCTTACAGTATTTTAAACTTGTTTTCAAAAAAGTATGCCTGCAATTTCAATCCCGCCATTATTAAAACAGAACTGTTTATATCCAACATTTTTAGATAAAAATATTAATTTTAAAATTCGCGGGCCCATTGTCAACGGTTTGTTTTCACAAGTCGCCCGAGATTCTCAAACAAAACAAACAATCTGCCTGTCTGACACGTTACACCTCTAGTAGGCCAGGAAATAATGCGTCCGTCGAAAGGATTCGTACACAAAAAATCAATTTCACTTACAACGCGTCGCTTTATATTGGAATTTCACTCTGTAATGCTTGAGTTATACCCAGTCCATGATTTTTCCGAGAACAATTCATATTTTACGCGACCTCACCAAATATAGCGGGACAAGCGAAGGCATTTTTAACTGTTTTGTCAAATTTTAGAAAGGTATTATTTCTTTGAAGGTCTCTTTTTAATTGGCTACATATTAATTCAAACTAGCATCACACGCAATTTTATGGATTTTGAGAAATCTTTGAATATTCTTTTCTTTCTGCCAGTATCTGGATCCTTTCTGAAAGTCTTGAATGGTATGAAACGTTGTCTAATACTATTATTAAATCTTTGATGCAAGCCACTCTTGGGTCGTAAATCCCAGTTTTAAAATGTTAATTTTAATAGGCTCGGTATCTAACTCGGCAAAGGACAAGAAGTAACCCTCAAAATGGATATATTCAGGATATTCACAACGTAATGCTAATAATACAATATACACCTCTGGCCAACTACTTATTTCCAATACAAATAACAAAGTTACACACATCTCCCCTATCAACTATATTATCCACACTCCGCCTCGGACTACCGTGATTGGTTGAATAGGATAACGGTGTGGAAGCGCACGTGTCCTGTTCAAATGCAAAAATGCCAAAATTTTGTCCAGTATTGTATCGTACGTATCTTAGACGTACAATCGTTTTCAATATTAATGACACACTTTAAAACGAATTTGGATATTTATTTCGAACTGCTGACGTATTGATAATGAAATCTACTTTCAACATTCAACACTAGTACTTAGTTGTTCCTTTATCAATAGAGATCCAATGAAATTTCTACTCAGAACTTCCAGTTGGTTAAAAGGTGAGGTAGTGTCATTATTATTGCAAACGATAGTACGTTGTTCTCAAAAAGAATTAGAACTGCAGACTTTTCTGATTTAAGGTAAGGCTGTTCCAGACAGCCGCGGAACATAGGCGTCCGCATCATGTTGAACGTAATAAAATCAATTACGTAGAAAATAAGCAATACATTACTAGGTTGGTTGTCAGAGATCACAAACTGGGAAAGCTCTGTATTAACTTTGCAGGATCAGGTAAAGTAATAATCTAAGTTGCATCTTGCTTAGTTGCCTACCATTCATAAAATTAAACGACTTCTTAAAAACGTTGTGAATTTTCGAAGTGCTAATAATTCAAAATGTCATATATACACCTGTTCAAAAACTAAATTTTATCATTTCCGTGATGTACAGAAAGTGGTTACCCTGTTTTGTGAAATGTTACAACGTTGCATTCAAATAACAGCTTGCAACTGCCGTTCCGATAACAAGTTTTTATATTCGAGCAGTGGGTTCGATTGAGGTAAAATAATACTGATTTGACGACGAGACATAAAATATTTCCTTCATCTATACAATTATGATAATATGATATGCATATATGCACATTCTAATGATTTTTATGTCACTTGCTTGAAATTATATTTCACCATTCTATCCCACGACTTGGGATAGTTTGGACGTCATTTGAAATTTTTGATATTCCGTTATATCGATGAGATGTACGGAACGTAGTCTTATATGATTTTATTATGAATACTCCGTCTTGAACAATGCGGGAGGTAATAGTAAACCAAAAAAACCATCACGTGCAGCTGTCGCCTATTCGATCCTCGTGAGACGTCGCATATGGCGTCCCCCAAGGCCTAGGCTTAGTCTAGGATAGATTTCTACCCCATCCCTTCTGCTACAAAGTAAACCCCAAGGAAAAACTGTAGCTATTTACGGCTACACAGTGTCGACCACATACAGAGACTATTCTCATAGTTAATAGAAAACTGATTAAAAATGCATGCACTAGTTAACTAGATAATTCCTATTTTAATGATGTTTCGCGAAAAAATACCGTAGGGATGGGGAACACGCGTTACAAAGTCAAGACAACGGTACGAAAAGTACTATGAGTTGTTTAACAGCTGGAAAAAGAGTAAGAAAGAAAAAGAAACCTAACAGAAAATGTATCACTTGCTTATGTATCGGAAATATGAAAGTCAAGGAAAATATTAAATTTGATCATTTTCATAAAGTTCGAGCATTTTTCAAGCGCAATTCTGTAAATTACTTGCCCAAAAAGCCTAAAACATTGACTTGAGAACAATGCATTACGATTTTTAAGGAAGCAAATGATCCTGAATATCTTATGATAAAGGTAAATAAATAAATTAAGATAAACTAATTTCGTTTTTTATTAACGTTAAATTGTAGATTTCTTTTATAATGAGACTATAATTACGGAGCTTGTCGCCGAAATGAATTGTTAAATATGAAGCTTGACCACATAGATAATAGAGGAGATAAATTGATTATTACAGTTCCAGAAACAAAATATGAAAAACGTTAAAGACGTTTACAATCACAAACAAATCAATTGATGGATTGAATCTGCTTACAATATACAACAAACATATGTATTACAAGAATAATAAATGGCAGTACAACCGATGAAAAGCATGTTCAGTAAAGTTTCAGGGAAAATATCCACTTTTTTTAAACTGCCTGAACCTACGCTTTAGCAGCCCTTAGCTATTAACTAAAGCTAATTTTCTGCCCTTGTGACACAATATACTGTAGAACGTACACCAACTACACCAACTTTAACCACCTAGTTTTTTTTTTTTTCAAATCCCAACTTTCGTGCCAAGAGTTGTTCGGTGACCGGATCACAATGGCTGTGTGTAACAGTTAACTATATCTAACTGCATCGTAAATGTACGAAAGCAGTCAAACTTTTTATCTTTAGAAAACTCAATATATTGAGATTATTCTCAATATCTTGACTTTTTTCTCAATATAATGAGATTATTCCCAATATCTTGACTTTTTTTTCAATATAATGAGATTATTGTCAAGATATTGACTTTTTTCTCAATATAATAAGATTATTCTCAATATCTTGACTTTTTTTCAATATGATGAGATTATTCTCAAGATATTGACTTTTTTCTCATTATAATGAGAAAAATTTCAATATCTTCACTTTTCTCTTAGTACTGTGATAATTACATTCCACTAGCGATTTAGGTTGTAAAAGCGTGTTTAGTCATAGGCGTTGCACGTAGAATCGAAAAGGGGGAGCAGTTTTTCGAGAAAAACATTTGCGATTTCTTTAGGAAATTATTTTTGTCATATTCTTATTCACTTTCATTTGAAATCCTCCTGTCTAAATTTTGGCAACCTAATCTCAAAGGTTTAACTTTCCATATCGAGAATGTGATACTAAGCTTAATGAAAAACAAGTAGTAACACTAAACTATTTGTCTAACTAATAATTTTAAAATTAACAGATAAACGAACGTAAAAAAAACTTAATTTTGTGTGCTCATGTCTTGGAGACTTTTAAAGATATTTCATTAAAACTTAGCACAAAGAGGTTTCCTTTCGAATCTCATATCGGACGCCTATGATTGAAATTCGATATTATTAGGGGTGAAAGTGACGACATAAATGCTTAAGGTATTTATTGAAAAGTAAATAATCGTTAACTGTATATAGGTTGCCAAAATTTGGTACAGAGAAAATTGATCCCTTTTTATAATACCACGAGCGACGCCTATGACTAAATTAACACACTTTTACTACCTAAATCGCTAGTGCAATGTAAAAATATCGCAGCACTAAGAGAAAAGTCAATATATTGAGAATAATCTCATTATATTGAGAACAAAAGTCAAGATATTGAGAATAATCTCATTATATTGAGAAAAAAGTCAAGATATTGAGAATAATCTCAATATATTGAGTTTTCTAAAAATAAAAAGAGTGCTTTCATATAAATGTGACAAACAAGAAACAGTATAGTAAATACAATTTAAGAAGGGTCGATTTAGATTCTTCAAAACCAGTTGTTATTTATTTCTAATGGCCTTAAATCAATGTTGGAATAAATAATGTATCAATCGTCGCGTCGAAATCACGTTATATGTGAGAACCGTGCGCAAGTCTCTAACGACTAAGTAATAATAATCTACTTATACGTTTAAATTTGCATTTCTTTTGGCACAGTTCCTCGAATGCCGTTGTACACCTCGGAAATATAAATAATGAGAGACGCGAATATTTTATAAGGTCGACGGCGCAAGTTACCTAGTGATAAGGCACGATTCGCTTGTTTTTTTACACGTTTCGTCTTGTTTCTTTGGTATGCGGTCTGCATCACATAATAATACAATAAACACTTTGCTCACCCACCGGCGAAAGTCACGAGTCACCACTGTTCTATAAAATCAAAAAGAATAAATTCGGAAAATGAAGGACAAATTTTATGTAGCATATTTATTGTATAGATTTAATAGGGGCATAAAAATGAAAATAAAATATTATTCCACACTGAAATGACAATGGAAACATGTAAAATGTACAGCGTGTTACATTTATCAGAGGTTATGGATGAGTAAAGTCAGATAGATGTGACGTCTGCGGTAAGCTCAATTTTCAATCGAAAGCATTTATATATATTTTAGGAACATACCCAATTTTTTTTCCTGTTAAAAAGTTTTCTTTTTTCTAATAAGATTTTATTAGAGAAATTTTTCTGTATTACTTCCCGTTTAAAAGTTATAAGAAATATCGTACACCCTGTACTGTAAGTGTAATATTGGTTATAGCATATGATTGAAAAAGTATGTGGCCTCAACTTAACCACTTCTAAATCTGTTTCAAATCAAATAACTTTTTAGCTAGTGTACCTCAAGGGTCAAATTTGGGCCCACTACTATTTTTAATATTTATAAATGATTCTTACAATTAGGACTATTCCCGATTGTGATAACATTGTTAATAAGAATATGAACTTGTAAAACTACACGTATGTATTTTACAATTGACTTTGGATAGATACTACTCGACTACACTTTTCAGTAGGCGATGAATGAGACGAGGCGAGGTAACAGCTTTATTTTCACCATTACTACGCTCCGCGATTTTGTTTTCGGGACGCCACATTTATTTTGGGACCATAACCTCATCAAAAATTAATAAGCTGTTTATAACGCTTCGACGTTTTAGTGGGTTTTTATGGCCGCCAACGTCGGCTTGTTTGTTTTGTTTGGGGGGCGCCTGAAAAAACATGCCGGCCTGATGTAAATACAAAATGTAATATAATAATAAATTCGGTATTCAAGGAGCTCGCGCGACACCGGTCTACGAACGTAGATGGCGCTGGCGCGGCGGGGGAAAACGTTGCGAAACTTCCGCGCTTTTCCTCACCGAAATAGCCGAAAGTTTCCAAATCGGAACGCCCGGCCTGCTAAAATTAACTCTCTCGACACAATGAACGCGCGGTAGGCTCTGGTTAACAAGCGCTTGTCAGATGTAACGGTAGCGTTAGTGTTTTGTTTCTTGCGAGTGCGCCTAAACAGTTTGATGAGAAGATACAAATTTACGAATTTACATTACACGATCTCTATTTCTTTGGTTTTGAAACAGGGTGATTCTGCCAACATAACTAACTATAGACCGATTACATTACTTTCCAATTTTGCAGAAATCTTCGATGGCTTTATATAATCTGTCTATCCTTATTAAGCCTATCATTACCATTGATCAACATGGTTTTATGCAAAACTCACCCACACTAATCTAATATCTTTTTACGCAGTTTATATCTAATATTATTGATCAGCAAGGGAAGGTGGATTTTGCTTGAAATTCACTGTGAACTTAAAGAAGGTCTAGATCTGGAATTTATATGTTTTTACAGTTTCAACGTTTGGATGTATTTGACAGTTCAGAAAATATAAAAACCCTCAAAATCGAAGAACTTTGCCATCTATGTATGAAATTTTCTCATTAAAGTAATATTTCAAAGCCCCGATTAATAAAATGGGAACACCCTGTATAGATTATTATACTTTCATTTCTTTATACAATAAATATATTTTTTAACATTTCACGAAATGACAAAACGTAAACTATCACGAAAAGTAAGGTTATGTCCGATCGTCTTTGAATATGCAGCTAGAGGATAAGTTAAAATTTAAAAACTAATAAAATAAATTGAAATTCGCGTAATGAGAACTTCCGGCAAGCTGCTTATTTGGAAAACTGCGAAATTTGCATGAATTTCTCGTCTATAAGGACTAGCGTTATGGCGGAAGCACTGTAATATTCTTCGACGGAAACAGTTAACGATAATTCACATAATTTCAAGAAAATCTTGAATGAGTACGCTCTTACGGTTGGCTACCCTTCCGCTGTAGCAGTTTCCTGCGGCTCTTCGGCCTACTGAATCCCAACTACATTGATGAGTGGAAATCACGAGTCGACACTTATCGTTTTCTCCATTTTTTAAACAAGCATTTGCCGCATACGTTAATTACTCTCAGCCATAGCGTTTCTTCATTTTTTTTTTCGTCTTTGGACCTTTTGGATAAAAATTTCCGGTACGTCCATGGCAACTCGCGATCTAGTGATACCACCGAAGGTTCCCAAACGCTTAAACCGAAACCAGTCGTTATTTTCGGAACCCGAAATTATTCCTAAAGTCGTCGAGTTAATAATGATGGCACGCCGAATTGACGAGCGCTTTAGCCGCAAAAGCCAAGAGGGAATTTTCCCACGCTCAACAATACCAAGTAGGTATACCGTTGGAAATACTTAGGATCGTTCTGTTTTGACTTTCGTTGACGTTTATCATCAGATACCTACTGCCTTACACAGATTACTCGCTCCTCTCCTTCGACAGTTGTTTTCACAGCAATTAGTAAATTGGTTATCGGTTATTAAAAAATATGTAAATATGTACAAATTTGAAAGTAAAGCCCGCGCTCATTCCACCTACAAAAACATATAAATAACAACATAGCTGGCCTCTTCTAAAATGTGTAAAAGCTACGTTGGATTGGATGACTAATTAAATAAAGTATAATTGAATGACACAACTATAGCCAGTCTTTACATTTTTAATTTGTATACTAATCTATTGAATAAATACTTTGCCATCGAATCCGCCGATCGACCATTATTCTCGCAAACAAAAGACTGACGTAACGGCTCGTACCCCTCCACGCCTCCCGCGATTTCTGTCGGATCAATCACTGCGGTCGACGGCTGTCGAGTTGCTCTCGAAGCCGGAAAAGACCACGTTAGCGAGTCGCGTTATGGCATCCTGATAAAAAAATCCAAGGAAGCATACGGCTTCGCACAGGAAGGGACTTCCTATAAACAGCCATATCCTATACGCTCTCGCGCTAATGACGGACGATTTGGCGGAAGTTCGAATCTCGGCCTGCTCGATGCCATTTAATCTTTTGCGGTCGCGAACCGTGACGGAGGCGCCCGTCCAAGACCGAATCCTTCGCGTCCGACATTGCCAGAAACAAAAGACAAGAACGAAACAATTTTCCTGTTAAGTTTAAACAGAGTTGACCATGCTATGAAAAGAATTATGTTAGGTACTTGTCTAGAATACCTATTATTGTTATCTATGAAATCATACTTATATTATTATACCTCATCCAGGACATCTAATTTGTTTATATATTTGAAAAATTATTATTAACCATAGCAATTATATATTTATACTGTTTTAGTTTTCTGTCAGTCAAAGGTTTTACGATGACTATAAAAATAAAATGGTTTTTGATCTGATTCTTTGAAGTTGTCTTATATCAGCCAAGGGACTGTGAGCCGGCCTTTGGTTTTATAGACAATAAAATTTTTATGACTGTTCATCATAATCACCAGTCGCATCTTTCTTATGACAGCAATTTTGTATAGCGAGCGAATAGCTTGGGATCAAATGACACCTATTGTTTAGAATTTGAAGGAAACGGAATACGAGTCGAGATATAACAATTTTATAAGTTCGTTTATTATTTGTCTTTTGACATCCTGGAATGGACACGTTGCATAAATTTTATATTGGTTTAAAATGTATTGCAGGGTATTCTTTCAAATATCTTCAAAGGTCAAAATGGTCTATTTAGGTATACACGGCGAACGGCGTCTGACGTCATAGATCTACCGTTTTTAAGCTTATTTTTCCACAAAATTCTCTAGGACAAACGCCATTTCGATGAAAATAATACATTCTTTTCACTGAGTAAGTCATACATTTTCCACATTGTTAGACCTTTGCACAGAAATGGAAAAACATCAGAAAAAAATATTCATGCAACCAGTTACACATCTGAGTGTTTCCAAAAACGGTACAACCGATAACGACCGACCCATTGTCGATCGTAATTTGTGAGAACCACCAGACAAGGCGAGCCCACGTCTAATTGCGGCCACCAGCGGCCTTAGTCAGCCGTTATTGATACAACGCGCCCGCGTAATTGTGAAAGAAAACACTAAATAATTTATGAAGTCGAAAGTTTCACACGCACGGCATAGTACTACGCAGCCGGGGTACCGCTTCCCATTGGTCCGGACCTCGTGGGAACTCACCTCCGTCGAGACAAAGAAACCTCTGAGATTTATCTCCTCGAGATACACGGAAACGTTCATCGTTCTAACAGTGGTGGCTGCTAAGGAGGATTTTGAAACTGAAACTTAGTACCATATTAACTGTTTACTAGTCTTATGGACAGTGGTGCATTTAGTTCAACTTGCAAATAGCAATAATAATAATATTTTTATTTGTCAACAGTGAACAAAGCGTACATTAAATCAGTAATATCTGAAGGAAAACAAATAAATGTACCGCTACTAATGAATGCAAACCAAAAAAATATACACATATACAAAAAAGAAACGAAATGGTATATGAAGGTAGCTAAGTAAATCACAGATCACTGACATCCCCCGAAATAGAATACAAACAATTCAAAGTACAACTAAATATATCGTAAGAATTAGATATACATACTTAGTATTGTAATTATTTGACCTAAATGCAATAGGAGACTAGCCCCATATTAGTAATAGCAGCAGGATAATGAAACGGTAAAGGAGCATGACTAGCTGGTCTTACTGTCAAAAAATTTAATTAGTTTAAAATTTCTGGAGTCAATCCTGTTACGCAAAAGAGCGCGTAAACCACTGAAATGTACGATGTGGAATACTCTTAGTTCCATTGCGCATCCAAATAAAGGTACCACACCTAGGAGCAGACAAAAGGAGGCACACGAAACTCAGCAAAGAAATACTTCATTGGTTATGTATGTGGGTGCGAGAGAGACAATCATCTGCACGTACGATATGAATCGTGTTCTTAATTTCCCATTATTTTGTTTGTAAACACGTCATTGGCGTACAGTGTGGTTTCTTCTTTTATGTTGTATCTCGTTAGTGTTATTCTTTCTGTATTTTTGTGGGTGTTATTGTTAGAACATGTCATGTTTTCAGTGGTGTAAACATTTTAAACTATGAAGGTGTCTTCTGAACTGAATAGAACAGACCAACAAAGGTTTGTAGTCGCTTCCAAGTTCAGGGTATCTACCATCTATTCGAAAGGCTAAAAACTTTAGAATTTTTTTCTCTACAGAGTCGATTGTATTTATATAAACATTATAGAAAACATTCCAAACCAATGAACAATAATCAAGTTTAGAGCGAACGTATGTGTTAAATAATTTAAATAGCAGAGCATTATCACGACCTTGCCTTATCACAAAGCCAAATGCTCTGAGACTTGAACAAACCAAATGCTGAATATGACCACTAAGAGTTCATTTGTTGTCAAAATAAACCCCCAAATCCTTTTAAGTGTCCGTGCCTGTCAACATCTCTGAATCTATTTCATAGTTAAATAGAGTTGGATACATTTTACGGGTAAAGGAATGATTGAAATTACACCATTCTACCACTCTATTCAACTGATTCTAAAGTTGAATGTAATCATCAAATGACGATCCGTGTTTTTTTTATCTTATTAAACGTATTGGGTTGGTAGCACCTATTACAATATTTCTAGACGATGGTATTAACGAGAACATAATTGAATTCGCCGATACTCGCAGCTGCGTCTTTCCGGAAAAACTCAACACCCTCTTCAGAGAATTAAGCGAAAGCATTCTAGCGTCCTCTCCATTATCCCATCGCTATGGAGAGTCTCTGGGGGAATTCGAATGAATAGCCGCCTACGACACTTGACTAAAATCCCCATAATGCCTTTACGGCCCACGTAAACATTCACATGTGTCCACCCTCTCAATTCTCCCTCGCGCGAGGAGAATAATTCGTCTCGTATTTGTCATCGTTTGCTTGAAAGGGGGATTGAGTTGTACAGCAACGACCGCATTAAATTTTCAACGGAATCTGACGATAATAGGGTTTGGAACAAAAGACTTTATTCAGCCCTATTCACATATCTTTCTTTAATTATTGAATGGTAACCGCTTTCAATATGGTCGTTTTTCATCTTTTATATAATTTTTGGAAGAATTCTGCAAAATATTTGATGCTCCGTCACGTTCATACACAATTTTATGAGAACAAATTAAACGTAACGCTGTTATAAAACCGCAGCCGGCTCGGTTTCGTCCTAGAGAGTACAATCAAGAGAGCGCCGCATCGTCGATTCGTTACTTTCAATTGTTACACCGCCTACTCGATATTATTATACCTTCCTCATCGCTGGGGACGGCTATAAACGATCTCCATCCTGCTGAAATTACCACCTAAAGATCGGTAATTTAATATAGACCGAGTCGTTCTAGCAGTGCCTTCTTGTGCACGTGGTGCGCTTCCGGTTTGCTCGCACCGGATATAAGGTGGAGTTGCTACCCTATTATTTCTTTGTGTTTATCTCGTTCACTATCGAGTCGACCGGGGCCATTATCATATTTAGGAAAGTACGTTACGGATGGCGTCGAGCCACATTAACGAGTTTTTTCACTCATCGCCGTATTTAGCAGCCTTGAATTAGTAAAAACGGCAATTAAAGCGAATCAAACTGCGAACGTATTATTAGATTTTAGACGATGCAAAGCGAAGAATCAAGTGAAAGTCTCAAGACGCTATACGGCTATGTATTTCGCTGATTTTAAATTTTAAATTAGTCCATGACAATCGGACTATATTTTGAACGCTCTAAATGTTTGTTAGTTCCGGTATTTTTTTATTATTATTATTATTGTACATTGGAGCGCCGGGACCGGATTTTCTACCTGGCCTTCCTCCCCTCGGTAAAAACAGCTGTTCTTCCCCCTGAGCATATTGCAGATATATTCACGTGCACCTGGATATGAATCCTCGCCCCCCCTCAACATATATTTAAGCTGCTTTCTCGCAAATAATATATGGAGGTTTGTATTTTGCAGATGTTCGTGCACAGACATGTGTGATAGGTTTCAAATCGAATCGACCAAATTTTCTCAAAGCTCGGCATCTGCTAATAAGATCCAATTTACACCGTAAAAGATTATTTTCCATTTTCATTACCATTCATACATACAGGGTGTCCGGAAATTATGCGTCAAGACTTCAGGAGATGATTCCTCATAAAAAATTAAGGTCACAAAGTCCTATAACAATTTTTCGAAAACAATATTAACGGATATACGCATAAAAGTGTTTGAAGCCGTTTTTCTCAGAAACGGTTCATTTTATTGTATCGCAACAAGAGAATTTTTTTAAATAATTTTTGATACATGGTGCTGTTCAAATTTATAAAGTGGTGAAAACAAAAAAGTTGTGGACCATGGATCGAAGATCAAGGTCAGGTTAGACCCTTTGGCACTGGAACATTTGCATCATATTTGGAACATAAATCTACAAGGACACTAGTAATACATAGGAAAGACTTGGAAAAAATCCAATCACAAATAAAAAAGTTATCTAAGAAAAATTAAAAATAAAATGTTAATATTGAATTTTCGAAAAATTGTTATAGGACTTGGTGAGCCTAATTTCTTGTGAGGAATCACCTCCTGAAATCTTGACGCATAATTTCCGGACACCCTGCATACCTGACAAACAAACCATTTTTATTATTATTCCTAGTATAGACATTTTAGATGTTACACGTGTCTTACCGTAATTAAATATTTTTATTTTTGTTACAGCCTCCAGGTCATCTTCCAATGGTGGAGGTACCAACAATCTTCCCCCTCTTTTATTCCACAATGTGCACGGAGAGAACATAAGGATATCCAGGGACGGCACCGTCGCCAAACGCGTGGAAAGCTTCTGTAAGGGCATTGCGTTCAGTTCGCGCCCCGTCAAAATCAACGAAAAGGTAGGCCTTGAACTGTAGCTATCATTTGTCTTATAAAGCCTGTCTTACTGTTTAAAGCTCGTCTTACTAAAGGTTGTTTTACATTCTAGCGACTGAAGTTTTTTGTTTTTATTCTAGGTTTGCATCAAGTTTTTGGAGATCTCCAACAACTGGTCGGGGGTGATAAGATTCGGCTTCACCTACAACGACCCCACCAGCCTACGATACGGCCTTCCAAAATACGCCTGTCCCGACTTAACGAATAAACCTGGCTACTGGGCCAAAGCTCTCCCAGAGAGATTCTGCAGTCAGGGTACCATCCTGTTTTACTACGTCACCTCGACGGGAGACGTACATTTCGGCATCAACGGCGAAGAGAAAGGAATCTTTTTCAGTAGTGTCGAAACGCGCGGTCCCCTGTGGTGCTTAATAGACGTTTACGGCAATTCCACGGCTATAGAATTCGTGGATATCCGGCACCAACTCAACAATTCGTCCTCGACGAGATGCGGGGGAGCTCACAACTATGAAATCGTTGCTCCAAGGGCAGATCCAGTAGAGAGGATCACGTATCCCATGCAGCAGATGACGATCCAGCAAGCAGCGCCTAGGGAGGCCGAGGAGATGACGCTGCCGTTGTTGAGATACCAACCGTCCCACCTCAACTACCAAGCGGTGCCTTTCCACAGGACCAGGGGAAGGAATGTCAGATTTATGAGCAGCAATCGCAGCGTTGCATTTAGGACTGACTCGGAATTCTGCCAGGGTTATGTGTTCACCTCTAGGCCTCTACAGATAGGAGAAAGGATAGTTGTGCAAATTCTGGCCACGGAGCCGATGTTCCAAGGCTGTCTGGGATTAGGCCTCACGTCATGCGATCCCTCAACTCTTACTCAGAATGATTTACCAGACGATTCGAACTTCTTACTGGACAGGCCCGAGTATTGGGTCCTGAGCAGGGATTTCGCGAGGAATCTCAACAAAGGAGACGAAATAAGTTTCTGTATATCTCAAATGGGCGAGGTACAGATAAGCAGGAACGGAGGAGCACCCCTAGTAGTCATCCACGTAGACCAAACGCTGAGGCTGTGGGCTTTCTTCGACATATACGGTTCCACGCAGCGCATCCGCGTGCTCAGCAGCCCCAGCCCCATATCTCCCGCTAGGAATCCCGAGAGGAGGATAATCACTCCCACCGCCAGCGAATCCATCAACAGTATTAACAGTCAATCGGAAATCCGACGCAATTCGGCCATGCAGCAGTCCAACTCCAGGGTATGCTGCGTAGCGCCGGCGGACATCCAGGTGCAACCCAGCGCAAACGGGGGCACCGTCTTGTCCGTCATACTGCCTCCTACCCACGCCAGTATCATAAACGCCCCCGCGGCGCCTGTGCCCGTGAACCACCACCATCATAGTTCGCAGAATTCGGTGAACAGTCATCCTAGTCAGCATATCAGTCATCCAGGACATTCGAACCACTCGTCTTCGCCCATTTCGCCGGTTGCTGGGACCGTCATGGCCCCCGTGCCTACCTCTTCCAGCGTGCCTAGCGGCACTATGATGTCCACCTGCAGCAGTAACTATGTAGAGGTAAGCACCGATCACTTTTTCAATATGAATGTTATTCGGGTATTATTTTTACCTCAAAGACCTTAGAATTTTATTAATCTGATAGAATCGTTACATACGAAAAATTAATAAAAATATTGCACAAATTAAATCACTAGTTCCATAATTGGAAATGAATTCAAAATTATAAATGCAAACATAACCTCAATATTGGCAGGTGTTTTGTTCGCTTTTACTTCATTTAATATCAGATTTACAAGAACCTGAAATAATTACGATTAATTGCCATTAGCAATTGTAATCCACATTATTGAACTTGAAAATAAATTCTTGTTAGAAACATAACCTCAATTTAACTAGTGTCTGCTGAAACTATTTTAAAATAGTTTTGAAAAATGTTTGAAATATTGCACTCGTGGAAAACATCTATAATCTTATAAAGGTCGTACTTTTATTCTTAGTCTTAATAAAACATGCCTCAAAATGGTTGCCAGCATGTAATGGTTCAAAATTTGCTTACGCAGATTGGCGAAAATCACGATGTGGCTGACATCTGTTGATAGATTTCGGAACTGCTGTAAGGGTGAAGAACAAATTACTTGCATAAATAGAACCAGAAAAGTGCAGAATCTGCACAAGACAATTTGTAATAAGTTGGGTGTAGGGGTGAACAACAATCCAACAAATCAATTTTGTATGTGTAGCCAAATTTTCTATATTTTTTAGCAATTTTGCAAACTTTATCGAGATCATATGATACTTAGTTATAAAAAGTGTACAAAAAATGCAAAACATAAGCAAGAATAGTTACACAAAATCTCGGTGCTGTTCCCCAGTGCTCCTCTTACTGTACCTACTTCTGATATTTCCCTGCATAAATTTACCGTAGACCTGAAACTCTGTAAGCAGTGAAACATTAAATTGAGAATCGAAAAACCGATAACAAAACACATGAAAATATGTAGCAAGCATTTTCTTATAGAGGATTTTATGCTAGGTTATAACAAGATTACATTGTGAATTAATGAAGGATGTTTTTAAATCTGTGTTACACATTACACTGCTAATTTGCCCCATTTAATATTCATAGGGTGGCTGAACTAAAGCAGACGCCTGTAAACACAGCTTTTTGACAACTTGGAGCTTCTTACGTTCTTGTGTGGCTTCACCTTATCTTTTAGAGGCCGCACACCATTCCCCAAGTAGTCCAAGATACCTGTTACAGATATCTCGAACCGAGCCATCTGAATCTGAAAGGTTGAAGTCAACATACAAGAAACTCACTTTATAATCTTTAGCGGCAATTGTAATCAAATTGTTGTTCACCCTTACATCCGACATCCTGAATTTTACAGCGCCATCTAGTGGTACGTGAATGGAAATACGCGTTTGAGGTTATGTTTTTGACAGCTGTCAAATTAGTCGAATAATGTGTATTTTTACATGTTTCTGCATTCAATAATAGTTCTTTTCTTTCATTTCAGCCCATATCGGACTCGAGTTCGTATTCGACGCCGCTCTCATGGGCCGAACAGAACGGCGCCACCCTCACCGCCGGAGCGGAGTGCACGATCTGCTACGAGAACCCCATAGACGCGGTCCTGTATATGTGCGGGCATATGTGTATGTGCTACAACTGCGCGCTGCAGCAGTGGCGGGGCAAGGGAGGCGGACACTGCCCCCTGTGCAGGGCGGTGATCAGGGACGTCATCCGCACGTACAAGTCGTAGGGGGCGCCACCCGAGCATCGATCCTCGGCGCGGCGGGCAGACAGATCTGAGTTATTATGAGTGCTTCCAAATTTACTAATAATGAACTGGAAACTGCCTACAGTCAGGCTGGATTGCGTTCTCGCGTTTCTTTGAACATAAAAAAAGACTGAGTATTCGTTAAAATGATGGATGATAATATATTTTTTGTCAAGTTTGTTACTAGTGTTACTTTTAAATTGTTTAGACAAATATGACCAAAGAGTGGATTGTATGATTCGTGCTTAAAACGGCAGAGAATTAGTCATTCTGTTGTTTTTTTTTTCCACAAAAAATCTCGTGGATAGTCAGAACCTGTCAGAAGGCAGTTTAAACTTATTTATTTATTTTAATTCGTAAGAAAGCTGTGGCTATAATATTAGAAAAAAATTTTCCCGCATTCTCTAGTGAAGACAATAAAAAAAAAAGCGATACCTACAAAACTTTTAAAACGTCACCAGAGAATGCGTGAAACGGATGGTATTTAACGTTATTATTGAAAACCCACAAAAATATTGTTACTGTTTAACTTATATTATTATTTTGTGTAAAACGTATTTTTAATAATACATTCCTGAAAGTTAGCAGCCAGTGTTCAATCGGTTATTCTGAACTACGCTCCTGGCTACTGCGGGGGAGTAAAAATTTTTGTATATTAGAATTTTCTAGTCATATAAGAATGTACTGATTTAGTTCGACGAGTTAGTTCAATTATTATATTATCAAAACCAATAAAATGTTATCTATTACGAATTGTGACTTGTGTTATTCTTCCCTCTTCACCAACGCACATGTTTAAAAAAAATACTCATCTAAATAAAATAATCCCAATAGTACTAAGGAAATATATGTATACGTCGTTTAAGAATTTTTCTATTCCAGTTTCTTACCTTAGACAAAAACTGATAAACTCTACAGTTTAGATAAAAATTTAAAAAATAATAATTCAGAATAAATTTATTTGACTTGGCTTCAAACTAAAAATAAAATAAGTAATAATTGTGAAACGCTTTTATTTCTCATATATTAAATCAAGAATAATCTAATTTAATACTAGAATGTTTATTTATTCCCATTATAACTATCTGTCTATGTCGCCGAAAACGACATCTAGTGATGCTAAAATGAAAAATATTGGAATTATTTTAAGTTACTATAAAAGCCAGTATTATTCTTTCAAAATATGTCTGAAACATTTCTCTGCAAACATATCCGCTATTTTAGAGCAAATAGTTTCTGAAATCACTGCCACCTATCGCCTTATTCATGAATTTATCAAATTAAACGCCCCCTCTTAGTCTTCTTACTAATTTAGAAATTGTTTCAACAAGAAATGTCACAGTTTTTTATATATTTTTAGGTGATAAAATACCTTTCTAAAACAGTAAAAAAATAAAGAAATGTCAGGTTTATTTATTTATATTAAAGATAACCTATAAAATATTACTCAATATTTTTATTTACACATTTTAAAAGAGGAACAAATTTTTCATCACTTACCCAAAATAGCAACCAAATCAGCAAGAAAATCGGTTCTACTTCTAACTAAATAGTCCATGGCAGCCAAAGCTATGAAAGCTGGCGGCCTAATTTTGCACCGATATGGCTTCGAACTGCCGTCGGATACCAAATAAACACCAAATTCCCCTGAAGACAGATTAATTTATTTTCCAATTGTGGAAAAATGTGGTTTTTACGAGCGAGTTACTTTGGAAAAGCTATGAAATGTTATTTTTTCCCGAGAACTTTATAATTGATTTAATCATCGGCTAAATCGCAGCAGTCGTGCTTTTCAAAGGCGACGCGATTTAGCAGACGATAATTTAATCATTGTCCGCTAAATTGCGTCGCCTCTGGATAAGCACTTGTGTCGAGATTTAGCAGACGATGATTTAGTTTTTAACATGGACTAAAAACACAACAAACCTTTTGGATGTTCGATTGACGTGTAAGTTGCTCCCGCCGGCACTGGAAATCCTTGAGAAAAGAGCTTGAAATGGTGAATTACGCTTTCCATAGAAGTCTGAAAGAAACACACTTGCTTCCATAAGCGATATTCTACTGTTACACAAAAAAGTTTATAAAATTAAGTCAAACAGCTTCTTCGTTTGTTCGTCATGTTTCAAGAGAACCTAGCAAAATAAAATAAGATTGTTGGATATAACACAGTCTATTACACAGTCCGGCGTCTTCACGTCGGCTCCTTTGATGTCGAGGTCCCAGATTTCGTTTTTTTAGACGACCAAAAGACGACTGCGCATTTAGCCGCGCACATTCGCGCGCTCAAGGGGCACGGTGATTTGTGAAGAAATAGAATTTCTCCCACTTCGTCGTGTATATACGAATTTCATTGGTGTTCATTGCGCATTTAGCCGCGATTTAGCCACACCCTCTGGAACCTTCACTCGAAGAACTGTATAATAAACTGTGGATATAATACGAAATCTTTTAGGTAATATCACAGTCTATTATAGAGTCCTTCTTCTTCACGTCGGCTCCTTTGATGGCGAGGTCCCAGATTTCGTTTTTTTTTAGACGACTGCGCATTTAGTTGCGCGGTCAAGGGGCACGGTGATTTGTCAAGAAATAGATTTTCTCCCACTTCGTCGTATACAAATGAATTTCATTGGTGTTCATTGCGCATTTAGCCGCAACCTCTGGAACCTTCATTCGTCGAACTGTATAAACTGTGGTAATATTAAGTAGGAGGGAGGATCTTGACTTTGAAATTAAATCGGTAGCCAATAATAGCGATTAGTCTGTTAAATATAAACACCAACGCAAATATTTCACCAATAAGAATTGAAATATTATTGATAACATCACAGATTATACATTCAGCGTGAAATTCGGCCTTATATGGAAAAGTGACGTAAGAATCAAAATAATAACACATGTATTCTTTTATTTAACTACCGAAATATCTTTTAGTAAATCATGTATATAGAATATTCAGTTAAATTTTGTGCAGAGAAGAAGACATTTAATAAGTTCATTTAAAACATTTAAAGATAAAAAATATTTTAGGATAGTTGGTCTAAAACTAGCAAATAATATTCTTCTATTGAATTCAAGTGAAAAAATCTGGTAATTTGACCCTTAAATATAGGTTAGGTTAGGTTAAATAAAGGTTCCATAAGAACTATTTTTAAGAGCACTTAATTGATATGTAATTTCTCACAAAGTATTGCAGGTTGCATAGTTTGTGACATCACACTAATGCATTCACACTTTACTTCTTTCGGAATCACAGAATCTATATGTGTTTGTCTTTATAGTTCCTATAAAAGTAGTTCTACTTCCACAAACTACGTCATCAAATACGATCATTCAAAATGAAATAGTTTCGCGTACTTTGCACAAAACAATCGAATCGAATTCTTAAATATTTTCTGGCAATCTTTAAAACGAATAAAACGCGATTTAGAAAACGAAAGTTGTGCTGCTAACATCAAAAACACCTACCTTCATTTCAGCACGTTTTGGAGGAGAGATCTTGTGATCGTCCACTTTGATTTCACCTTGTGGCATCTTATTCATTATCTGTATTATGAGACGACACGACTGCCTCACTTCTTCCATTCTTAGTAAATACCTGAAGACATTTTTAACATTGCATTTCATTATTTTACAAACAACCTACATACCTCGTGTATATATCCCCACCTGTTCCCACCGGAGCATCAAATTCCAGTTCATCGTAAATTTCGTACGGACAGGTTTTTCTTATGTCCCATTTAACGCCTGTCGCCCTTAATGCTACCCCACTAAAAACATATTAGTAACAGTTACTTCGAAGCATGTTACTTATACATAGATCCAAAATGGCTGATAGTGATGGCGTAAAAGTTATTAAAAGTAATCTCTATCTATTCAAAACAAACACAAATTACATGCTACTGTCAAAATTATCGATTTCACAAACTTAGCCTACCAGTGCCACCATTTTTGGAAAAGGAAGATGCTAAATGAGCAACAAATACATATTTCTAAATAACGTGCATCCATTTTGGATCTTGTATCACAAATTGTATAATTTATAAGAATCAACAAAAAGGTTTATTACTTACGTCAGGCCTCTGTTCAAAGCGCCGTGAGCCGTCGTGACGCCTACACCTACGGTCCTTGCAAGAAAAAGTCGATTTTTCGTGATACAGTCTTCCACTTCATCGATTCTTTCCGGTATTTTCGAAATCACCTCGTAAATATCGTCCAGCAAACCTATAGGTATGTCCTTGAAGAGAACAGTAAATTTGAACCTATTTCATTAGTAAAATGGTTTCTCTAATGTCGAAATTCGATTGTTTTTATAAATTTTTAGAGACTAGATTAGAAAGCAGCTATATGTTTGATTGAGGTACTACTGCTCATTATATTCTTACTTGATTCACTCCACCCACTCGAAAATATCCTGCATGCATCCTGGACCCACAAACTCTTTCGCAGAATTCGTAGCACTTCTCCCGCTCCTCAAAGACCCAAAACAAAGGCGTGATAGCGCCCACATCTAATGTTAAAAACGCCACCGCTGCCAAATGGTTCATAATTCTTGTGATTTCAGAGAAGAGGGTCCTTATAAATTTCGCTCTTCTGGGAACTTGTACGTCTAGAAGCTTCTCAACGGCCAAGCAATATGCATGTTCGTTGCAGAGGCACGACAGGTAATCTAAGCGATCGAAATATGGTAGTGCCTGGGTGTAGGTCTTGTTTTCTATTAATTTTTCAGTGCCTCTGTGTAGGAGTCCGATGTGGGGGTCCGCACGTTTCACTATCTAACAATGCATGGTTATCTTTTTTAAAGTTAAGTGTGTAGTTTGCCAATAAAGACTTTAGTGTTTCAGTTGGTAAGAGTTATATTGGTAACGTTTAGTGATTTTATCACCGAATATCACGATAACAATCGAATGAAACATTCACCACTGACATTATTACGCGATGTGCAATATAGAAAGAGAACGTTTTAGGAAAACAATGACATATTTTAAACAACTTGAGGTAGTATATATTTCAAATTTACCTCTCCATCCAGTAAACATATTAGCCTTAGACAACCGTGAGCTGCTGGGTGGGCAGGGCCAAAATTGATTTGCATATTTTGCACCTTGACTTCCTTGGGCGGCTTTTTGGCGCTCCACGGAGGAATTTTCCACTTAGACGTAACAGCGTCGGGGTACATAACAGGGCCTTTGAACTGCTCAAAATATTCCTCGTCTGGGTACCAATGTTTGGCTCTCGAAGAGTTTATCATTGGAATTAAAAAGCGTTTTGAAGGAACAGATTTGAAAAAGTTCATCATGTTTGTCATTTTTGACATCTAGATGTGACGAGAAAATAACATATTTATTAAATATACACAGAGTGTTATATAATTGACGTTTAGGAATTAGAACAAGCTATTTACACATTTCATAATATTTATAGTATATTTATAGCAAATATATTTCCTTTAAACATCTTGGTTTCTATAATTGAAATTCTGTACGCATTGTAATATTAATTTTTTTATTTATTTATAATTACCAACACGAACGAAAAAAGATAAATTATTGGTCAATGTATTCAGACCATTGAACAATAATTGATTGATTGATTTGCGGTACTCACTGCAGTTTTATTAAGAAATAGAACTGTTGCAAACTCCAGCTCATGTCCGACAATGTATTTTCTCATAAGATTATTCATTCTATATTTAAACGCATAGTAATCATAAAATATATAGAACCCAGAAGCGGCAGTAAATTTGGTAATATTCACTGAAATGTACGATGTGGAATACTCTTAGTTCCACTGCGCGTCCATATAAACTGACAAACCTAGGAGCAGACAAAAGGAGGCACATGATACTCAGCAAAGAAATACTTCATTGTGCGTATATGCGTGCGAGAGAGACAATCATCTTCACGTACGATATGAATTGTGTTCTTAATTTCCCATTATTTTGTTTGTAAACACGTCATTGGCGTACAGTGTGGTTAACCAGTACATTCTTTTGTCTTGTATCTCGTTAGTGTTATTCTTTGTGTATTTTTGTGGGTGTTATTGTTGGAACATGTCATGTTTTATAAGGGATTCTTCATATCCAGAATTCAATTTAATTTCAATTCACAATCAGCTAAATCTTTATTGCTCCGCCATTGCTAGGAGGCGCAAAACAAATATGGCGCTGATCATGATAGTAATCTATTCTCGCAGCTTGACAAGCATTCCAGTTATCATAATATAAAATTTCATTTCAGTGGTAATATTGCAGTAACTTAGCTGTTATAAGTTGGTTGCGCCACAGTTTATTATACAGTTCGTCGAGTAAAGGTTCCAGAGGGTGTGGCTAAATCGCGGCTAAATGCGCAATGAACACCAATGAAATTCATATGTACACGACGAAGTGGGAGAAATTCTATTTCTTGACAAATCACCGTGACCCTTGAGCGCGCGAATGTGCGCAGCTAAATGTGCAGTCGTCTTTTGGTCGTCAAAAAAAACGAAATCTGGGACCTCGACATCAAAGGAGCCGATGTGAAGACGTCGTACTGTATAATAGACTGTGGTTGCGCTAACAAGGTATATATATATATATATATATATATATATATATATATATATATATATATATATATATATATATATATATATATACAAATAAAAGAGAATTTAATATATTTTCAAAATAGTTTATTAAAAACGAACAAATAAAAATTAAAAAAGGAACTGATATATTATGTTAAAGCGCGTTTTTTTACTATAAAGGGGACCCTGTTTTGTTGTCCTTAACTTTGGTAAAGAAGAGAGCACATAAAAAGTTACTTTTTAAGATGTTTTTTTTATGACACTATTTTCGTTATACAGGGTGTTCAACTTAATGTATTTAGCCAAGGCCAGTGCCGTAATTATGGGGATTAGTTCACAATTGAACCCCCTAAAACTTTACGCCACTGATTGAATATATTTCAGTAGATTCATTCAGTTGATAGATGTTAATATTTAATTTGTTTTTTTCTATTATCTAAAAATTTTTCCATTTTATTCTTTCACTCAATCTTTGAGTTATACCATTTGTGTGACACAAGTCTTAACAATATCACTCGATATGAGAATAAAAATGTATGGGTACAATTGACCTACTCGACTACCCTACCACAACTCACAAGATTATTAAAAGGCAAAGTTTATACAACAATGTACAATGCAGAAAATCTATTAAATCATATTCGAAGAGCTTGTATTGAAATAATTGATAATGAACGGACAAGACATTTTTAAGAAATCGACATTATTGTCGCTTTCGAACGATTAAACGATGAAAATAAAGTGCCATAAAGAAAAATTATACGTGCTCTATGTTTACCAAAATTAAGAAAAATAAACAGACACCCTGTATATATAATGATATGTGTATTGTATAAACTATTCACTGTCATTTATTTCATATATAAATCATTGCGTGTTCCTTGAAAACGCCTGCCAAGGCACGTTCCACAACTGCAAATCGCCCTGAGCAGTCCCAAGCGCAATTAAACTCGTCCTAAATAAAAAAATACCATTTTCAGCAATGACGATTAAAACCTACAATAAACATCACTTACTTGTCGCAATTGACAGCCAAGCTGCTCAAAATTTGCTTGTTAACCTTCTCGTTGGTAATATTCTCCACCGCCCTCCCAGTGATCAAATGGAAGATCTCCAAGACGCCGTTCAGCCCGCAACCGGCCACTAACTTGTCCTCGTGGGGCACAAACGTTAAATCGCTCAAGGGATTCCTCATGAAGATGACTTGAGCGGGCTCCTCCTAAAATAAATATGAAAAAAATCACATCAAACGAGCGGAAGGTCATATACCTGCCCGAAAAGGTATATCCTGATCTCGGCATCAGTCCCGCTTGTCATGAACATGTCGTTACGGTTCGGCGATATACTGACTGAGGTTATTTCTCCCTCGTGCGGCTCGTAATACTTAAACGCAGGGTCTAATAAGGGTTCCTCTTTGGTGCTACCTGAAAGACGACATAAATTTCTCGAAAACCCGACTTTTTCCAAATACCTTTGAGTGGTGTCGCGCCCAACACCGAGCACTGCACTATAAGCCCGCCTTCTATCCCAACAACAAACAAATCCGGCACGTGTTTGGAAAAATCAAAGCAAACAACGCCACGACCCACTTTCCTCTCCACGTGCTCCGGAGTTTCTGCGGTTCGATGAACGCTCCCCAAAATCGGAGGTTTTATCTTGTACCTAAACAAAAACTTTGGAAATATTTCTGAAACGACTGACTATCGCACTGACTTAGCCTTGGTGGTTAACGTTGCGTTAGCAGAATTGAACGTCCACAGCTTTAGAAGCCCGTCGGTGCTAGACGAGGCTAAAATGATCGATTTCGAGGAGTTTATGTCTGTTATCCAAGATAGCTGGGTCACCATTTCTTCGTGGGCACTCGCGGTGGTTATGACGTCGTCACCTTCATCGTTTTGTATGTTCCAAATAATAATTCCACCTATTTTGAAAAAGAAACACTTAAAAACTGTTTTGAGACGATAGAGCTGGTAATTACCTGCAAACGTTCCTGCGGCTAGTATAGCCGGGTGGACAGGATGAAATTTTAAGCTCATAACGCAGCTCTCCGTAGACAATTTTGTTCTCGGTACATCAGGCAGTCTTTCGTCTCTAAAATATCTGTAAAACTACACTTGTAACTACTACGTAAGACGTACCTGTTAAGAGTATAAATAAGGACTTCCCCCAAGTGATAACACCAAGATGTATGTTCATAGTTAAACGTGACAGCGATAGTCTTCCCAGTTCTGTTCCAAGTCAACGAGGAAATTTTAGTAGCCTAGAAACCACAACTAAACTCTTTGTAAGTGTTCTATGAGAAGTGGTCTTACCTTATCGCCGCTGTCACCAGTTTTGAAAACGTTTACAGTCTGTAAAAGTTTACAATTCGCATCGCTCCTGTCTTTGGCCAGTCTGTATCCCCTGAAAGCTCTAGAATTATTCGCATTATCAATCTCTTTTTTAACCCTTGGGTATATTTTGGACAACCAATTGGCTAATTTTTCCATATCAGCTTCCGAGGTTGTTTTTAAGACAGTTTCATCCGCCATGGTCTGCACCTGAAAAGATATGTAGATTTTTTAATATATTACTTGTGTATTATTTAATTAGGTACCTCAGTACTGATTGTTGCTCGAGTGCTAGTGCCTTTTTCTGCGACACCAAATTCAGTCGTTTGCGTAGAAGTTTCTGATGATACTCTGAAAAGGTAATACACATTCACAAACTATAAAAGTTAATAAAGGGAAATTCCACTTCATTTACTTTTTCACTTTCCATTTTGATTCGAATCCGACACATTCGTTATGTTTTGTTCCAAACATCGTTGTATTACAATGCAATGATATGAAAGTTTAATCGATGAGGTTCAAATTTGAATTACTTTTGTTGACATTGAAGAACAACGGAACAAAAACAAAATTCAAGTTATGCTAACTCATTAAACACAAAAGTACAGAACAGAAAAGATCTAGAAGCACAACAATATTCTGTGGTAGAAGACTGTATAGAAATTTGGGGTTATGATATTTGTTTACCTTCTGTCAACCGAATGTGAAGTAAATAAAAAGAATTACTGAAAAATGAATCCAACTGAAAATTATACATGCATTAATTGTGGTAGACCAGTTAAGGATCTATATAAAAAATATAGTGCAACTGTTTTAAAGTTAACAGAATGTGTAATATTACTACCCTGACAGAAATCGAAACATTTCTAAAATTATTTTTGTTTAGGAACACTGTAAAAATATAGCTGACAAGTATTTAGAGTATGACACAGTCATTATCATAATAGATCTGATTCTGCTAAGGCTAATGGCTTTTAGGCATATATTATTAAATTCAAAATTTAAGGTAAAATAAAAACTGTGAAAGGTATTTCATTTATGGTTATTTTTTTTTTTAGAATTTTTGGAAACTTTCGATAGTATTATTGCTGTTAGAAACTTACATACAATGGTCGGTAACTGTAAAACACGTTCCAAAGGAAACGGAACTAAACATTTCCGAACCTTATTTAACTGAACCAGATATATATTTAGAAGATATAAAGTTTTATATGCTGGGATTTGACATAATAATGTGTAATAATTTTCCAAAAAATTAATTCCAGTTAATTGTGAATGGATTTTTTCAGCTACAATTTGTTATGTGGTAACTATTTACTTTTTCACTATTATTTATACATTCTTCAAAAAACGAACGAGGATATCACTCCTAATGATCTATAAAATGGTAACCATATCAAGTACGGGATTGTTTTTATTTCTACCGTCGTTAATATGGGACGTGAGTGTACACAATTTTCACCTTCATTTCATATCTGTTTATTCTACGCTGTCCCAATTGTTGGCGTACAAAGGTATTGTGAAGTACCCTGCTTGTAGCGTAATTATGAATTTATTTTATTTTAGCTCTATCTAACTGTGAAAAAGTGTGGACTCTTACAATTATATTATCGTGCATTTTAATTAAATTGTATATTAGAAATATTTTTAACAGTGCCATTTATCTAAACAATTTTTTACCTGATTAAATAAACTAATTGTTGTACATTCTGATGTTTCAATATTAAAGTGTCATTGGAAGTCAAAAAATGGCACGGGAAAGAAGGGGTTCATACAAAAGTGGGTATTGGGTATGGGATGAGATGTGTGACGAATTGTTATTCGTAAGGTAATGAAAAATCTATGTTAGTTTTAAATATATTAAGCATTATTTAGTCGAGATTCCATAACATACGGGAAAAGTACTCTGCCTACCACCGCGTCGATTACGTCACAACTTCCACCCCAACATCATCGACAAACGTGTGTTTCATTCAAAGATACTGTGGGGACCATAGGCCAAGTATGTATTTAAAAAAATAAAATAGCGGTTAAACGTTAACTGAATTTACAGCTGGAATTCCGAAAGATATATCAGAGGAAAGTAAAGTTGACAGAACCC
This sequence comes from Monochamus alternatus, assembly GCA_037114965.1. Taxonomy (NCBI): domain Eukaryota; kingdom Metazoa; phylum Arthropoda; class Insecta; order Coleoptera; family Cerambycidae; genus Monochamus; species Monochamus alternatus. The sequence goes on along the minus strand of CM073435.1, from coordinate 49,250,082 downwards.
GATGTTGTAACTATTCAAGATATCAAAGACGCCGTCATCTTTAGTGCCGATGCGGCAGGCTTGACGCCAGAATTCATCAGTTATTTCCATTCGGAGGCGATGGACCGCTTTCTGAGGTCTTTGATAATCTACTTCCAGTACTATTTTCAGGTAAAAACTAAGTTATTGGGAAATGGCGCTAAGTATTTATTCCCGTTTTCGTCTAATATAACATGTAGTTTCATCTAAAATGATAGCGATCAATGAATTTTCACTTTTAACTTATGTTCAATAACTTTTCGTTACGCAGGGTATTCAAATTTTGAAGAATTAAATTTAAAATTTTATAATTATGCACTATAATAGCCCTCTAAAACGAATTTAGCGATTTTTTTTAATTGTAGACTCTCAACATTAGTTCTTATCCACTGATCAATAGAGATCGAGATCTAATTGAACTACTCAGAACTTCCAGTAGTTCAACAATTATTTTGAGAGTGTGTCATTAGTATTATAATAGATTGTACCTATGTAATTTTTAAAAGATAACAGTAAGATCAAGAGTACCTTTTTTCGGGAAATAGATCCAAATTTTATACACTGAAATTATTTTTCAACAATGGCACAGAAGTTTAAAGGATTTAAAAGTGAATAAAACACCATTGCCTTTAGCTAAAAAATATTTTTCACGGCAAAATATCATTATTTTATTATTATTGCTGTGTCCAGATAAAAAAAAATATATTTAAGTTAGCAGACAGTAAAAAAAAATTATAAATATTTTTTTAAATATTTAGGGAAAAATATTATAGGAGATCTTTAAATCAAATGCAATTGTATTTTGCTGCTCCTGTTTTAAAATATGTAAGCTAAAAGGTTGTTAAGGAGACTTTTATGAAAAGCCATCTGTATAAACCAATGCTTTTTGCTTCTAATTTTTAATTAATTTTATTTTGTTTCTTATTTTATTTTTTTTTTTTTTGCTGTTTAAACTCTTTTGTAAACACGAAGACAAAATTAACTTCTTTTTTTTAACGTTTACACGCAATTGAGCAGATATGGAACACTCTGCAGCTACGCAGGAAAGAAGCCAAGCGCAAACTGAGGCAACCCATCGTAACCGTCTTAGAAAATCATATCCGAGACGATCTCTCCGACATGCGAAGCATGGTAGCCAGAGATTACGCCGTTATCCTGTTGGGCATCGGTGACGCAAAGAAGTTCCACCATATGAACAACCAAAATAACGAGTCGTTCTCCGATCGAGACAGAAGGCTTTTTGAGCCTCTTGTGTTGATGGCGACGAGAGTAGTGTGGATAGCCTTGTGCAGGCGGTATTTGTCGCTCATCGGTTAGACATTCATTATTCTTTTCTATAGCTTTATATTAAATGTCTTCCTTTAGAAAAGGAGTTGAACAGACTGCTGAGGACAAAAATATTCAGTCCGTACGAACACAAACTGGTGAAAAACTCAGCGTTCGATACCACTCCTGAGGAGGACAGAATTCTCCTGGGCAAAGCCTGTAGGTCCGAGCAGAAACTCCTGCACAGGTCCCCGGCTGTTCAGGAAATCATTTTTGACAACCACGACTACAGAATGCTGTCCATCGGAGTTACCGATCTCAACTGGTACTCGAATGGAGAACACTTTGTTACATTCATGTAACTTTACGTGGTTTTAGTTACGACAAGAGGCAATTGTTCTTAGAAGCTGCTTATTCCGCACCAGAGGAAGAGCTGGAGAAACTGCAGGTACCCGTGGGTATTCTAGGAATACCACGGAAATACTTCGACCCGATGCTGAAACCTAGAGAACTATCCACTACGAGGAGGATGAGTACTATGAAACCGATACCGGACTTCATTATGCCGCCGATGTTCTCATACGAGTAAGATATTGTTTTAATAATTCATCACGTTTCCATTGCTTAATTTTCAGTACAAACTCTAATACTCTGCCAAAAGAACCGAGTAAGTATCAGGAGACCGAAGCGACAAAAGAGGCTAGAAAGAGACAATGCCAAGTGTGGCGCCAATATGTCGACTCTGGTATGTTCAGATCGAAGGAGATGTCCATAGGCATCGCCTCTTCTGTGGTAGGAGCGAAAATCAATTGAACATAACTTACTTAAATAAATTGTTGTGACATCAAGATATTTATTTATTGTTAAATATTCATCGTTCAAGATGTACGTAGCATTTCGATAATGAATTTTTTTTTTTTAATTCACAAATTAACGTTTCGGTTGAGTGTTATCTTTTAAAAAAAATAGCTCAGAATGCATTCGAGCCTTAATTATGATTATACATATAAATATTTTTTTAAAATGTGATTATAATTTGATATTAAAGTGAAACAACATAATTCCTCTTGAAGCAAGATTGCGCTGTAGTATTGTAAATGCAGTGTTGCCACTACAATACGGTTAGGAAGATGGTTGATAGAAAAAATATATTGGAAATATATATTTAGTATTTAAACAAAATCAATTTTAGAGAACATATATTGAATTTTATTAGTCTTCAGTTATTTCTTGTTTTATTAATTCATGGAAAAAGAATTTAATTTTCTAGAAAAATATTTTCCTTAATATGCAAAAATAAGGTGTGTCTTTACTTTAATTGATTATAAATAATTTTTTTGTTCAGAAATTGTTCATTTTTCCATAAAATTAACAATTTCTCAGACCTTTTTTGTTTAGAATGAATCAGGGGCAGTAAGAAAAAAGTTACGTATTACACATGTTTTAGGAGTGACTTTTTCTACGCCTTGCCTTCTCAGTAGTAGAAAATGTTTATTTAATTTCACATTTGCTATGGAAACAAAATTTGTGCTGTATGTTGGGTTGCATAATTCGATGATGTCACTTATTAGTATTGTAAATGCAGTGTTGCCACTACACACTTTCAAGTTAAAATCCCTACAAACGCTACTGTTAAGGAAATGATTGCAATATTTGAAGTATGGAATATTTAAACAAAAACGGGTATAAGAAACATTAAAATCATGCTATTCGTTTATTTCTTGTACTTATATATAAAAAAATGTATGTACTTAATATTAAAAGAAAGTATTTTCCTTAATATACTTAAACAACTGATTCTGGTCCAAATATACCTGCAGGTTAGTTTTGGTATCGTTCAGTTCGAAAAGAGGTACATTCTCGCTGGCTCTTTGATTTATAACGATCGTGTAGCGATAACCCACCCTCTTTGCGTCTAAATGCCTCCTGCCGATAGTCAACAACAGACGATCGTCTAGAACTACATCATCGTTTAGTTCTGGTAAGTGTGCTTCCAAATCGTCATACAATCGCTCCGCTATATCTTTCGTACTTTTCTCTTCTTTGCTTCCAGCCTTTGGAGGTAAAATGATTACGTTGTAAGGAGCCAAAATGTCGGGCCACCTCATTTCTTGTTCTGACGAGAGAACTTCTACAGATGCAGCTAGAATTCTGCTTAAACCTAAACCGTAACAACCCATTTGGAGGTTCTCTGGTTTACCCTTTTTCGATAGAAACCTCGCTTTCAACGGCTTTGAATATTTATCTCCCAACAAGAAAGTATGGCCGACCTAAAAGTTACAATTTTAAATACGTTATTATTAAAATTTTGTTAATATATACTTCGATGCAGTTACTTATGTCCACTAAAGTCCCTTCTCCACATTCTGGACAAGTGTGAGTTTTACACAGCTCTAAATTTGCCGAAAAATTACACTTTTTACATGATAATACTTTGTCTTCGCCGATATCGGCTTTAAAATGGAATTCGTGCGATAAAGTCCCTCCTATATTTCCTGTTGCTCCCAACACTACATAATTAAATTATTAATTAATAAGTGAAAATTGACATGCAATCGTTACCTTTCACGAAATCAATTCCGATTCTTTTAAAAATTTTATTATAGCCTTCACATATCTCGTCGTACGTTCGTTTAGCTGACTGCACGTCGATATCAAAAGTATACATATCTTTCATTAGGAATTCCCTTCCTCGCATCAATCCAAAACGTGGCTTCATCTCGTCACGAAATTTACTAGTAATCTGATATAATCGCAACGGGAATTGCTTATACGACAAGGGAGAAACTGATGAAATTAAATCACTCACTGCTTCTTCGTGTGTCTAGAACAAGTTATTTGCAGTTATTACTTATAACCACGTCCTTTGAAAAGGAATTTACCTACAGGGCTTAGTACATAGCTGTGGTTATGGCGATCTTTCAACTGAAACAATTCCGAACCTGCATTTTCTAATCTGCCTGCAACGAAATATTGTAAAAACAGTAGTTAATTAAAACGTGATTAGTTACCGCTGCTTTCCCACAATTTTGTATTGATTAGGCTGGGAAACATTACTTTCTGGCCACCAAGCTTAAACATCTCGTCGTCAACTATATTTTTAAGCTTATTCAAAGACTTTATGCCTAAAGGTAGAAAATGAAAAGAGCCTGGATTCGCTTGTTGGATTATTCCCAATTCTAACATTAACTGAAATAGCTGTGAATCAATTTAATTAAGTAAAAGTAGCCGTAACTAACCCTTTGGCTTTTTGAGGTTACGTCTTTGTGGCTTACATTAGCCGTTTTAGAAACAACAGTAATTGGTTGAAATATCCTAGACAAACAGTGTCTGGTATTAATTGCCATTATAACTTATTAATATACTGAATAAAATTTTAAAAATGCATGTAAAAATGTTAGGTTAGATGTATTTTTGTTGTGGTTTCTATGGTGGTGCCTAAACGACCTTGAACTTTTTGCCTACCAATCATGCAGTAGTTAAAATGAAACATAGGAGTTAACAAAGTTGGCCATAATGGCCATCCTTAGTCATAAGATTGATAGGGATAGGTTTGGTGATGGTGTCATTTTGACTGAGTTTCCTGATTAATTTTTAGGTAATTATTTACATTGTGGAATCCGCTCAAAAATGCTTGAAATTTTAACTACTACCCTATTTTGGCGGCTGCTACTCTTACTATCCCTTCCACTGTTGAAATTTTCTTTTCAAAATGGACTGCATTAGTGGCATTTCTCTGATTAGTGGCCATGTCAAGAATTAGGCAACCAGCGTTACAAGTCTCATAAGAAAACTGGCGCGAAAACTTACCTATAAAAGAAAGAGAGTCACAATGAAATTATAACAATATTACATCCTACTACTTCTTTATTCAATTGCCATATTTATTTTAAAAGTATCTGGCAGATCTTGTTTAGGTATAGAAGATTAAGTTACAATTTGACCAGTGTTGATTTTAATATGTTTAATTAAATCATATAAAACTTTTATAACAGTTCCACTAATCTGAATGTGAACGTAGCGTTAATTTTATTTGCACTAAACACCTGACATACTGACAATACTGACGATTGCAACCTGCAACGATATATTTTATACAATAAAATTTAAAAATGACGATAGTGAAATTAGCTTTAGAAAGCAAGCGAGAACAAGACATATTTCTGTTTTGTGACGTAATAAACAAAATATATTTCTGTAATTTGTTATTATGTGTTTTCAGAATATTCAGTAGTTCGCTATCTTCCTCTAATACATAAAACGATTTTAGTTTGCTAACATGATAACAAATTGTAGAAACATATCTTGCTTCCGTTTATACATCACAAAATAGAATTCTATCTTATCATGTCTCCATTGCAGTTTTTTACTTATCGAGAATTTTTCCAGTATATAAAAGTCATTCCTATATTAAAAACAATTTTTCTAATTTTCAGCAAATCGTTCCTTTTCCGTTAGTGATCTAGGGTCTGTCAAAATCATCGCTCTTTCAAATAATGTTCCTTTATCTATGCTCTCAAACCATGCACTGAAATGTAATTTTATGATGACTGGAATGCCCTAAAAGCTGCTCGAATGGGATTACTCATGATCAGCGACATATTTGTTTTGTGCCTCTAGCAGTGGGGGCTTAGCTGATTGTGAATTGAAATGAAATTAAATTCTGGATATGAAGAATTACTTCGTGCTATATGCTGGTTAATTTTAAAGTCCCTTATAAAACATGACATGTTCCAACAATAACACTAACGAGATACAAGATAAAAGAAGAAACCACCCTGTACGCCAATGACGTTTTTTCAAACAAAATAATGGGAAATTAAGAACACAATTCATATCGTACGTGCAGATGGTTGTCTCTCTCTCACCCACATACATAACCAATGAAGTATGTCCTGCTGAGTTTCGTGTGCTTTCTTTTGTCTGCTCCTAGGTGTGGTACCTTTATTTGGATGCGCAATGGAACTAAACGCATTCCAAATGATTCCAACATTTTAGTGAAACCATGGAGAAATTTTACTCCATAGATAAAGGATTTTAGTTGTCCTGCGCAGTATGGAAGAAGTTCAAAAAATAAAAATTTAAAAATCCCATTTCAGCAATTAAAATCATGTTTTTTTCTCATTTCATTAACTTCACACCTAATTAGCTCTATTAATTGTATTTGAATTAACCTACCAAACACAACCAAGGAATAATACGTTAAATAATATATTTTTCCTTCTTTTATGAAAATACTTTACTAGGAACTATTAAAACTATAATTACATGCTATTTTAAAGATATATACTGTATGGTGTTGTAAATAGTGAATATATGAGTGTTGTGCGAGTATACAGGTTACAATTTTGAATAATCTTCATGAGAATCACATCTGATCGTCAGCAATCTCAAAAACAAGGGGGCAACTAAAATATCAAGCATTTTTGAGCGCTTCCGCTAATGTAAATAATGACCAAATCATATTTTTATCAAAATACTATTAAAATAATTCAGCATCACAGAAAAATGGGAGCGTCCGTCATTTCATTCATTGTATTAACTGTTTTCTGGGGAGGAATCGGAGGTGTTTTGCCTATATTTGTACCTAAAGGACCTAACAGAAGGTAAGCTCAACTGTGTTACTTGTTAAACTTTATCTCGAAACTTATCTTTCATAGCATCATCCAAGCTATCCTGATGTTAACGGGAGTGTGCTGTTGGCTATTGTAAGTACACATTTACTTTTTCCTAACAAATAGTCACGTGATCTAGTTCGACAAAATTTAAGGTTTACTCAAATTTATTCTTTCAGCTGGTTGTGCTGCTATGTAGCGCAAATGAACCCACTCATTGGCCCCAAAATTAAGCCATTTCTAATTCTTATAATGGCTCGTCAATGGGTAAGATAACTTTGTCGATTAAAATGTGTTTGCGAATACATTCATTGAAAATTTAATCAAATTTGAATTTTTCTTTCAGGGCAGCCCCATCCAATAAAAAGCACTTTATCTTGTGACATGATTTTTCGCAAAAGCCTGTTGTTTCAGTAGTATAGAAAGCATGTGTATTATATTTGTTTATCTCTTCTGTTTAAGGATATTAAAACAGTAATTAGTTGAAATATCTGCTGTTAATGCTGGTTTAGAATTAATGTAAAAATGTTAGGTTACAGATATTAATAAAATTATTTTTGTTGTGGTAGAATTGACTAAGCAACTTTTTGCCTACTAATCATAGAGTAGTTAAAATGAAACATGGGAGTTGACAATTAATTAAAGTTGGCCAACCTGTTAGTCATATGATTGATAGGTGATAGTGGTATCTTGCAGTCGATTCTCGTGATTAAATCTTGTTTTTATCAAATCAGTATTAAAATAAATCAGCTGCACAGAAAAAATGGGAGCGTCCGTGATCCCTTTCATTGTGTTCACCGTTCTGTGGGGAGGAATCGGTGCTGTTTTGCCCATAGTTGTACCTAAAGGACCTAACAGGGGGTAAGCTCAACTGTATTTTTTGTTAAACTATATCACAAGACTTATATTTCATAGGATCATCCAAGTTGTTTTGATGTTAACGGGGGCGTGTTGTTGGCTATTGTAAGTACACATTTATTTTCTTAAAAACTAGTCACATGATTTAGTTCGACCCGATTTACTCAAAATTATGCTTTTAGCTGGTTGTGCTGCTATGTAGCGCAAATGAACCCTCTCATCGGCCCCAAAATTGAGAAAGAGGCAATTCTTATAATGGCTCGTCAATGGGTAAGATAATTTTGTCGATAAAAATTTGTTTGCTCACTGAAAATTTAAATGTTTCTTTTAGGGCAACCCCATCCAATAGAAAGCGCTTTATCTTGCATTCCATCTTGTGACTTCTGATTCATCCCAAAAGTCTATTGTAGTTGGTTTTAAATTCCACACGTAATTATTTAAATTGTACAGAAAGCATGTATATTATATTTATTTACCTCTTCCGTTTTACGTATATTAATATTTGAATTTTATTTCTTTGTAAATTAGTTTTGTCATATACAGTTTTATTTTATGGAAAATAAATTGTTGTAAGTTTATGTTTGCGACTTTTTTAATTACGAGTTAATAATTCCTCTCAAATATTACAATAAGATAGTTCTAACTAACGCATTAATAACTTGGTAAGGATCTGCATCAGCTGCTGGCCTCCGATCTTCAAGAAATCCTTTCTTGTTACGTGATACAAGTAGCGAAATTCTGACGGAGACAGTCCTATCACCAACTCCCGAAGAGAATACGTCGATGTTGCTGGTCTCGTTCCTTCCCGTCAGCCTTTTCCTGTTCTCTATGCCTCCGCTCAGATCGTACACCGCTATATGTTCCTTGTGCTTCTTTTCGAGTTTCTTCACCGCTTCTTCTATGTGCTTCAGCCCGTCGTCTTCTCTCATTTGTTTTGTAGAAAAATTTACATGCATACCTAAAGATTAAGTACGTTTGTAAATGTAATAACATGATATATTTATTAAACCTGATCCGTTCAAGTGTGGGTATGGTTTAGCCTCGTAGGAAATAGTGACTCCAAAGTCTTCTGTGACTTTGGCAAGTAGAAACCTTCCCATCCACAAATCATCACCTGCTTTAATGCTTAACGTCGGGCCGGTTTGAAATTCCCACTGACTGGGCATTACTTCTGCATTTATTCCATAAATTTCTATGTTGCAATAGAGGCAGCAACGGTAAAACGCTTCTATTATTGCACGTCCGACAACATTGTTTCCTCCCACTCCGCAGTAACTGATGACTGAAATTTGTATAAAACGTGGATACGTGACAAATTTTTTTTATACATTTTTACCATCTTTCGAGGGTTCTCCATTCACAGGCCATCCGAAAGGCCTCCGATCCGAACCAACATAAATAAACTCCTGTTCGAAACCAAATTTTACCTCATGTTCGCACACCTTACTCAACGCTTCAACGCACTTCTGTCTATTGTTGCTTTTGGTAGGTTTCTCCTCGGAATCGTACGTTTCACACAGTACCAGCTTGTCATTGCCTCGCAAGAAGGGGTCTTTGTACATGGCAACGGGTACTAAGTAACAATCAGAGTTACGTACTACGCCCTGCCCCGTACTACTTCCGTCGAACGACCACCTCGGCAGTTCTTTGTAGCTTGTGGGTATGAAATCCAAAGTGCGGGTCTTACATCGCAAATTTATGCCCGAACCATCGACCCACACGTAGCAAGCTTGTACTTTACATTCCGGAACCGGCAAATCCATATACCTAAACGTCTTGTTTAGCGTGAACCGTACCATATGCTAAGTAGAGTTTTACCTGTTAAAAATAGTTCTATCCAATTGTGCATTGGGGGAATCACTTAGGGCACTACATAGGTGAGCATTGGTACGAAAATTACGCCTTGAAATAAGTTGTTTCACACTTCTCAACACTAATTTCAATGACATGGTGAAAAATTAGACCATTTAAACAGTTTTTGACGTATGTCTGAATTGTCATGTTCAATTTTTTCAATTGTGATTTGAGAGAAAAATTCATATGGATCATTTTTCTTAATATTTATTATCTTCCACAACTTTTTTAATTTTGCAGAACATTCCCTACTTTTAATATAAAAAAAATAAAAAAATTTACAATTATTTTCAGTAGTTTAGAAATAAAAATTTATAATTATACGAAACAATTCTCGTAATGTAAGAAAATAAAAAAAAAATATAAATTTGGCATTTATTTTCAGTATTTTACAACAGTAAAAATTATAAATTTAATTTTTATTTTCAGTAATTTATATAACAATAAGAAGAATTATAAATTTCACATTTATTTTTAAGTAATTTATAAAATAACAAGAAAAAAAAATCAGTAGGTGAATAAATTGCAGGTACTGGATTTCCCGACGTTCGACCAAACGTTTTTCGTAAACGTAACTTTCCGGTGGGCATCGTTCCCGTCATTACTCACGTTCATGCAGATTTTCGAGTCCCTCAGAGGCAGCAGACTGTAAACAGCGTTAATTCCATCGCCGAAATAGGCGCCTAGCTCTTTATGTGCCGATATAATTTGAATATTGTTCAAGTTGTAACTTAAAACTGTAAAGACGGCAGTCGGTAGCTTCGTACTCAACTCGTTGTACAGCGGCAAGGAATCCGTGGAGTTGGTGAGGAGAATGACTGCGTTTCCCTCGATCAGAGCAGCTAGAATTAGTCGGATATTTTTCAACTCGTACTCCACTTTGTTTTCAATGGCGACGATGCCGAGTGGCTCACTTGTGGAGGTCACGTTGAAATCCGAGTACGTGGTGTTGTTATTGTTGCTTGTCTCCGTTATGCATTGGAAAATTTCGGCGATCCACTCATCTAAAAATATGTTCGTCATTGAAGCACTAAAAAGGAAGTTTTTAAGGATATTAACGCATATTATCTTTTATATAAATATTTGAAAAAATCAAATATTTAGTTGTAAAAAAAATTATTTAAAAATTAATGAAAGCAAATAGGTCTGTTCCAATACGCGTCAAATTTAAGTAACAGAGTAATTGTTATTGAAAACATTAATCTGAAAAAAATATAAAAACAAAAAAATATAAAAAAAAATAAATCACAATTTCATATCTGCAAACAAAAATAAAAAAAAATAAATAACAAAACCTATCATTATAAAATCACCTAAAAGGAAGTATAAGAAAATAAATAAATATATATACAGGGTATATCAAGTTTAAATAAAGGAAATTTCAGACTTGATAGTACATCAAAAGAGGTTAATTTTTTGCCTTATAACATTTTCAAATAAAATTATTATTCTTAAACGTTTTCATAGTGAAACTTTTTTGGCTTCTTTTATACCGGGTGCCTTGCAAGTGTTACAATATTTGTGATAATTAATTTTTTAATACTTTTTAATTTAACCATGCTTTTCTACAATTATGGAAGTGTAGAAGAAAAACAAACCTTTTTATAACAAATATTTCAATATTTTTTTTTATTAGAAATGAATGGAGTATTTAAATTATTTAACCAATAAAATACAAAGTCAAATTTAAACGTGGATTTTATTGACACCTTTGTGTGTTGGTTTATACAGATTTTTAAACTTATCATTAGCTTTCCAGAAAATTGAATGGAAATGATATGTCTGTCAGAATATCAACTATATTTTTATTTTTAGTCGGAAAACTAAATCATAACTTTTATCAGTAGTAGGACTAAAACATCTATTTTATTGACTTTTTTTCTAATTATTTTATTAATAAAGAAAGAAATAATAAGAAAGTTGTGAAGACTAAAAAGATATGAAAAATATTGTTTTCTTTATAACATGGAGAGTCCCAACCCCAAGTGATTGATAAAAGGCAAGTTTTTACATCATTTTGTACTCGTCCCAAATTAAAAAAAAAATGTAATATAAAACGAAATAAAAGGGATAGTAAGGAAATCTTGAAAAGAATTAATATTCAACCGCCTGCTAATGATTCTGATATTTTCTGTATTTAAATCTAATATTCATCCTGTATATAAAAAATAAATAATAATAATAATAATAAAATACAATATTGAGCAATATGGAATAAAACTCATAAAATTACATTTAAAGAAAAAACATATCTCTTCATGCAACTTTTCCGGTGTCTAATGAAAAATTACAGAAACAAAACTTTTGCTTATTGGTTCGACCGAAGCCAAAATCTGAACACACACACACACACAAATCATCATTTACCTTAGTTCCTTTTTGTTGGACTCTATATACTCGGCGAACTTCTGAAATATCTTCGCTTTGTTGAGTTTTGAAAGTCTCGACCAGTTCTCTTGAGGCTTTTTAGCGAAATTTATGAAACTAGCCTGAGAGCTGCTAACTTTTGTCGCTGCGTCCAAAGTATTGAGCGGACTTGGATTTTTCTTCACCTGCACGTACTCATAGAAACCTTCTTTACCCCCGAAATACCCTATACCGCTGTCTTTTACGGGCGATAGAGTAATTTCCGGCACAGTCAACCCGTGGCTGTTGATCCACACGTTGTTTACCTAAAAAAATATTAGTAATTACTTCGGAATGCCTTTTCTTTATCCCTACCTTCAATTTTTTGGCGACCTCGTTCACTGTCCCCACGTTTTCCGTCCAGACGGAAACTGCAAGGCCCTGTCTGGAGTTATTAGCTAAATTTACAGCCTCATCGATGGATCTAAACGCTATAACGGTGACGACGTTGGCGTCTTGGTCTTCCTCAGCGCTTAGAACTTTGTTTGTGCTAACTTTCCCGCCTATGAACAGCGTAGGAGTGAAAGTATTTGAGTTCTCGCTGGCTTGAAATACTTCTATTCCTTGGTCTTTGGCAGATTTAATCAATTTTTTTAGTTTATTGAAAGACGTTTCACTGGTGGATGAAATATCGACCATCTTGTTATTACCAAGACCGACTTTTGTTGTACCCAGTTCTGTTTTTAATTTACTTAGGAACATATCGAAGATATTTTCTTGAACTATTACCGTGTTGATCGACCAAGGTAGCTGCAATTAAATAATGAAACATACGAAAATTTTGGCTAATATTTTCCTTACCAATCCCTGATATCCCCATGCCGATTCTACAATGTTTATGCATGCTGAATCCAAATCGGCATCGTCAAATATAATTACAGGTATTTTGTTAGAAGACACTAAAACGATGGAAAATATTTCAATAATAATTCATTTTATTAACACTTCCAGCTTACGGTTCAGAATTTTTTTGTTCAATTTATTACTTCCGAGGTACTTTTCATTATTTAAGTCTGCAAACAAGGTAAGTATCACGACATTGCTGCTATTTAAGTAGGGCTGGAGATTTCCGCAATCGGACGGAATTAGCCTTATAACTTCTTCTGGTATTCTGAAAAATATTTTTCGTTTTCTTTAGTGGAAAATGGAAATAATCAGTCACCTACCCCACTTTTTGTATAAGTTCACTTATAAAAGAAACTGTAGGAAACAGGGCAGTGCCTACTTGTAAAATAACGTTGTATCCAGCAGCTAACGCGGGGGCTAAAATTAAGCCTAGATTGGATAAAATATTTTCGTTTGAAATTACACCAACAGCTAAACCTAAAAATAAACAAAAAAAAAAAATTACAAGTTTTTTTTTTGGTACAAAGTGTTCATTGATAACTCTTTTCAAAAAATTGTAATAGAATTTTCTGCAATTGTGCCATTTTATTTAAAAAAATACCGTAACAGCGAGACTGCCTAGTTATTTTACATATTTAGAAGAAGAAGACGAAAAATTTGTATCAAAAGAACTAAATACAAAAAAAATCAGAAAAAATATAAACTGATAGAAAAATACCTATTATTGTAAGTAAAAACACAACTATTAGTTTAATTTTGTTAAAAAAACACATATTTCTTGTTGTGTCAAATTAACTAGGCATTCACTTACCTTCAGGTTTCCAGTTTGGATTTTCGTGACTATATTTGACTGAAAAGCTCGAATAATAATAAAAATACTGAGCTAAAAGTGGTATCGCTTTACTCCTTGTGTCTTTACCCAAGATTCCTCGACAGACAATTTCCAGTTGAGATATTACATCAGCACTTTTTTCTATTTCACCTGCTAATCTGAACGACAAAAAAAAAAATGTAAATTTGGGTATTAGAATATTTACTCTAAAACGTACTTAGTTAACAGCGATGTTCTCTGAAATGCACTAGTATCGATCCACTTGACTTTATTATTAGTGTACTTTGATAAAATTTTCTTTACAGTTGTTGTTTCCGGAATGTATTGCGTACAAAGCAGTTCGTTATTAATACAGTTTTTTATTTCCATCTTTGTTCCATTTGCAGATTCGCTGCTGTTCTCTATATAAGCAAAAAAAGAGCTTTCTTTATTCTTTATCCATTCCTAGAGATATAAAAAAACACATTATCTGGACATTAAATTATTTAAAAAGAACTTACAATAGCCTCATCCACTTTTTCGTAGCTTTCCCCATAATCCATTGTGTTAAAAATATCTTGAATGCTGGTATTCTTAACTTCATCCATTTTATTTATTACTAACTCACCATTTGTGATTACTTTTATCTGACCAAAGTGACAAAAGTCACTGTATACTTAACCTTATTTTTTGATTATCAGTTCTTAAAGCTCATAAGCTCAATAGTAAAAGGCACTGATATGATATCTTTATTGTAATTACTTTTTTATTTGTATTTATTGCATAAATATGTGATATATCTTTTTAAGATAATAAATGTGGAAAAATGAGTGGTTTATTAAAATACTGTAGGAATTCCAAAATACATCCAGATATTAAACAAATACTAAGATATTCTCACAATATTCCAAGCAATGGAGGAGTTACGGTTTATGAACAACCGATATTTAAAAGACAATTTTTTTGTGATAGTTTAAAGGTACTTATAAATATTTGCAATAATTAGTACCTTAATTTAAATGGTTTTCAGGTAAAGCATTTTTCGAGAGGATCTACTGTAGCAGTTCGCTTGAGTTCCAATTTTTCTAATAAAAGGAAGATAGTTTTTGAACTAATATTTAGACGTAGAGGTGTGGTACTAGTAGGTGTTCTATTAAGTATCGTAACTGGCTATTATATCGTACTTCTTAGTATTTGTCTTGTATTAGATGAAATTATTAAAAAAACTGTTAGATAGTTGATAAATAATTCTGTGCTGTAAAAATTTGATCTCATTTTAGTAATACCATACCATGAAATAAATAAAATAGGAACGCTGTTATATTTTTTCCTACTTTCAATTATATAGGTATCTTTTTTTATAAATTTGCTACTACGCCCATGGATTTGAAATTTTAAATTTCTATGACTATGGAAAGGGAAAGCTAAACCTTTAAACACAGATTATTTATGTGAACCCATTGTGAACTGAACTCAAAAAATAACTAGACAACTCAACTCAAGTTCGAAATCTTGAACTAAACAAACCCACATCTGCAAACGTCAGTTCGTATACGTTTTATGGTGTTCCTTACATAACCCTATTTATCATCTATTTATCTTTGTTTATTTTAGAACTTAAGTGTATAGTTTATATTTACGTATGCTGAAAACATATTTGTTTAGCTGATATTTACCTCTAAAGATAAGCTGTATTTGTAGTACTTAATTTTGAATTATTATTACAGCTTTAAGCTGCTGTTATTATTATATTATTACATTGATTTCACATAATTTTATATTGTATTTATTGTTTTTTTTTTATATATATATAAAACATAATTAAACAAATAAATAATGTTGAACCTATCACGATTTTGTCGAAGTGCTTCTGTTGTTCCTCATATTAAAAGGGTAGTAGTTGGCCCTTCAAAAAATATTGCACAAAATGTTGCAACTTATCAGACGTTGATTTTTAAGAGACAAATTCTATTTAACAGTTTAAAGGTAAAATTAATGCAACCTAAACATAAAAATAATACTGATTCATTAGGCGAACTTGAAACTAAGGTATCGTATTACAATATCAAGAATTTACTGCTTAAAACTTTCAGCTAGCACACTTTGTAAGAGGAACGGAAACTGTTGCAGGTGAACTTAGAGATGTATCTAACAAAAGTAGAAAAGCCGTTGGCTATTGGTTACTCACTTGCAGCGGAATGATGTTTGCAGGAGTTGTTCTAGGTAAGGTATTAAAATTTTATCACAGTTTCTATAGTTAAGTTACGATTTTAGAAGGAGTGACGAGATTAACTAATTCGGGACTGTCTATGGCAACTTGGAAGCTGTGTGGAGGAAAAATGCCCAGAACGGAGGCAGAGTGGGAAGAAGAACATACAAAATATCAGCAGTAAGTAACAAAAAAGTTAGAGCTAAAAATATTCGAAGCCAGCTTTGTTTAATACATCCCTGAATAAAACATTTCGATTTCATGTAAATTTTCGAATTGAACATAAAACGCTAAGTGTTTAAAATATCATTACCTCAAACCGTTTCTATAATATTGATCAAAAATCATCTTCAGGACCGACCTTTTAAAAGACTTCAACCCTTTAGCGTCCATTTATCAACCTGTTTATATGACTATGCTATTTTTTCCCGTATAATCACTCCCTGAAATATTTGCAGTCAACCTGTATATGTTTAATGTCGGTTTTATAGAAAAAACAAAGATATTATCACACTGTCCCAATTCAAGTTCAATTGGTACATGGAATACGGTCAACAACAGTTGAGTAAGGCCATAGGAGCTGTCTTTTTGATACCCGCTGTATATTTCTGGACTAAAGGTAGATTTGCACGTGGTATAAAGAAGAGGGTCTTGATTTTTGGCACACTGATGATCGCACAGGTGGATATCATCGATATTAAAAATAAAATTGTTATAACCGGGTACTATTTCAGTGTTTGACTGGCTGGTATGTAATGAAGTCCATAAATGAAGGTGAAAGTGACACACCGAAAGTTTCCCAATACAGGCTTGCCGGTCATCTCAGCTTAACATATCTCCTCTATACTTTTTTCCTTTGGTCAGGTTTATATCACATATTTCCCGCCGAAGCGGTTTCGTTTACCAGCAGAGAAGCGTTGAAGGCCTCCAAAAAATTCCGTTGGTTGGTGCATATGTCTAAGGGGTTAATATTCTTTACAGCTGTTTCAGGTACTTTTCTCAACATAGAAAAGATTAATTTTAGCCTTAAAATCTTCATTTTGTTTTAGGCATATATGTAACTGCTTTGAACGCTGGTTTGGTCTACAATTCATTCCCGAAAATGGCCGATAAGTGGATACCAGACGATATTTTAGCGTTCAAGCCGAAATTCATTAATTTCACAGAAAATCCTACTACAGTACAGTTTGATCACAGGGTACTGGGGACGACAACGTTAGGCTTCATAACGTATCTGTGGTATTTGTCCAGAAAAAGGGTTTTGCCTCCGAGAGCCTATAAAGCTGCCACCGTACTTGTATGTTTAGCATATTTGCAGGTAATGCATTTGGTAATAGATTCCTTAATCTGTCCGCAAAATTAATAATTGTTACAGGTTTCGTTAGGCATAGCAACTCTTCTAACGTATGTGCCTACTAGTCTTGCAGCTAGCCATCAAGCGGGATCATTAACGCTTTTATCTGCCGCTATTTGGTTATCACACGAGCTTAAGAAGTTGCCAAAATAAATTACATTTATACTTTTTGTACTAGAAAAGCCGTTTATATATATTTTTATTAAAATAATAAAGCTTTTATAACATAATACTGATTTGTTGTATAAGTTTAAAAGCTTGTTAAATAAAACGATATTTGAATTACATTTAAGAGAGATCCAAAATGGTTGAATGTGTCTCTCTAGAAATATTTTTATCGTTTAATTGGTCACTTTTTATTGCCATAGTTGGCCATACTGATTCGCTGTTTTGTTTAGTCGCGTTCTATTTATTGGAAACTAGTTAATCCAACTTAATTAACCAATCAGCATCCAGAACAAGTAAGGTTAGTTGCACGAATGTGGTTATTTTAAACTGCTTTCTACATTAAATTACAATCGAAATGTGATAAATGAGGCGGAGATTATTTATGTGAACTGAACCAGCCACGTCCTATATAGAAATATGTTTTTCTTACTTTTCCACTATTAGTCTATACCACAGACTAGTTGTCAACTTTTGCTTCATATCATTTTTTCCTCAAGTACCGATACAGTTTCTAGATCGAGAGCAAGTGAAAGAAATCGAAAAAACCTGATGAAATATACCCTCCTAACGTCAATATTTTTCGTTTTATGATGTGGTATACCTAACCTTATTTATTATGATTTGTATTTGTCAAACTGGTTTTTCCATGTATAAAAATACTATATCATAATATTAGGTATATTTGGTCAGTTCGTGGATTATCTCACGTTTACCTGACTTAAATGATAAAGAGATTCGTCATATGTATCTATTTATAGTATACAATTATGATTTGTTACTGCACTGATTATCTATAACATATTATATTGTAATTTATCTCGTAGTTGTTATTTTGTATTACAATATAAGATAAACAAATGAATAAATAATGTTGAGCATATCACGGTTTTGTCGAAGTGCTACGATTCTCAGTTGTGTTAAAAAGATAGTGAATAGTCCTTCCAAAAATATTGCACAAAATGTACTCGTTAGGCCCTACGGAACACCAGTTTTTAAGAAACAAACTTTATATAACAGTTTAAAGGTAAGATGGAAACAATAGTAAAAATAATAAATATTGTAATTGTTCATTAGGAAAATATGTGCGAGAGCTATTTTTTAAGACGATATAATAAAGAATTTACAGATTGAAAATTTTCAGATAGCAAAATTTCTAAGGGGAACCGGAACTGTAGCGGCAGAAGTTACTTCCAATGTCTCTAATACGAGTGGAAAGGCCGTTGGCTACTGGTTACTTACTTGTAGCGGAATGGTGTTTGTTGCGGTCGTTCTAGGTATGATAGTTAAGTTTTTTGTTTTGTTATAGACATTCCTCTCTAAATTTTAGGAGGTGTGACGAGGCTGACAGAATCGGGACTGTCGATGGTGACGTGGAAGCTGCTAGGTGAAAAAATGCCTAGAACGGAGGCGGAGTGGGAAGAGGAATTTAGGAGATATCAGCAATACCCGGAGTTTAAAATGTAACTTTTTTTTATTATTATAATACCTACTTGTTTTAAAAGACATGCATCGTGTGCGTATCGTGGTAATTTTACCAGTGTTTCGTGCGTCTAGTAAATCTTTCACATGTAAAAATGCAGTCGAAAGCAATTTGTTACAAATTTTATTTAGTACGAGTGATACTCCACACTTTGCCGGAGCGTCATACAATCGACTTCATCTATTTTCAAAGTATTCGTCTTGATATTAATATCTTCTTCCAACTGAATTTGAGTCTTTAACAAATATCTTAAAGAAGCTTCCGCCTCGGCCCTCTGCTGTTGCAGCATCGCCACGTTGTGTCTCAGTTCGGCCACTTCGTTCACCAAATTTATCTCCACTAGATCCTTGCACAACTCCATGCCTGGTCTCTGAGCCCTGTTCCCTAACCTGGTATGGGCGAGAGCCATGTAACCTTCCTTTTCCGATATAGCCTTGTCCAGTCTCGTTATGGCTCTAGTCATCTCGTTAACTTGCCGCGCCACTTCTGAGTGTTGCACTTCCAACTTCAGTTTAATTTCCTTCGTCTCCTCTATCCTGCTGCGAAACGCTTCATTTACGATATGGTATTGGTTGCACAAGTCCTCGATGACTTGCTTGAGGAGCGTGTCCACGTAGGAGCGCAACTGTCGGGCGCTGTTGATTTCTTTGGCGGCTTTTTCTATGTTGGCGCGGGTGTACTGTTCCCATTCTTCCAAGGTTATATTCGCGGGATCCAGGGGCGAAAAGCCATAGTAAATGCTGAGGTTTAGACTGGTCTCTTTCAAGGCGTGGTTGTGAGAGTCGATTTTGAGGACGTTGCCCTTGTCCTCCAGGTCGCGGTCCATGAAGTAGATGGTCGATCTCAGTCGACGCACCTGTGGGAAATAAAGTACAAAAAAGTTCCTAGGGATAGCACCATCTAGAGGTATTTGTAATAAGTTGGACCATTTTTTTTATGTGGATACACTTGGCTTTTCTTCTAATGAGGAAATCTTGTTGATAGGCAGATTGTTCGAAAATCAATAATAAATTTTTACGCATAATATTGATGGGTTAAGTAACAGAATAGCTGCATTAATTTATAAAATACGTAATTATAAAATACAAAGAGATTATTTTTTAAGATTGGGGGAAATCGTATCTTTTACAGTTATTAACAGACACGTTAATAAAAATAAAGTTATATTAATATTTTCTAATTACAAATTTCATAAAATTTTTAATTTACGATTTTCATTTATAAAACAATGATATCTACTCTATTGTGAATTCAGCAATAAAAATAAACAATCTGAAATTATTGCAAAATGAAAATAGAATGGATATGAAGAAAGCAAATACTCAACAATGAACAGAAACTATTTAATGCAACTTATTTTATATAATCGATTTTAGTAGTTTGTACTGTTAAAATTTATGTAATATTAAATTTATTTTAAAAAATTCACTTAACAATTCTGATGTTAAAGTAAACAAAACGTCGGATATTGTTCTGCACATTAGCTTTACATCCATTAACACAATAATAAAACACATGAAAAACCGTTAAAAGTTTTCTGTTATTGTCGTCATTATTTTCATTTTGTTGTTTAGTTTACTTTTTTTCCTGTAATTATTTTTTTCTCTTTAATTATTGTTTTTTATACTTACTATTCTTAACATTACATTCATTTTTATTATTTCCCTGTACGTACTGACATTTTTTTTTAGTATAATGTGTATTTTCTTCTCATCCTGCTTTGTGATTCCAGTTGTTTACTTATAAGGCAAGGATTTGAATAAATAAATAAACGAATCACTGTTTGCTAAAATAAACTTCACTCTAAAATTTGTGTGCTCTAACACGAGTCCATATTCGGTTGGTAAGCAAGGAGAAGTGTGTCGGCAGAAGGGAGATTTTAGACAAAGTGGAGAGTAGGCCAACTTTATGGAATATCTCTAGACAGTGGGTATAATATGTAATAACTATTTATGTGATAAATATGCAAAATAAATCTTTCACAGAACGTTTACGAATGAGGCATTCACCAAATAATTCATTCGATAATATTTTCTCAGGTTGTATTTTTTTGTTATCATTGTGCAAGATAATTTTAGTTGCCAAATTTTGTGGGATGCTTGTAAGAAAATTACTCCCGATTTTCTCACCTGTTCATTGGCCTGTTCCAAAGTCCTCCTGAGCAAATTCTGCGCCCCTTCCAATATTTCGTATTCCTTTTTCAACTCCTTTTCGATAGTGTCGCAGCACAAATCGATCCCTAGTCTTCCCTCCCTCAGGATGATGCATTTCCTGCAAACCTCCATCGCCGTCTCCGTCAAGGATTTCAGGGCGTCGTGCAACCGGTCCATGTACGTATTCAAATTGTCGATTTCCACGCAAACTTCCTTCCTCTGCTTGTTGATCTCGTCCCTGTTAAACTCAATATCCTTGATCTTCTCGCTTAGCTTGTGATCGACGTCCCTTTTATTGATGTCCGTCTTTTCGTTGACCTCGTCTATTAGCCTGTCCGACTCAGCTATGACCGAGTCGGCCAGTTTCTGCTGGTCCAGGCAGATCCTGTTCCGGAATCTGTTTCCGAGGTACCATTCGCTCAATGTGAATCGGGCCGGCGGTGTAGGGACCGCCACCAAGGCGTATTCTATCAGTTTGGTGCGGTTTATCGCCATTTTGGGAATGCCTGGAGTTGACTTGCAGGAACTTCAATTTGTTTGGCAGTTTGGTCAATGTCGCTATAATGGTAGATTGTTAGGAGGGGCGTCTTGGAAACTGCTATTGATTTATTGCTGGGTGCTGTTAATTGTTGATAAGTCATTGTTTGAGTCGCTAAGGAGTAATTTTTAAGATGTACAGGGTGGTCGAGAGAAAACTTTATTTCTCGACTAATTTTTCTCAAGAATTTCATTATTTTTTTATCAAAAAAAACAAAGCAATCGAGCACGCACTGTAATAGTTTTATATTCTAATAAAAAAATACTGTTATAATTGTGGAATTATTTATTCAATCACCAATATCTCGTAAATTATGAAATGACAACGCTAAATTTGCAACAAAAGCATGAAATAATCTGATTGGTGCATTCCGGGGAGAATGTCAGATCAGTTGCCGATAAATTTAGTATTGGAAAATCTACCGTTTCCGATATCTGTAAGAATAAAGCTGATTATGCAGCTGTGGATGATAATTTAGGAGAAAGGAAGACTGTAAGGATAAGCACATATCCAGCAATAGAAAAAGCCTTATACATATTGCTGTAAAAAAAGATATCGAGTCAAAAAAACAAAAAAATATTACTGATTTTTTAAGACGGTTCCAAAGTAAATTACATTTGTTTGTTTAGGTCTAACAGTAGAATATGTACAAACTGCTGACGTTTTTCTATTTAAAGTTTTAAAATATCTTATTGTTATTTTTTTTATAAAGGATTACATTTGTGTTTTTTAATAAATGTTTTATGAATTATTCTAGATTTTACTTGTATCGTAAAATTATGCTTTAGCTTATATTCAGTGATTTGGACAAATCACTTATCCGGACAACCCCTTTACAATTAATTGTCCGGATTATAGAAGTTACATTATATATTAGAAAGAAAGTTCTGTTAATCACTTTCCAAATACCTAAATCCGATATGATTTTTAATGATAATGTGCTTAATTTTTTGTAATGTTTTTATTATTGCATGACGAATTATGATGTGTTTTGTTCTTATGTGTCTCATGGGTTTCAATTGTGTATATATTTTAACGTCTATTCGACGTTCGTTTTGTAGAAAAAATAAAGACATCACCCTGTCCGAATTCAAATTCATTTGGCACATGGAATACGGCCACCGACAATGGGGCAGGGCCATCGGAGCTGTGTTCTTGATACCCGCCGTATATTTCTGGGCCAAGGGCAGATTTACGCCTGGCATGAAGAAGAGGGTTTTAGCTTTTGGCACGTTGATTGGGGCACAGGTAAACTCAATCTTCAAAAATGTAGAGAAAGCACTCGGGTAGGTTCCGGAGGGCACAATACAAAATCCTTTTTCATCAATTTTGATTGACGTTTGTCAGATTTCATTAATTAACAATACTTACGACCATATTTTGTTAGGCAGCCTGGTAGAAACGTATTCCTCTATTAATAATCTTCTATTAAAATTGCATTTTAAGAGATTTAACGGATGTAGCAATCACGGGTTGGGTCTCATACCGAGTCACTCTCTAGATATTTGAAGATTGGGTATAAATATTGTCGATATTAAAAAAGAAATTCTCCAAACTGAGTACCATTTCAGGGTTTGATGGGTTGGTATATGGTGAAATCAGGTTTGGAGGACAGATTTCACGGGGAAAGCGATGTACCGAGGGTCTCCCAATATAGACTCGCCGCTCACCTCAGTCTTGCATTTATCCTCTACACTTTATTCCTTTGGTCGGGTTTGGACCACGTAATTCCCGCCGAAACAGTATTGATTACTAGTAAAGCTGCGATAAAGGCATCCAGGAGATTCCGCTGGTTGGCGCATACATCGAAGGGGTTAATATTTTTTACAGCCATCTCAGGTAACTGCCTTGAAAGTGGAGATGAATCGTGTCTTGAAAAGCCTTTGGTTTTTTTTTTAAGGAGCATTTGTAGCTGGTTTAGATGCCGGTTTGGTCTACAATTCATTCCCGAAAATGGCGGATAAGTGGGTACCGGACGATATTTTAGCGTTCAAGCCCAAACTGACAAATTTTACTGAAAATCCTACTACTGTACAATTCGATCATAGGATATTGGGTACAACGACGTTAGGCGTCATAACGTATCTGTGGTATCTGTCCAGGAAAAGGATTTTACCCCCGAGGGCCTATAAAGCCGCTGCTGTTGTTGCGTCTTTGGCATATTTACAGGTAATCAACTTGGAATCCATCAATATCAAACAATTATTTAAATTAAAAATTGTTGCAGGTTTCCTTAGGCATTGCCACCCTTCTAACGTATGTACCCACTAGTCTTGCTGCCAGTCATCAAACGGGGTCGTTAGCTCTGTTATCCGCCGCGGTTTGGCTGACACACGAGCTTAAAAAGTTACCAAAATAAATTCCATTTGTATTATTTGTACCAAAAATAGCTTATACATTTTTTATCAAAAGAATAAATGTTTTATTTATAATTGTTTGTTAATTATATATTGTAATATCAGGTGTTCCTCAGCGCCCAAATTCAGGGCCACTTCTTTTCTCATTGTCCATAAATGTTACTGATGTGACAAGCACATCAAGATTAGATCCTTTTTAATGTACGTAACCATTTTTCTTTGTACAAGTAGTTAAAGCTTAAAAAATAAAGCTTTTATTTACAATCATTATAAAGTTTTTATTCAAAATTGTTAATTGCGTAATATTAAGTGTTCCCGAGTCCTAAGTTAGGACCGGGTCTTCTCTGAATATCCATAAATATCTGAAAATGTGACAATTCCAAAAATTCCTAGAAATTTGACATTTATCTGTCAAAAATATTCTAAAAATCAGCTACCCGAGTGTAAAAATATTCTGTACTAGTAATTAAAGGCTACAAAAATAAATGTTTCATTTAAAAATTGTCATAAACAGTCTTTGTTTGAAACTGTTTGTTAATTGCGCATCATAATATCAGGTGTTCCCCGGGGACCCAACTTAGGACCACTTCTTTTCTGATTGTCCATAAATTTCAGCTCCCCCGTGAGAAGAGGTTAGAAATTTGAGATTTATCTGTCAAAAATAATTAAAATGAGCTAGTCGAGTGTAAACGCATTTTTAAACGATACGTGAAGATGTTAACAGATTTGTACTAATAATTAAAGGTTAAAGGAATAAATTTTTAATTTACAATCGGTATACACAAAGTGTTTCGTTTAAATTGTTTGTTAATTGCGTATCGTAATATCGGGTGTTCCCCAGGAGTCGGACTTAGGGCCACTTCTATTATGACTGTCCATAAATGTCTCTGAAAATGAGACAATTGACCAACAACTTACTGTCCTTGTAAGTAATTAAAGCTTACAAAAATAAATCTTTACAATCGTTATAAAGTTTTTATTCCAAATTCTTTGTTATTGCGAATTGTAATGTCAGGTGTTCCGCAGGGCCCTAACGTAGGACCACTACTTTTCTGAATGTCCATAGATGTTTTTGAAAATGTGACAATGCTAGGACTAGAGGAGAGATTGATAAGTAATGAAAAATCACCTTTCGTAACAAACTTTTATTGTAATCTATTTATTTATTTACACACTGATACAATCTTTATAAAACACTTCATATTAAAAAAATTACTTCTATCGAGAATATAGTGTGCTCGTGATCCCGCGTTTGACTTGTAACCCTATTGCTCTTTCATTATTAAGACTCTTTTTTTTATTGTTCACTTGTGACAGATAACAGTCTTTGTTGCTTATTATCAGCGAGTATTACATTATGTCACCTGCAAGTTATTTTTCCTCCTACTAGTGATTAAAGCTTAGAAAAATAAAGCTTCTATTTACAAACGTTAGGCCATTCTTAGGGTTCAAAGCTACGGAAAAAGGAGTAGCTAGTGTTAGACAGTGTCGATAGCTTCTATAGTGGAAAAGGTTAGAAATGAAAATTTTTACTAATTTACAAGCTTATTAGGACGAATGAAACGATGCCCTACAATTTTTTACTTCAATTTTCTTTAAACATTTGAGCATTTACAGAAGTTATTACAACTCGTATGTGTAAGGGGGGCGTTTTTCTTTCAAAACGCTTCTACACAATGAGTACGAGATGAAAATATGATGAGTGATTAAAAATACAAGAAATCGAAATGACAACAAATTCTGTTACGAATTCAAAAGGGGAATGTCATTTAGAATTAACATAAAAACGATATTTTTCGGGTAAAGACGAAAAACAATTGCAGGTTTTCCATTTTCCAACAAAGCAACAGAATCATAACTTGTTTGTATCTACACTACACAAGGCCATGACAATTTGACAGTTCCTCCACGAGTAGAGGTTAGAAATTTGACATTTATCTGTCAAAAATGTTAAAAATCACCTATACTCGCGTCAAGAATTCAGACGTCTTACGTCATGGTTGACATTAGGCGATTGTTTTATTGTCAACGTAATTTTCGATATTTGGTCGCGTTAAAAACAACAATTTTTTGCAATTTAGTGCAATATATAATGCAAACATTTAGTGTACTATATAGTTTTATTACTCTCAGTTGCAGTTTCTTAAATATTTTGAAAAAAATATAATGAATTATTCATTTGTTCGTATGACGTAAGTCGTCTGAATTCTTGACGCGAGTATAGTTGTGTAAAAATAACACAATTTAACAATACGTGAACAGATTCAACAGACTGGTCCAAATTTCTTTCGTAAAAACTGTGCAGCAATCATTTTATTCATAGAAAGTTACAAATATACAAATATAAATTACAAAATGTTTGCAAGGGATGGACTGCATTGAAAATATATTTAAAAATACTTATATTTGAGTAAAAGGCAATGTTAGTATAACTGACAATTATAAAAAAATAAATAAATAAATGCTATCTTTGCTAAAACGAGAAATTCAACGACTTGGTAGCAAATAACAAAATTCAACAAAAAAATAATAAAAGCTTGAGTTTGATTATTTATTCCCTGATATTTTTCACTATGTCGCTGAGCTGTTCGTATATCACCGTAAATAGCAGCAATAAAAGTGTTATATGGACTAATCTACCCACCTTTTTTTCTAATATCTTAGCGAAATGACGCAGTAGTACAATAAATATGTCGTATAAAACTTAAATAAAACAGTAATCCATCCCCCGTTGTTTATACGTATCGACGGGTAGGACTAATGTAACAGAATGGCAAATAAAATTATATATTACATAAGCATTATCCAGTCATAGAAGCGAATTAACCTTAAAAATCTACGTACTGTACAAAAAATATCATATTCAGTCAAAAAAAAAGTGATAAATGCATATAAAGAGTGTACGTCCTCCAGCAATTCACAATAACTGATCATAGGTTCATCCAAATCGTTAATTTGCCTATGAAAAATTTTAAAAACTATGTCAATTATTCCGTAAACACCCTATATCTGTAAAAACTTTAAACTCGTTGAAATAATTTGCATTTTCTTTTTTACAACTATATGATATGGTCCTTGTTTTTTTTTTAAATCCTAACTATGTTTGTTGGTTTACTTAATTCCGTTGAGGGATTTTGCACAACATAGTCCCCGGTGCTCCGCTGGCTGTCATCTGAGGTTACTATAGCGACACTGTGAAAGCAACAATAAAAAATCAATAGGCTGATTCTGGGAACCCTATTCAACAAGTACACAACACATTAGGTACATCAATAATTTAACTAAGGGGTATTATTCGAGGGGATAATTTATCGATGATTTGTTCAAAGTTCAAAGGAAATTATTCGTTAACAAAATCTTTGCAGCAATTTTTATGAATACTTACGTTTACCAATTGTTAATCTAACAATTCAATAAATTGGTAAAGTTAACTGTATTAGTCTGACATAAGTCATAAGTTTATATAATTTGTGCTTTGCACGGTTTTTATTCCACAAGTTGGTAGCCTTAAATTTGATCAATAAATTGATCACATAAAAAATATAGCAAAACATTTGTCTTTACTAATTTTTAACCTAACAATTCAATAAATTAGACAAGAAACTACTAAAGTTAATACTATTTTTGCTTGCTTTGCACGGTTCTTATATCAAATTTTGAATTAAAAGTGTAAAAAGATTTCAATTTTAATAAACTGGAGAGAACATAACTGATTTTTAATTAGTTACCAACTTTGGGGATTTCCACTGACTTCAATTTACAGAGTATTACCAATTTTAGTTATACTTTCAAATGTCGATTCAAAAATTCAAAGGAAATTATTTGAAAAAAAAATGCTTGCAGCAATTTTTACAAACATTTCTCTTTACCAATTTTTAACCTAACAAATCAATAATTAGACAAAAATCTAATAGAGTTATTAGTAATTTGAAATGCCTAAGTTATAAGTTAATATGATTTTTGCCTTGCATGGTTTTTATTTCAAAAGTTGGTAGCGATAAATTGATCACATGAAAAAAGTGTGAAAAATATAGTAAATTGTGACATTCTTTTAAAATGTTTCGAATTAAAAATGTAAAAAGAGTTTTAACTTTCATAAACTGGAGAAAGCATAGCCAACTTTGAAGACTGCATATTTACATATTTCCCAAAAGCAATTATGTTTTCCGTATATAATTAATTACTTTAAATGAAAATAATCAAAAATAATTAGACGGTGAGTTAAACAAAAGAACATTGGAATTTTAACTGATGAGGTTCGAGGTTGGCACCAATGTAATTGACCTCTAAATTGTTCCAAATATTTAAATTCGTAAAACAATCATCAATAAATTGTGAAAACAATCAATTTTTTTAAAAATAAATAAAACATAAATTGGAAAACGTGAAAAATTGTCAAACTGCACAATTTCTTGAGTAAAAAAATTGTTACATATTAAAAATTGCAAAAGTAAATCTGAAAGCAACGAAAATCATCAGACAAGCATCCACGCACTGTCAGTTGACAGTTCGTTCACCTCCAGGCACCATGATAGGCTTTATCAAGTTTAAATTTGATTCAAAAGTGAAGGAAACGTTTCCTGTTTAAACAAACTGTAAATCGATTGAGGAGTGAGTCACTATTTTTATAAGTTATTACACTTTCATAAATGGAGTCAACCTATAAAATACTCATGGATTTCATGGCCACACTCATCAGCTTTAGCCATTAAACACCCCATACGACAAAATAAAGAAGCATTTCATTAACAATCGTTAATGTCGCCTTATCATAACCGGCCAAGCAAAAAACCCAACTAATAAGTTTTCTTATAATTGAATTGAAAAAGCCCCATTTCTATCTGTCGATTAGCTCACTTTGCTATTGATTTTCCATAATTATTAATCGAATTATTGAATGTTTATATAACAGCAGTAGGGAACAAACACCCTAATTGAAAAACCAATCTTGAAAGTGAATAATTCAAATTAGTAACGGCTAATTATATTTGGGAAATGAGGTAGTCTTGTTGAATCAAAAGCGACCAAATTAAATCAATTGGAACAAAATAAATAACGATATTATTATCATTATCACTTTTTTAACAAAAACTGTGCTCAAATAAAATTAATGTCATTAATAAACATCTTGGAAAACGGAAATATGGATTTAAATTACTACAATATGTCTAAAAGCCATTTGGAACTATAACGATATTACTTTGAGTGCCTATTGTTACATGGACAAACCAATATATTGAACCCATTCTATTGTACATCCACACACCATAAGAAAATCAATACCAAGCAAAAAAAAAACAATAAACCGATCAATAAAGCCACTGTATTGAATAACATTTTATAGGAATGCATTCAATTCCAAATCCTCATAAAATATGGATTTCCCGAGTTTAAATTTTATGTCAATGCTGCTAGATAAAAACAAGTAAAGAAATAAATTTGATATCTACATAGACTTATACTTTAAAAATTTAAAACATCAAAATATTTATGTTCAAAACCCTTATCTGACTTGCAAAGAAAATTATTATTGATATGCTAGAACTAAAAATAAGCGTTTAATCAAAAAGGACTTTCCCAAATACCACAATAAGAGATAACCGACACTCAACAAGAGACAATTTATAGATAAATTAAGACTTCTAGATTAAGAATTTCTTACGTCAATTTTTATTACTGATACGTCTTTTGTTTCACCTTCAAGGCTGTCTAGAATCATCCAACCTAATAATATTTCGGATACAAGTTATTAAGACAAAGTGTCCTGACATGTATGTTTGTACAGGGACTAAACTACTGTCGATTATGACAAACTCACCCCTGAAATTGACGTCTGGCTTTCTACGAAGCCTTTTTCGGGACCGGTGAACCTTCCATGTTAACAATCACCTGCACGACATATCCGGACGGTATCTTGGCCTCCTCGACGTGCAGCTTGTCACCCAACAACTTGCCCCCGTAGAACCACCGCTGCCGTGACGATTCTATGCCTTCCTGGCTCTGAAACGACGTCGTCAAGTAAATTTATACAGGCATAGTGAATGTTTATAATAAAAAAAAATTATCGTACTGGATGAATCACAAACATATTTAGAAACGCCACACTTGCCAGGAAGCTATAAAAATACTGTGCAAGGAAAAGAATTCAATTGTGTAGCATTGAAGTACTGAATATTAATTATAAACAATAAATTATGTTGTGCTACGATGTTTATTTGCAATGCAAATGACAAATTGCTGTTCTCATTAATCATTTCTTAAATACTCATTACCATTTTAACTGAATATAGGAATGGACATGAACAAAAAAACCAAAAAAATCCAAGACTATATTATTTATTGCAAAAAATGCAAAACATGTTTCGCATAACGCGTACCAATTTGTAGGAATTATACAGTTTGCTGGTATCTCTAAATAAATTCTTTAATTAAAGGAATTAATGTTATCTTATCTCTTTCATTGTTTTATTATTAGTTCTGTCAACAATATTTATTATGTTTAATCACCCCACAAAAAAAGGAACAAGTTTAATGGTAAATATTTTTTCCTGTACCTCAAAATGTTTACTACAAATATTCGTTCTAGAGCCACAACGTTTGTATAGCATTAGAATTTAATAAACCTCGAAGACCTCTGTAATACGTATCGAGCCGTACTTTCAATAAAACGTACTCCAAGATAGGTGAATCATTTATAATAAACTGAATAGTAATAAAGTACTAATAAATAATGCTAAATGCATGTCAGAATTTTAAATAGATAGGAAATAATCACGCTATTAGATACTATTTATGCCTTCATTACATTCCTTTTACTCAGAGATATATTTAAGTTTAGTCAGTTTATGATGGAAAACGATTTGCATCAATTTGATTCGCTTTAAATGGAGTTTTCTCAACTCGATAATGCTCCTCCCACGATTCACACCGACAACAATCATTTTAACAACAAAATTACGGTAATATTATGTCAAATAAACGAAATTTTCAATGTCCACTGTACAATTTGAATGTGTATTTTTTCAAATCCTTATATTTCCAACCTAAATATATTGTTCAAATTGGTACATTTAAACTACTGTCTAATATGACTATGAATTTGGCAACTCTTCTGAACTCGATGACTACTTAATAATTTATTTCTAAAATCCCTTTATTTTTATTATCTTTGTTTAATTTTCTCGACCACAGATAATTCCTATTACTTTATCATTTGAATGTGGCTTATTTTTTTAAATCCTTGTATTTGCTACTAAAATTAAATAGTTTAAACAGGTACCCGAAACGTTTGAACTACTGCCTAATATGACCCTAAAGGACAATGTTAAAAATAGCCGATTTTTGGCTTATCCGGAGGAACGCATAAATCATACAAAAATCAATTGATTATTGTTAATTAACATTAGAAATGGCCCAGATATACGTCAGATAGCTGGGGAAATGTCGCTACTACCCCTAAACCTATATAAATTACCCTTAAATAGCTTTAAATGGATAATCATTAATTATTGTATACAATTCGTGTAAAATGAAAAAAATGCTTGAAAATGATTTGAACAGACAGTATGTCAATATAAAAAGTGATAAATGACTGTAAAAGTGCCCATTCAATGGCGAAATAGCGTCAATTGTTCTCACTTTGTGAGCGCGTACTAAAAAAATGGCAATTTATCCCTGCGCCCATTTTTCAGGTTGCAATAGTATAAATGAACCTTAAAAGTGATTTAAGCATTTTTTTCATTGTAAACGAATTTTACAACAATAAATAATGATTATCTATTTTAAGCTATTTAAAGGCAGTTTATATAGATTTAGGGGTGCAATTAATATTTCCCCACTTACTTAATGTACTCTAGTATCAGTTTTTGCATTTTTTGACAGTAATCTATAATTTTTTTCTAGCAATAGGCGTTCCCTTGAACATTTAAGCATTATCTATTTTTGATGTCGAAGTAAGCTCACCATTAGCTTTTGAAAGTCGTTTTTTTAATTTTTAGGGGTGGAATGGACATTTTTACAGTTATTTATCACTTTTTATATTGACATACTGTCTGTTGAAATCATTTTCAAGCATTTTTTCATTTTACACGAATTTTATAACAATAATTAATGATTATCCATTTAAAGCTATTTAAGGGTAGTTTATATAGGTAGCGACATTTCCTCAGTTATTTGACGTATTTCTGGGCCACTTCTAATGTTAATTAACAATAATCAATTGATTTTTTTATGATTTATGCGTTCCCCCGGATAAGCCAAAAATCGGCTATTTTTAACATTGTCCTTTGTCAACTCTTTTCTGAACTTGATGAGCAATAGCTTGTTTCTACAAATCCATTCATTTTTATTATCTTTCTTTAATTTTCCCGACCACAGATAATTCCTT
Organism: Monochamus alternatus; assembly: GCA_037114965.1. Taxonomy (NCBI): domain Eukaryota; kingdom Metazoa; phylum Arthropoda; class Insecta; order Coleoptera; family Cerambycidae; genus Monochamus; species Monochamus alternatus. Next base: position 49,217,763 of record CM073435.1, on the reverse strand, counting down.
ATCACTTTATTATTTGAATGTATCTTTTTTAAATTGTTATAGTTATTTTCTACTTAAATAAGTATATCATGTAAATTGGTATTCACGATTGAACTACTACCTAATATGACTGTGAATTTGTCAACTATTATCTGAACTCAATGAGCAACAGTTTATTTCTACAAATCCATTTATTTTTAATATCTTCCTTTAATTTTCCTGAACACTGGTAATTTCTAAAATTATTTTGACTGTTATATTTAAGCCTGTGACACAAGCAACGTATATACGCATCAAGGACTATGATTTGGCACTTTTTTTTTCATGTCAAACTACCAGATGCATAGTAACTGCAAAATTAACTGTGCAGGAATTATTAAATGTGTGATAAACATATTAAAAAATGATTAAATAATACATCACTACACAAATTATTCTTTTTTCTCACATCAATAACAACTCAACATTTGTACTGGACAAGCTTTTTATTTATATTGTAATTATTAAAATATAAAACCAGTTTGTTATTATTTGAGAAATAACTATGACATACTCAAGGAGGTATTTGTTTTGATGTGTTTGGAACAGAGTTTATTTGCAACAAAAAAAAGCTTGAATGGTGAGTTCTAACACTGCTAAGGTTCAAAAGTCTATAAGAATGCAATGGAAAGTTATTGAAATATTTCTCAACCTATTAATTAGTTTATGGAAATTTTTGAAAATTGTGCAAACTATTACAGATTCAACACCATATCCTATTTAGTCATGCCGCTCTGCAATTTTTACGTTATGTTAAAACTTACAACAATCTAATACTTATTGATTTAAAGAATAAAAAAAGAAGGAGTTGTACTTTGCTCAACCTATCTAAATTGTCAATCAACTAAATAAGATGATACTAAATGCAATCAATATAGTATAGTATAAAATCCATCAATTTAATGTATGTTGTCAAAGAATATTTCTTGGAAGCAAACATTTGGAAAATATATTCATAGGTAAACCACAAATCAATATGACCTAGTTGAATATTGGTCACAAAGAACCTATAAGTATCTAATACATTAAAGTACAATAAAATTAAAAATTTAAAGCCATATACGAGTACTTTTCAACATAGCAAAGTAAATATTTATAAATATAAGTATTATATTTTAAGTGGGTTGATTGTAATTTCAGTTAGTAAATAAATCGTAATTTTATTATAAGACATATGGACTTACCTGTAACTTCTTTTTACACATGCTGATGCTATCAGTCGAATAAACAGACAGCTTGACGTCTGAACACGAATGCGACAGTCTCAATTTCAAAACAGTCTCTGTGCCCCCATCGACAGGCTCGGAGCATTCAGCTGGCGAGTCCCTACCATCTTCCTTCACAATATTAATTGGGTACGAAAGGCAATAAATCGGAACTTGATACCGCGCACCTAACTCGTCATAACACTCCGTTAAATAACCATTTGGTACCGAAACACTGGCCCCGTCTAGTATGGCCTGGGCTAACTCGTAGTCCATAGCTTCAGCAGCCACTGCCGCTGCCCTGAGGGCGTCCCAGATTTCCTTGCGCCCCTCAAACGCGGGGGCTGTGTCCCAGAATTCATCCCGCTTACTTCGAAGTTGTCCCTCGGTCAGGGGCACGTCGGACTTCCATCTGATGGTCTCATGGCACAGGGGATGGTTTTTTCGTTGGCTACCTACAACGTTGCTTTATATAATTGCTTGAAAAATGCATTCAAGGTTATTTTTACCTGAGTTGGGTCGACTGATAGAACCTGATGAATCGTCGATAGCGCCACTTCTGCTACGTGTTATACCTATACAACCTCCCATAGCGATGTGGGCGACAGCAAAGTCATTTCATGAAATTTTAATGGTAGTTTCTGCCCGTAAACAAACACATCCATTTTACACCCATCGCTCACGGATAATGACAAACATGATTGACAAATGGTGACGTGATGTTTTGACACCAGGGGGCACTCTTAAATCTACACTACCAACCCCTTAACGCAAAGGTACCAGTAAATTGAAATTAATAAATAACCCAACAACATTGTTTAAAAATATTTAAAATAGGTATGTACATATCAGAATAAGTTAAACTTTAGAATATATTTAAGAGAACGAACATTCTGTCTTAATTTTATGGTAATAATTACATAAATTTTAATATAAGGCATGCAACACAAGAGTTTGTATTGTCCCAATACATTTTGAAAGGCATTTGTGACCGCCAAATTTAAAGGTTAAAATTCAAGAACAAAATGTCCATAAACTTTTATTTGCATATTATTAATGATTTTGTTGAGCTAAGAATGAAATATTTATAGTTAATCGATGAAATATTTAAATAATTTTCTTTACTGCAGTTTATTTAATCGAAAAGATATAGGTATTTTTTAACTAACCTAAATTTTTGGTGTTATCAGGAACAGCTGATAACTTCTGTCATTCAAAATCATTGCAAAATCTTATCAATTGTCTTTAATTTACAAATTGAGTAGCGTGTTTAATTAAAGTTGAATTAATGAAATCTTAAATAACAGGAATTCGGTATCATTTATTAGATGAATACTCTTAATTGCTTGGAGATTTTTAATTTCTCGTTAATTTTGATTAATGCATAAGATTGAGCTGGAAAATACCAATAAAAGGGGAAAATACGCTAAATTTATGTAGTAATTAGTAATAAACAACCAGTGGTATAACAGTCATCAAGTACATGACCTTATTTTTAAAGATCCATGTTTAAAATGAAATTTCTGTCAAAGAGGTACATTTGCTAATTTATTTTATATATATTATAAATAATAAATGTATACCATTTTTTTCAGTGTAAGCAAAATACTTTTTAATTATAGACCAGTTTATCACTCTACCAGGGTTTTAAGCTGTAGCAACCTTGATAATAATGGTAAAACAAAGCGGAATATTTGCAATAAAATTCTTATTGGATCCACAATCGCTGGGTTTGTAGGATATTATGTATTTGGTAGGTTCGTCATTCATCTTATCAATTTCAAGAAATAGTAACACATTTTTTAGAAAAACAAAGAAAATACGTTTTTGCACAAGCCAGTCAAAATAGTGAGAGTGAAACGTTCGGGAAGTTTAAAGAAGGGTTGCCATCGTTCTCTTTGAAGGAAATTAGTAGCCACACTTCTAAGTAAAATAGTTCCACAGTCTTTAAAAATGTGCGTATTTACTACTTTTTTAGGGACACGAAAATTTGGGTCATTTTTAAAGAAGGTGTGTATGACATCACTGATTTCGTGGATCAACACCCTGGAGGAGATCAAATACTCATAGCCGCTGGCAGTTCCGTGGAACCGTTTTGGCTTCTTTACGGGGTACATAAAAATAAACACGTTTATAATTTATTGGAAAGCTATCGAATAGGTAAGTGCAGCTTCATTATTCAATATTTTTTTATGCAATGTAATTTCGTACAGGAAATTTAAGTAAGGAAGATGTGGGTACTTTGAGTAGCAACCTAGACGATCCTTACAATAAGGATCCTATTCGCCATCCAGTACTCCGTCCTGCTAGTATAAAACCGTTTAACGCAGAATGTTCTCCTCCATTACTGATACAAAGTTTTATAACACCTAAGTGAGAACCACAACGTTACGGTTTATTAGTTATTTTAAAACGTTTAATTTCAGTGAATTGTTCTACGTGAGAAATCACCTCCCGGTGCCAGATATCGATCCTGAAACGTACGAGTTAGAGGTGGAAATAGAAGGACGCAACAAGACGATAATTTTCACTTTGGACGATTTGAAAAAACTTCCTCGCTGCACCATAACAGCGACAATAATGTGCGCCGGAAATAGAAGAAGCGACATGACAAAGGTTAGTGAGGAATAAATCTTAAACAAACGGTAATCTGGGTTTTTTAAAGGTCAAACCTGTGAAAGGGCTTGATTGGGGTCCTGGGGCTATCGGCAACGCTGTATGGACGGGGGTACGATTACGAGACATTCTTAGAACCGCTGGTGTTGATGACGACGGTCATTACAAGCACGTTCAGGTAATTGGTGAATACTGTCAACGACGTGACATATATTTTAAGTTTAGTTTGAAGGGATCGATTTCGACGCGACCGGCAACACATATGGGGCCTCGATTCCGATCTGGAAGGCCCTGGACAAACGAGGAGACGTTCTACTAGCTTACGAGATGAACGGAGTGCCTATTCCTAGAGATCATGGATTTCCGATCCGTGTAATCGTCCCAGGTGTCGTAGGAGCCAGAAATGTCAAATGGTTAGGTATTGACGTGATACCAGTATAGTAATTCATGCTACCACTTCTTCAAACTTTAAATAGAATGTTATTTCAGGTAAAATTATCGTTTCGGAGAAGGAAAGCGAGTCCCATTGGCAGCAGAACGATTACAAAGGATTCTCACCCAGTACGGACTGGGATACTGTCGATTTTACTAAATCGCCAGCCATTCAGGAATTGCCAGTTATATCGGCTATTTGTCAGCCGTGCGATGGAGACAGTGTCGAAGTGGTTGATGGACATATACTGGTAAAAGGTATGTTATCCAAATTTGTTTTTTAAAATTATTCCAATACATAAAATGTAGTTTCGATTTGATTTTATAATTACTTCTAGTGTTACTAGATTAATATATTCAATTGTTTTAGAATTAGCTGTGGAAGCGTTTTGATTGGCTCTGCCATTTTTCCATGAATGTCAAAATTGACCATTTAGTGCATGTAGAATAATGCCAAATAAGCTGAATGTCAAATATGTTAATTCAAATTTTAGTTATCGGTAAAATGGGAAAAGCTTAAACCATTATTATTCCTATTTTCCTTCATATAGACACTGTAGATGACTGTCAAATTAAGCGCCATCTGTTGATTGCATGTTGTCTTGATGTGTGTCTTCTGATTGTTTTTGAAAATATTTGTGTTAAAGAAGCAACGCAACATTCAATTTTTTTGTTAAATAATTGCTCTGTATAAAAAATCTGCAGTTTGGGTGTTGTATTTCAGGTTATGCTTGGTCAGGGGCTGGCCAGAAAATAGTAAGGGTAGACGTCACCGCCGACGCTGGCAAAACCTGGCACGTAGCACATTTCAACGGTCAGGATTCCGCGGAACCCCCTCAACATTGGGCGTGGACCTTGTGGTCCATTCGAATTCCCGTAGAGAAACTGGACAATGTAAGCGGTTAATTTTGTTGGATAAAATGGAACTTAATCTTTAATTTTAGGTTGAAATTTGGGCGAAAGCAGTGGATTCTTCTTATAATACTCAACCGGAGAGCTTCGAGAATATATGGAACTTGCGAGGGGTCCTCAGCAATGCGTATCATCGAGTAAAAGTCAGATTGTCTCCATGAATCACAGTATAAGACTAAAGATTGTAAATTACATTGTTAATTTTAGAGATAAGTGTAAAAAATGTGATGTTAGTACTCGATAAGAATTATTTGTTATTGCTCCAAAAATAATTTTTTTTTTTTTAATTTTTATAAATATTTGAATTAATTTTTCATATTTATTTCTACCTGTTTATTTTTTTTACATTTTTTTACACATTAAAAGCTTTTTTCTTTTGTTTATGTATATTTACCTTGCAAGTTTTTTTTGTTTAAATATAATTTCTATATTTTTTATATTCTGTAGCTTTTCAGTAAAAAAAAAAAATAAAAATTGTTTTATACATTTTTGTTTTTTATTTAGTTTTATTTTCTTTCTACATTTTTTTTTATCTGTAATTTTTTAAACAAAAATTACAATTTTTTCCAAAAATATTTCATGCAAGTATTCTTTTTCATATTTGTTTTTTTTTTAATATTTTTTTTTTATTCAAAGAATAAATATATTTGTTCACTTAGTATTTTTCTATATTTACTCTTCTTTTTTTAATATTTAGTTTTATAAGTACATACATATTTGGTTCCTACATATATTATTTCGTTCTAGTTTTTTTTTAAATAAACATATTTTTGCTGAAAAATGTATACCGTATGTATTTCCTCGTATTTTGCAATTTTTTTTTAAATAAAAATTTGCTGTTAAAATAAATATAGTTACTCTTAATATTTTTATACATTTTATACACATTTAGTTTTTTAATATTTAGTCTTATTTTGCAAGGTGTTTTGTTCCTACATATTTTTTTTATATTCTGTAGTTTTTTTTTAATAAAACAATTTTTGCTGAAAGAATACATATAACTTTCTCTTTTAATATTTAGTACTATTCTATATATATTTTTTGCTTGTTACATTTCTATATTTTTTATATTTTGTAACATTTTTATTTTGATTTTATTTTTTAATAGTTAGTTTCATTTTGCATGTTTTCTATATATGTTTCGTTTCTATATTTATATTCGATTGTTTTTATTTTTACACATGTAGCTTTTTATTTTGCTTTTATATATATAATTTTTACATTCTGCAGTTTCTTTTTTAAATAGACAATTTTTGCTAAAAGAATACATGTAACTTTCTCTTTTAATATTTAGTATTATTTTATATTTTATGCCTGTTGCGCTTCTATACAATATTTTTTATATTCTGTAGCATTTTTATTTTGGTTTTTATATATTTAGTTTTATTTTTGTTTCTATATTTATATTTTATATTCGGTAGTTTTTTTATTTTTATACATGTCGCTTTTTATTTCGTTTATTAGATATTTAGTTTAACTTTACAAGTATTTTTCTTTTTTAACAGTTAGTTTTATTTTGCGTGTTTCTTGCGTAAGTTTCTTTTCTATATTTTTGTTTGGTAGTTATTTTTATTCTATTAGTATTTTTTGACATTTTTTACACACTTTCGCTTATTTTCTTTTTATATTTTATGTTCAGATTTTTCAATAGTTTAATTTTGCACGTATTTCATATTTATATATTATTTTATTTTCATATTTGGTAGTATTTTTACACATTTTTCAAACATGTAACTCGTTCAATTTGTTTTTTATATATTCGGTTTTATTTTGTATGTTTTTTCTTTTTAGTTTTATTTTGTATGTTTTTTGCCTACATTTTTTTGATATATTTATATTCAGATTTTTTTTTATTATTAGTATGTTTCTACATATTTCTGCACATTAGTTTTATTTTGCAAGTTTCTACTTAAGTTAGTTTCTATATATTTTTTAATTACATAGCATTTTTTTAAATAAAAATCAAGTTCGGTCCTTTTAAACATTTTATTATAGGCTAGAAATAAGTAACATTCGCTATTTCTAAAGCAATATAAAATTACAATACATACACAGCTAGCCTAAAACTTCTAATCTACATAAATCTGACTAGTCGTACTTAAAAATTGAAGAAAACATGTATAAAAAGTGTTAAATGTTTTAATATGGAATTGAATTAAGTTCAGAAATTCACCATTTACTCTTGATATATTCTACCTACTACACAATAAACATATCTTGTCAGCAAATCAACACCTACATCCTAGCAATTTTAAACTCCCTACCAATAAACATTGTAACTAAATCCCCCATTAAAAAAATTACACATATTTAAGCCTTATTGTACATAATTTTATTAAGTTACGTTTTCCCTCAATCGATACAAAGAAATATCTAGTTTAAACATTTATTCGTATAATAATACCGTTACGGTCACACCTTTCAAGACTGGTTCGGGTGCAGAGAAGCATATATCGGGGCGGCCTTGGACTTGGCTAGCTCCGAAGCGTTCTTAGCTGCGTCTTTCAACTTTGCTGCAGCCCTGATAGTGGTCTGTGTTGTGTGTAGAATGTTGTGGTGCGGGTAAAGGTTTGACAGGACGTGATTGAATCCACCGACCTAGAGATAGCGTCAATAATGAAAATTTCTAACATTCTCAGTTGAAAAAGTAAATGCATTCCAAGAATTTTGCACGTCATATGATATTAACTCCCGTGAACTTAATTTATATAGGAAACAATTCGATATACAAGGTCAAATTGGAGCTGCGTGAAAAAACAGCTCTGTTTACTTAAAATGTAATAAATTATATTTAATCTAATCAAATAGAAGTATATATCACCGGATTATTTTTATATTGCACTCATTTTTCATGGTTCTCTGAATTATATCATTCCTAAACTGATTAAATAAGTGGACATTATAAACAAGTCCTTATTGCAAGTCATAAATAACATATAATAATAACTAATATTTCAAAGAAGTAAAAATATTGAAAATATTATTTATAATTATTGTTTACACCGCACCCAATTTTTTCGACCTTTGATATTGAACTTTCAATTTATTTATTTACATTAGACAATAAACAACCTTTATTTATTTTATCATTACTAATTTCGACTAAAAAAAGCGAAGTACTCTTTAACATATTTCATAACAAATTCTGGATTTGTACTCACCATTTTATTGCAGTTCTTCTTAAATCTCTCATAACCGAAAGCGCAGATAGCCCTACTGAATCCTCGAACCTGCGAATCGATCCATGCCGATCGTAGGGCTACCGTTTTACCCGGATGTTCCTCGCTTTCTTTGTAAACCACTTTCTCCGTCACGCTCTACAATGTATCTATTCGTGATATTACTCAAATAATATCTTCTTAAAGCTTACCATAACTTTAGCATATCCCAAATTTCTGGTGTACGTCACCAGCACCTTATTTTTGGGATCCACGATGCTCTCTTCGATTATGTTGACATGTTTGGCAGTTATAAATCTCTCGGCCCATTTCGGAATGCTATTAGTTTTGCTGAGGAGCCTTTTAGTGAACAGTCTTCCCGATTTCACTTCTCTCTGTATTGTGTCTTCCGTAAGAACGTGTTTGCTGTAATTTTTACGTGAATGTATAGGAAAACATGATAATTTAATTTCATTATCCTACCTGTTGGGGTTGGGGTAGCGCCTCCAGAATCCTTGAGCGACTTGGTCCCAGTTATAATTAAAAATTATGGTGTCGGAGAAAAATTTTGGCATGTTGTCCTGAAGGATATTCAAACTAGTTCGAGAGGTATCGAAACGGTGTTTTATGTAACGAGGCGGAATGTTCTGTGTACTTACATGTTCCGACTAGATTTTAATTGGGGATTCATGCATTTTTCTTTATCGGGAGACTAAAACAGGGAGGAACCGCGCACTACTGTCAATTTTGAGAAATTTGTGATGAATGAACATAACCTTGTATGGCAACAAAACAAAACACGATATATTTGTGCCGCGACCACGAGGATTCCATACGAATCGTGATCAAAGTCTCGTAGTCATGTGACCACACATAGTACTTTTATATGTTTTGTGGTACTGATTATTGATGATTATGACTGGCGTTAGACGAGTTAATTTAAATTGTAAAAATGTAATTAAATTATTATACCTTGTTTTTATTAAAAAATAATACCGTTTTATAATAAAAAAAAATATATATATACTTGTTGTACAACTTTATGAAGCAGAAAAAACTATGAGTCGCAAGGTCCCATGGTGTAATGGTTAGCACTCTGGACTCTGAATCCAGCGATCCGAGTTCAAATCTCGGTGGGACCTGACTTTTTTTTTCCATTATTTGTGTATATTTTAGTAAAAATGTATAAACTGCAGTTTGCGATTGGAAAAGAATTTTCGTAGTTACATGAATAAAAATATATTTTACAGACGTCTTGTTTACAATTCAAAAATAAACTCGTTGCTATTTTAAATACCTTTTTACATCACAACTAGAAAAACATGTTTTTGAAGCATCTATTGACTTGTTAGTTTCACTAAGTACCTATTAATTTTATTTCACATGGAATTGCGTACTATTTTTTTTGCAAAAAATCGGAGGTAGATTTTATTAATCTTGTTTCACTTTTTATTAACAGTGTGATAGGCAGTAATCTTATCTAAAAATCTTTAAATAGTTTACAATACGGATTAATAATTTTGGTATTTCAGATCAGTATACCCAATTATCTCTACCTATACTCGCGTCAAGAATTCAGACGACTTACGTCATACGAACAAATGAATAAATCATTATATTTTCATCAAAATATTTAAGAAACTGTAACTGATAGTAATAAAATTATATACTACACTTAAAGTTTGCGTTATATATTGCACTAAATTGCAAAAAATGATTGTTTTTAACGCGACCAATTATCGAAAATTACGTTGACAATAAAAACAAATGTGTAACGTCAGCCGTGACGTAAGACGTCTGAATTCTTGACGCGAGTATACCTATATACTTTTTGTTCTTATACAGATTTAATTGCAATTATTCATCTATTTTCAAAAAAATCTATTGTGTAAATTATTGTTACATAAAAATGATTTCTCTTTTTAAGTATAATTTACCGAAAAATATTCTTATAGAAAATACATATTATTATGTATAAAAATAAGTATTAACAAGAATAACTTTATGTTTATGTAATATATCTACAATAAAAACAATAACCTACGTGCCCGGGTAGCTCAGTCGGTAGAGCATTGGACTTTTAATCCAAGGGTCCAGGGTTCAAGTCCCTGCTCGGGCGAAACTTTTTTTAACATTTTTTTTAACTATTATGCCAAGTACGATAATCTACATTAATTCACGTTAATATGTTGAATATAGTGTAAAAACACAATTTATATTGTAATGAAAACATGTAAAGGATATTTTTGTCACAGCTTAATGGATGTCTACATTTTACGAAAAGCTCTGCAAACGAAAGCAACTAAGTTCACTTGTATACTCCATTCACTGTGTTCACTGCTTTTTCTATATTTTATGTTCATTGCACCCAATGCCCAAATGCCAAATGTCAAAAATCAAAAATGTGAACGTCAAACGCGGCAAAGATTAGTTCTTCGATTGAGTATACTTCTCGTAAAACCTCAAATTCCAAGAAATCTGAATGCAGTTCCTAAAGCACAGCAGATTGCTGTTTAAATCTATATCAGGATATCAAATACGTACCACTATTTTCTTGTACAGGTATAATTGAGGTTACGTCACATATTTTCAATATTTTTAAAAGTCATTTTTCAGTACTGTGGGAATATTTAAACAGGCCGAAGCGAAAATGGCAAACCCCAGTTTAATTCTACGCCGAATTGATGATATAATCAAATCCGAAGAGGACAAGAGGCAGTATCGGGGTGTGGAATTGACAAATCGGATGAAAATATTGCTTGTGAGTGATCCTAATACCGATAAATCTGCTGCTGCCATGGACGTAAATGTTGGTAGGGATACACTTGTTTTTCGTGTGATTTTATGTGTACCATATGTTATTGTTTTTCTTTTGTTTTAGGATTTTTGAGCGACCCCAAGGAAGTTCTGGGTCTGGCACATTTCTGTGAACACATGCTGTTCTTGGGTACGAAGAAGTACCCAAATGAGAATGATTATAACAAGTTTTTGAGCGAGCACGGAGGTAGTAGTAACGCCGCCACATATCCAGACCATACAATTTATTATTTCGATATCGTTCCTGAACAACTTGGTTCTGCTTTAGACAGGTATGAGTACTATGTAGACATATTTTTACAAACATTGTATAATTATTTGTAGATTTTCCCAGTTTTTTGTTGCCCCTCTCTTTACGGAGAGCGCTACTGAACGTGAAATAAACGCGGTCAATTCTGAACATGAAAAGAATATTCCCAGTGATGTTTGGAGGATGGATCAGCTTGATAAGCATATCTGTGACCCAGACCATCCCTATAATACTTTCGGGACAGGTTTGACTACCAAAACGGTTATTTTTGATTTAATGATTGAATAAAATTTTTAGGCAACAAATATACCCTAATCACGCTTCCTAAAGAGAAAGGCATCAACGTGAGAGAAAAGTTGTTAGAATTCCATGGTAAATGGTACTCTTCTAATATTATGTGTTTAGCAGTGTTGGGAAAAGGTACATAATAAAAAATAATTACTCAGTTTTGTATTGCATGTATTTCTTTGCAGAAAGCCTCGACGAGTTGGAAGAAATGGTTGTAGAGTTATTTTCTACAGTGGAGAATAAAGACGTCGAGGCGCCGATTTGGAAAACTCATCCATTCAAGGAGAACCAGTTTAAAACCATGGTTTACGTCAGTCCGGTAAAGGATGTGCGGAATCTTAACATCGTTTTTCCTTGTGAGGATCTCACAGAATTCTACAAGTCAGCAGTAAGTACTCTTATGTAGATAACGATACGTCGAATGGTAAATATTTTCTACATCTTGAGCTGCTGCACAGGCATAATTTCTTTACATGTTTTCCATGAGGTTCGATGTTCAAATCTCCCTCTCCGTAATCATATGTGATTTCATCATTTTCCTTGATGTCTTCGTTAGCGAAGATGCCTAAAATCGGCAGTGCGTCATTTATTCTAATCACGTATAACTTACAGTTTGGCTCGCAGCTGTGATTTATATACCGACCAATATTTCCATAGTGAGTTGGGTCTATAAAAGTCTTCACTTCCTTGTCACCAAAGTGTTCCTTTATACAGAAGATATAATTCATCTGATCTTGTTCATTGTTAGCATTAAACCTTGCAAATGCTTGATTTTCTGTCATTATTTCACCGGCGTACTCACAAATGAAATTGCCTTTGTTTATTTTATCCGATGTAAATAAACCTGAACCTTTGACATTTCCGCAAACCTCGACCTTTAGGTTTTTCCTGGGACCGAACTGGACCAATTTGTTTCCGCAAACTCTTTCGTTACAAGAACAATTTTCGTTACATTCATACGTTGGACTTTTTATAGTATTTTCGTGGATTGTATAGTTTATAGTATCATGAATATTACCGTATTTATAAACAGTACCACTTCTTCCGATACAAGAACACATACTCTCTTCTGTACATTCCGTTTCACATTGACAACCTTCTAAACTATAATCATATAAACCTTGGACTTCATTACTTGGCAAATTCCTAGCAAAATACAATACACCAGGCACATTATGATCGTATTCATCAATAAATTCCATGACAATGCCTATGATGAGTGGTGACAGTTCCTAACAATTTTGTAGGTTAGTAGTTCAAATTTCAATTTAACCAATTCGTCTTCTTCTTCTAATATGACCGAATATTACTCAGGACCGTACTCACCCATTATGCTTGTATGAAATTTCTTTACTGTGTGTTATTTTAAGCCTGGACATTATATTAGCCACCTAATGGGCCACGAAGGTCCTGGAAGTATTTTATCGGTGCTTAAAGCGCGCGGATGGAGCAGCAACTTGGTAGCCGGAAGTAAACCGGCCCCGAGAGGTTTCGGTTTCTTCGGCGTAGCTGTGGATTTGACGGAGGAAGGCATAAAACACGTAGATGACATAGTGAAGCTCATCTTCCAAGTACGTTGTTCGATATTTAATTAATTTGTGAGATTACCGATTTTATTTCCGCAGTACTTGAATATGATGAAAAAGGAGGGTCCGCTGCAGTGGGTGCAAGACGAAAACCGCGACATAGGACAGATGATATTTAGGTTTAAAGACAAGGAGTCACCCCGGGGTTATATCTCGAGTTTAGTGCACAATTTACAGGAGTATCCCATGGGACATGTCCTGTATGCGAATTATATGCTGTCTGAATGGCATCCCGACCTCGTCGAGAAGATCTGGAGTAATTTTGTGCCTGATAAAGTTAGGTAAAAGGAAAGAATTCTATGGATATATGTGTGAAATAATTTGTTAAATTCTTAGGATAGCGGTAATAGGAAAAAAATTCGAGAGTGAACTCGACGAAGAGGAGCCCTGGTACGGGACGAAGTACAAGAAAATTAATATTCCCGAAGAAACAATCAAAGTAACAGTGAACGTATTTAAATTTTCTTGTTATATGAAACGATTTGCTTTTAGGATTGGAACGAAGCCGGTTTTTGTTCGGACCTGAAGATGCCTGAGAAAAACGAGTTTATTCCCACAGATTTTCACCTTTACCCAATCGATGAGGACGTACGTATTGTCGGAATTGTTCGAAAAGCTAATACATTTCAGTACATATTTTTAGGTGACCGAACATCCTGTTATTATCGAAGACACGGCTTTGACCAGAGTTTGGTTCAAACAGGACGACCAGTTTTTCCTTCCGAAAGCAAATCTTATGTTTGATTTCGTCAGGTGAGTTGCAGTTTTAAAAGTGAATGAATTAACGATTTTGAAATTTCAAAATTTTCAGTCCTCTTGCGTATTTGGACCCCTTAAACTGTAATCTCACCCACATGTTAGTCCAGCTCTTCCGCGATTCTCTTAATGAATACGCCTACGCCGCGGAATTGGCCGGCCTTAAATGGGAACTCATCAACACGAAATACGGATTGATTGTGAGTCGATTTTATCTTTTTTTTCTTTTTCGGCAGTCGACAATTTTTTTGTGAATATTTCAGCTAGGAATTGGAGGTTACAACAACAAGCAACACATCCTGTTAGAGAAAATCATGGAGAAACTAACCAACTTCAAAATCGACCCCAAAAGGTTCAATATATGTAAGGAAAATGTAAGCGTGCACGTTTTCCGTGGCGATATTGTTAATTTCTTCTCTTTCAGTACATCAGGAACCTGAAGAACTTCTCGGCAGAGCAGCCGTACCAGCACGCCGTGTATTATTTGACCGTTTTACTGACCGAACACTCTTGGACTAAACAGGAGCTGCTGGCCGCCGCTGACCGTGAGTTCCACGTAGATTAGACGTTGATCGGGCATTTCTTAATCTTTTTCTTTCAGAGATCACGATCGATCGGTTAGAAGCCTTCATTCCGCAGATACTGTCGAGGATGCACATAGAATCCTTGGTGCACGGCAACGTTAACAAGGAAAAGGCACTTCAGTTAGTGCATATCGTCGAGGATCATCTGACTTCCAGCTTAAACATGTCGCCGCTGCTTCCGAGACAGTTGCTCTTGAACAGGGAGTTGAAGTTGGAAGACGGATGTCATTATTCGTACGAAGTGCAGAATAATGTTCACAAGTCTTCCTGTATAGAACTCTACTACCAGTGCGGGTTACAGTCGAAGGAAAACAACGTCAAACTAGAACTGTTTGCTCAAATCATCCAAGAACCGTGCTTTAATATCCTACGAACCAAGGTAAACATTACCGCGACGTTGTATCGACTCATCAACGTACCACTTTTGATTTCAGGAACAATTGGGATACATAGTATTTAGCGGCGTCCGCAGATCAAACGGCGTTCAAGGTTTACGCATCATAGTCCAGTCGGACAGGCACCCGTCGTACTTAGACAGCAGGATAGAGGAATTTTTACAGAATATGTTGGTATGTAAGATCTCCGCAAATGATTCAAATGTAACGATGTGCGATTTCTCAGGTATACATAAATGAGATGAGCGAGGAGGAGTTCTTGAGGCATCGCGAAGCTTTGGCCGCCCAAAGATTGGAGAAACCGAAACAGTTGTCCACGCAAACGAACAGATATTGGTCGGAAATCACCGCGCAGCAGTACCACTTCGACAGGGCGAACATTGAGGTGGCTTATCTGAGGACACTCACTAAAAATGATGTAATAGAGTTTTATAAGGTAAGGAATTAGAGGAAAGTTGTCGGTCAGTGTTATGTGAAAGTGTAGAAAGGTCACTTACGTTTTTATAATTATTTGTGTCAAATTTGATGTTTGAATTCAATTTTTCCTGTTTGACCTCAAAATTTCGTGTTTAAACTCAGAATTATGCGTCTGGATACAAAATTTCATGTTTGAATTTAAAAGTAGTTAGTGGAAGGTTGTCGGTCAGTATTATATGAATGTGAAGAAAAGTCACTTATTTTTTTATATTTTTCTGTGTCAAATTTCGTGTTTAAATTCAATATTTCCTGTTTGAACTCAAAATTTCATATTTAAACTCAAAATTATGCGTCTGGAGAGGAAATTTCGTGTTTGTATTCAAAATGTCATGTTCAAATTTGAACGTAAGGAATTAATGGAAAGTTATCGGTCAGTGTCACATGAAAGTGGAGAAAGTTCACTTATATTATATTTTTCTGTATCATATTTGAATTTGAAATTTCATTTTTGAACTCAAAATTTCATGTTTAAACTAGAAATTATGTGTTTAAACACTTAAAATCTAATAAACACAAGTCAAACTCAAAATTTCGAAATTTTCGAACATAAAAAAAATATGTGGTCTTTTGACACCATAGTTTTATTTATTGTCTGTAATTTTCGAAACTTATTATTGGAAGAACATGAGTAAAAACTGCCCGTATTTCAGGGATTGTTGAGTTCTGCCGCCGATGCGAGGAAGAAGCTATCAGTTCACGTCGTCTCGATGGCCGACGGGGGAGCAGGTAAGGTAGCGGAGAAAGAGTACACCCCGGAAAACAACAAACCGCCGCCTGCGGTCATCAACGACATCACAGAATTCAAAAGCAGTCACGAGATGCATTCCCTGATGCAACCTTATATTAATATCACCCGCAAGGGGAATAAGTGTAAGCTGTGATGAACGTCGTAACGTTTAAGGATAAATCAATTTTTCTGGTCTTCGCATTCAATTTTTTTTTATTATTTTGAGCGTTTCGCCAAGATTCTAATGTTTTAGCGTCCCGTTTTGTCTAGTTTTCGTTCGTAAGGTGTCAATTACTGTTCTAGCACTGTCAGGGAAGGGGGACGATTATGAAATTTACAGGGCAATTTAAAATAAAACAAGGAGCATTTTAACTTAGTGTAATGCAAAAATAAAGTAGTTACTATTTTTCTTTTATTAAATAAAGTGTTTTGAATTAGAATGGATGAATATTGCAAAATGTATAAACGCTGACTTTTCAAAACGACTAATTCGTTTTAGTCATAGTTTTATTAAAATAAATAACGTTATTTCGTGTTTCAACTCGATATTTTGTATTTAAATTTGAAATCATGCGTTTGAAGTTAAAATTTTATGTTTCAATTTAAAATTTCTTGTGTTTCAGCTCAATATTTTGTGTTTAAATACAGAAAATTTAGAGTTTAAACATTAAATTTCAAGTTAAAACACGAAATTTGAGTTTGAACACAGAATTTTGAATTCAATAGAGTTTGAACGAAAATCATTGTGTCTAAGCTTGTGTTTAAATACAAAATTTCGAGTTCAAACAAAATTTCTACTTCAAACGCATAATTCGAGTTTAAACACAAAATTTTAAATTTGTACAGATGACTCAAAATTTTAGCGTTAAATTATATAATATTTTACCTTTTTAATGTAATTTTTAATCAATCTGTACATTATCACGTGTAACATTAATTTTTATGAGGTAATGGTGAATTTCGACGCTAATAGCTGGTTTAATCAAATATTTCTACCTCCAAAGTATTGCATTATTTATGTTCTACAGGTTAGACACAATGTTTTTATCTAAAGTGTTATATTATGACAAAAGTTTGGCTAAATAAATAATATATTGGAAATATTATGTATTCTCCACCCGAGCCAACCTTAAATCTAATGTAGTGTTTGTGAAATAAATGCGTTTGTATGTGTGAAAATGAACAATTTTCGTTGAGCAATTTGTGTAGTGTCATGATCCAGAAAATTGTGGGGAAATGTTACAAGAAACTTATCGCCACACTTATTTAACTGTTTACAATACGCTAAGCCAAATTCTATTTCAGTATGGTTAGTTCACAGAAATGATTTCAGAATTACCTAATATTGATTCATGGTAAGTATTCATTTTAATTATATCTTAATTAATTTCAGTCATAGCAGTATTTTAACACTTTCTAACTGAGAATCCTTAAAATGTGTTTAAAAGTAAAGATTTTCGCTGACAAAAAATGTTGCAAGGCGACGTCCACACTAAATTTTCTGTTTCCTTGACTTAACAATTTTAAAGTTACGTCGTTATTAGGTCATAATGGTGTCTAGATGGCCAAAGCAACTAAGTCGTTTTTCGATTTCGTATATAGTAAACTACTGCTTCTAGAGGAAGGGAAAATTTAAAAATTCTATATTATAGAATGAAATGGTACATAATACCACTTTTTAACCATTGAAAATAATTATGATATTCGTTATAAACGTAATTAAACAAATATAGGGTTAACTATGAGTAAGTACAAATATTTTAAGAGGGGTTAAAGAAAAGTAATAAACGGAATAACCCTACAAAAAATGTCCAAAGTTATAAAGCAAAAAACATTTATTTTTTTTTTTCATTTGAAACTATTAAACCTATATTTACGACTATAGCTGGTAGTCCACCGCGAGGTTATTTCGCACGTTTGACATTTGAAGAGAACGACAATCAGCAACAAAAACTGTGGCAGACAGAAGACTAAATGGTAAAATTTGTTGTAATAATTGAAACCTTGTGTGTTTACGCTGATTTTTTTTCAATATTAAATGTTTTATAGTAATTAAATAAAGGAATTTGTGTCGAATACAGCTATTTTCTTATAATATGGTTCGAGCTATGCTATAGTTTTTCTTTCTAGAGTGCAAATGCAGCAGAACTACAGTTATCGAACAAGATTTTATAATTAAAGATTGCTACCAGTGCAAAGTTTTCTATTATCTATAGTATGCTTTTTGTTCGACATTCTTAGAATAAATGAGCATTTTACTGTACGCGGAGTGTGTGTTTTGATTTAGTGGATAATCCTGACGGATCTATAATGAGTGAAATTGAAATTTTGACAGTTTGGAATGAAAAACAAATGCAGAATGCTGTAACCAGATTAATTGTTACTTACCAGATGTTATCATTAATAAAAATGTCCATTTTCGCCGTTTCTATATTTCGTAACGTTGGAAAAAATTACCGCCAATTTTTTGGAGAAAAGAGAATTTTGTCTCATTTTATGGACATTAGAGTTAAATTATTTTTATTGTCTAAAGCCTCTTTGAACACGTGGTTATAATTACTAGTGATAGCCCTTATAAAATCAATTTACTTTTACGAGTTCAAAAATATTTCCAACTTAACAACCATGGTATCCCAAACAATAAACCCTTCGACTTTTAAGTTTCGCTCCGATATCCTCAACATTCTGTCCTCGTTTCTCAAACCGTACAAAATATCTGAAACGAGATCTTGTCCAGGTTCCAGTTGGTTCAAGATCACAAACTTGTGCTTCTTTATGAACCCGGCATTGTCCGATTTTAACAGAAGTGCAAAGTGTTCAGAATCCATGTAGTTTGGGTAGAACTGCAAATGTAGCGAATGCCCTAAAAAACAAAACAGAACAGCTGTTGACTATTTCGAGGAAACATACGAACCTAAAACGTTGAAATCCGGGCTGGATTTGTACATGTTGCTCTTGGTTAAGAGTTCGTGAATGTTTTGAATTTTCCAGTAATAAAAATACACCGAATCGATAATGGTTTCGTTGTACATCAAGAATTCCTCGATTCGGGGAGACGTGCCGTCACTGCTTTTAAAAACCAGTGTTGGTGATGCTGATTCAGCACTTTTTGTATTCTCTGTCGAATCGTTAAAATCTCTCAAATCAGAAGTGGGATTTCCACTTTCAGAAGGTACGTCTGGTACCTTAAATCCATTCAATTCCAGAATATATTTAATGCCGTCAATCTCTTGCAGTATTTTGGTTTGCAGTTTATCCATTTTCAGATTCAGTTCATCTAGAAGATTAATTTTTATGAATTTAAACTGTCTAAATTAATACTGTTTAAAATTATTACTTGATGTGCAAACTCCTTTTAACTGTCGAGTTATCGTTGCGTTTGCCGTTGCTTCGACTTCTTTTGTGGTAATGGAACAAATGGCATTTTGAATTTCTTCTACTTTTTCCACGTCTAAGAATTATCTTATGAAACAAATATATATAAAAAATCACCCTTATTCTCACCTGTTGGTAAATATAAGCTGTTTACAGAAAAAGGTACAACAAAAAGTAAAATAACGTGTATTTTAAGCATCGCAGTACTTGATACTTTGGTTGGCTTGGTAAACTGTGTTCTGCCCTATTTTATGTGTAGTTTTATTAGCTCATATAAATTTATGGGAACAACTGGACCAGTGTGTTGAAATTTTGGGATAATTTTAACTCTGTGGTTTTATGCAAGCAAACACCAACATAAAGAAACATAATGCCACTATTCGTCGTGTGAGAGTAAAATAAAAACATGTCGAGTTAATAATTAATTTTTATTTAAAAAAAAATTAAATAAATTAAAAGTGTGAAAATCATACATTTTCGTTACTTTAGATGTCAATATGTGAAAGAGAGTACACACTAAGCATCACAATATTAGAAGCATAATATTTGAAATTTTAAATAAAAAAATCGTATATTGGAATGGCTTGATTCAAAGGATTAATTAGATCTCTTCGTTTAAATCGTAATCTTCTTCTGGGAAATCGCCGCATAGGACGTTATGTGGTTTTATAAAAGCTCCATATTTATCGGGACATTCAAAATACCTTTTTCCTTTCAAACTACAAAAACGTAAGTATACTATTGTTTACAATTACACACGAACTCTACTAACCTTCCATCGTTTTTGCCCAACGGTTCATCATATTTAACTCCTATCCAGTAGCCCGTTAAACCTTCTACTGTTCCCGAATACATCACAGTACCTAATCTATGAGGTGCGTTTTGTACAGTAACTTTGCATCTAGATCCAATGACTGTACTTTCCGCCAATTTTTTCTCTTCGGCTTCTAATAACTCTTTTTTCTTTTGATTCTCTTCATTATATTTACCTAATTTATTTTTTAATAAAAATGCACGGACTGAATCATTCTTTTTAGAGTATTCCTCTTCCGACAGTTCAAATTTTGGCTCGTTGCCAAAATCTAATTCATTCCTAATTTGGAACTGGTCTATAACGTGTAGTCTCATACCGTTTTCCAAAGGAAAAGAGCCTAATAGTGCGTTGTTATCTTCTAGTTTGCAGACTAACTTATCATCTTTCGTGTACGCTTCGATCTGCATAGTATTGCAATTACCTCCAGTCATTAGCTCTAGTTTCGCCTGTAACCAAATTTTAAATCTTCTTGAACAAAGGCTGATCATTCTAACCTAACCTACCTTTAGGTCCGAAATGGTTAAGTCCTTTGGAAATCGTTTTTCACTGAAAGATATCTCATCCTTTGAAGTCGAGATGTGAAGGTTTACAAAATCAGAAGTGATCACTTTAAAGTCTGCCATAGTGACACAATTAACTTAAATTTGTTTCTTTTTATTTTTTTTTTAATCTTGAAAAATGTCACCACTAAACAAATATTTGACAAAAGGCAGGCAAAATTGTTTTAAATTTTGTCCATCCTGTATATATTTCAGTGTATATGTTAAGAGGTTTGTTCATTTGCTGTCACTGTTATGACGTCATTATAAAAATACGAATCATTCTGGGTCTAGGTTTAATAAAACATGAAAATAAAAATAATAAATGTAGTATACTGCTAACTATTTGAACAATTATTCACAGACTAGTATCTATTATTTGTTATACATGGATGGTAAAATTATGATCTATCAATTTTAATTAGATCACCTTATACTATAGCGTTCTTGGCGAGTTTGACCATATAAGTTTAGGGATTTTATTTTTTAAACTTTTCTTTATGAATTCATGTTGGCTCACTTCACTCACTTGTGATTTAACCTCAATTATGCACGTCACGTTTTACGCCTCATGTAAACAAGATGGCAAAAGAAAAAGGTGCTTCGGAAAATAAAGGGAAGAAAACCAAAAATAAAACGAAAGTTAAAGTATTTACAAAGAAAAATAATCAAAAGGATGTCGAGGCAAATATTATTGAGAAGTTGCAAGCTAAATATGAATCTGTAAGTAAGAAAATCTTTATTTAATTAATCTTAATCCATTTCTCATTTCATTTTAGATCGATTCATCTACTGTCACAAAATTTGGCGACTTTCCCTTGTCACAAAAAACACTAAAAGGCTTAAGAGAATGTGGTTATCACAAACCAACCGAGATTCAAAAAGAAACTATCGGTTTGGCTTTGCAAGGTAAAGATATTCTAGGAGCAGCTCAAACAGGATCCGGCAAAACTCTGGCCTTCTTAATACCCATTATAGAGAAACTGTATTGCAAACAATGGACGAAGCTGGATGGAGTAGGAGCTTTAGTGATCACACCAACGCGAGAGTTGGCTTACCAGATATTTGAAACGTTGCGCAGAATCGGAGAACACCACGACTTTTCAGCAGGCTTGATTATTGGAGGAAAAGATCTAAAATTTGAGAGAAACCGTATGGACCAGTGTAATATCGTCATTTGTACACCGGGGCGAGTCTTACAACATATGGACGAAAATCCTCTATTCGACTGCATTAATATGCAAATATTGGTGTTGGACGAGGCAGACAGATGCCTTGATATGGGTTTCGAGCAAACTATGAACGCCATCATAGCCAATTTACCCCCTAAAAGACAAACGTTACTGTTTTCAGCCACTCAGACGCGATCGGTGAAAGATCTGGCACGTTTGAGCTTAAAAGACCCATCGTACATTAGCGTTCACGAACATTCCGAGTTTAGTACACCTAAAGAACTGTCCCAGACTTACGTGGTATGCGAATTGCAAGAGAAAGTGTCCGTCCTTTGGAGTTTTCTGCGGAACCACACAAACAAGAAGATTATCGTGTTCTTTTCAAGTTGCAAACAAGTCAAGTACATCTACGAGATTTTTTGCAAGTAAGTGTTCTTGTATGTGATGCGATCGAGTTATTTCATGAACTTTTTTTAAGGTTAAGACCCGGTATTAGTCTTATGGCTTTATACGGGACATTACATCAACTTCGTAGGATGGATATCTATGAGACATTTTGCAAAAAACAGTCTGCCGTGCTCTTTGCAACCGACATAGCAGCGAGAGGCTTGGATTTTCCTGAAGTGCACTGGGTTGTGCAGGTGGATTGCCCGGAAGATGCCGCCACTTACATTCATCGAGTTGGTAGGACTGCCAGATACCACAGAGGCGGAGAAAGCTTATTAATGCTGCTTCCTAGCGAGTTAAAAATGGTAGACAACTTAAAAGAAAGGAAAATACCCATAGAAAAAATCGAGTAAGTCGTTTGTTACGTTTTATATTTCATTTTATCAATAAATAAACGATTTCAGAATAAATCCATTGAAGTTGAACAATCCCGTCCGAAAAATGGAGGCTTACCTGGCGAAAGACCCAACTTTGAAAGATACGGCACAACGAGCTTTTGTCTCGTACGCCAAGGCCGTGTTCTTAATGAAAGACAAGGAAATATTCGACGTCCAAGCCTTAAACACCGAAGGTTTCGCTCATTCCCTAGGTTTAGCCATACCGCCAAGAATACGGTTTTTACAAAGGTTAAACGCTAGAACGGAGAATAAAAAGGACAAAAACAGTGTTAAAAGTAACGCTAAGAACAACAAAACATATTTTAATACCGAAAATGATGATGACGAAGAAACCCCGGAAGAAAATAAATCCATACGTGATAAACGCGAGTCGGATGATAGCGGACTGAGCGAAGACTATAATACACATCAAATGTCAAAACCGGTTCCTTTCCATGTGTCGGACAACGACGATAGCGACGACGACAACATCCTAAAAGTGAAACGTAAAGATCACGACGTTGAGCTGCCAACAGAAGAAGAAATCGCGGAACGCGACTCAAACAAGAGCAAGAAAAAGAAACCTGTGACTAAAGCGGCAGTCGCCAAGAAAATCTTGAAAAAAAAAATCGTGCCGAACAAGAAAATCGTCTTTGACGAAGAGGGACAGGCCGTCGTCCTGGGAAAGAACGAGAAGAAATCCGAACTGGCCCAACAGTATGAAAAGGAGGACGAAGGCGGGATAGACATCGAGAGAGCCAAAATGGTGCTGAAAGAAGAGGATAAGTTCGACAAACAGGTGTTTAAGGAGAAGGTCAAGGCCAAACACAAGGAGGAGAAGAGGAAGTTGAAGGATGCCAAGAAGAAGAAGAAAGAAGAAGAGCAACCGGAAAAGGACGAGTTTGGGGAGAGCGAATCCGAGGAAGAGCCGGATTTGTCTTGGTTGCCTGATCCAGATAGAATTTACGGCGAGAAAACCGAGGAAGAGGTAGAAAGGTTGATGGAGGACAGCGAAGGAGATACAAAGGAAGAAGAAGATTTGCTTAGACCTACTGTTAAAGAAAGATCTAAAAAGAGGAAGGTCAAAGGTACTATAGACGACTTGGAAACTGTGCTGAAGAAGAAGAAGAAGCACAAAATAGATCAGATCAGTTCCTCATTGACCGTGAACGAGGCGGAAGAGCTCGCAATGATGTTATTAAAAAATAAATAGCAGCAGAGTTAGGTAATAACTGTAAATATATTTTTTATTTAAAATCATAACATTAAGAGAATAAAGTTGTAAATTATAAATCTTCTTTTTTTTCTTCCTCGCAACTGCAGTTTAGCCAATCCTTCGGGTTCCTTAGAACTTCCAAGAGTTTATCTTCAGGCGTGTCCGGCAAAGGGCTGTGCTTGTACTCCCATTTCTAAAAATATACAATGATAATTACACCTAAATCACTTTTATGGTAAATTTCTTACAGCATACAATGGTAGGGACATTAAAATGCTCTCGTAACGGGCTCCGGGTGTGTACAGTCCGAATTTGGTGCCTCTGTCGTATATTAGGTTGAATTCCACGTACCTTCCCCTTCGTAACAGTTGCCACTCCCTTTCTACGTTGGTGTACTTCGTAATTTTGTGGCGTTGCACTAAAATTGATAGAATAATTGCAGGGAAAAAGCAACAGATGGCTCTTTATATCTCACTGCTTTTCCAATTGCCTAATAAATCTTTATCGAAAGGTGACAAAGACACATATTTAACTGACAAATAAATTTACTAGGAGGTGATAAAGCTGTTCCTAAAATTCATAACATGTCTATTCTGAGTTTTCTACTTCAATTAAATGTTTCAAAAAGTAATTTTGAGGGGCTGTATTAAAAATGAATTAAGTATAGTATAAAACCAATAGATGGCACACTGTTTTATGTGGCAAGAAATAAATGGTACTTTATATCTCACTGCAATGCATTAACGACTGCTTTTCAAGTGTTTAATAAATCTGTGTCAGAAAGTAAGGCATATATTTAATTGACAAATAAATTTATTAAGAGGTGGGAAAACCATCCTTAAAATTCATAAAATATCTCAACTTTGGGTTTTTTTCTTTCATTAAGCGTTTTAAAATAAAATAATGCAATTTTGAGGGGCATAGGGATAATGCATATTAAAAATGAAGTGAGTACAGCATAAAACCCATAGATGGCGCACTGTTTTAAGCAGCAAGAAACAGATGGCACTTCATATCTCACCACAGCACTTCAAGAACTCACTAAATGTTCATTTTGAGTATCGTATTTCAATAAAAATGTGTTAAAATAAAACAAGAACGGAGCACTTTTGAAAATCTTACCTAGTGGAATATAACTGGGAATGACGGCATTGGCACAATCTGTGGCGAAAGCGAAACACTCTTCCTGGGAAGGTGTATCTAAATCATCGAAAAAAATACCTCCGATCCCCCTCCTCTCGCCCCTGTGGGGAATGTTGAAGTAATCGTCGCACCATTTCTTAAATCTAGGGTAATAACCTTTGTCATGCTTATCACAGGCTTCTTTGAGAGTTTTGTGGAAATGTACTGCGTCCGCTGTGTTCAAGTAGTACGGAGTCAAATCGGTGCCACCCCCGAACCACCACTGTACCTCATCTCCGCTCCTAACTTCGAAGTATCGATAGTTGAAGTGTATCGTTGGTACTAATGGGTTCACCGGATGTATTACTGCACTTATTCCAGCAGCGAAGAAAGGCAGATGTTGCCCCTCGAGTTTTTTACCTCGAGAACGCATCTGAGTCACGGCCCCCGGGGGTAAATTTCCAGAGACCACGGAAATATTCACTCCTGCTTTCTCGAATACTTTGCCATCTTGGAGGACGCATGTTATACCACCACCACCTTCTTCCCGTTCCCAGCGATCTACGATAAATTTGTTGCAGTCCTCTTCGGCTTCTAGTGCCTTGCATATGTCTGATTGTACTTTTAGTATCATCAGTTCCATTTTTGTCTTCATGTCGTCTGGTGAGGAAGAGAGCTTTTCCACATTAGTGATAGGTAAGGCCATGTAACCTGAAGTGTCGATAGTCTTCTTTGCAGAGAAAAAGGCAAGGGCGCCTGTGAAAACCGAGCCATATTTCCTGAAAAATTACTCATTTGTAGCGCTTTACTTGAAATTGTGTAATTTATTACGAGAAAACATCACTTTTCTATCACAAAACTTAAAATAAAAATGTGTAGTGAATATAATTCGTGGCGGAATTTGAATTTCGCGCCATAGATAACCTACCTTAATTTCGACAACTCACGTTGTCGTTGATAATAAATTAGAGAACAGTTCTGTATGATAACTTTAAACATTTTAAAATACTGACAAAATAGTGCTTAGAATTAAAAGAAAAACAGAAAATTCGTAAGGAACTTGTTAACTCTATTCGGTCATGGTAAGCCACAAATCAGCTGTTGTGTTGTAGTTGTTTTTTTAGTAACAGGTAGTGCCGCATTATCGTTCCGTTTACGGAGTTCTCTGTCAGTTCTGTGCGTTAGACAAGGACGGACTGGGCAAAGGAGTGTTGTAATTTGACGCGGAAAGCAACATGTGGTATTTTTTGTAGCGTATCGATCTGTCAATGCATTAAAGAGCAGAGATAAAGTACACCGTGCAAAAAGATCGAGGTGTATCAAGTGATCCGCGGATTATCGTCGGGCTGTGTGATTGTTTTTTGTTTTTTTTAATCTCAGTGCAAAACCCATCGGGACGAAATTCAGCTTGCGCTGTCAGCTAAGGCCCTTTAGCGCAGCTTTGTGCAGTGTGCGGACTCAGCACAGATATCCCGCTATCGACTTTTTGCAAAACTCCTACAAGTCGGTGAGAACGGCGAGAGGTGATAGACGTCGCGACGTCCTTGCCGTGAGTATTTTGCTAAAACTCCGGGTTCCGAGCGCATTGTATACATTCCGTACCGAACGCGACGTATTTCAGCCAAAGCTCCACATTAGTCGATATTTTTGCTGCAGGATGGTGTAATATCGCTGGCGATATAGCATCTTCCAAAAATTCCCAGAGTACCTATATTTGATTTCATTTCGGGCGGTTAAAAAATTATGGTGCGATGAGGCGTGACAAGGACGACAGACGCGAAGTTATGAAGAAGTTTACTTTCAAAGGCGTTTTGGACAATTTTCGCAACTCCGTTGCACAGCCCTCTAGGCCAGACCAGGAAATCCAGGAGACGCTGCGTACCGACAACTTTCAAGTGAAAAGGGTAAGCGCTATTAACAATTTTCAGCCTAAACGATACAGCGGACAATTGTATCGATAATAATACACAAATAACTGATAAAATAATGTTTATTTCGTGACAAACGGAACTAAAAGAGTAAAAGCAAAGACTAGACTAGACTCCTTATTTCTTAGTTTCATATTTCGCGGGGACATTTTTCTGTAGTTTTTTTGGCCAGAAAGGGTGTGGAAGAGATCAAATAATTTTTGGTAGAAGTAGTTGCACATATACATATCGATACGCATTTACCTTTATTAAACATTAATATGACGTCAAACAAAAAGAAGCAATTAATATGCCATCAAAACCCGTATTTGACTGCTTTGTAAAATAGTTAAAATGCTTATCTGGTCATAATTTGCAATA
The DNA here is from genome assembly GCA_037114965.1 of Monochamus alternatus. NCBI lineage: Eukaryota > Metazoa > Arthropoda > Insecta > Coleoptera > Cerambycidae > Monochamus > Monochamus alternatus. The sequence goes on along the minus strand of CM073435.1, from coordinate 49,190,192 downwards.
GGAGTTAGATATTTACCAGCAAGCAATTTGACATGATAAAAATCTTGATATTTATTTGTGTATATTTCATTAATTATTAAATAATTGTGTGGGCGCAGTGGCGTACTTGTAATGTTTTTCTAATAAGACATTTTTTGTGGGTGGAAATAGAACTACTAAGTATTAGGTAGGTAGGTATCTGTTGTTTTTGAGAAATGGTATTTATTTATTTGTATATATACAGGGTGTCCGGAATACGAGTGGCTTAATTTTGTCATATGATATTGACTTAACAATTTTTTTTTCTCTGACTAACGATTACTGAATTATGACAGCAAACAGGTCTTAAATATGTGACAACGTCGCTCATATACTATCGTGTTAAAATGACTTCTGTTCCTTGCAAGAAGCGTTTACGTACAAACGTCTCGTAGCCAGAGAGTAGCCTAATTCGCTGTAAATTAACATGTGATGCAGCTGGTTATGGTTACTATAAATTGTTCCATTTTTGTTTATGTACACTCACAAATATCAAAGAAAAACTAGAGAAAAATGAAACGTACTAGCCATATGCACCACTATGATTAATATTGTTTTTAGGTTATCAGCAGCAGCCTGACACTGCAACGTTGTCGAACGTTACAGTACATTACAGTTTTAACGAGTTTCTCGGAAACTTCAACTGTTTACTTCATTAATACTGATCCAAATTTCAAATTACAGACAAATTACGTTATAGGCACCCTTACTTAACCTTAATTTTATCTTAGATTGTAATTTCGTAACATAGATATTTGCATATTATTGCTCTTGTATTTTTGTTTTCGAAATGTTTGTAGACATTTTTTTCATAGAGTTTTTTTATTGCTTTTGGTCAGATGTATAAGACCCCTTTTATGCACGCGTTTTTCTCCACTCAACGCAAAATTGAGAAAAACACGGCATATTTCTGCTCCATTTTATGCACGCGTATTCTATCAGTTTCAGTTGTCGCCAGTTTAACGCCGCACAGTAGTCGGTGAAGTACATGAAAATGGATCCGTGTATCTTTATAACATTCTGATGATGAATCCCATATAACAGGATTTGCTCTGATGGTATCAATAAATATTTCAATATCAATTGCGTCCATTGCATCCATGTCACGCTTGATCAACAGCTAAACTAAAACAAACTGTGCGAAAACTGTTCTTGACGGACAGGGCCACTGGACTTGCGACAAAGAGCGCAAAGAGGTCTAAGCCTTTAAAATTACAGCACTCATAATCCGGACGCCCTGTATATATGTGAAGAAATTTACGAACCATTTTGAATTCGTAGTGACCTTTGATATCGTTTCTATGTTTGATATAATAGTTAGTATGATATTTCTTTAGTTTCTTCATAATTAGTACTTACCCAATTTTAGTTGTAATCTCCTGCATTCTTTATTTTTATAAAAATATTAAGTATTTCGGATCCCCGTAGGCTACGCCGCTGGCTTCCCACCACGTAAATATATGATTCCATAATAAAGGAATGAGGTGAAACATTTTCAGTGATGTAAGAGTGAATAATTCATTCGAAACCGGACAGGTTATATGCATTGTAGCGAATACGTTACAAAAATGCAAGTTAATTGGTGTATTCCAGACTGACTGCAAGAATATATAATTAATTTCAGAAAATATAGTATTACTCGTTTATTTTGTTGTTTCTTCAGAATATTTAATCAAAACCATACCTAAAATGTCAGCTTACGAATGCATAGGTACTTAAGTATATAGATTATAGATTTTCTCATTGAGACTTTTTTCCTGTAACATATTGCTCTATTACGACACTCCGTTTTTTGTAACAGAGCGTTCAACTTAAAAAAGGTTTAAGTATATTTATTTTATCCACTAAATAAATAAATATTTTCATTCAAACTTAGTACCTACACATTAATCCTAGTTGAAAAATTTAATATTTTGGAACCAATTTTTTCAGCTGTCAATCGTCAGTCCTTAATTATTATGTTTTGTTTGCATTAGAACGCTCTAAACTTCTGCTACGTCAATGATGAAACATGTTTTTTCAATACTATTATTAAAATTTAAATCTATTTTTTAAAAAGCGATGGCCTTGAAAAATGTCAGTAATAAGTTTTTTTTTTCAGACATGTTGACTTTTTCTCATTTCACTACGATATCTTTGAATACCTACAATTTGTATTGTATTGTACACCGTTGCACACAGTTTTTCCTTTAACAAGCCGCAAATAAAATCTAGTGGATTGAGGTCAGACGATCGAGTAGGCCAAGCAGGCCAGTGCAGAAGTTTAGGGGGTTTAAACGCTAACGAAACCACATAAGTACGTCACTGGCCTTACCTAAGAAAGTTATTTACGTCAAAATATTAAATCTTTTACTTACTTACTTTCATTTACCAGTATGGTACCTATTTTTTAGTATTTCTCTACCAGTCATAGAGAAAAACGTTATAAGTATGTGTGCGTCATCTATTGCTTATTCCGGAAATCCAGCTCGCTATTTGAAATTAAGCGTGGCGTCAATTCGATATTCTCGTGTTTCTGATTTTTATATATTTTTAAATAATGACGTATGAACGATATTCATGTATCGTTTCCGAAATTTACAAAAATCTAAATTCAGCAGTTATGTATACAGCACGTGAAATAAAGCTTTATTTCAAATCCAGTCATTTCTGTGGAGGCGGTTCAAGGGTATTAGTTGCGGTTAACGGCGGTTTAGGAAGGTCAGTGAATGATATGCCATGAAGGAAATGGATTTGGTTTCGATAGGATTTAGCTAATTAAGTCGATGTTTTGGTTGTAAAATTCAAAACGTTGTTGTATAACTCGGAAACAAATTGCTAAACTTGCCAGTAAAATGATTAATTCAACAAATAAAACTAACGACAGTAGCACTCTAATTGTTTGAGAATCTAAAATTATTAAATTATTTTCAGTTCCTTTAAAACTAGGTTTAAAGTTTTAAAAATCAACTAATAGGAACGTATCATGTCTAATCGCACAGAAATCGCAGTCAATCAAAGCTTTGAGGCAAAGATAATAGCCAAACAAACCAAAATACAGGCACATATCCGGTTCGGAGGACCGAAAGTGTAGATTAAAAAACATTTTTTACGACTTCCTATTTTCTGTCTCCTAATTTTTCAAGTAAATGTGTTTTTGCAAAGAGTGGAGAACACAAAAATGACTAGAAATTATTTCCACTAGCTAATTAGACTACAGGAAAAATACACTGAAGAACGCTCTGTAGTTTATGTAGAATAGTTATTTATAAGTCTCAAGAACGTGAGTCATTGACTGTTCGTCCAATTGACTGCAATTAATAATATGAATGACCCACAGAACATTGTTTCGAATAATAAAACTAAAGATTGATATATGAGTATGTGGGCGTTTGCAGACCACAAAGTATAATCGTATATTCTCACCTTGAGTTGCCCTTACTCAGTCTGTACCTATGAATTTTGATTGTTTTTTATTTTAGACTCTCAAATAATATGTCTGTTATTGTCATTCCATGGCTAAATTTCTGAGTTATCTTATGTTATTTATTCTAGAAAGCATTGCATTTATGTTGGAATTTTGTTATCTACAGGGTGTGATACTGATAACATCATTTTTAGCGGTGTTAAATAAGTACCTACAGTCCATTTATAAATTATAAAAAGTTGAATGATCTCTGAAGGTCAGAGATTCATCCTTAGCAGAAGCGTGCGTGATATATTTTGGAAAAGATTAAAAATAATTATTTTAATCCAATTTCAATAACATGACATTAGCCATAGCCATAGCGTGCGGACAGTCCATAGGCGTACCAGTTTATAAGGCGCCCAGATATTTAAAATGTCTGCTATCTATATACCTATAAAATCTGCTTTCTGCCATCGGTAACTTTTCTACTCTTCTGCTATGATAAGGTGCGTTCTCCATTACAATTGCTCCTGGATATATGACAAAATAGATTAAAACCGTTTTTCAAATACGTTCCCGTTCCGTTCATATTTTCATGTTAATCTCCCAACCTACGTGATTCAAATGCAGAAAGCGCCTTTAATTCTCTAGAAAATCCATATAAAAATCTGTCTCTTACTCCGAATGTCACCATCCTGTCAGATTTTTTTATATAATTGATCTGAAAAGTGTTAGTGGCAAGTTCAGCGAGAAAATGCTTTTGGCATACTTTGAAGAAATGTCCAAAATATGGAAATCGTCAAGGCTTTGGTCAAATTGCCCCATGTTGAAGACGATGATGAAGATGAAGAATCAGGACATAAGAAAATATTACAGGAGCAGAAATAACTTCTGTGTAAGTGGAAATTATCTATCCTTCTCTGTAAAAGTGTATTATTCATCCATCATCTAAAAATGTAGGTATTTCATTTGCATTGGAAAATATGTTGAATATTTTCCCTGAAAACACTGCATAATTCTTGAAACATCAGTATATATTCCTCAGTATTTGCAAATATTTGTAGATATACGTATATCTGCGTGAAAATAAATATGTTTAGCTCGAAGTTTAGTTACAGTAAATTTATAATTAACGTAACTATAACACGATTTATGTAAAATACTTATGTAAAAAGAGCATAACAAAACATGGAAATTTCCACCCATTTTTATCAGTCTACGTATCTGATTAATTATTCGTGTTATTTTGCTTCCACCTCCAAATGATGTTAAAATTACGGGTCCCTTTTTATATTTTTCCAGTTTCTGCGTAAATCAATATTTAAACATCTTCCGATTTAATTTTGTTGCGTCTAATTGCCAGCCCAAATTGATTCTCCCGGCAAATGAAATTTATTTCAACCCCCGAATTTTAATTTTCCCCTTCCGATGGTGAGGTGTTCCAGTCATGTCAACAAAAACGTATTTATTCTGTTACCTCTAATTTACCGCCTTGGCAGAATTTCCGTTTTCGGGCAATCGACACCGCCTCTGGAGGTGTTCGGATATGCCTCCCCCGACACCCCCGCCCCCTCCGCATAATTACAAAGCCCGGGCGTCGAAGTATCGGCGATATTAATTTGCCCCGACAAACAATTTTGCCGCTGTCGAAACAAATTTATCTGCGGAAAAACAACATTATATAACCAAATTAGATTTTGAGAAAGTTCTGGAGGAGAGAAGGAGGGGGGAAGGCAATGTTTGTTTTGGCAAATGTCGACAGTCGGTAATTTCATAATTTTGTTTGAAACTTTTTCGAATGAACAGCAGAAGGCTGTACTGCGGAATAATGTAGGGTTGATAAAAAAGTATAACTTGCCAAAAAGTTTTTAGTTTTCCTTGTATAGAGAAGAATGTATAAAGGGTTAAGTCCAACAATAAAAAAATTATTCCGGAATTTTAGCTCGATATTTAAAAAATGGAACAAAAGCCTCTTTTCCTACGGAAAGTCGGCGCTTATGATAAGTATCGATTGAGATGGCTTAGATTTATAGATAAGCTTATATCTGCCAATAATGTCTACTACCATGCGGCCGTTTTTTTTGCAGCATTTCTAAATGCAGAAACGACAAAAATTAACATTCTTATTAATAATAATACCTGATATATAGGTAGGTAACAGTTAATCCAGTTAGCTCCACTATTTTGCGTTCGTTTTTCATTATTTTGTTACAAACTGGCAAAACTACAACATTATCATTCATTATAACCACTCACTACAGATAAAACGCACTTCCCATAGGTACAGCTAGATAAAATGCCTATTTATTATAACAAAATCGAACAAAATGAATAGATAATAGAAAACTTTTATTGTACCCGCGGCAGTCTTGTCCCATAACCTAGAAAACCAAACAGGCGAAAGTATCTGCACCCAACACAAATTTCTTTATTCAATAACTTAAAACGTTTAAAAATTAAAAAGACACCAAAAACTGAAGAAAAACACAAAACTACAACGTAAACACATGGTAAACACAGGAATTAAATTATAACATGACTGGAAATGTTACAGTTGTGTTGCTAGTTGCCTACGTTACCTACTCTGATTCTGTAAACGTGTGACGGACAAGTCATATAGGCGGCGTTAAATAAGGATTTAATATAATTTCGAAAAATTTTTTTTTGCTTTATAAATAAGTTTGGAATATTTTTCAAGGGTGATTCCGTTAATTCTTAATTTTTTCTATCCCCTCTTTAAATATTTGTACTTAGTCATAGTTAACAATGTATAGTACTCCAAATCATTACACCGGTCACTCGTTTCGAAAAACGTCATCTACATTACTAGCAAATGCCCCAGGTGTGGACATTTCAGATATGAAAAGGCATGAGGGGTGGAAGTTGCTGATAAAATCGTGCCCGAAAAATCGATATACAGGGTGTTCCAGAATGATTGTCAAATATTTTACCAGTGTATTCCACAAGTTATTTCAGGGGGGGAACTTCATATGAAATTTTTCAATTTGGGTCCTTCCTGTTGTGATAATCGAGTCACAAAGTGGCGGAAAAAATAGTTTTTTTATTTTTCCTTAAAAACGGTTATGCTTAGAAATTTCAATTTTGGTACATATTATCAGCTAGTCAAAAGCTATTTTGTGGTGGTGTCTATTCCTTGGCTCATGTTTCTGGAGGGAATAAGCAACCTCTAGATTCATTTCTTTCAGAACTTTTTTCTGCAATAGCCGATTTCAACAAAACTTTTTTTAAATACTACACCTAATTATACTACTTTTTTCTCTCTTGTAATTTTTTCATATAACCAACAGTTTTCGCAGAAAAAAATAGAAATACTTTTTGCTATAATTTTTTTCCCTATCGAAATTTTTTTCAATACAAATAACTAGAAATGATTCTCTGTAAGAAACAACCCTTAGATTTTAGTGCTATAAAAGTCGGGGGATGATTTTTTAAGGTCATATAACTTTTTTTCTAATTTTTTTTTATATCCTTTTCTGTGATTCTATAAGAATTACATAGAAAAAATTGAATTTTTATCCTATGTGGTAAGAAGAAGGATGTTCCACTAAATAAAAAAGATTTTTCACTCGATTTGACATTGAAATAAGTTCTGTTTTTTTAACGTCAATAAATCTATTTGCTTCACTTCCTGGTAATTTGTATTTAGAACAGTTCTTTAAATTTTCATCTAGTAATAAATGGCTTCAACCTAAGTATAGATTAAAGTAAGAAATCGAATTAATCAGTAATTACAACTAATTTACCATCAGTTGGTAATGGAGGAGATACAGTTTTTTCCATCTAGAACGAAATGGAACTCATTTTCACTTGGGAATAAATTCTTTATTTAATCTGATTTCGTAAGTTCATTATCGAAGTAATAAAAAGTAATGAAATAATAATAATGAACGTAAAGTTAAAGTGTTATTGAATTAGTCATTACATTGATTAATCTGTTCGTCTAATTGAAAAGTAATTAGTCAGTGGTCATTAATACCAAAATAGGTTTCCCAACAAAATGATTTTCTTGCTTGATTAGTTTTTAGCGTGTAAGACGTTAGGGAAACATAAATTCAGCTTTAGTTTCTGTCCAGCTAAAGGACTTCTTACTACTTTGCCAATTTTCTCCGTAGGTACTTGAGTTTGATAATATCTGCACCTTAATTGGATCAAATAATCATAATTTGTTGTCTACTTCGATATATTACCTAGAGTGTAACTTTTTTGACCCTAACGTTATCACATTTTTTATTAAAAAATCTTAAACCTACATTGTTTTTGTGGGGAAAAAGGTATACAATCAGCTGCATAGTCTTTGTACAATATTTTAATATTGTAACAATTTATAAAATAAAAAAATTCTGAGACAATAATTTTTCATATTAAGATATGAGAGAACTGTTATTTGTTACCAATTAAATTTCAATGGACGTGCTGGGCATCGAGGATATTTGGGAGGATTTCGGAATAGATTACAACCAATCAACAATTTAAAGAATCTCTTTAGGAATTTAGAGAAAGAAAGACGAAAAATTTATTCACATTGCAGATTATCCACAAACTAATTCAGGACGACTTAAAAACGTTGCATGTTGAAAAATACTTTCCGTAGCATTTTACAGCAGTGCAAATTTTATTGCTTGTCCATCTACCTTCAACATATCCAATTTGCAAGGGAATTTTGGCGCCTACTACGTTAAAATATTGTACAATGAACTATGCAGTTGATCTTTTTTTCTCAAAAAAAAAAAAGGTTTAAGATATTTTAATAAAAAACGTGATAACGTTAGGGTAAAAAAAGTTACGCTCATATTTACGTCACAAATTTGGCGGATGTGGCGCCCTCTAGGAAATACATCTATTCACGGAAACATCTATTCCTAAATTTTTAAGTTGATGCGTTCAAAGATAGTGTAATTATTACAAAAAAATCACTTTTTAATTTCCAACTTTGACACCCTGTATCTTTTTTATTGTCAATATGGGCCACTACTTCTCAGCCAAATAGGTAAAATGTATATGAAGTACTGACATTATTTTGATTTCCCCGAGGATTTTCCCTGTATCCCCTATCAATTTTGACCACTAGTTTCTGGACACCCTGTAGAACCCATGTTTGATTTGGTCAAGTATCCTTCTTCAGGCAAAGCATTCTTTCGACCTATTTTGACGTGAAAATCATTTGTCCAGTAATTTTTCTTGGTAGGCTGTGATATTTACGCAGAATTCGATTTCTTTGTTTCTCATGGCCACCCATATCCATGACGATTCACAGGAGCACCTCATTTCTCACCTCTTAGTTAACTTTTTCACATTTCTTAATCTGACAGAAATGCGAAATTAACATCTGCGTATAGAACAGCCTACAGGATCACCGGATCTGACCCCGGAAATCTCTCAGATCTCCATAAGCGTTGGGCCTAGCGGTTCCTTTTCAGTCAGAATTTGTCCGCAATACACTCCGGCGATAACTGAATTAGGCCCCGCGGATTTCGTGACCAATAACCATGCAAATTGGGTGTAGGAGGTAAATTATGAAGGGTACCGTCCACTTCGAATAAAATTTGACATTTCGGCGACCCCAAGAAGCCGACCGGATTAGGGCTACCCGGAGCTGACGAGGTTTCGACCAATTAATTCGTTAAATCTTCTCTAATTTCCTTTAGCTGCTAAATTCCTCGGTAATCCAGGTGTCAGGACAAAAGAACGGCTAAGTCCGGAAGTTAAGTACCTGAATTTATGAATATACAGAGTTAACTATGACAGAATACAAATATTTTAAGAGGGGATAGAAGAAAATAAGAATTAACGGATCCATTCAAATAATTTCCAAATTTATAAAGCGAAATTTTTTTTTTCGAAGCTATACAGGGCATCCGGGAAAATGTGAGAAATCTCTGGGGTTCAGATAGAACATGAAAAAATAAGATGACAAATTCCTATAATTTTTTTTCCTACAGGCCCTCACTACAAAGATATATGTCCCTGAGGGACGCCGCTGGAAGTCGGTTTTTCTTGAATAACTTTTAAAGTACTGTGATGGACACTAGTAAGGACCTCTTAAAATAGTGTCCTTGAAACATGTTTAGCTTTTTTAGTTTAATGCCTACATTTTTCACACCCTGTACGATAAAGACTTTAAAATAATAAATCTGAGTAGCTTCAACCTTAGACTAAAAAAGGTACTCTTGTTTATTGTCGATAAAATGAACCGTTTACGAGAAAAAGTTGGACCAAGAAAACGTATTGTTTTTGCTAACGTTACTATGGTACGAAATGAAATATCCTGCATTTTAGTCATCTTTCACATCACTGACATATTAATCCTTTAATTCGTTATTAATTTACCGATTTTTGGATTTCGTGGTGAATTTAATTGTGAATTAATTCGAAATATGGAATACACGTTTATTGAGTATGCAGATATGCATCTAATGTATGGTATTGGGTCTTATAATGCTTTACAACCCAGAAGGCTATATCAGGACAGATTTACTAATCGTGCCCTGCCAAACCAGAAGACATTTCAACGAGTTGGCCAATGTTTAAGGGAGAATGGTGGGCGATTCCAGTTAATGAGGTAATACATATTATTGACTTTCTTCATATTTGTAGGAAAATTTGCAAAACATAGTATTGATGCTGGTCTGAGAAGAACCGTACGTAGGCCGCAATCAGAAGAAAATATTTTAATTGCTATAGAAAACACGCCATCAACGAGCACTCGAAAATTATCAGCAGAAGAATCAAAAACTGCTGTTATATTCATACCATTTGCAAAAAATACATGAACTGATTCCTGAAGATTTTTCTCGTGGAATGCACTTTGCAAACTTGCTATTGGATCAGCAACGAAATAATGTAAACTTCATTAGCACTATTCTTTTCACGGATGAAGCAAGGTTTACCAAAAATGGTATCATCAATTTGCACAACATACATTGAAAATCTGTTGAAAATCCTCATGCCATTATTGTTTTGCATCAGTTCCAATCAATTAATATTAGGGCGAGAATCGTTGTTAATTTTTTTATTGGACCATTCGTATTGTCGGAAGGATTGAATGGATAACTTTATTTGGAGTTCCTCCAGAACGCTCTTCAAGATTTAATAGAGCACTTACCACTTGAAACCCGCCGAAACATGTACGATGGGGCACTACCTCATATGAGCCTTGGTGTGCGGTAGCACCTGAATAACCTCTATCCAAACCGTTGGATAGATAGAGGAGGATCTATTGCCTGGCCTCCTCGATCTCCCGAACTAACGCTGTTGGACTTTTACCTGTGAGGGCACCTCCAGTCGACACTAGAGAGGAACTTCTACAGAGAATCACGTTTCATTGTGACGTGATAAGAATAATGCTGGGTTATTGTGGCGGGTACAGCAGTTCTCAATTCGTCGTGCCCGCGTGTGTATCAGAATTCACGAGACCCATGTTTCGTTATGGTTCTTCCTGGGACACCACTGCGTTTTTTTAAATTTTATATTTTTTTGGATTAAACATCTTAAAATGAAACTTTCTTGTCGTTGGATTTACTTTCGTATCGCACTTTTTTGTCGAGAAAAAGAAATAGAAATCATGGGAATATTAAAAATAAAACATGAATTACTTTATTATTCTTTTTCTCGTAAACGTTTCATTTTATCGACAATAAACAAGAGTACCTTTTTTAGTCTAAGGTTGAAGCTACCCAGATTTATTATTTTAAAGTCTTTATGGTACAGGGTGTTAGGTTAGGCATTAAGTTGTAAAGCTTAGCCCGCCCCTGGTAAACTGAAAAAACTAAATATGTTTCAAGGACACTGGTTTAAGAAGTCCTTACTAGTGTCCATCGCATTAATTTTTTATTGAATTATATTGAGTACTTTAATAATTATTTATGCAACAAGTACAAAAAGTAAGTGTTTATTACACGCAACGTGAAATTGTAGAGTGCAATAAACACTTTTTGTACGAGTTGCATGCAATATTTTTTCTACGTTCATGCAAAAACCAAAAAATGTTTTATTTATAGTCTGTGTAGAAATGAAAGAGAGTAATAAAAGCTGTATGTATGCAAATCGTAAATAAATGTAGTACTGGTGCTTATATTCAATATTTTTATATTATGTATTATCGGTATAGATGAGATGTACTTTTAAAAAACTTTGTGTGATCGAACCGTACTAAATTGTAGCAGGTAGCCAAAATTTAATCCCCGACAATCCGCCTTTGTCTATGCCGCTTCAATTTCTCGGTCCATTTCTCTTATAAGGAAACAATATAAAAATAGCATTTCAAAACTAGAGGCTACTTTAAGCATCATAACCGGGTTAAGAGGGTTTTTAGTAATTCAAATAAAATTATTCAATATTATTATCAAAATATTTATTTAAATTTAATGAATAGACTTTTATTCCACACAAAAATATATGTATTTTGATAATTCAAATTATGGTGAGTAAATGTAGTGTTGTATAAATGTACAATAAAGAAAATAAAACAGTAGGTATATTAAAATTCATCCTCTGAATATTCTGATGAATTATCTTCGTCTCCTAGATTGATAATGATAGGTTCCACAGTAACGTCCATTAAATTATCGAGTTCCCACATTTTCTCCTCTTCTTTTTGTACATGATGTATACATCTTTGCCAGTTATCTGCAGTTACTCGTTCCAAGGGATTTTTTAACAAAATTTTCACGTCACTTAATTTAAACGTTGTATTATTTCGCGCTACATCTCCTTTTACTTGCGTCCAGACTAATTCGATTGGGTTAAGTTCGCAGTGATAAGGTGGTAACCGTAGTACCGTTATTTGGCGATTTGTTGCCATTTCATCGATAACATATTTTTTCTGATCTATTAAGATTGACAAGTGTCAAAAGTTCCTTTTTCACCATATTTGTTTCAAAAGAAATGTTTTTTCCGAATAATTATTGAATTATATCGGCTTTCCTCCAAGCAGTCGTAGGCGTCCGCTCGGTCTGCCGTGAATGGTAACTGGCATTATCCATGACAATTACAGACCCCGGAGGAATAAAATCCAACATCTGTGTAAAATACTCTTCGAAAACATCTGCGTTCATGTCTTCATGATAGTCACCTGTATTTTTAGATTCAAATAAAAGTAAACCGCCATCTACAAAACCACTGGGACTACCTATATGTGTCACTATTAATCTTCGCCCTTTACCTGAAGGTGCCTTGACCCCTGTTGAAAGTCCATCCAAAAATGCTTGTCGAAAACTTTTTACATTTTTATCTTGCCATACTTTTGTTACAGTATATCCCTCGTTGACCCAAGTTTCGTCTAGATAATAAATGTTCCTCCCTCCATCACGGAATTTTCTAATTGATCTTAAGTAGGATCTTCGCCAACAAATAATTTCATCTTTATCGATAAGAACTGACTTCCTGTTCTGCTTTTCCCAGCAAAAATTCAACTCTCGTAAGACGGCCCATAATTTGCTTCTATTGATTTTTGGTAAATCGTTGTCCTCTGAAAGTTCATTTAAAATTTTGTTTACCGTTGGTATTTCTTTTTTAAAATAAAATGAGTGTACTTTTCTGCGAATGACATTTTTGAAGAAATCATCTATAGCGACTTTTGACCTCCCTGTAGATGATATTGGGGGATTTACAGTATCTTGTTCATTTTTTGTTTCCTTTAAAAGTCTGTAGATAATCGATTTTCCAATCTCTGTCATTTTGGAACACTTTTCCACGATGTCGTCAACACTGTTGGTAGGATTTTGATGTTTCAATGAAATAAATACGTTTAATATAATAATCTTCTCATTCTGAGACAGTGCACATCTTTTCACGCGTTTAGCAGGTACGTAATCTGATAAGCTCGATATTTTAGCCAAACAATATTATATCCACTGGCACAATAGTCACTAAACACAAGTCGAATTTTACTCTACTGTACTAGCACGTCTTCGTATATTCAGCTCTAAGACTGGATTGATCTGTCACAATACACTGGCTCCTGCCCTATGATGTATCCAGTAAAATATACTAATGTACACCTATTACCTGTTAGCATTAGTGTTACTCGATAATTACCTGAAAAGAAATATTACCACGCCCATGGCCGGTTCTTATCTCGGGGTTTTATTACTCTCTTTCATTTCCAAACAGACTATAGATGACACTAAGTGTAGGAAAATATGACGTCGATTTGAACGTTTATGTTTGTCATGAAGAGAAAACGCTGTAGTAGAATGACAGATCAATGCAATAAACATTTTATTGCACTAGTGCAAGAGCCACTTCTTCCACTAAATATAGTTCAATAAAGTTTTGTTTTTTGCATGAACGTAGAAAAAAGTTATTCAAGAAAAACCGATTTCCAGCGGCGTTCTTCAGGGGCACACTTCTCCGTAGGGAGGGCCTGTAGGAAAAAAAATGATAGGAACTTGTCATCTTATTTTTTCATGTTTTATCTGCACCCCAGAGATTTCCCACATTTTTCCGGACACCCTGTGTAAACAAGGCTATTTCTAATGAGGTTCCCTCCGCCTCATGGAGATTATATTTTTCTCATACAACGTACCAATCCAACCGACCAGGAATCGTCAAATGCGCCGTCACCAAATAAATCTCCAAATCAACTGTTAACAGAATTAGAATTTTAACGCACCCCCGCCCTGCAACAATATTTCAGCTACATGTAAATTACACTTCTCCCGTTCTTTATCATTAGGTCCAACCCCCGTCCTCCAGATACCTACCCCATATATTATACCTCCGCATTAACCGAAATTTATGATTTTAAAGCTAAGCTGTGAGTTATATATAGGGGAAGCGTCTTTTTTCGTGCTGAAAACGAACCGTAGGCGTATTAATACGGAGTATGGCGTAATTTGTAGACGACGCGGAGAACCAGAAACCGCTTCCTTAAATTAAAATCGGGTCGGCTTAACAAAACAAAAAAGAATCATGCGGTAGTGCTATCTGAAAAGGATATGAGGATATTTGATTACATCTTCTGGTCTGCATAATATAAGGGTTGCCAGGGAATCTGCTAAAGCTCTATAAATGGAGTCAAAGTATACTGTTTAAATCAGTTTTAAACCAATAGCATCATCTCAGAAATACAATACAGAATCATGCTTAAATGGTCACAATGGAAACGTCTCGAATTGTCTACACAATTCCATAGTGTAAACTCGTTTCATCTCGCTGTACTTTAAAGGTCATTGTTTTGCAAATCTTGCGACAATACGTTATATACAGTGTGTTCACCTTCACCTTTCTAATCATAGCCACTTTTATGAATACAAATAGAAAAAGCCTAATGACGGTGTTTTTTTTCTCGAACGCCTTATATTCTAGAAAATGAAATTCGGTACAAGTTGTTTCAAGCGAATCTAAAAAAAAAGAATCAGTCGTTAGATTTTTGAATCTATAAAAGTGTGCATACTTGGTCATGACTGAAGGCGAAAAAAGAATTTCTTCGTTTACTGAATCCGCGTTTTGAATACCTACCCAATAAATAAAACTAAAATAATAACAATATAGATTTTACAAGAGTGGTTAGTCCTTTAGGTGAACACACTGAACATATATGACAAATAGTAAAGTAAAAAAAGGTATACTTGCCATTAGTCTTAGAAATTGTCCATTTTGGAAATAATAGGTATTCAACAATCAGCTGCATAGTTCCCTGTGCAATATTTTAACATAGTATGTTCAAATTAATAACTATTTTTAAATATAAGGTATTTATCCAGTTTTGATTAAAATCAATTGCAAAATTGAAAAATTCAGAGACAATAATTTTTCCTATGAGAAATGTGACTGTTATTTGTTGGCAATTAAATTTCAATGGACGTGCTGGGCAACGAGAATATTTGGGAGCATTGATAATCAACGATTTAAAAAATCTGTTTAGGAATTTAGAGAAAAAAAGACAAAAAATTTGTTCCCAATGAGGATTATCCACAAACTAATTCAGGACGACTTTCTGGAGCTGCAAGAATCAGATTGACTTCCATTTTTAAAACGTTGCGTGTGGAAAAATACTATCCGTAGCACTTTACACCATACATATTCAATTTGCAAGGGAATTTTGGCGCCTACTACGTTAAAATGTTGTACAATGAACTATGCAGCTGATTGTTGAAATGACGTCTATTACCTTGGCAAGCAAACATCAGCGGTCGCTAAAACCAAGTAGTGAATATTTTGTTCATATTTTGTTGCTAATTTGTATTACCAGTTTTAATTTTGTACCTAGTTTCGAGAGAAATGGTGGCTGCCAGCGTAATATTACGCTAGCAGGCTATCAAATTACTGAGCAAGTAAGAACGATAGGAAAGCGATTTTTGCACCATATTTTGTTGCTCGTCGAGTACATTAAAAAAAAGCCCGTTATCGTTCTTAGTTGCGGAGTAATTCGATGGCTTGCTAGCGTAATATGTTTCTAGAAACCATCACGGCACAAGTTACAAAATTGAAACTGATGGCACAAATTAGCAACAAATAGTAGCAAATTATCCGCCACTTGTTTTTGGCGGCCGCATTTTATTTTTCGTTTTTAGACGAGCGCAAGGCAGCAACACATTTTTAACTGACTGTATGAGTTGAATGGGCAATTTATTTATTTTTGAAAAAATTATTCACCGTCAGAAAATACTCGATGAGCAACAAAATATGGCACAATAATCGCTTAGCTATCATTCTTAGTTGTAATTCGATGGCCTGGTAGCGTAATATTATTCTACGAACCACCGCCAAAAAAGTTACGCTAACATTTATATCATAAATATGGCGGATGTGGCGCCACATTTCTCATATCCAAAAACATCTATTCCCAAATTTTTAAGTTGATACATTCAAAGACTGTAATTATTACAAAAAATTACTTTTTAAATCCCAACTTTGACACCCTGTTTTTTTTTATCAACATTTTCTTAAGGCTCCATTGGCGACTACTTACTTACCATCCTGTAGAAAGAAATACCTAATTTAATATTTGCCTGATTTACCCAAACAGGAACAACTTGCACAGAATTTAACTTGCTAAAACTATTGGCTTTTTAACTCGCGATTATTCTCTGTCTCAGATATACGGTCTTGCCGCTAGCAACCGTCCATTTGAAGCGACTCCTTCCGCGAACTTCCATCTAACTCCGGGAGAAGTTAGCCGTGTTTACGGACTCAAAAAAACTTAACAACTTCACAGTGGAACTCATAAAAGTTTCCGTAACAAATGGCCGTGTCACCGTATCAAAATAATAGAATGCGGCCCCCGCTATTCGGCTTAATAAATTGGCAAAGTTGTAAGGATAACGAATGCCCTAAGAACGACATTGTAGTTGGCGTTTCGGACAAGAATAACAGGCGAGTAGGAGTGGAGAAATTGCATGATTGTTCCAAATATGTGCAGAAAAAAGACTGTCTTGTTTTATTTAATGGAAATAGCGTTTGTCCTAGGCAATTTCGTTGAAAAATATGTCTAAAAACGATATTTAAAGATTTAGTCTAGTTACTTGAACGGAAACAATAAATTAATCGTTTGAGTGATCTTCTGGCGATAAACTGGCCTCTTAAATTGTCAACTTTTACTTACATCTTTGAACTCATTATAAGTCTGGTCCCCTTATTAAACCGATAGCCCGCTTTGGCTGTATTACAACCTGGATGTATTGTCGCCGTAATTTTTACGAGCGGATCTATATTGTAAACAAAAAACGTTTAACAATACCGTAAGTTTACCACATCACCTTTAACAATTATAGTAATGTAAAATTCCTTTAATAGGAGTTGTAGGATAATTGATTTGTATTAGCCTAAATACATTTACAATACAGTAATGCGTATATTCACTAATGACTACTAAAGTCGCATGACATCCCCGTCACTATTGTTATTAACTTCATCCGACAGAAGGGGATTATATCCCACATCAAACGCGTTACATCCTAGCTATTCCAACTGTAAATAATTCCCTGCTAAATATTAACTCCTGCTAATTACTTGTAATTCCGCAAAAGCCTCGGACATCTTGCATAAAACATGAGGACGAAGGTGCAAATAACTTCCCCCGTCCGCCCCCTTCTACGTCCCTGTCGTGTGACAGTTCGATAAACAGCCCGCTGAAAGTCCGTGTTCAGTTGTTTTTTCAAACGCCCATCGCCATGATTTATAGCGTATTTGCGCATCAGATTATTACTTTGATAATACGACTTAATGGCCGTCCATTAATTTTAACCGATTTGACGTTTCGGAGGCTTATATGCATACGGTTGCTGTTCGAAATTGCCACGTGTATCTGGGATGGTAATTAACATGGGTTACTCGAAGGATAAATCAGTAGATATAGATTCAGACGCATATTGATAATTTCGACACGCGGTTTAAGGCGGCAGTATTTGAATCGAGGTGACTAGATCGCTGTGGGTTCGACCCCCGCAGCCGGTAGACCGTATATAAGCTATATTCTTGTAGAGAATTGGCACCCTATCTGCGGGTATGATGGGGTGGAAGAATGTTGACTTGTGTGAATGTGAGAGATTGATACCGGTTGACATTTGACTACCCCCTTAATTAATGAGGTTTTCCAGGTTTCCCTCATTTCTGCACTGAATGGTGGTTAGGGTCTACCAACGTAAGTCGTTCCTGGGCGCAAATGCAGCCTGCTTAATAATAATATGCCGCCCCCTCTCCTGCACAAGTCTTCGACTTCTGGGCTAATCCCTGTGATTAGAATGAGGGGTAGAGATATTATTATTCAAATGTTTATATAAAATTTGTAAATCAGGGGTTTTTGCGGGTAACAAATTCAAGCGCCACTTATGGCACATCATGCTTCTTTTAAATTGCAGAACTTTTTTGCTGTTTATTATATCCATGTGACTATTGGAACAATCGATTCTCCTACCTGTTATATCTGAAAAAGGTAGTAACAGTTTTCGAAATAATCCTATTTGAAATATTCAGTGTACCGATTGAAAATTGTTATCGTTATATACACAGTAAAATATTACTTGAAAAGGTTGTTCAGAACGGTAAATTATGGAGACGTACAAAATTTCATAGAGATCGACCTGCTTCGATAAAATCTTTATGCTTTGTTGAAAAATGGTTTCATCAAACCTCGCATTAAAATACATGGAAATATCTTTGTGGATATCTCGAACAACTATTTTTTTGTTCGTGCGGAATTTACAAAGTTCAACGCGATCTGTTGAAGAAGATGATTGTCATCCTGACTATTCTGTTCGAATCAACGCTGAAGACGAACGGATAACACGATTTTTTCATCAATTTAAGTGCTTCCGCTTCAAAGAGCTTGCATAGGACCGAGGAGCAGCCCTGACTTGGCAACTTTCTCCTGGAATTTCGCGAGCAAATCATCTTTCAAATTAACGAGGCAGGATCCGCCGCTAATTTCCATTTTTCATATTTTGCCGTTAGCCGCTTCGCCGCACATGCACATAAACATTTTAAGGGCGCGAGAGACGTCGTCGAGGGTGGAAAAAATCCGATTATGCCTGCGTCGCGGCGTAGCCGACGTCTACGGGGCTGGAAGGGGCCAAGGATGCGACGGATCCAAACGATAGCCTTGAATAATGTATCGGATTTGCTTTAAATAAATTTCGGTCGGAAGGTTACGTCTGTGCGAGACCGAGAGGTTTAATTTATGATGAATACATTTTTTACGGCGTACCCTTTTCGTAGGGGCGGTTTGCCGCTTCTTAAAAATGGCGACGTATGATATTCTTTTGTCGGGAGGATCAGTCAGCGGAGAATATGAGATGTCAAATCCATACCCCGGAGGGTGCAGATTGAAATATTCAGGCAGTTTCTGGGGAATCGGGGTAGGCTGAAACGGAGATATTTTAAGGATTTATAACCCAGATTGGACAGTCATTTACTGCTTTGTAATCAGAGCGGCATTGCCTCAGTAAAAATTTGAAAGTAACAAATAAGAATCACTAACTGCTTACTTTCATCTAATCAATTTATTACCTTTAGCAACATTAGAATATATTAGCTATGTAAATCCTGCGTATATCTGTCTATAAATTACTGTAAAGACACAAATGCTACACTACAACAGCTTTAACGGCGGCGTCACTTCTTCTACTGCTAGACCAGCTTGCTTCTCAGATGTACACACGTCAGAAGTCTTGAACCTCCTGTATATAAAATGCAATAAAAAATTGGAGACCATCAACATTTACTTTATTACCGATGTTTTTACAAATCTGGTCGGTTTGGCAGTGTATGCAGCCAAGTGTTCTTTGAATTTTTGTATATTATAATGCCAGGACGTGAAATTTCTGCGTTTACTCGAGCAAGAACGACTGCTTTACATGATGCAGGACATTCTAATCCTCAGATATCGAACATGTTGAGCATTCCTAGATCATCTGTTGTACGAATAGTACACAGATATGAAGAATTTGATACAATGGAAAACAGACCACGTAGCGGGCGTCCTCGAGTATCTAATGAAAGGTAGGATTGGTATTTCATGCAATATGCCCGTAGACACGCATATCTTCAGATTCAGCTCTCAGGGCCCACTTTCAAGATACGTTTCGCCGTGTTATATCGACACCTACTATTCGAAGACGACTCCACAACGCAAATTGACATGCTAGAAGACCATTACGGGTCCCCACTCTACTTCCAAAGCATTGTACTGCCTGTAGTGCCTGTCTGTTGCTTTGCTATTTCTTATTGATTTGCTGGTTTTTAATTTTCTAAATACTCAGTTTATCAAACATATTCTTTTCACAAAAAAAAAAAAATTCAAAAAACAATATACTTTTATATATGTATTTGGTTTTACTAACAAAAAGATTTCTTTAACAAGAATGAGGGACCCCAAGACTTTTGTCGTTGTGTGTAGTTACTATTCAATTATGTCGCATCTTTCTTCCTCATATCGACCGCCCAATCTTTTAGTACCATGCTCATGTAACTCGTATTTTTGTTCAAAGCAAAACTGCATCTACAGTATGCGCCAAAAGTATGAAATAAATTCAATAAAAACGAAACAATTATTTTTTGGGAAAAATCCTCGAACAGGTAGATTTTTAATTTAAAAAATACATATTTTAGCGTAAAATGCGATTTTCAAATGTCATTTGTTTTCGAGTAATGACGTCATCGATTTTTTTTAAATGGCAACACCATATTTTTTTCCTTGATTCTGAAAGATCGTTTAGTTCTCTATCAGACAGTACTAAAATTTTGCCCTCTTACATAGGAAAGTTTTCGAGTAAATGACGATTGAATGTTAGAAAACGTAAATCAATTAAAATAAAGGAAAAACGTTATCAAGTTTAGTTTTTCGAATTCCAAAGTTCTTTTATGGATCACGTAGGTGAAAATCTTTGCAAAGTGTCATTGTCACACCGACTTTCTAATAAGTATTGTAAGCGACATAGAAATTATTATTCAATTTAAAGTATTATGGCACATTTAACTGTTACTCAAAGAATTGAAATTTTAATTCTTATCGGATGCGGGAATATGACTAGAACTCAGCAGGAAGTTTGCGATTTATTTAATGAAAAATATCCAGATCGCCCTATCAGCCAATCAACAGTCAGTAAGGTAGAGTCTAAATTTAGAGAAACTGGCAATGTTGTAAATATTCCAAAACCTGGACGTCCAAGCATTAATGAAAATCAGAAACAGAACATTTTGATAAGTGTGGTGGATAATCCTCATAATTCTTCACGATTGGTTGCATTAAACAATGACACTAGTCAGAGCACAGTGCTACGTATCTTGAGGAAGGAAAAATATCATCCCTACAAAATTCAACTTGTGCAGGAACTCAATGAAGATGATCCCGATCGCCGCTTACACTTTTGCGAAATTCTAATGGATTTATGTCAAGGAAATAGAAATTTACACCGGCAAATACTTTTATCAGATGAGGCCACATTTTGTCTGAATGGTACAGTAAACCGTCAAACTTGCAGATATTGGAGTCGGGAAAATCCTCATTGGATGGCAGAGGCACATACCCAACACCCTCAGAAATTAAATGTGTGGGCTGGAATAGTTGACGACAGAATAGTAGGGCCTTTCTTCTTTGAAGGAACCCTTACAGGACAAAGATATTTAGAGTTTCTAGAAAATGACCTTGTTCCAGCCCTTACAGTAATTTTTCCTAACGATAATGACCCTGACATTCCTGACGATACCATATGGTTTCAGCAAGACGGTGCACCTCCGCACTATGCGCGCCCTGTACGATTTTTTGGACAACTGTTTTCCTGGGAGGTGGATCGGCAGACGCGGACCGATAGAATGGCCTACAAGATCGCCAGATCTTACACCTCTTGACTATTTTTTATGGGGATACTTGAAGTCAAAAGTGTACATTAATAAACCACGTAATTTAGAAGAACTTCAAAATCACATTCGGGACGAAATACACAGAGTTACCCCAGAAATCATTCATAATGTGCAAGAAGAATTTCTTCACAGACTTGCGCATTGTCAAGAAGTTGGTGGATGGCAATTCGAACATTTAATTTAAGTATAAAATTTAATCAATTGTATTTTATTTTACATACCTCAGAATTGTTACTTTTTTATAGATAAAATTTACGTTTTCTAACATTCAATCGTCATTTACTCGAAAACTTTCCCATGTAAGAGGGCAAAATTTTAGTACTGTCTGATAGAGAATTAAACGATCTTTCAGAATCAAGGAAAAAAATATGGTGTTGCCATTTAAAAAAAAATCGATGACGTCATTACCCGAAAACAAATGACATTTGAAAATCACATTTTACGCTAAATTATGTATTTTTTAAATTAAAAATCGACCTGTTCGAGGATTTTTCCCAAAAAATAATTGTTTCGTTTTTATTGAATTTATTCCATACTTTTGGCGCATACTGTATATTTTCCCCACGTATATGTGTGACTGTTTGTGGTTTATTGATATTTATTTGAAATATGAAGCTGTCAAAATTAAACAATCTTGGCGTCATAGTGATTGAACACATCCCTGAATGGTGTTATCAGTTAAATGTTTAAAAAATTGAGTGATTTGTGTGTGTAACGAAGTATAATTAGTTAGAACTCTCAAAAAATTTTCTCATAAAAAACTGTGGCTTCCCAACGAAACAAACTGCCACCGGTCGACGTGCTCTATCTGATATTTCCGTAAAAAATCGCGATCGACCTCATCGCGGATCAAAGTCGGCCGATTTCGTGGCAGATAAGGAAAATTATAGAGCTCGTCGAGTTCGTTTTTCCCGTTATCAGCGCCCCCTATCTATAATACGCTATTAGCCGGAATGGGAGCGATAGGATGGGTTATTAGAAAATTCAAATTACGCCCGGTTAATTGCGGGTCGAGTTACGCAACTGGTTTATGTATTATTAACGAAATTACTTGTACCTCTTACCCAACGAGTGGGTGTTCATTGAATACGTATTTTCATCATTTCTTAAACGGCTACTGCTACTTTTAATCGCCAAAACTAAACCGCGGACATCTAGACTTCGACTTAGCGAAACCATAGGCGAAGAACGAAATTTTTACAATGTGCCTGTACGTGAATGATTACTTTGGTAATACATCAACAATTTTCTTAGCTACTTCTGGTGTATCACAGGGTTCTAATGTGGGACCCTTGCTTTTTGTACTATTTATGAATGACATTGTTAATGTAAGAAATTGTGAGAAACTATTATTCGCAGATGATTTAAAGACGTTTTCTATGATTAGAGATATTGATGATTGCACAATATTACAAAGGCAATTATGTGACCTACAAAAGTATTGTAATAATAATTATCTTCATTTAAATGCAAATTAATGTAAAATAGTAACTTACACCCGTAAATATAATCCAGTTACTTATGACTATTTTTTTAAATGAAGGATTATTGGAACGTTGTGACACCATAAAAGATTTGGGAGTGGTATTTGATTGTAGACTAAACTTTTCTAATCATGTTGAGTATGCTACAGATGCAGCTTTGAGGAGCATCCTCATAATTGGAAATTGTCTACAATTTTCTGATAAGCTTTAAAAACTCTTTATTGTTCTTTTATAAGGTCTAAAACTTGAGTACTGTTCGCTTGTCTGGTATCCATGTTATGGTAATCATAAGTGCACAATTGAAAGTGTACAGTGAAGGTTTCTTAAATTTTTATCTTTGAAAACTGATAACTTTATCCAGAGAAAAGATACGATCATTCCGTTTTACTTAACTGGTTTAATTTTGTATCGATGGAGTTGCGTCATGTTATTAATAGCTTAAAAAATGTTTTCATTATTATTATTGTTATGCGCAGAAATTTTAATTTGATATCTAACACTTGTGACATCAATTTTAGTAGTTAGTAGTTTTTCACAAATTATTAATGTGCTAATATTAAATTCAGCAACTAGAAGCTTGATAGCCATTTATACATATACAGGGTGTCCGAGAAAGTGTAGGAAATCTCTCGGGTGCAGATAGAACATTAAATAAATAAGATGGCCAGTTCCTATAACTTTTTTCCTACAGGCCCTGCCTATGTGTCGATAAAAGATAAGAAATTATAGAGATGCGACAATCACCGACAGAATTTTGACTGATATTTTCATGGCAACTTGATATTTAGATCCTATATAACATAGTATTTGTTATGGTTGGTAATAAAGTTGAAGTCTGCGTGATAATATGTAAATTAGAAGTGAAAACTGAGTTTTGAGGAGAAATGCCATCGTGCATGAACTACATTTGTCTTCTTATAAGTAGGGGTACATTTTCTAGTTCAGCGGGTTTTGTTGACATATTTTCTGTTTAAAGTAATTGATAATCTTACTAGAATTTGATTGGCCCCTTTAAACGGTAACATGTATCTGAATTTTTTACAAACAATTTTACGCGCTGAACTAGAACATACATTACTACTAATAAGAAGAGATATGTAGTTCATGCACGACGGTGCTTCTTCTCATTTTACAGTAAATGTTAGGGCCCATCTGCTTGAACAGAATTTTTTGTGATTACGGTATACCCATAGAGCCCAATGCAATAATAGTACCGTTCAACGTTGTCAAGTTTGCCAGGTTTTTCCTAAAATTTATACGTCGTCGGATAGAGAGTTCAATTCCGAATATTGTGTTAAATTCGTTGTTAAGGAATTATCGACTGCGGACCGCAAATGTAGGACGGCCGTAGTTAAATATTTAATTTTCCTCCGCCACCCTCACTTATTCATAAGTGAATAATAGTTTTGGGGTGAACAAAGGCCCGACGCACTATATTATGTGAATATTTTATAAGCTATTTAATCTAGGCTGGAATTCTTTGATATAAAGGGGGAAATATACCCTCATAATGATGTCTTTAATAATGCAAGATTAACAGAAAATTGGGCTGTTAATTATAGCTAAAATTTTCATGTAAATAGTTCGATAAGCCGCGACGTGTTTCAAACGTGCGGTTCCATTAACATAGGTTGTTCCAAGTTAAACATGTTTAAAGGGAATGGGTATTAAGAATTATCAGCGTTTTGAACAAATGAGTTGATGCTTGCAGGAACGTCACAAGAAAACTATTTTTTTTAAAAAAGCCGACGTTTCGGTATTTTTCCTGAGGATGGTATAATAAAATACCCAAATACAATCCAAAAAAGTACCAACAAATTGTCAAAAATAACGAGTAAAGCTTTATTCACATAAGATTAGTGCGGTTGCATTGGTACTGCAGAAAAGTTATTAAAAAGGGCGTCGTATTCTTGAAATAGTGTTTTCTACAAAATACAAATAATTTTAGACATTTAATAACTGAATAATCTAGGGTTTAGCAAATAATAGGAATGTTAACT
The DNA here is from genome assembly GCA_037114965.1 of Monochamus alternatus. Lineage (NCBI taxonomy): Eukaryota > Metazoa > Arthropoda > Insecta > Coleoptera > Cerambycidae > Monochamus > Monochamus alternatus. The sequence continues at coordinate 49,164,981 of CM073435.1, read as the reverse complement.
CATCCCACCTGCAAATATTCAAAGATACTGAAGTAAAACGGCGAGAAATATGGGTGACTTTTGTAACGTTCAGATAAACTTAACAGTAACGCCTTTGTACTGCAGTTGTATGGCATTTTAGCTTTTACCAATCCTTTTGCAACAATCATACAAGGACCAATCAGAAAAATTCTTTTTTGACAGTAAACAGAACATTCACATTTTTGCAGGTTAAGTTTTTAAATTAGATTCTAATTTATATCTTTAGTTTAGAATTGATTTGTTTCTAAAAAAATGGATGAAGAGGACTGTTTGGTTTAGAAACAGTTATTTTTGCTGCTCTTATTCGCAGCGACGTCAATATGTATAAAAACTATACATGCAAAAAAAATGAAAAGAAGAACTCGGAGATGGTGGGTGCAACCTATTAACCGCAGATAGCACATGCAAGGTGATTTCTATAATTTATATAAAGAAATGCGAAATGAGAATGCCAATTATTTTTTCATTTCACCCGAATGACAGTGGCAGTGTTTGATGACTTGCTGAAATTAGTGAGGCCTCATTTAAGGGCGCCTTGTTTTTGAAATAGTGTTCTACAAATACAAGTATTTTTAGACATTTAAGAACTGAATAATATAGAGTTTAGTAAATAACGAAAATGTTGTCTCATGCCACCTGCGAATATTCAGAGGTACCGAAATAAAATCAATATATAACGTCAGAAAGCGATATTTCCAACAAACTTTTAGGTACTGAAATCTATCAAAATATGTGTTTTTTTAAATTCAACTATAGATGTAAACATTGTTATAACATAGTTCTGCATATAAAATTATTCACTTTTGTTTATAAGTATGTGAAAAGAATTGTTAAAATGAGGGGTTAGAATAGCGAAATAATGTGTCTTAGAAATGCATTATAAAAGTTATTATATTGTTTGAGGAGAGTATAATTAGAAAAAGTGTATAAATAAAACATCAATAATTTTATTTTTGATATTACTTTTGCTCTACGTGTTTTATTTTTCGAGATTTCTGTACCTAAAAAACACCACAAATTTGATCATTTTACGGCGAGAAATACGGCGACCTTAATCAAACAGTCAAATACACCATCTATTCCTGCAGATTGTAGGCTTTTAATTACTATTCGGCAAATGATAAAAACCAACAATTTCCGTAGATAGGGACGTAGTTGACAAAAATATAAACATAACCTCTTCATCTGAAGGTCAAGAATCTTGAGTTTTTGCATGTCGCCAACTTACAGCGGAAATATTCCCCAACTTCTTAAGTCTACAGTAATTTTATGTAAACAGAGTAAAAAATATTTAATACCATACAACAGTACAACTGCAGTGCCATTGCACTAACGTTTATCTGAACGTTACTTTAGTTTTTGTGTTGTAATACATTGTATCAAGATGACCCTCTAATGTGGTAAATACGATAACGTTCTACAAATTCATTATGGCTAATCTGGGATTTATGCGATCCACTACGTCCTTTTGTGGGGACGGCGTCGTTTAACTGCGTTCACGGGTCACGTCTCGACTTGACCGGTTCTCCTAAGCGTCGCGAGTTCCAGAGACGCCGCCCGGGCGCCAGGATAATGTAATTATATGCTAATATGTGCAGCGGCGACACATCTGCTCCTATTAATCTTTTTTTTTAATTAAGAAAATTTCCTGGACGAGCAATTTGCTAGGGGCGTCGCGACGCTGACGGATTAGTCGGGAGAATGTCCCGACGTGTTAAGGGATGATATCTTTTAAATTGACTTCTTAGAGTCAGTACTTTCAGAACACTTCCTCAAATTAATTATTTTAATAACGAATTCAAAATATAAATTAGATATGTGTATGTAGGGGATAAAAGTGAACAAAAAAGCCTAATAAACATATGGTCTAATATCAGCGGTTACTGAGATAGCAATGAAAATATTTTTACTGCATTTTTGCTGTTATTATTTGATATTTTATTTTGAGTGGGTCATGCATTCTAAACCAAGTCGACCATATGGTTTATTAGATCTTTAATCAATACTATAATTTACAATATCTACAGAATAAGTACTGCATTACAATAATTAATTCTGGTAAAAATATTTTCATATTTTCATTGCTATCTCAGTTGATATTCGACCATATGTTTATTAGGCTTTTTTCGTTCACTTTTGCCCCCTGAACACCCCTGACACCCCTTTCGAATATTAGGGGTTCCCTCCCCAATCAGCCTGTGTAAAATAACTCCATAATATTTGTATTTATTTCAGGAAAAAAAAGTTAGCCAATAATATTTTGCCGGGGCATTCGTTTGAGGATACAAACATTTTATTGGTATGAGGTAAGCCCCATTTTCAATCGAATGTATTATCTTTGGGATTTGAAAGAAACGACTAATGACGTCATCAATTATATTTTATACCCAATTTTTTTTCTTGTTAAAAAGCTCTCATTTTTCTAATAAACTTTTATTACAGAATTTTTTCTGTATTACTTCCCATTTGAATTCCCAGTAATATATCTTGTCTTGCGAGACGAAGACAAGATAAAAAAAAACAAGACAATATACCAACACTATCCATTTTTGAGTAATTTAATTCCATTTCTCGAAGTTAAAAAAAAACTTCTGTTGAGAACATTAATTCGTCACCTTAAGTTCCACGCCACCAAAGTACTATGCCTTAGGGGATCTGGTCTTGCTGAAATATACCTCGGAGGACTGAGTCGTACATCTTGCCCCTTGGCACGAAAATTGTTCCTCTCAAAGTAATTCGCATCCGTATTTCATCAACCCCTTTATAAAATCCAAAAACTTTCCCTCAAAGGGAGCCATCCGGAGCAATTAAATCTAAAATTGAACAACGTAAACACCGAGGCAGAAATACTTTTACTTGCCACTTTCTTGGAAAGTTCCCGGCGGGACGTTAATGTAGAAACATTTCCTTCTAATAGAGAGATACGATGTATATTTTAATATTAAGTAAGGTACGTTTAAAATCGCGTATCTGGTAATGTCATCAAGGCATGCGAACACTTTTATACATATAGGCGGCTGGTCTGCACTGATTCTAATCAACCGATGGAAAAACGGCGCTGTACGAACAATTTTAAAACATGCTGGATGTAATTTGTCGTCACGAAATGTCTGGGGGATGTAGTTCTGCCACGTTTATATGAATTAAAGTCCTTAGATAGAGACTTATTTTTAAATAGTTTGAAGAGCGTGCAGTGTTGATCGAAGGCAAGTGGAAACATTAAATGTTAGACAATGAAAATTTTACAATCTCGTTTAAGTTTCTTATACGTCAATTCCGTTAAAAACGTACGCAGTTCCAGTTCTGGTAGTGCTTGGAGTATCGTAAGGTTCCAGTTTAGGTCCTCTTATGTGCAATGTGTTTATAAATGACATTATACGTAGATGACTCAAACTATACTAATACGATTGAGAATTGTTTTAAGCTTCAATTGGACATTTGGCGTTTCAGAAATAAGTCGCTTTGAAATATTTTAAAATACAAATACAAACATTTTAATTACTAAACATTTTGTGATTTAGATGTTATATTTAACAATGAATTAACTTTCTCAAATCAGATTAACATTATAAAATGTTTTAAGACGTTATCATAAGTACCTTTGACCTTACCAACGTTAGATGCACTGATGTTACTTTGGAATGCTTCTGTTAGATCACGTCTTAAATACGTAACCTACCCCAATTTTGTTTTTCTTTTCTGAAAAACTCCACAAAATATCTCCAGATCCGTGTTCAGCATCCTCGGAAACATAGGATTTTATTTACTTTTAATCTGTATCCTATATAGCTGTAATGTAATTTAAGTATATATTGTTCAAGCATTCGACAACTTATATTGAAAATTTCTCATTATCCGCACCACTGCCACCCCATTCCTTCCACACTTGTTACAAAGAACTTTTCATATACCGATAACCATCTAACACATATTAAGAAGCCTCATAGGAACACCCCCGTATTTCCTTAGCGTCTCGCTTCCCGGCGCTTTTCCGTCTTCGATATTAGACAATTTCCTTCTACACGGCAATTCCCAAGGAGTTTCAAGCCGGCATATTCTAGCGATATTCATTCCATGCTCCGGAATTTTAAACAGTGGAAACTCACCAGGCAGAAAAATAACATTCTGATTTTAAATTTTAACTCCAATATGTGTTCGATTCGAATCCATTTACCTTTCGTAAAAAACGTTTCAGAAATATAACCACACATAACCAACCGTTGTCTACTCAGGTTATGGAGTTATTGCGGCTGTTAATTGAATTTCAATTTTTGCAACGAAGAATTGTCTAGGTTATAAGTTCAGTCATAATTTTTCCCAACAATGTCAAATGTAAATTATAGAAACTTATTCATGTGACAGTTACAAACACTATCAATGTTGTAACCGTCAGCTAAATAGTTACAACTGTTTTGGCTTTGGATATATTCCAGTTGAACAAACGTCATATAATATTTCAAAAAAGTACTGAAATCAAATCTAAACAAGCACTTGTCTGGTTGGCATCACATACATATTATATTATTATTATTTCTTAAAATAATAATAATAATAAAATGTCTTTATTTCATCCAAAAGAATAGTATACAAAAAATAGGTTAAACAGGGATGGCGGAGTTCAACACATGCTGCTCTTCCACTCAACCATCGCAGCACACACAAAGATAGCACAGATTAATTGAACGTAAAAATGTAATCCGCACAAAAAGGGCAAGAACAGCTTAACTTTAACTACAAAAGATTTCGTTTGGAATAGAGCAAGGTTTTGAATTGTTCTCTGAAAGAATAAATAGATGAAGAATTTTTAAAGGTAGCTTGTTATATAATGTAACTGCATTATACGTAAAACTTCTTTCAAACATGGCAGAGCTGTGAGAAGGCACCGTGTACAAGTTCCTGTGAGGTGTAGGAAGGTTATGGAAACTGCATCTTTTCAATAAATTATCATATAAATATTTAGGAGACTTAAATTTATCCACTTTATAAATAAGGCAAGCCAAATGTAACTGAAAGCGCTCATCAAGATTTTTTTACCCCATAACTAAATCTCAGGCAAGCATTTTAAATTTTTTGTAAGCTCTCTTTATCTTTGTTTAGAATCGCAGGCCAATAAACTGTGTCACAATAAGATAAGTAACTAAGAATTAAGGAATCACATAATTTTAATTTTACTTGTTGACTAAGAATTTCCTTATAAATAAATAAAATCTTTAACTTAGCAAAAGACTTTTTAATAATGCTTCTTACATGATCAGAAAACCTAAGATTATTATCAAAATAAAGTCCTAAGTTTTTACAACAGCTTGTAGGAACGATAACTTTATTATTAACTCTTATTGTAAAGTCCAGATTATTTATAAATTTACTATTATTCTTGCCAAATAAGAGGAGCTCAGTTTTTGCTTCATTCAAAATTAAACCATGCTTAAGAGATACAGAAGCAATACTGGCCAAGTCCACATTAATATTGTGAACAGCTAAATTGATAGAATTATTATGAAAACGAAAAATTAATTGACAGTCGTCAGCATATTGATGCAAGGTAGAATAGCTTAAACAGTTAGATCAGCAGTATAAATTGTAAATAGTAACGGGCCCAAAACACTTCCTTGTGGAACGCCTCTATAAATATGGCTTAGGTAAGAAAAATTATTATCAATAACAACTTTTTGACTTCTGTTTGATAAATAACTCAAAAAAAAACTTAACAGTATTAGGACAGAGGCCAAAATATTTTAGTTTCAGGCATAAAGTAGAGTGATCAATGGTGTCAAATGCCTTACTATAATCCAACAGCAATAGACAAGCATTATCACCAGAATCACAAATTTTGTAGAGTACATCAGTTACGTGCAACAGAGCAGTAGCAGTACTGTGGTTAGTTCTAAATCCAGACTGAGTAGATGGCAAAATGTTAAATTTCTCCAAATATAAAGTAAGCTGCTCATGTATTATTTTTTCTAATACCTTAGAAATGGTTGGCAAAATACTTATAAGACGAAAATGAGAGATTTCTGTTGGATTAGAATTTTTAGGAACAGGGAAAACATGAGCAACTTTCCAAACACTTGGACAAGAACCTGACGTAAGGCATTTATTAACAATATATGTAATATGTTTAATGGCGTTAATAACATTAACATTTTCAAGTCTATATTATCATTACCTTTAGCATTCGATTTAATAGTGCTTAAAATATACTGAACTTTGTCAGGATTCACAACAGTAAAGGTAAAACCCTCAGTAGCATTAAGACATTTTTTATGTAAATAACAATCATTTAAAAAATTTATGTCAACATTAGCTCGAGGTAACTGATTATCAAAATAATTATTAAATTCATCAGGCGATGCTATATTTTTACTCTCATTAGGATAATTTAAATGTATATTAAGTGACTTTAATGTCTTCCAGAAAGATTTCGGATCTGTATGAAATTTAAAGTGTAAGTAAGCCCTTTTTTTCACGCCTAATTGCCAAATTAACTAAATTTCTGATTTCCTTATACGAATTAAAATCAACACTACTTTTAGTTCTTTTATATTTAGTGAAACTACGATTCTTTAACTTTATCATTTCTTTTACTGTATCAGTAAGCCAAGGAGCTGGTGATTTAGTTATTCTTACAGTTACGAATAGGGCATGCATATCAAAAAGAAATAAAATACTTTCATTAAACAAATTAATCATTTCATCTACATCATTGAGAGTATAAATATGATCAAAATCAATTAAATATAAGTCTCGTAAAAAGGAGTTATAATTAAAGTTAGTATAATCACGAAAAGTCTTGAAGCGCATCAATTGTTTGGGCTTGCTTATTTTTAAATTACATGTCACCAAATGGTGATCCGACAAACAATCCATAGGAAAAGCATCTGCATTTAAAACAACATCAAGACATGAGCTAACAAGTACATCAAGTTTCAAGTCAAGATCAACATTCAAGTCTCCTCCAAATAAAATTAAATCAAAATCAGGCAAAATATTTACTAAAGTGGTTTCTATAACATCAATATAATGGGTTAAATTAGCACGAGGGGGTCTATACAAAGTACCTAAACAAATGCGCTTACTTTCTATTTTAATAGATATCCACAGCTGTTCAATAAGATCAGGAGTATTTGGTATATCTAAAGTTTTAAACTGTATAATATTACTTACATAGAAAGCCACTCCACCTGCTCTTTTTTCACGATCATTTCTTACTAGATTGTAACCATGAATACATAAATTATTATTATCAATTTTATTGTCCAACCAAGTTTCGGATAAACCTATTACACTATATTTTTCATTTAGAACTAATTCAGAGAACAAATCAAAACCTGTAAAAGATTGAATATTTAAATGTGCAAAACTAAACCATGTATTAGTATGCATAAATGGGTTATCGCATCGAGCTCTAACACACTATTTCAAATAAAAATATAATATAAGCTAAGTAATAGCATTAATACCTAGTATTTAGTATTAATATACATATTACATTAATACAATAAAATAAAAATATTAACATGAGGCGCCCTCTATTACCAAGAAAAAAAAAACAAAGTAATATGTTGTACGATAAGTAAACACGCAAAACAGAAAAAAAACCCAAAAAACTTATCTATGAAAAACAAATAAACAACAACAAATGCACCTGATATCTCATTTCCAACGGCAATTTTAAGTATTACATGTTACAACCTTAATTTTCTTTTCAAACTAATTAAAAGTATCAGTTTAGCCAAAAACTATCCTAAACCTAATTTTATGTACTTTTTTCAATATTCTTTCTTCTTGAAAATGTGCTGTAACGTCTAATTAAGTAACGTCTTGTACGTGCTGCCATCTATGAATTCTCCGACGCCTCAAGGAGACATTTGGGACCGCTGGATTCCCATTGCCTAAAATAGAACAGTGCCATCTTGTTCCACCCCAACTTTACGATTCCAATCCCATGTCTACCTGCAAACATTTCAACCCTTCTACGCGCAAATTTGGACCCTGATGATGCTTTAATAATTGACGACACGTCGACGAATTGTTAAATGACAATCAAAATTTGATGCGACGCGTGTAATGAACGACCAGGGACACTGGGTTTCGCAGATAGCATTGCATAATGTGTATACGTATACACACGAACTTGGACAATTTATAGATCGAAAAACGCCATTTCGATTAAAATAATACATTATATCTTCTGGACGAAAAATCATGCAATTTATCCATTATAAGGAGTTTTAGAGTCCGCATAAGCTGTAGTAAAGCACCTGAATATCGCCGCCAAATTTATTTAATTTCACAGAGAACTTCATTTTGAGTAGCCCTCGTTTCAGGGCCGTGAGCGATAATCACGAGTGAGTGGCTTCACAAAGGATTTATTCAACTAGTATGGAATACAGCCTGTTATACCTTCCACCAACAGATCGCCCTCAAAGACCGAAAGATATGTATTTGCACGCCTTTTTGCATAGAAACCTCTCTTTGCGGGATGTGTTTTTACCAAGGTTCCAGGATTTCTCTCTGATTGTTTAATTCAGAAACAGAGTCGGGATTTGTGGGATAGGATTTTTTATCAATCCGAAGCTAGTAAAGCGTAGATGGAGAAGTCTGGCTGGAAATCGTTTGAGGTTTTTAATGAATTTGTGGAAGAGTCTGCTTTATTTTAAAAAATAAACGAGTTGTCAATGAATGTGCGATCTTTAATTAAACAAAATAAAATTGACAAAAAATAAGGCTTAATAAATCACAAATACACACAACGTTAAAAGTCTTGGACTCCCCCTCATTCTTGTTAAAGAAATCTTTTTGTCAGAAAAACCAAATACATTTATAAAAGTATATTGTTTTCTGATTTTTTTTCTGAAAATAATATATTCGATAAACTGAGTACTTAGAAAATTAAAAGCCAGCAAATGTGTGATATTTTTGAAAAAAATTATTAAATCAAAAAGAAGTAATAAAGCCACGTTGTGGAGTCGTCTTCGAATATTAGGTGTCGATATAACACGGCGAAACGTACCTTGAAAGCAAGCCCTGAGAGCTGAAGCTGAAGATGTGCGGTGTCTATGGGCATATTGCACCAAATACCGTTTCATTAGATACTCGAGAACGTCTACTACGTGGTCTGTTTTCCACTATCCACTATCAAATTCTTCATATCTGTGTATTATTCGTACAACAGATGATCTAGGAATGCCCAACATGTTCGATATCTGATGAGTACTTAAGAACAACTTATGTTGTCTAGATGCAAGCTTAGAGAGTTTCAGGAAACCTAAAAGAGTATTTATATACAGTATGCGCTAAAAGTATGGAATAAATTCAATAAAAACGAAACAATTATTTTTTGGGAAAAATCCTCGTCCTGTCGATTTTTAATTTAAGAAATACATATTTTAGCATAATATGCGATTTTCAAATGTCATTTGTTTTCGAGTAATGACGTCATCGATTTTTTTTTAAATGGCAGCACCATATATTTTTCCTTGATTCTGAAAGATCGCTTAATTCTCTATCAGACAGTACTAAAGTTTTGCCCTCTTACATAGGAAAGTTTTCGAGTAAATGATGATTGAATGTTAGAAAACGTAAATCAATTAAAATAAAGCAAAAACGTTATCAAGTTTAGTTTTTCGAATTCCATAGTTCTTTTATGGATCACGTAGGTGAAAATCTTTGCAAAGTGTCATTGGCACACCGACTTTCTAATAAGTATTGTAAGCGACATAGAAATTATTATTCAATTTAAAGTATTATGGCACATTTAACTGTTACTCAAAGAATTGAAATTTTAATTCTTATCGGATGCGGGAATATGACTAGAACTCAGCAGGAAGTTTGCGATTTATTTAATGAAAAATATCCAGATCGCCCTATCAGCCAATCAACAGTCGGTAAGGTAGAGTCTAAATTTAGAGAAACTGGCAATGTTGTAAATATTCCAAAACCTGGACGTCCAAGCATTAATGAAAATCAGAAACAGAACATTTTGATAAGTATGGTGGATAATCCTCATAATTCTTCACGATTGGTTGCATTAAACAATGACACTAGTCAGAGCACAGTGCTACGTATCTTCAGGAAGGAAAAATATCATCCCTACAAAATTCAACTTGTGCAGGAACTCAATGAAGATGATCCCGATCGCCGCTTACACTTTTTCGAAATTCTAATGGATTTATGTCAAGGAAATAGAAATTTACACCGGCAAATACTTTTTTCAGATGAGGCCACATTTTGTCTGAATGGTACAGTAAACCGTCAAACTTGCAGAGGCACATACCCAACACCCTCAGAAATTAAATGTGTGGGCTGGAATAGTTGACGACAGAATAGTAGGGCCTTTCTTCTTTGAAGGAACCCTTACAGGACAAAGATATTTAGAGTTTCTAGAAAATGACCTTGTTCCAGCCCTTGCAGTAATTTTTCCTACCGATAATGACCCTGACATTCCTACGATACCATTTGGTTTCAGCAAGACGGTGCACCTCCGCACTATGCGCGCCCTGTACGAGATTTTTTGGACAACTGTTCCTGGGAGGTGGATCGGCAGACGCGGACCGATAGAATGGCCTGCAAGATCGCAAGATCTTACACCTCTTGACTTTTTTTTATGGGGATACTTGAAGTCAAAAGTGTACATTAATAAACCACGTAATTTAGAAGAACTTCAAAATCGCATTCGGGACGAAATACGCAGAGTTACCCCAGAAATCATTCATAATGTGCAAGAAGAATTTCTGGTGGATGGCAATTCGAACATTTAATTTAAGTATAAAATTTAATCAATTGTATTTTATTTTACATACCTCAGAATTGTTACTTTTTTCTGTATAAAATTTACGTTTTCTAACATTCAATCGTCATTTACTCGAAAACTTTCCTATGTAAGAGGGCAAAATTTTAGTACTGTCTGATAGAGAATTAAACGATCTTTCAGAATCAAGGAAAAAAATATGGTGTTGCCATTTAAAAAAAAATCGATGACGTATATTACTCGAAAACAAATGACATTTGAAAATCGCATTTTACGCTAAAATATATATTTTTTAAATTAAAAATTGACCTGTTCGAGGATTTTTCCCAAAAAATAATTGTTTCGTTTTTATTGAATTTATTCCATACTTTTGGCGCATACTGTATATTTATAAATTTGTATATTCCAGAAATATTTTAATTTATTGTTGTTTGCAATAAAACAAAAATACTTTACACCCATACGGGAACACTACAGAGCATCATGTCAATAAAATTATTTTGTTACCAATACATTTCCAAAAAGCTATTTGAATAAAGTCGAAAAAAATGTTCAAACGACAAACCGTTTACAGATGAAATGTGTCAAACTACCTCTAAAATTTTAATACCTCTTTTTATATTTTCAGTTTTATTACAATTCTTAATATTTATGTTAATTGGTATGTCTAGTGGTTCATAAATATAAGCAAAGATATTTTCAATGCATGTTCTAAAACCCTGCTGCTAATATTGACCTTCTCCAATATTAGTAATAATTTCTTGGTGAGTTCTTAAAAGAGTCCTTGAATCTTACGGAAAAATTATTGGTCATCGTTTATTTATAATACTAAATATTTAGACATTTCTGTATATGTAGCATACGAATTTATGAAATTTTAGGTTATGATATACCATCAGCCTAATTATCTTAAGATATTTCAATTTTATTGAGGTATATTAAAAGCTAATTAGATTTATAGTGTATTTAATAAAGAATTTATTGTTTTATGGCATTCTTTGATAAGGGTATACTTTCTTAAGCCAAGAAGGTTTTTGAAGAGTATACAGGAGTCTACAGGAGTATTTCATAAAATATTTTGAAACCATTTGAAGAATTCATGATTTTATAGTTGCTTGATAAGATCAAATTTTCATTTGAGGACTTTCTTAAAACCAAACTGTTTTATTAAGCCCATTTGATTTGGTAATAATAAAACTTCCATAAAACTACAGTTACAGAAAACCTAAAAAGTTTTATTGTCAAGTTTTAATGTTTACTACAAGAATATCAATAAATTATTTATTTATATTCTAATTCTGTTTGCTGTCATAATTTTATTGCCGTTGGCCAGAAACAAAATTGTTAAGTTAATTATGTTTTGTTGGATACAATTTATAAAACAACAAAAATGCACTCATCTTGTGAACACCCTGTACTGAAACTTTAACTGTTTTTGATGGAAATCCCGGTAAAACAACGAAACGATAATATTCACAGAACCGTGGCTACATTTTTCGTATAAATATAGCTTATCAACGTCATTTCGCCTTGTGTGCTACACAAAAAAACGCCTGCCACTTCCGTAATTTGTGCAAAAAACGCACAAATATGGATTAATGTGTTTGCGCGCTGTATCTGCTCATTTCATTGCCGTGATGTATTGGGTTTCCTTGTTTATTCGGGCCAAGTACGTCCTGAAAACGACAATAAACTATCAAATTTAAAAACTAGGTCAGCGCTCCGCTCCGGTTGCCATATTCAGCCCGGATTTTCTGTATACAGGCGTCGGAGAAAGCATTTACGGGTGGATATGATACGAGAGTATAGCGGAAAAGTAATATTTCGGATTATACGTAAAATCTCGAAGCGCTTTGTTCCATATAACTTTGTTTTATTTGTATGAAAATAGAAAAACGCTCAGAAAAATGTTAATCGATTTGGAAACGAATATTCGATGCTGGTTACAGGATGTTTCAAAAATAGTATGACAATTTTTATTGGTATTTCTCTTGAGGATCAGCTAAAAAAGGCCATGTGAATGTTACCATTGACCGAATCAAACAGTTAGACGAATATTTCTGACAGTTCCGAACTAGTCCTTTATTGTTGCTTGTATAAACTGCACACTTAGATCATTGAGAAATAAGTTGTTGCTTGTAGCCCTACTACAGTATTATTTATACATATAGAATAACAGTAGAGGTCCTAGTATCGTACCTCGTGGTATCCCAGACATTGCTAAGATTTAAAGGCCAAGATGCTGAACAAATTAATATGTTGGCTAAGTAGGAATGTACACACAACGTGAAAAGTCTTGGACCCCTCTCTTTTTTGTTGAAGAAATTTTTTTGTCAGAAAAACCAAATACATTTATAAAAGTATATTGTTTTCTGAATCTTTTTTTATGAAAATAATATGTTCGATAAACTGATTACTTAAAAAATTAAAAACCAGCAAATGTGTGACATTTTTGACAAAATTTATTAAATCAAAAAGAAGTAACAAAGCAAGTTCTTTATTTGACTAATAGTCGGTATGACCTCCACCATGTTCCAATAGCATATTGACACGTCTGTGCATTGAGATAATCAAGCGGTTAACGATCTCTTGCGGAATATTGTTCCATTTCCCTTCTGCCGCCACGACTAACTCATCTGCAGTCTGAGGTGGAGGAATATGATTGTGAATGGCTCTAGCAACTAAATCCTACATGTTTTCAATAGGATTCATGTCAAGAGAGTTGGTTGGCTCTATCGATATGTCCTGCTTCGAGTGTCTTTCGAACCCTTCTTGCGCGATGTGGTCGAGCGTTGTCGTCCATATTCACAAAATTTTCACCTAATTCATTACGTAGGGGGTAGATAATGAGCGTGATAACTTGTTCGATGCAAATTTGACTGGTCATATTGTGTGGTATGCGAATTAATGGGGTGCGGCGGTTGAACATTATTCTACCCCAAAACATTACGGTACCCCCTTCATACGGAGTAACTTCACGGGGAAAATGAATGGCTGTTGACGACCTGGTTCTCTCCAGACTCTTTATCAGTTGTTATCAGTAACCAGCCCAATTCTGGTTTCGTCTGTAAATAAGACCCACCGCCACTGGCATAAAAGCCAACCCCTATAATAATAATAATAATCGTCTTTATTGAAGAAAATAATAAAAGGTACAGCACACAAAGAAATAATAATTAAACATAATCGTACACTCATGGCGAAGTCTAGCTTAAGCTACTCTACTTAACCACAAATGACAAAGTAACAAATAATACATGAACAAAGTATATAAAAAAGTACAAGCAAAGCAAAGCTAATAGAAAAATCTCGATGATAACAAAAGATGTTACAATGGATATTAGAAAAATTACTTACTGAGCAGAAACGCTTTAAATTTTCTTTTAAATTTTAACGAATTTAAATGTACAAGTTCATCAGGAAGTGAATTTAATAGTTTAACAGCATTATACGTAAAGTAACGACGATAGAGAGCCGTGTGATGACGAGGCATGGTTAATTTATATTTATGGCGAATATTGACTGCATGGACATTAGCACGTGGAATAAGTTTACTTTTTAATGACAAAGGAGCGTTTTGTTCTTCTGTTAGACGCATAATAAAGTTCCCGAAATGGTGAAGTCTACGATCATCCATTTGTAGCCACTTAAGTTCACGAAATGTATGAGAAATATGATCGTACTTTCTTAAATTGTAAATAAATCGCACACAAGAGTTCTGAACAAACTGAATTCGATTTTTGCAAGCGCTGTCTAAAGAAAAGCTATATAAAAAGTCGCAATAATTAAAATGATACAAAACAAGAGATTCACAAAGAGCTTTTTTTAACGCGAAATTTAAAATGTGACGATTAGAATATAGAATTTTCAAAGATAAAAAAGATTTCTGTAGAAGTTTTTTTACGTAGTCTCTAAAACGGAAGTCGGAGTCTAATATGATACCTACATTTTTTGTCGAATACACAAATGGTAAGCGTACACTATTTATAGTTACACTAAAATTTTCTTTTAAAAAGTTGATACGACTTCTGCTACTAAAAAGCATTAAATGAGATTTAGATGGATTTAATTTTAAATTGTGACCGGCAGACAGTTGACTTAAAGCATCTAAATCACGGTTAATACTTCCATAGCACGCACATAGTCATTGTGCTCGAAGTCTAAATAAATTTGTGTATCATCAGCGAATGCTTGAATTTTACAGTTTGCCATGGCTTTAAGAATATCTGATGTATAAACCAAAAACAACAGCGGTCCAAGGACAGACCCTTGCGGTACACCCGAGGTAATATTAATATCAGTTGAAAAACTATTATTACTAAAAATTTTTTGGGAACGATTAAATAAATAAGACTTCATTAGTTTATGCGACATTTCATCAAAACCATAATATCTCAATTTAGAACAAACTAACTCATGATTTATGGTGTCAAAAGCTTTCGAGAAATCTAACAAAACCAGCGCACAGTCCCTACCACAATCACGAGTTTGGATAATATCATCAATAACGTTGGCTAATGCTATAAAAGTTCCAAATAACTTCCTAAATCCACACTGACAATCAGGCAATATTCTATTACGATTAATATAATTATACATTTGACTATAAAGGATTTTCTCAAAAATTTTTGAAACTGCAGGAAGAATACTTATAATCCTTAAATCTGAATAGGCGACGGGCTTGGGAGTTTTGGGAAGTGGAATGCCTATAGAAATTTTCCATAAATCAGAAAAATATCCAGTTTCAATGCAAGAATTGATAATATGCGTAATATATGGATCGATAAAAGGGCTGCAGTATTTCAACATTAAAGATGACAACTCATCAACACCCTTAGATCTTTTCCTGCACTTATTTAAAAAATAATTAACCTCAGTTACTCTTGTAAGCTGAAAAGTGAAACTAATGTTATTATTAAATATATTATTATTATAAAAATCTATTTTTGACCTACAATCCGAATCGTTTTGCAAAAACAACGAAAAATAATCTTACTCTCGAGCCCACTGGAGACGGGCAGCACGATGCCTTGGAAGTTGAGTGGGGACCCGTAATGGTCTTCTAGCACCTAAATTTGCATTATGGAGTCGTCTTCGAATAGTAGCTGTCGATATAACACGGTGAAACGTACCTTGAAAGTGAGCCCTGAGAGCTGAAGCTGAAGATGTGCGGTGTTTACGGGCATATTGCACCAAATACCGCCCCTCCCTTTCATTAGATACTCGAGGACTTCCAATACGTGGTTTGTTTTCCACTGTACCAGATTCTTCATATCTGTGTACTATTCGTAGAACAGATGATCTAGGAATGCCCAACATGTTCGATATCTGATGATTAGACTGTCCAAGACGTTTGACGTTGTGTGCAGCAACTATAGGTAATTTACTTTATTTTGAAAGATACATCGTTTTGAAGTAAATTGTTGGCAAAATTTTGTTGTAATTAAGATCTTTAAATCCAATTGTCTATATATCATATACTATGTTTTTCAGATGGCAGCATTCAATGTTTTTTCTTCTTTTGATTACCGAAAATGATTAGAGAGACAATCAGCCATAGCGACTGACATCGTAAATAGTAATTAAGTGGCAACATTTAGTCTGTATAATTAACTATATTGTTAATTAAATTGCCTTCTAACGATGCAGTAATGTATGTATTGTCGATAACGTTTTGTGATTCAATTATATATCCAATTAATGTTAAATTAGAATGTGTCGAATGGCGGTTATGGTGGTTTTAAGAATTAATAATTGAACAATTTTTGAAACTGACCAAATGGCAGAGAGTATTATTAATTA
Source organism: Monochamus alternatus (assembly GCA_037114965.1). Classification (NCBI taxonomy): domain Eukaryota; kingdom Metazoa; phylum Arthropoda; class Insecta; order Coleoptera; family Cerambycidae; genus Monochamus; species Monochamus alternatus. The sequence goes on along the minus strand of CM073435.1, from coordinate 49,148,408 downwards.
ATCGAATAATCAAGAGTCACTATTTTAGTTAAAAAGTGATAATCTTTCAGAATTGTCACTCGTTTTTACGACAACCTATACAGGACGAAATCTCAATCATCTTATTTTAATCGCTAGCTTAGAGAATTCTTATTCATAATAAATGACACTGTATTTAATACGTTTCATACTGATCTCCTTATATGATATCGACAGTGACATTTACTGCATCAAGTTTAAATATATCGAAGATACTCAGCCTTCGTGACCATTACGGCGACAATGCTCTTGTATTTATTATTTATTTATTTATTTATTTATTTAAATACGTAAACGGGACGAATCCCAGTTACAGGACAAGGAAAAAAACAATTCAAAATACAAAATAAACAATGACAGAAATAACTCGAATAAAAACAAAATATCAAATAACAAACAAAAAGTAATTAGCAAAAATATAACATAAACAATAATAAAAAAGAACAAGCAATAAAATCACAAAAATGTCTTTTTAAACAAAAAACAGCTAAACAAATAGAGATTTAATAAAATTAATTGAGTGAAAAAATATATCAAGTCGATCTTCATACAATTGGTAGTTAGTAATCATTTGATGAAGAGGGGATGCCGTAAGTATATTAGTACGAGCAGTTGGCAACTGCAAAACAGAACTAGATCTAGAATTTAATCTAGGAACACGATAAAAAATTGTAGATACCAGAGAAGGGGCATTTGGAAAATTATTAACAATTTTGTGTAGAAACATTAGAGAGTACATAATGCGCCTTCGCTGCAAGCTAATTAAGTCAAATGTTGATAACAAAATATCTTCTGGAATGCCATGAACCGGATAAACACCAAATTTAATAAAATGCAGTGTCTTTAAATATCTACGCTGTACTTTTTCCAGTAGGTTTATATGGGTGTTATAAATCGGACACCAAACAATAGAGGCATATTCAAGTTTGCAGCGAACCAAACAATTAAACAGTGTATTCAATGTCACTGTGTTGCGAAAAGCCTTAGAATTACGCAAAATAAAACCCAGGCTTTTAAATGCAGATTCAGTTATTAAATGAATATGCACGTCAAAAGATAGATTATCGCAAAATGTTACACCAAGGTCCTTGAACTGCGACACTCTATTTAAAATAGTATCATCCAAAAGATAATCAAAATCTTGAATCAGTCTCCGGCGGCTATACGACATAATATTGCATTTACTGATATTTAATGGTAAATAGTTATTTTCACACCAACGGTGTACTTTTGTTAAGTTATCTTGTAATCTATAACAATCAGATAGACTTTATCTCAACAAATAATTTAAGGTTATCCGCATACAATAAAAAAATTATATTTAATAATTGAGTTAAGTCATTAATAAATATAATGAAGAATAAAGGCCCCAAAATAGATCCCTGAGGAACACCTGTAAATTGAGAAAATTTATTTGATTGAACGCCACGATACTGAACATATTGGAAACAGTTTGTAAGGTATGAGCAAAACAAGGTTAATAGAGCACCCGATATACCCGCAGAATGCAGTTTATCAATCAATAGATCATGGTTAAGACGATCAAACGCTTTAGAAAAATCGGTGCATATTACGTCTACCTGACTGCCCATATCTAATACCTCGGAAATATATTGTACTTTGTAGACTAGGTTTGTTGTTGTAGAACGTCCTTTTACAAATCCGTGTTGATGTTGGGAGATATATTTCTCGACATGAGAGTAAAGGTGATTGTGGATAACTATTTAAAAAATTTTTGAAAAATTGCTTATAATTGCAATAGGCCTGTAATTAGTTACATTATTTTTATACCAGATAGATGGTTTTACTTGATTTATTTATAAAATTATGCCATCTCATTTCACATTAAACTACTCATTTTAATCTGAAAAATAATAAGTAAGAGTAATGGATAATGATATTTAACATTTACTAATTTTGTATACGCAGTTCAATACATTGTGTGCCTTTCTGCGCAAACCTGCTCCTAGTAAGTCCTTTTTATACATAATTTTCTTGAAATTCCCGCACCTGTCATTTCCAGAACGTCTTACTCTGCCCTCAACCTGTGAGCTTACCTAGGACTGTCCCATTACCCCCAAGAACTTTTAAACTCCACTCTCCGTACCACCAACAGCCGTAAATCGTCCTCTATATTACTGTCCTAAAACGCGGATCCCATTTGCCGGTTCCCCGGAGGCGCTATTTATCCCGGTTATGTGTGATTGGGGGAGCCCTCGAGGGAGCGGATGGGTTCTTGTTAACACATGCATCGTCACGGAGCCGGTGCGTTCTGGCAAGGGTTGACAGATGGCGTGCTAACGACTCGCGATAAGAGGTTGTCGTACGTGGATGTTTACTAAAAGAAACAAATTAAAAGGCCTTGCCACCAGGTTCGGTCAATTTAAATCCGTAATCCATACGTAGTCAAGCTAGCCTTGGAAACAATGTTTTGTTACGCTTGTTACCATTGAACTATTGAACAACAAAGTAAAAAATAAGAATAGCATTTTTAATGTATTCGGCACGCTGTTCTTATGCTTTATTTTATAAAAATACACTGATACTGACTACTGACACTATCCTGTAATTCTAACAAACTTTTGTCTGGATTCTCTTAAAACATTTATTAACAGTCAAGGGTCGATGCTCAACCTTTAATAAATAATAAAGTGAATAGTGATCTAACGTAATGACAATATCCTTCTTTCGGTTTTAGGTTATACTGACCTAGGCTGCATAAAGGCGTTTCCGGGTATTCACCAAATTAATAAATAACACAAGATTGGCCTTCATTTTAGTTAAAAAAATAATAATTTACAAAAAACGCAAAGATAGAACTTTTGTGTTACAAATATCGTTCGAAAGACCCGTCTAAGGTGTCTTAAGCTTCATTCACATAAGATTAGTGCGGTTGCATTGGTACTGCAGAAAAGTTATTAAAAAGGGCGCCGCATTCTTGAAATAGTGTTTTCTACAAAATACAAATAATTTTAGACATTTAATAACTGAATAATCTAGGGTTTAGCAAATAATAGGAATGTTAACTCATCCCACCTGCAAATATTCAAAGATACTGAAGTAAAACGGCGAGAAATACGAGAGACTTTTGTAACGTTCAGATAAACTTAATAGTAACGCCTTTGTACTGCAGTTGTATGGCAAAAGCTAAAAGCATTTTAGCTTTTACCAATCCTTTTCCAACAATCATACAAGGACCAATCAGAAAACTGCTTTTTTGACAGTAAACAGAAGATTCACATTTTTGCAGGTTAAGTTTTTAAATTAGATTCTAATTTAAATATTTAGTTTAGAATTGATTTGCTTCTAAAAAAATGGATGAAGAGGACTGTTTGGTTTAGAAACAGTTACTTTTGCTGCTCTTATTCGCAGCGACGTCAATATGTGTAAAAACTATACATGCAAAAAAAATGAAAAGAACTCGGAGATGGTGGGTGCGACCTATTAACCGCAGCATATGCAGGGTGATTTCTATAATTTATATAAAGAAATGCGAAATGAGAATGTCGATTATTTTTTCATTTCACCCGAATGACAGTGGCAGTGTTTGATGACTTGCTGAAATTAGTGGGGCCTCATTTTAACCCACAGTATACTAGTATACTGTGATTTAACTAAACATTCAAATAGACCATCTATTCCTGCAGATTGTAGGCTTATATTTTATCTAGGGTAGGATTTTCATTACTATTCGGCAAATGATAAAAACCAACAATTTCCGTAGATAGGGACGTACTTGACAAAACATAACTTCTCTGAAGGTCAAGAATCTTGAGATTTTGCATGTCGCCAACTTACAACGGAAAAATTCCCCAACTTCTTAAGTCTACAGTAATTTTATGTAAACAGAGTAAATAATATTTAACACCATACAATTTACAATACAACAGTACAACTGCAGTGCCATTGCACTAACGTTTATCTGAACGTTACTTAACTTACTGAAAGTCGCGCTCTAATAATGCGTAATTTTCTACGAAGTAACCGTATAGTTACAAAAAAATGTTCACTGCCTGTATACAGGGTGTTTCATATAAGAACCGATACAGAGCAGGTTCATGTAGGGGATCCCAAAATATTGCAATTTTACCAAACATACCTCGGTATATACAAAGTTGTACACAGTGGGAGTTACAGGCCTCCAAAGTGGGGGCAATATTTTCGGACCCCCTACATGCATCTGCTCTGTCTAGGTTCTTATGCGGAACACTCTGTATATTTGTGGCGCGTTTTTATGATTGATAAGCTTAAGATCCTTATATGTTGCTTAAAAATTTCAACGACGCCCAAAGAAAATTGGAAGAGACAACGACAGTTTCATTGAATGAAGGCCAAATAGCATTACGCACCCGTTTTTCTGCCGTTGGCAGCTTATTTTGCTGTTCACAAATTAGAGTTAGGGGACCCCCATAAGCCCATTGGTATTTTCGGAGTAGTAAAACAGGATTTTCGTTTTTATGACGGTCCTTGTAATGGGCCCTGCTCCTGGTTTACGAGTGGAGTAGGCTGGCGTACTCGCTGATCGAATTATTCGAAAACATTGTAAAGTAAAGGATAGTATTGCCTATGTGATTGCTATAAATGCGAGAAAGGGCGTTTTTGAGTGATATTAGAGATTTGTTTTGCTTCGAATAGTAAATAGCATATCCTTCCGCGAGTTTTAAAAATGGTATTGAACTATTTTGGGTCCTCTACATAAATCGTTAAATTATGATGCCTTAAATGTAAAAAACGCATGTAAAACCGTCTGTGGGTATTTCTCTCTAGCAATACGGAATAATTTATCAATCGTTTTTGATGTGTTTGATTGAAGGGTAGGCTCATTCATCATTCCCACATCGCTTATTCATCGTGACAAGAAAGGATTCCAATCCTTAATGTTGCAAATTGTTGGCATATTCCGCAGTTTTAGCCATTTCATAAATAAATATCTCTAATGTCAGAATAACAGAAATTCGTTTGTGGAGAGAAATTGTTATTTGGATCCCATTGATACGTACGGTATAATTTCACCTGTCGATCGATCTGGATGTCTTTATTTTATGATAATAACGCATGAATATTCAATTGACCAATTCGGAAAATAATCAACTTGTTTGTAAAAAAAAACGAATCAATAGTCGGAATAGTTTAATTTAGATTTAATAATTGTGAAAGGATATCAATTTATCAGTATTTTATAATAGAGGAATATAAGTATCGTTGCCTTCTCAAGATTGTTTTCTGTTGTTGGTTCTAAGGCTTCTACGGTCGGCTCAGACATCTCAGAGGAGCCTGATCTGAGAACAACAAGAACAAGTTAAACATTTCTTGCTAGGTTTAGGGAAGCCCGCGGTAAATTTGTGATGATATAAGAATTAAAAAGTATATACAGGGTGATTCATTAATAATGGGACAGAGCTTAAGGGCATGTTTCGACCTCAAAATAGAGCGATTAAGCCAAATATGCCTTATCCGAATGTTGCTCCTTTTCGATCTACAGGGTGTCAAAGTTGAAACAATAAATTACATTTTCTTTATTATTTTTCGATCGCATCGACCGTTTTTTATAAAATTTGGTATAGAAATTCGAATATGTCGACGATTTTGGTGTATCTGCTAGAGGGCGCCACCAACGATGGTTTGAACCCCTTTAAATCGCTACAGCTAACTTTTGTGCTACACTGTATCTCATTTTGGACTGGAAACATTTTCTTCCCTATCTTTTCCAGTTAAAAAAGGTACACCTTATTGATGTCGCTAGAAGCAATGGTTTTTGAGAAAAACGCATCTAAATCTCACAATGCATGCAATTTATCTAAAAGTAAAGTCGTAACTAATGGGCCATACTGTAACAGCATAATACTGTGATCAAAATAAGCGAAATTTTGACACCCTATCTCTGTTATTGATTTTGGTGGATTTTTGGATTTTTTTAGGATAAGCTAAAGTAAATCGACCTACCTTACTGTTTTCTTACTTGTTTAAATTGAAACTTGTCATTGCAAAGATTTTTGTTGCTGCGCTCCTTCCCTCGACCGTTCTTTTTGTTTAAAGCGAGGTACTTACTTGGCCCGACGGTCACGACCAGGTGGATTACCTCCGTCGGGAAAAACCATAAAAAACACGCAAAAATACATAAAAACGCTGCCACGGGTTTACCGCGAAGGCATTATAACAGTTGCTCAATGTAGTTCAAAGAGGATTCAGCATAATATTTTGTCTAATCGGAAAACGTCTGGTATTATATTGCCACACGATAGTATCACACTTATCACACTTTCTATAATTCAGCATCTTATCCGTTTTTGGCATTTGCATACATGTTTGTAAATACACAAAAAATACATAAAACTTTAAATTTGTGCAAAGCAAGTACTGAAAAATTATTTCAAACTAATCACCCTATTGTATGCAATATTTTTTGACAGTATCTGATGCAGTCGCCATCTGTAGGCCACTACTACAAGGTATATTTCACGCCAAATAATCTTGGTATGTTGTTGGGAAATTAAATTCTGTTAATACCAATAATAGCAACAATTAGCAATAATCGACGATGTTTGCATAAATTAATTTATACTATTAAAAACTATAACATGCCAAGATGTTTCCAGTGTTCTGTAAACATATTTCTTGGACCCTTAGAACATTATATTATATTCTAAGCTTTGACTATGTTCTTTGATGTTTGAAGGGTATGCAACTAGCAACGCGATATTCTAGGTTATTTTAGAACAGTTAGTGACAAATTTTTAATTTTAACCGTCTTATACCTGGTAATAAAATAAAAGAATTTATGTCCGGTATGTTAGTGGATAATTGTGACAGATCATGAGTGAAAATGTATTTTTGGCAGTGTGGCATGAAGGAATGATGAACAAATGCAAAATACTACCGGATTAACTATCTATCAGGTACTTGGGTATTGTTATTCATAAAAATGTTTATTTTCCTCGTTTCTACAGTTGACAATGCTATAAAAAACGACCGCATGGTAGTTGACATATCTAGCCATCTCGACGATGATTAATTATCATAGGCGGCGATTTTCCCAAATAAAAAAAAAGGTTTTGCCTCATTTTTTAAACATCGAACTAGAATTCCGAAATATTTGATGTCTTTTAGGCCTTCCTGAGCACGTGGTTAAAATGTTTGTACTTAGCCATAGTTGACCCTGTATAATGTAGACTTTTTGTAACGCCACTGCTTCGGAGGCCTCGAAAGCCCCCCAACCTCAGAAATACGAACTCCAAGCGTAAGATTATCCTAATAATCACTCCCCAAAAGTAAGACGACCCCCGTGAAAATTATTAGCGCGCCCGTCCCAATAAGCCGCCCCCGGCTTTACCCGGTGCGAGGTAATCTAGAATTGCGCGGGCGATTCAAAGGAACAAAAGGCCCATAATTCAGTTTCCAGCGAGCATAATTTATGAGCGGCTCGGGGCGGGATCTATCTCGACTCTAATGGCCGTGTTTACAAAATTCATTGGAACAATTAGTCCGGGGAGATATCTGTGTTCCACCGAAAAAAAAAAAAAAACAGTCGCTAGGGGGCGAGTCGTTGCTTGGCGTCTGTGTATTCTTAGAATTCTGTGTTCACCTTGCCAAAATTTGCGACTTACGGTACTTACTGTACTGTAATGAGTCCGGAAAATGTTTACTTCCCGGACTGCTTTAAAAAAACACAATATTCACATTTTTAAAAGATTTTATCTATAAAACTACAATTCGTCTTAGAAATGGGAATGGTTGTAATTAGTTTGGTGCCACAATCTTCAATGTCTTTTAGAGTCATATGGTATAACTCTTCTCGCCGACAACCACCAGCAATGCCTATCATTGGGATTACCTGTAACAATAGAGAAAATGGTTTAAAACTGATTGTCAAATTGATGAAATTTCGACTAACGAAACCAAGAAATGTATTTTTTGTAATTAATTGACATTGAGTACCTATATCATTCAAGATGCACATTGTTTAATTCAAAACTAATGAAAAGGTTAAACTTGTTTACCTTCATCAAAAGATACTCTTCTGATGGGGTTTCTTCATGAATCTATTAACTTCTTCTCTTGTTAGAACATTTGATTTGTCTGCCTAGCCAACTGCTTGCGTTTTTAAGAGAGCCACCAGTTTTGGATATTTTGAAATATCGCCTCCTTCTTTTACCATCAGTATAGACTTGAGCATCGAATATTTTGCCCACATTGTCGCAGGATTCATCTTTTTGGAGATATCCAAGAAGTACGCTAAAAGGATATTCTGATTTAGGCCGTTTTCCACCTTATAGGTTTTTCTCCACACGTTGAAGAGCTGGTATTCCTTCTCATAACGAGCAGAAGACTTCGTAGGCACCAATTTACTGGTTACTTCAGCACATTTTAGCTCGATTTCTTCCATTTTTTACGAAAATTATCACAAAATACGCACGAGATGACAAACTGTCAAATTTGTTATTTTTGTTTTTACATCACTAAGCTAAATCAAAAGCTATGCGATAAAACAAGAATCGAAACCACGCTAACACCTACATACAGGCAGGTTATGTAAAATAAAACATTAAAATTTAATTTTTAATGCAACACAGTATGAAATAAAACGTTGTACGATACACGGCCGTGAAATGTCATTAAAGTACTCGTCTAGAAATTCCTGACTCGGCTCCTTCGTCGCCTCGCCCGTAAACATCTAGACTTGCACTTTAATATACCATTTTCCGGCCTTGTAACGTAAATAACTATATCGGTTTGGCATGTTTGAAACATTCAGCCCAAATATCCCATTTTGGTCATAATAACGTTTACGTAATTTCAAAGTTAAATGTTATATTTCATCACCTTAAATTTAACATACATACATTTTTTTTTGCTATTAAAAAGCTCTGTTTCCTAATAAACTTTTATTAGAGAGCCCTCCCTGGCGAGATAAGGGTTTCTAAATCTGAAAGGCGGTGAATACATTTAGCTAATTTAGTGGCATTGTTGAGTACCTACGGTTTTTATTTTTACCAAGTGTCTAAAAGGGTGGCAGCCACCAACTTCTCTTGTTTTTTTAATTAGACAGGGAAGATCCAAATCGAAAAGTTTTATAGAAATAATCCCCCCTACAATGACCCAACGGACACACCCTCCAAAGGAACGCACATTATTGTGGGACACCGTGTATATCGCCGGAAACCAGGAAATGTCCCGCGGGACCTTGACCCGCCCCAGGAGGCGACGCGACGCTACTCGTCGTGTAGTAGTCGCCCCTCGCCACGCCCTTCTTGTTTGGTTAATGCGATGGTACACAGCACGACGGTACTGTCGCTATCTCGTCGTTATCACGTCACGTGATCCTCACGTATTGATTAGGTTTAAAGTTAACGGGCCTACGGGCCGGTGATAACGGAATCGCGGTGGCGATTGTGATCCACAGACACAACGACACTCCGTCGCACACTGTCTCGTCCACACTGAGAAAACTACTCTTTTTAAATCTAACGATTGTACGAACACATTATGTATTTGTTGACGTTATAGCTTCGCTTTGATGATAGTTTAAGAACAATTTTAATAGGCGTTCGCATTAAAACATATTTGGGTCAGTGAAGCGCGTGAAGTTTCCACGTTTAATTTAGCATCGCCGCGTACGGACTCGGTTTGAATATTGGCATGGCTATTTTTCCGGCTGCCTGAGCATGTAGGTGAGTTATCATGAATAGCGCTATTGATTTTCCTTTTACAACTTTATGTATACAGTTTTCATGAATATGGTAATGGTTTTCATGTAGAATACTGGCGAAATTGGAGTCCCACATAACCCTTTAGCCATCGTTTTGTAATTCAGTTTTTCATCGACTCATTTTAAGCGAAATATGATTCATTAAGAAATATATACGCTTGTATCGTATTAATATTTTAAAACAGGTTCTTTACAACAAATTTGAAGTTTGAATTAAAAAATCTATTATGACAAAGTTAGATCTTTTCATGTAAACCTTATTTAGGTCCAGCTTCACACTTACATTTTTATAAAAAACATGGAAATATCATATGGTTATATAAAATAGATATTGTTAGCCTAGATTAGTATTCACGAATGAAAGGTTGAGTATTGAAAACTTGAGCATTAAAGTGTTTAGAAAGTTTTAAGGCAAAAGTGTGTGAATTAGTTAATCTACGATACCTGTGATTGTAACCGCTGCGTCCAGGACAGTACTAGACATAATTTTAGTTGAAAAACTTGAAATTTAGTTTATATGAAAACACGTAAAGACCGAAATTTTTCGTATAAGACTTTTTATTCCAAATATAGTAAAGAATCTGTCTTATAATTTTTATACATATAACCCTGTATATTGGAATATTTTACTTAGTTTGCTAAATGTCAATACACGCTATAATATTAAAACTGAGACAAGTGATAACACCTTAAAAAGGTGGAGTTTTGGCAAAGTTTCAGTGTCATAATAAACTTCACCAGTATTTTCAATAAATTTTTTTTTTTGATAATGTTAAGAAGCAAACTATATTAACTATATACTTGGACATAACTCTCACTAGGTACCAACTAGAACTTTTCATGTTTTCTAAAGTATTATATGCACGATTTTTCCAACATGTTTTGTTATTTTCCTTTTATCTTATTGGTGACCAGTCGTATTTTGCCTGAAGATATACGGCGTGTCCTGCAAAGTATGTAACAAACTGTAGGTAGTGCACAAAGAAAATATGACTAAAACCTTTAGTAAACATAACCTCTGAAACGCACCGTTTTGCAGTTATAGATTAAAAAGTGCAACTTTAAAAGTAGTTTTTGTTACATAACTCATTTTTTGAAAAATAAAACATAATGATTAAAGCTCGCACTTCGTTCGCAGGTCTCAGGTATACTTAGTACGTATATACTTTATTTATTTAAAACAACCTCTCAAGTGGTACGCCTATTGGAATCTTGCAATTATCACCTCCCTAAGTACTATAAATTAGGCACATTCTATTATATTGAAACTTTTCTGAAAAACTAAACATTTTACATAAGAAACACAAGAGATTTTTTATTTTAAATTCAATAGCCTTTCTAAAAATCTTGTGATATTTGCTATATCTGTGGAAAATTTTTGTTTAGCAGAAAATATTATACAGGGTGATAAAAAACATACTTTACGGGACACCCTGTATATTTTCTGCGTCATCGAATACTTGAAACTGTTCAATTATCGTCTATGATTAACCAACTCGTCACTTGACCACTTTGAACAACATGAATAACTTAATGAGGAAAGTACGACTTTGTCGCAAACCTCGCCTCCCGAACCTTAATGATGTTTTCGATTCGTTTATAAATGGGGTGTGATGTAACTTCGCATTAATTTTCCGACAGTTTTAAAATCCGTCGTGTCAATCTGTCCCAAACATGAACATTTGGAGCGTGTGGTCCCCTTACGCGGGAAGGGAGAGTACATTTTTTTCGCGGAGCAACCGCAGGCTTCATCGAATGTAATGATCCCAATGCGGCAACCTGTCACATTAACATTTTCGCAATCATTTGTTAGACGTGATGACCCAGGCTAGTCTTTAACAGAGGAACACAAGACAGAAATGTGTCAGATGGTATCAGTTTTCTTTTTGGACGAACGTTGAAAACGGACACATTTTGATGGGGAATTGGGAGTGAAATCTTTATTAATAGTAGCACAGCATCTACCTGTCACTATGCTTTTTTGCTAGTGCTAATGGTGAGCTTTATAGAGAGTATGGAGCATTGACAGAATTTTTTATTATCCTAGATCTTGACAAAAAGTGGCTATTTACAAACTGAGGTGGTGTATGTATAGTCAATCAGTTCCTCCACTCCAACTATAGTTACATTGTTTTTAATAATTAAGTGATTTTTACCGCAAAAGTTGGAGTTGCTATTGAGAACGGGAGGTAAATGAGATACTTATCTCCTCCTACAAGAGAGTATAAGTAGTTAGACTCTACTAAAATAAAAGGTCGAACGCACGGGTCGTTGGCCTTCCAAATTGACTTACATTACCAAGTGCGCTTTTAATTTCAGGCAACGTTGTAATAGTCGGTGTAGCGTCGATACGTTCCTTTTTACGTCTATTGTGAGTTGTATTCACCCTGTGTATTTAAATAACGATTTATAAATTGTAACATAATTTCTCATACAACTTATCAACACTAGACGTTACGGTCATTTTCCCTACACAATTTAAAATTAAGTGTTAAACGTCGCCGTTTCACTACAGAAAACTTATAAGACCACGTAATATGTTTTAACCATTTCTAATATGCCACGGAAACCTTGCCTCAACACTAAGATTTGTCGGGTAAGTGTATTTATTTACAACCATATATGTATAATTATAAAGATATACTACCATCTACTTCATTGAAAATTATGTTATATAATTTTTAAATTAATTAATTAATTTTTAAATTAATTATATACCTTTTATGTTATCGTTTTTTTATATACAATTTTTATTACTGTCACTTTATCTCTATTTGTTCGTTTTACAAATTTCCGAAAAAATTATATCACCTGGCAACACTGTCCTCTGAAAAGGTAACAGCTAGTTTCATAGCTATCAAGCCAGGGCCGTACTAGGATTAACAATTTAAACTTAACAATTTTTATTGTAGAGCTAAACATTTCTATTAAATGAAACAAGACATATATTTAAATTTCCAAATGGGTATTGCTTATCTATTGTTATTATTAAATTATAAAAACATAAATAAACACAAATATAATACATAAAAAGAAAAAAAACCACAAAATGAAAATTAATATTAACTATAAGTTGGACAAAAACAAGTTTTTGTTTGTGTATACAAAATTCGCTTCGAAAATAAAATAACGATGGACTGAACATTCTCTCTCCTCTCACGTTCTACGGTAGCCATTTGGTAGTCTTGGAATTTAACAAATTGACGCCCCACGATCTTTTTTCGATATGCAAATTTTGTAAGGATAGAATTTTATATTGTTCTGTTTAAGCCGATGTCGAAGGAGACGATACACTTGGGAATACAAAATCTAAGACACTTAGGGCTGGTCGTGACTAGATTTTCATAGGATGGAAGTACAACTAGGCGAATAATTTGAAATTCCAGTTACGCTTGGAACCATGGGACACTTTTCATCTGGATATACGAAAAAGTCAGAAATATGTTTCCATCAAACGTACTGTAAGTTTGAAATGTCAACATTACATACATATAATATTATACTCAGGAATTTTTTAAGTGAAACGAATTCCCCCTCGAATTTATTTCACTGCATTCGAGAATCGAGGCCCAGGTGCTGTTAGGTGTTATTTTTATTTAAACATGTTTAGACTTAACAGCAGGTTACTACTCGTACAACAAAACAGTTGCAATCGAACCGTACGTTGCGAGTTAGTTAAAGACGTAGTTAGAAGCAACGTCATATTACTACGTTCGTTTTGACGACATAAAAATCATTCTACAGCGATTACACTCAAGTGACGTTACTTTTATTTTATATGCTCAACGGATATTTACATACATATCTTTTTGATGACAAAGAAGTAGGTTTTTCTGAACCCACCCTAAATGTGGCATTCATGAAAAATTATATACAGTATGAGCCAAAAGTATGGAATAAATTCAATAAAAACGAAAAAATTATTTTTTGGGAAAAATTCTCGAACAGGTCGATTTTTAATTCAAAAAATACATATTTTAGCGTAAAATGCGATTTTCTAATGTCATTTGTTTTCGAGTAATGACGTCATCGATTTTTTTTAAATGGCAGCACCATATTTTTTTCCTTGATTCTGAAAGATCGTTTAATTCTCTATCAGACAGTACTAAAAGTTTGCCCTCATACAAAGGAAAGTTTTCGAGTAAATGACGATTGAATGTTAGAAAACGTAAATTTTATCCATAAAAAGGTAACAATTCTGAGGTATGTAAAATAAAATACAATTGATTAAATTTTATAATTAAATTAAATGTTCGAATTGCCATCCACCAACTTCTTGACAATGCGCAAGTCTGTGAAGAAATTCTTCTTGCACATTATGAATGATTTCTGGGGTAACTCTGCGTATTTCGTCCCGAATGCGATTTTGAAGTTCTTCTAAATTACGTGGTTTATTAATGTACACTTTTGACTTCAAGTATCCCCATAAAAAATAGCCAAGAGGTGTAAGATCTGGCGATCTTGCAGGCCATTCTATCGGTCCGCGTCTGCCGATCCACCTCCCAGGAAAACAGTTGTCCAAAAAATCTCGTACCGGGCGCGCATAGTGCGGAGGTGCACCGTCTTGCTGAAACCATATGGTATATGGTCAGGAATGTCAGGGTCAGGCATCGTTAGGAAAAAATACTGCAAGGGCTGGAACAAGGTCATTTTCTAGAAACTCTAAATATCTTTGTCTTGTAAGGGTTCCTTCAAAGAAGAAAAGCCCTACTATTCTGTCGTCAACTATTCCAGCCCACACATTTAATTTCTGAGGGTGTTGGGTATGTGCCTCTGCCATCCAATGAGGATTTTCCCGACTCCAATATCTGTAAGTTTGACGGTTTACTGTACCATTCAAACAAAATGTGGCCTCATCTGAAAAAAGTATTTGCCGGTGTAGAATTTCGCAAAGGTGTAAGCGGCGATCGGGATCATCTTCATTGAGTTCCTGCACAAGTTGAATTTTGTAGGGATGATATTTTTCCTTCCTCAAGATACGTAGCACTGTACTCTGACTAGTCTCATTGTTTAATGCAACCAATCGTGAAGAATTATGAGGATTATCCACCATACTTATCAAAATGTTCTGTTTCTGATTTTCATTAATGCTTGGACGTCCAGGTTTTGGAATATTTACAACATTGCCAGTTTCTCTAAATTTAGACTCTACCTTACTGACTGTTGATTGGCTGATAGGGCGATTGGCTGAGTTCTAGTCATATTCCCGCATCCGATAAGAATTAAAATTTTAATTCTTTGAGTAACAGTTAAATCTGCCATAATACTTTAAATTGAATAGTAATTTATATGCTGCCTGCAATACTTATTAGAAAGTCGGTGTGCCAATGACACTTTGCAAAGATTTTCACCTACGTGATCCATAAAAGAACTATGGAATTCGAAAAACTAAACTTGATAACGTTTTTTCTTTATTTTAATTGATTTACGTTTTCTAACATTCAATCGTCATTTACTCGAAAACTTTCCTATGTAAGAGGGAAAAATTTTAGTACTGTCTGATAGAGAATTTAACGATCTTTCAAAATCAAGGAAAAAAATATGGTGTTGCCATTTAAAAAAAAATCGATGACATTACTCGAAAACAAATGACATTTGAAAATCGCATTTTACGCTAAAATATGTAGTTTTTAAATTAAAAATCGACCTGTTCGAGGATTTTTCCCAAAAAATAATTGTTTCGTTTTTATTGAATTTATTCCATACTTTTGGCGGATACTGTATACTTAAAATATGCCCTCAGTGATCTCTGTACACGTTGAACAGCAGTTGCTGGTTATTCAATTTTATTTGTGTACTACAAGTGAATAGTTATGTAGAGAGTTTTGTAAACTAATAAAATAAAAACAACAAGAAAACAGAAAAACAACAAAAAAAAAAAACAAAAATAAAGCAAAAAACAACAAGAAAACAAAAACTAATATCTATTTTAATTGGATTACAAGGGAAAGGATAAACTACCAGTTTCTTCTCGACTGATTTGTATTCATTGCCGTTGTGGAATTGATGATCGCGTCCCGGGGCAATAAAGCTTAGGATCGGCATACTGTGTGCAATTCCTCGGGAAAACGCTGTCTCAGACTTGGTAATTGTATATTCCATGGACGTAACCCGTAAGGGGAAGCCGTATCCGAGTGGATGGTGTACACACTACTCCGGTCAGGAAATTGCGCTGACTTTTACCTCGCTTTTTGAAATCGTTGCTTTCTAACGACGATGTCTGTTCGGCATCGGTTCCGCCTCGTTATTTCTTCAGCGTGGTCTTCGGGCTTCGCTTTGATTGCAATTTGTCGAAAAGAACGAAATTTGCAGTCTGCGTCTGAAACTTCTTAACGCTAATAAGGTGACAGGAAGTTGCTTAGCAATAATAATAATACATTTATTTACCAAAAAATAGTGAAATCATGTAGTACATATATACAGGGTGAATCTTAAATAAGTACAAATATTTTAACCAGCAGTATAGTTTTGTGTGTAGAACACATAATTAATAGTTTTTTTACAAAAAAATCAGAAATAAAAAAGTGAAATTTTAAATAAATTTCGTAATTTTTCAGCAGAAAACTTGTTGAGGACCACTGGCCTAGACAGACCCTTTCATACTTTTATGAGTCATAGTGCTGCAGACTGAACGTGTGGTTCACAGTGTTGCCAGTGTTACACAAATGTCTTTGCTTCAAGGAAGTTTTAAAATCTTGTCCTCATGGACGCAAAATTTGCGAATATTTGCTCGAATTATTTGATGGTGGGAAAAAATCTCAACTTTTAGCGAATTTTGTCAACTGTAACATTTTATATTATTTTTATTATCAAACCGTCATTGACTGTCATGACAGATTATCGGAAGTCAAACTTGCTAACCCAACATAATGCATGAAAATAGCAATAATAAAATTTGCTAAAAGTTGACACTTTTCCATTTTAAATAAAAAACGCGTGCATTTGCGCGAATTTCGTGTAAAATCATGTCATGTTGGTTGCGGTTATATGTAATTAAGGAATTATACAAATAAGCAACTCTATACGGGTGTCCTGTTTTCACAATGAAAAACACAATTATTGTCTCATAATAATTTTGAATACATTTAAACAAATTTTGTGCACATTTAAAATATTTTTAATTAAAAAAAAAATTAATAATAAAATCATGTCATGTTGGTTGCGGTTATATTTAATTAAGGAATTATACAAATAGGCAACTCTATACAGGTGTCCTGTTTTCACAATGAAAAACACAATTATTGTTGGGTATATCTTTAATAGTAGTCAATCAGTTCTTACAATAATACCATACAAGTTAGCTGGTTTAATATAAGCCATATTCCGGAAAAAACTGCTTCCATGTTGGAGCATGCGCCCTTACTAAGCCTAATAGAACAACCCCTCCTTAAATTTTGCAACTAATTTTTAATTTGAAGTCTATTAGGTTTCTTAACAGTACAATTACTTGTTCTTTATCTATTATGTCACTATCTACAATAATTACATTTTCATCTTTTTTATTACTACTACTTACAAACTTATCCTTACAAATATTTTCGTCAATTTGTTCAATTGGTTTATTTACATTTTCAATTTCCATATTGATTTTAGTGCCAAACATATGATCTATGATTTGATCATTGATTTGAGTGACGTTTCCAGATTTTTTGCATTTCTGGCACTAATACCAAGTATGTTCTAGGTTCTAACATTACGTAAAATATTAATGGTTGTACAAGTTTTAGTGTTAGTTGGTTAGTCACAAATGCTGCTATCCAGTTACTACAGGCATCAACTATAATTAGCATAAACTTACTATGAAATAGTACAAGTTAATCGATATGTAAAGGTTCCCAAGCAATCTTAGGAAATTTTCATAGTATTAATTGAGCTTTTGGTGGGCTATTTTTGTGAGAAAGACAATCTTTACAAGTATTAACAATATTAAAAATTATTTTTGTACAAAACAAAGCTAATAAAACTTTTTCGGCCATCCATCATTTACAAATTTCATTACTTGCCTTAATAAAACATCTATTTTTTTGTTAATTTTTAATTTCTTTTACATTAATATCTCATTAAAATAGTCTTTAATGGGTAATAAGTCACATATTTAATATCATCATTTTAATGGGGTAAAAATAGTCCTCAAAGGTTTATGATTCCAAAAATAATAGCTAAAGTATCTCCTATTTGTGAATATTGCTGTTGTGTTTTATTACATCTCCGAGACGCATAGGCAATCGGCCTTTCTGAGTTATCCCTTAACATGTGACATTACAGCCCCGAGATAAATTAGGGTTATGATGTACTAATACTTGAAATGAAATATATATTTTTTTAACAAATTTTATAGGTTGCAAAATAATTAAACTATTTGGTATAAATTTATGATAATACCTCGGATAGTACTTAACCAAAAGCTTTAAGTTGTGTTTGATTAATCGGTATTGGAGTATTACTAATCGCTAATCTAATCCAAATCTATTAAATTTATGATCTAAATAAACTACATATTCTTTAAAAAATTCAGTTTTACTTAATAAAGTAGTTAATAAGACAATCTGCATACATTTTTTTCTACATTAAAACCATGTTCATCTCTACTGGTTTCCGTAATAAGTATATCTAAAAATACTAATACTCTTCTTAGACAAATTTAGAAAGAATACACGATAAACCATAAGAAAGTCTGGTGTACTTAAACAGACCTTTGTGTTTGTCTTATTACAGTTAGTTTACATGAATCGCTATCTAATAAAATTTGTCGATAGACCTAAGATAGTTTGGTGAATTCCAACCCACCTTGTAACTGACTAAATAGATCTTCTATTTTAGTTAGCAAATAAGAATCAATTTTTAATATAGTATTTACTGTTACCTTACAGTCACCCCAAATTCTTATAGTTTCATCACATTTAATAATTGGTACTACAAACGTACTCCATTCGTTATAGTCTAGGATTTGAATAATATTAACTCCCTCTAATCACTCTAATTCCATATCTGCTTGAACCTTAATTCCGTAAGGAAACGGCTATGCTTTAAAAAATTTGGGTACAATTGTATCCTTAGCTGCCAAAATGTACAGTATCTCTACAAAACACCTAATTTAGTCGAAAATTCATTTTTATATTGACTGACTACATTTTAAATAATACATCACTTTACTTAATCTTACCTCAGATTTTACCAACATCAGGTATATCGTCGTCAGTACTGTAACTGTTTTGAAGTTAATGAATACTTAAAACCATAATAAAAATTTCTTCCTAATAAGGGTAGTCCACTATCACTTTTCAGCACATTAACATTGATCATCCTGGTAAGTCACTAGATTATTGGAATTTTAATGTATCCTAGTGGATAACTAGTTGAGCTAGTAAATCCAACGTCTTCTCAGTGCTCTGTAAAATATATTTATATAAATATTGCTTCCAATATTCTTATATTTACATGTAGTGGAATTATGAAATCACTATCACAAATATTTGATGTCTTTGCACTTGTGTTTCTATTATCGGTATCAACATAACCTCATCGCAATCTCACTGACTGTCAGTCCTTAGGCATAGGCTTTGCTTGCTCGACGTTTCCGCCTACTGCCCGTGACACCCACCTGTCGTAGGCACAGCGCGTAGGCACATTACTGAAAACTTACCTTGATGGTTTTTCTGACCAGCTTTTTTTATATGCGATATACACCTTTTTTAAACATCTTCATGAAATCTGTCTCGAGCTGCGCCTTTTGAAAAGCCCATAATAAATCGACCTCTTAATAATTCGTCCAGCATATTTCCCTTTCCCATTTGTACCGGCAACCTACAACACATTTCATTAGAGAGAAAATATTTTACTATGCTGGATCTGCCGTCTAAATGTATGCATTTTATACATTTTTTCTTGATATGAAACGCATACGTCAAGCTGCTTATTTTGTTATTTAATATTGTGATTGTGTGTACCTTTATTTTTAAATTTTTTTTCACTGATTAAAGTGCGAAGTCACTTATGGTTCTGTATTCGAAATAGTTAATACTGACTCAGGGTCGGTCAGTGGTCGCGCGGTTTAAGGCGTCAGTACTTGAATCGAGGTGACTAGATCGGAGTTGGTTCGCGCACAGCTGCCGGTAGGCCGTATATAAGCTATATTCGTGGAGAGGATTGGCACCCTCTCTGCGGGTATGGTAGGGTGGAATAATGTTAGCTTGGGTCAATGTGAGAGATTGATACCGGTTGATATTTGACTACTCCCCTAATTAATGAGGTTTTCCGGGTTTCCCTCATTCCTGCACTGAATAGTGGTTAGGGCCTACCAACGTAAGTCGTTCCTGGGCGCAAATGCGGCCTGCTTAATAATAATATGCCGCCCCCTTTCCCGCACAAGTCTCCGACTTCTGGGCTAATTCCTTTGATTAGAATGAAGGGTAGAGATATTATTATATTATTATTTCGGGTTATGCGGCGAAAATTAAATTTAATATGTGAAAATCATAGTTTTTCGTTATTCTTCATAAAATAACTTAAAGAAATTGTGTTTTGTGTCCCTTTCTAACAGTGTACAGTGACATTTAACTTGTGAAATGTGGATTACTGATTAAATAGTTAATTTTTTAACAAACAGGTAAGCTTGTGTGCACGTTTGTGTATAATTTTTGAACATTGGACATAGTAATATCACGTAATATCTTCCTAAATATTTTACGGTAGTATTGAACTTGTGGAAATTCATTTTTAATCGTTTAAGTATAGTAAGGTTAGTTCAGAAGTTAAAATTTATGTTAATATTGCTGCGTATCATACTACATACCCAATTTTACTGTACTTATGCTTGAAACAAGTATTTTTAAAATAGAACTATTACGTTAAAGGAAACGTAATATTTATATTGGAGGAGATATGGCAACCTCGCAATAAATCATATGTTTCATTAGGTTGATGGATGAGAAATCTGCCAGCGGTCCTCAAAATGTGGGTATTTTTTTAAAAAATTAATATCCGTAAATATTAGAAATTTTTAGAAATGGCTTTCACTAGACTGATCTATATGACGAACTACACCAGCAGTTAAAATATTTGTACTTATTTAAGATTCACCCTGTATATATACAGGGTGGTCCAAAAGTCTGGAAACGGTGAATTTATTTCGCGCACGGGTGGAAAATAGGAATTCTGATACCGCGGTCTTCAATAATTTCGCCCGAGGAATCGAATGGGCCCATCAGATTTTGGGCCCGATGGGGCCTAATACGAGATATGAGGTCCAACTTTGAAATTTCAAATGCAAACCCATATTTTTTATTGCAGATTCGGATTCAGCGGAAAATTTTACATCCGAATTGGTTAAAACCCAAATTTTATTCGTCCATTTTTGAGTCCTATGCAGCGTTTTTTGTTCAAGACCAGGGGGTAAAAATCGATATTCTGGTACTGAGGTCTTTAGTAATTTTTCTCGGGCAATCGATTGGGCCCATCAGATTTTGGCCCGATGGGGCCTTTAACGAGATATGAGGCCCAAATTTGAATTTGGGCCTCATATCTTTTAACGTTTCAGGCTCATATAGCAAGAGCCTAAAACGTTAAGCCCGAATCAGTCGTGACAGCCAATTTTATTACTTCGTTAACTATAGGAATTATTTCATTATTTATAGTAATAGAAAATTTCTCTAATTTGGATCTATTTTTTTTTTAGTACCGACAAGGAGTGGAAAAGACTGATGCAATATTTTTTAAACCGTGATCTAGAGAATAATTATATAAACTTTATAAATCTGAAAAATAATTGTTTTTCACCGTCTGAGTTATTTAAATAAACCGCAATAGATAACTGAGTCATGTCTTTATTTTACGACGGTGGATCAAACCGGAATTTCAATGTCCTAAGCCTATTTTGAGAAAAGTAAAAAAGTATTCATGTTTTCCGGAGAAAAAGTAATTTTATAAAAAGTTTTGGTACCTGCCTTGAGAGATAAAATGTCTAACTTTCAAACTGTCGCAGAAAAAAACCGTTTTTTCCAAATTTCTAAGGCTTACTGGATTTTATGGATTTCACATGGCATATTTCGTTTCTTAAACAAGCACAAGTAAATCCCAGAAGTAATGCCACCTATGTTGGGACACCTTGTATGGCATGTAAAACATCGCGCAACTTTGCTTTACCTAGCGAACGGTTTCTATTAGATCCAGCCTCGTACTTCCTGAATATTATTGAAATCTCGATTTATGTTTATTTTGTAACTGGAATGGAGAAGAGGAAAGCGAAATATTTGCTTCCTGGGCACGTTTTGCTAAGAACAAGGGTAAATATGAATGTCTCCAGTGTTTTTCCTTTGCTGCTGGATATTCGCTGCAAGCGCATAATAACTTTGGAATTTATCATAAAATAGCTTGCGCTCGTAATTTATGAGGGTCATTAAAATGCTTGTCTTGATTGTTATATAGTAAAAGAAAATTTGAACTTCTCGCCTCGTTGCGCTTCTCTTTGCAGGAATCTTAAAGCTTCGTTAATGATATTGATCTTTGCAGAAGCGTGACTCTCCCAAGAACATTGATTTACACAAATATTATCTTTTTTAATGTAATTACGATTATAAGATTATAATAATTCTTATTCTTATAACCGTTATGGATGTCTCTAACCATGACATTTGGATGTTCATTGAACGTTCATGGGATGGGGTTGTTAGCCGTACCAGACATATATGTCCAGTGGATGTCCTTGTGCTGTATGGATACAGCTACATCCATT
This sequence comes from Monochamus alternatus, assembly GCA_037114965.1. Lineage (NCBI taxonomy): Eukaryota > Metazoa > Arthropoda > Insecta > Coleoptera > Cerambycidae > Monochamus > Monochamus alternatus. Next base: position 49,125,954 of record CM073435.1, on the reverse strand, counting down.
CATCATACATAGGACATATCGGAGCCTAAATTTAGAAAACTCCAATCATTTACCGAATATATTTGGTCTAATTTTGTTAAACACTATGTATTAGGTATCAAAACAACTGTTTTCACCAACAAGCTTCAATAGAAGTAAAGTCATTTTATTATTAATAATAATAATAATATTTATTAATCCTTTCTGACATAAAGATGAATAGGACAAATCAATGTACAAAGTACAACTATCAGACATAAATATACAGGGTGTTTCAAAACAGGCGAAAAATTTCAGGGGGTGATTCCTTGTTGAAAATAAAAGGTAGTTTGTTATATAAAGGTTGGGTCACAAGTCAACCATTAGGGAGATATCGCGCTGCAAAGATGACGGAAAAAAGAGTGTTTTTATTGTATTTCTAGGAAATGAAAAGCGTGGGAATGGTAAAATTTTGTGGAAGTGTTACCATCATCGAAAGACACTTGTGACATATTTTTTCACTTTTTGAAAATAATTGGAAAGGGTTGAAATAAACTACCCCTTTCAGTTTTTTTAACTATACTTTCAAAAAACTTCCTTAACGACGTAGAAAAAATAAATTAGGTTAAGCCGATTCATTTAGAAACTTTTTTCTCTCTTATATTTTTTTGATAAAATTAACTGTTTCGACGTTAAAAAATAAAATATAAAGTATTGCACGTCGGGAAGTTTTACTACACCCATTATTAGGAAAAACTAGTTGGCTGCTGTCAATTTCCGGATGTTTCCATTGTTGCTTTGACAGATAGCAAATGGTTTGTACTATTTTAACATTTTGAGAGTGGTAAAGTGTCATTGTCACACCGACTTTCTAATAAGTATTGTAAGCGACATAGAAATTATTATTCAATTTAAAGTATTATGGCACATTTAACTGTTACTCAAAGAATTGAAATTTTAATTCTTATCGGATGCGGGAATATGACTAGAACTCAGCAGGAAGTTTGCGATTTATTTAATGAAAAATATCCAGATCGCCCTATCAGCAAATCAACAGTCAGTAAGGTAGAGTCTAATGAAAATCAGAAACAGAACATTTTGATAAGTATGGTGGATAATCCTCATAATTCTTCACGATTGGTTGCATTAAAAAATGACACTAGTCAGAGCACAGTGCTACGTATCTTGAGGAAGGAAAAATATCATCCCTACAAAATTCAACTTGTGCAGGAACTCAATGAAGATGATCCCGATCGCCGCTTACACTTTTGCGAAATTCTAATGGATTTATGTCAAGGAAATAGAAATTTACACCGGCAAATACTTTTTTCAGATGAGGCCACATTTTGTCTGAACCGTCAAACTTGCAGATATTGGAGTCGGGAAAATCCTCATTGGATGGCAGAGGCACATACCCAACACCCTCAGAAATTAAATGTGTGGGCTGGAATAGTTGACGACAGAATAGTAGGGCCTTTCTTCTTTGAAGGAACCCTTACAGGACAAAGATATTTAGAGTTTCTAGAAAATGACCTTGTTCCAGCCCTTGCAGTAATTTTTCCTAACGATAATGACCCTGACATTCCTGACGATACCATATGGTTTCAGCAAGACGGTGCACCTCCGCACTATGCGCGCCCTGTACAAGATTTTTTGGACAACTGTTTTCCTGGGAGATGGATCGGCAGACGCGGACCGATAAAATGGCCTGCAAGATCGCTAGATCTTACACCTCTTGACTATTTTTTATGGGGATACTTGAAGTCAAAAGTGTACATTAATAAACCACGTAATTTAGAAGAACTTCAAAATCGCATTCGGGACGAAATACGCAGAGTTACTCCAGAAATCATTCATAATGTGCAAGAAGAATTTCTTCACAGACTTGCGCATTGTCAAGAAGTTGGTGGATGGCAATTCGAACATTTAATTTTAGTATAAAATTTAATCAATTGTATTTTATTTTACATACCTCAGAATTGTTACTTTTTTATGGATAAAATTTACGTTTTCTAACATTCAATCGTCATTTACTCGAAAACTTTCCTATGTAAGAGGGCAAAATTTTAGTACTGTCTGATAGAGAATTAAACGATCTTTCAGAATCAAGGAAAAAAATATGGTGTTGCCATTTAAAAAAAAATCGATGACGTCATTACTCGAAAACAAATGACATTTGAAAATCGCATTTTACGCTAAAATATGTATTTTTTAAATTAAAAATCGACCTGTTCGAGGATTTTTCCCAAAAAATAATTGTTTCGTTTTTATTGAATTTATTCCATACTGTTGGCGCATACTGTATATACACAAACATATACATTCACGTATAATATATTCCATTCTATTTGTACATGATACAATTTTATTAAACACTGTGTATATACTAAGAAACTTTAAAGAAACTCTTGTATTGTTTTTCGAGACAAGACTTTCTCAAATTTTGCAAGATTTTTTTGTCTCTCAGCCAACACTACTGGTGTTTATTTAAGTTGTATTTATAACTAAACATAAAATAGCGAGAACAAAACATTTCCCTGGCCATTAAACGAAACTAAAAGCTTTCATATCCCTTCCGCTCACATTTTTCACACCCGTCGCCCTCATAAAACTTAATGGCACTATTGAACATATTTATATAAAAGTACGTTGAAGCCGAGGAGACTTGATCCTTATCCGTTATTTCAGCTTTAACGTCCCTTGATATCCCCTGCTGTAGGAGACATTTCTGCGCTCGCCTTATTTTTTCCACCACTATGCCCCTGCTGCCTATGTCGATACGGCGAAGAGCTTCCCGGTTTTTTGTATTTGAATAATATATGTAAGAACGTATTCGGGATAGCCGAATACGGAAGGCTGAAGAATAAGATTGTAAATCAGAAATTTGGCAAGCGTATACACACGGAATACGTTTTAAATTTTTAGCTGAAAAGTTATTTATTTTATACAGCGTGTTCCTTATAAGAACCAACACAGAAGAGGTGTATGTAGTCCCAAAATATTGCAACTTAGCGTAGCCTAGCTATACAGGTTGTTAATTAAGTGTGTGTCAAACTTTAAGGGGTTAATCTATGATTGATTTTAAGACAAAAAGTTCATGTAAACATGGGTTCGCAACAGCTTTGTTTTCCGAATACAGGGTGTAAAGTTTGAAAAAAAATCAAATTTTTTGATCTTTTTTCTGAGTAGTAAGGGCTATTTAGTTGAAACTTGGCACACCCTAATAGGTATGTAGAGACTACATTGATAGAGACTGCTTTGATAAAATCTTTGTGCTTGTTGAAAAATCAAACCTCGCCGATCTTCTTGAAATTTTGCACGTCCATAATTTACCGTTCTGAACAACTTTTTCAAGTAAAATTTTGCTGTATTTTCATTAGAAAAGGCACTTTACCTGAAACGACAACAGTTTTCATTCGATGCACTGAATATTTCAAATAGGATTATTTCGAAAACTGTTACTCCTAACGACTTCAGCAAGGTATACCTTTTTTAGATGGAGAATCGATTGTTTGAATAGACATACATCTGTCTAAACAGCACTAAACAGCAAAAAAGTTCTGCCATTTAAAAGAAACATGCTGTGCCATAAGTGGCGCCCTCTACTAGTGACGTCAAAATTAGTTCTTCTTATTCTTATTTGCCGTGCCAAAAAACATAATTGTGGCAATTTTTTTTTAATACTCCGACAGGTTTCAAAGTTATTGAGATATTTCAAAATAAATCTAGCTTTGAACACCCTGTATTTTTTAAACCAGCAACATTCGGATACGGCATATTTGGATCAATCGTCATATTTTGGTGTGTAGTATCTCCAGTCCAGACTATAATGTCTGCAAAATAATTTGGATGGCTCTTACACAGTTCGTTTCTATCTCACCGATACTGGTTTCATGTGATCTGAATATGAAACATAAGATCAAATTATGTTTGTCGGGAAGACGAGTCAGTTCGATATAATTTTAAAGTTTGACCGTTGGGTCCGTTTTTTCTGTAACAAGAAGAAGAGCCTGTCACTCCGATATTAATCGAAGACCAAACACCAAACAAAGGAGGCGTAATTTTTTGCCTGCCCCAGATTTACGCCGTACTGGCGACAGGAGAAAGATAAATTTCGATATGGTTACATAAACCAAATTAATGCTGCTGCTAATTAATCAAAGGGGAATTTTACAACTCGCATTATTAATTACATGCCATTACTACGGGTTGTAATAAACGCGCTACGATCTTTTGTGATTCAACCAACAATCATGTTCTCGATTCGAGTTATCGAATTAATGTCTGTTATTATTATAGCGCTTATAAAAACGACCTAGTTTTATTACAGAAATCCCTCGAACTATCTACTTTATTTCTGTACTTTTTTACTAAGATTTGTGTTGCGTGTTCGATACTTTAACGTCGGATATTTAGTCAGTGGCGACTCGTCAGGTGACGCAAGTCACCTAAATTTACCGATTTTAATATAAGTAATAACAGAGGTTTACAAAATTTAGACTATTTTAGTGTGCTGAATCTGGACCTGACCTCAGAAGGGCTCCATTACGTCAGATTTTCAAAATATTACAGCAAAAGCTCTTTTTCGCTATATTTGAGCTTATTTTATGCCAAAAGATAAAATTCCGTCGCAGAAGTAAAAATTGCATCTAAAGTATCAATTTCTCTATCTAACATTAAATTGAGTTTGCTCAAATATCTTTTTTCCTCTTCGAGATATCGTACATTGACATTTATTAGTACAAACCCGTAAATTACATCCAGTTCCCCCATACTCCCTTCCGTGAACTTTCACATACCATATCTGTCACGTTATAGTCAAGCTGTAAATTACATCCCCCAGGGATTATAGTGACCTATTCCTCGTAACCACTTATTTGCTATTTCACTCCCACTATACTTTAAATCTATACATTACATCCACCATTGTTCGATATTCTCCAATTCCCCGATACTCCTTACACACCCGAGACATGGAGCCCTAAACCTATAACACACATCCACACCCCAAAACCCATAAATCTCGAAATCCATACACTCCAAAATGTAAATCCAGAAACCCATAAACCTCAAATTCCATGAACCTTGAAACCCATAAATCCCAAAACCTATAAAGCCCAAATTCCAAAATCGGTAAACCCCAAATTCCATAAGCCCATAAACGTCGAAATCCAAAACGCATAAATTCCAAAACTATAATCTCCAAAACCTATAAACCCCAAATTCTAAAATAAACCCCATACTATAAACTATTGGAAAACGATCCCAAAGAGGTGTTATATCCCATCAATTATACTAAAAATGAATGTTAAATGAACTATTAAATGAACTTAAGTGTAGAACCAAGAAGTTAATGGTTTGTTAGATACTTTATTTAATATAAAACAACAAATTTGCCTCGAAGTAATATATATCATTTCGCTTCATCTATTGTTCACGAGCCGCCACTGTATTGATTACATGCGATGGAAAAGAATGTAATGAGAACCCTCGTCGTCATCTGGTTGGTCTATTCACTCTAATTCCAACCGTAATTATTTAATAGCAACAGTAGGGGATTTCGTTATTGGCTACCGAAATGCTGGTGTGACTCGAACTGTTGTTATAATAAATATCAGTAGGGCATTTGTTGGTGTCAACCGTAAATCACGGAATGTTCCAACAGATTTGATAAATCTATTAAATATCACACAGCCGATGCATTGTCAATGCAGATATAATTTATGTCGGATTGTACTAGTCATAGCTGTAGATTTATCGACCTGCTAAAATAGTACCCTTGTTATTTGATTATAATTAAATGACATTTACTGTTTGTCTCAAACAAAATCCAACTGCGTGATGATCGTGAAGGCATATATTGTGGAAACTATACTAATTAATAATAATAATTTTTCAAATATTGTCGGTAGACTCGTGGTGCTAGTCTTACTAAAATCATTGAATAATAAGTTTATACTTATTACTCAATGCTAAAATTAACAGTGATTGGAAGACTCTTTACAAAACCATAATAATAATAATAACTTTATTTCATAAGACCTTGTTATACAAGTATTGAAAATTGTCCAACCATTAACTTACCCTTATAATCATATGCTGTCTTAAACATTCTCATTTTTATTCAAATAAATTGAAGTTTACAGCATGGAATACTGACGTTTGTAGAAAAGAGAATGAAGATCTTATACCGATTATCTTTAAAATTTTACAGTTTAATTTAGATCAATATATTACAAATATATAAAGTTTTGCTTTAATCACCCTATCCACTTTATTTATACAGGGTGTTAAAAAAGAGTGTAAAATATTTAAGGAGGTATGAACCAAAATAAGCAGAAAAGTCTCAATAAACTTGGGTCCGCAAAGTAACGGTTGCGGAGATATGGAATGTTTTATGTTTTTTAGCCCCTTTTTTTATTTTGCAAAAACGTTGTGCATTTTCTTATAATAGTTGGTTGATGTTTAGTGAAATAAACAGTACGTATTTGACAGTTGTTCTTAGTGCACAAGTTTTCTTTCGCTATTGCTGGTTACTGTAATGCAGAATTAACAGACATGCATTTCATGTATGGTCGTGCTAATGGGAACGCTACCGAAGTGCGACGTCTTTATGTTGACGCTTATCCAAATCCAGATTTCTTCACAATGCATGTTTAGAAGAATTCACCAAAGATTGCGTGATACCGGTTCCTTGAGCAAACAGTGCCATTTAACAAAGAAATTCTAGCACTTGTAGAGCAGAATCCAGGTACGAGTGTGCGGAGAATATCAGCCGAGGTGGGAATTAGTGGTCCTCTTGTTTGGAGAATCCTTCACGAGCAACTGCTTTATCCATACCATGTGCAACGAGTACAGGCCTTAAATCCAATAAATGATCATCAAGCACGTTTGGTTTTTTGCCGCTGGTTTCTACGTCATGATGCTGAAGACCCTCGTTTTCTTGCAAACATTCTTTTTACTGATGAGGCCGGGTTTACAAGAAATGGAGTGTTTAATTTTCACAATACGCATATTTGGGCCGACGAAAATCCTCATGCTCTAATAGAATCTGGACATCAGGCACGTTTTTCATTAAACATTTGGATGGGTATTGTAGGTGACAGGTTTCTAGGTCCTGTTGTTTTACCAAACCGATTAACAAGCGCTGCTTACCTCAACTTTCTGCAGAACACACTGTATGAGTTTTTGGAAGACATTCCTTTGAATCAGAGGCAACAAATGTGGTTCCAGCATGATGGTGCTCCAGCTGATTTTTCCATGGCCGTTAGAGAGCATTTACACCAAACTTTTCCACATAGATGGGTAGGAAGGGCCGGACCTGTTTTATGGCCTCCAAGATTGCCTGATCTGAACCCTCTAGATTTCTTTGTTTGGAGATATTTGAAGACATTAGTGTATGGTACTCCTGTAAATAGCCTGGAAGAGCTGCAGCTACGGATTAATCAAAAGTGTCAAGAAATCGAAACCAAGGAGGGTGTTTTCGAAAGAGTTCGAATATCGTTGAGACGAAGACGTCGTGCCTGCTTGGAAATGGACGGAGAGCACTTTGAACATCTTCTGTAGCTTTGTTTTTTGTTTGTTAAAAGCTTCCTTTGTCGGTTTATTCCTAATAAAATAAAATGTTTGAAAAACGAATAGTGGTCCATATCTCCGCAACCGTTACTTTGCGGACCCATGTTTATTAAGACTTTTCTGCTTATTTTGTTTCATACTATTACCTCCTGAAATATTTTGCACTCTTTTTTTAACACCCTGTATTTTCCATTACAATTTTTATTATAACACGGCCATGTAAGTAGCACTCATTCCCTTTCTCTCTCTGTTGCAGGTGAGTGAAATCCCAGAATTATGAATTATATATCGGACGGGACTGTCTAGGGCTTTGCCTTTTTTGGAAGGTAAGCAATAATAAAACTCGATTTTCCTCGTGAAGGATTTTTTGCTGGTGAATTTTATATGGGCCTTCGATTCCTCGGCTCCATCAGAAATCTGAAAATAAAAGTGCCATATCCGTCCGGACCTTCTGTAAATAACGCTTCTTGTAGGCTATACATTTCAATGAAGGTCCATCATGTTTAAATGTATACAGATTTCGAGTGAAATTGGCACAGAATTGAATTTTGTACGTTTTTCCAGATCGGCCTGGATAAAGTTCCCTCTGTAAGTTATTTATGTAGGTACGGTTTGACTTCATAGTCAAAGTTCATACTTGCTTTATAGTATTAATATCATTAAGTTTCTGTAAACTTCGTGAACCAAAAAATCATGCATACCTCAAACATTTTTTTTTTACCTAAAACCAATAATTATGTATAGACCCACGAAATTTCATGCAGTACTGATGAATAATAATATTTTTAAATGTCTGTTATAAAAGGGCATCCTTAAATATACAGTGTGGAAGAAAAGTATGAAATAAATTCATTATTTCTAAAACAACGAAGTTTCATGAAATTTCCTCGGACACGTCGATTTTGCTTTTTAAAAATACTCTTTTTTCTATACCAACGTATTTCCGACGTTCACTTGTTTTTGCGTAATGACGTCATCGGATATTTTTTTAAATAGAACCCCTATATTTTTTCATCGGATTCTTGTATAGCTTAACTTGCTGAATTCAAAAATGTATAATTTCAACACTTTATTCCTTCAACTTTCCTCGACTAACTCATCTGCAATCTGAGGTGGAGGAATATGATTATGAATGGCTCTAGCAACGATATCCCACATATTTTCTATAGGATTCATGTCAGGAGAGTTGATTGGCCAATCTAGTCTATTGATGTCGAGGGTTGTCGTCCATAAACACAAACAGGTTAGGTTAGGTTAGGGGTAGATAACTTCCTAGGGCGTAATAATTTGTTCGATGTAAATCTGACTGGTCATATTCTGTGGTTTGCGAATTAATGGGGTGCGGCGGTTGAACATTATTCCACTCAAAACATTACGGTACCCCCTTCATACGGAGCAACTACTGATTGTCATCAGTAACCAGCCCAATTCTGGTTTCGTCTATAAATAATACCCACCGCCACTGGCGTAAAAGCCAATCCCTATGCTCTCGCGCCCCCTAGAAACGGGCAGCAAATTTAAATAGATACTCGAGGACGTGCACTACGTGGTCTGTTTTGTATTGTATCAAATTCTTCATATCTGTGTACTATTCGTACAACAGATGATCTAAGGTAAAGGTAATTTAGACATATTTTTTCAAATATTATCTGAAATACTGAATCTGATACAAAATTGTTTTAGATCATATAAGACTGTTTTGTGCGGAGATTTCAATATAGATTTACAAATGAATTACAATGTAGATATTCAAAATTTTAAAAATCTATTATTTATGTATAACTTACAGCAAACAATATTTGAACCAACTAGAATAACAAAAAATTCGCAGTCCTTAATAGATAATATATTTATTAATTTTGACAATGCTCATGTAGGTAAAGTAATTACAACAGCTTTATCTGATCACGAGGGCCAGTTACTGGAACTTGAGGTACCTGAAACACATAAAACCAAAGTAGATGTAAGAAACGAAAATGCAACAATTCAAGCAGGAATTACAAAATCATAATTGGGCTGATGTTTATTGTCTTGAAGACCCAAATGAAACATTTGTTAAATTTATAAGTACATTTAAAAACATTATGAATATACTTTTTCCAGTAAAAACGTTGAGAGAAGTAAAAAAATAAAAAAATTGGATAACCAAAGGGATAAAAATATCTTGCAGAAATAAAAGAAATATGTATGTACAAAAAAGGAATGGAGAAGTATCTAGTGAAATATACAAACAGTATTGTATAATTCTCAAAAAAGTTATAAATATGGCGAAAACATGGGCTCATAGGTCTTATATTGAAACAACAAAAAACAAGGGCAAAGCCGTTTGGAATTTGGTGCAATCTCTTAGTGGAACAAAAACTAAAAACGACGATACACTATTAAATAATATTAATACTGAAGAAAATAATAAAATAAACATCTTAAACACCGTAAATAATTTCTTTGCAAACCAAGGCAGCCAAATTAATAATAGTAATTATACTAATGCTGGAGAATACATACATGTTACCCATAATAATATATTTTTATTTCCTACAGGCCCAAAAGAGGTCTACAGTGTAATTATGAATTTAAAAAATACTAATTCTGTAGGTGAAGATGAAATACCAGTTAAATTACTTAAAACAACAGCCGCAGAAATATCATTTCCATTAGCATACGCGATTAACCTAACATTAAAAACAGGAATATTTCCTGAAAATCTCAAAATTGCCCATGTTAAAGCCGTGTAGAAAAAAGGTGCTAAAGATCTAATGAGCAATTATAGACCTATTTCATTAATAGCAAAATTTTTGAAAAAGTAATCTATAATAGAATAATTAATTTTCTAGAATGTCACGATCTATTTACAGATGCACAAAACGGGTTTAGAAAAAATAAAACAACGACAATAGAGAGAGGAGTGCTTCAAGGGTCCGTATTGGGTCCCCTGTTGTATGTTTTATATACAAATGAATTGTCCTCGATGGTTGATGAGTCTAATAATTGGTAATACTAATATCGAAAATATTATACAGATAGTGACTGCTGCATTGGATTCTCTGGAAGGCTATTTCTGTAAAAATAGTCTAAAATTAAATAAAGAAAACACACAAATAGTCAACTTTACATACCAGAAAGATAACAATGAGGTTATACTTACTAGAGGCAATGGCATCATAAGATCAGTAAATAGTACTTCTTTCTTGGGGGTAAAGATTGATTCGCGATTGAACTGGAAAACCCATATAGACCATGTCTGCTATGCTCTTAAAGTGATAGCACAAAATATTGATATACCCACAGCATTTATGGCATACTATGCATATGTTCAATCCCAAATAAAATATGGAATAGTTTTCTGGGGAAACTCCAGTGAAGCTGTCAGAATATTTGTGCTACAAAGGAGATGTATTAGAAATATACTAAACATGAAACAGACAGAGAGCTGCAGACAAATGTTTATTGATAAAAGAATACTTACCTTAGCGAGTTTATATATATTTGAAGTAATTATATTTTTTAAACAAAACATTAACTTATTTGTGAATTTTAATTTATCACATTTATATAGCACAAGAAATAAAAATAATTTAGTGACTGAAAATATAATAAAATATAGTTATATTCAAAAGAATGTTCCATATTCATTGCTTGGGATATATAATAAATTATCTTATAATTTTAGAAACTTATACAGCAAAGATATTAAAATTAAATTAAATCAATTTCTCATAGAAAAAGCTTATTATACGATAGATGAATTTCTGGGAGACAACATAATATAATTAATGTATTATACCTGTACTGTGTATGTGTGTATCAACGATTTATGTGTAACATGTATTATTTTCTATTTTTGTCTTATTTGCAGTTAAGTATTGGTATACATTTTATTCAACTTTAATTCTATTTTTAATATTAAGTTTTATGTTTTAAATTGTGATTTTTTCTATTTTTATTGACGAGTTCTACACTCTAAGGGTATTTTTGTAATTGATACAAGGTGAACTAATAAAGATTTTACTTACTTACTTTTACTAGGGATGCCCAGCATGTTTGATATCTGATGATTAGAATGTCCTGCATCATGTAAAGCAGTCATTCTTGCTCGGGTGAACGCAGACATTTCACGTCCTGGCATTATAATTAATGTACAAAAATTCAAAGAAACACTTGGCTGAATACACTGCCAAACTGACCAGATTTGTAAAAACATTGGTCCCACAAAAAATTACAAAACCATGGTGAGAATTACGTACTTACAACTATGCTAACATAAATTGGAGATAGTCACTTAATTGAAGTTGAGGTCCCAGTTTTCGTTACTATACTGCTACTGGGGACCCATGTAAAAATAAAATAAAAAATTGCGGACTTCAAAATTTAATACTACTATCATATTTATGTGTTAGTTAACGGTCGTTTCATACTCCACTACTTTCTAAGTCAACTTGTTAGTCATCAGAACTCGTAGAGCGCGCTATATTCAGTATATTTCTATTTGCAAATGTTCTCTCTAGCGGTCGCCTTGGCAGAGTAAAATAATATTTGCATATTTATACAATTTCGTTTTCGTGTATAAATAGTGATGTGAGTATTTATTTTATTCAGAGCATTTCCATTTCGAGTGCGCCCCGATGTCTCTTGCGAAATATAAACACTTTGAAGTCGCATCGGGAGAGAACTAGGAGGCGAAATATTAAATATTTTACATAACTATACGCTGGAGAACTTATTTGGATGATTTGTAAGTGTGCCGATGTGACGTTTACGTTTGGGTATGTGGTTTCTATTTAGATACACACTTTTTCCGTTTTCCAAACCAAAGGTCTTTTTTTGTTATTTCCGCGTTTTTTACAGTACTGTTCAGTACAGTATTTAAGTTAATATAAATCAGTTTTTGATATTTATAAAGAAACTGCCATAAAAACATCAAAGGTTTCCACGTCCAGCTGGTAAGAAGTAGACAGGACCGTACTTACTTTAGATTCCAGTATTTGCTCAATTACACCAATAATAATTTAAAATAAAATGTATAGTATATAATAATGAATGGATATGTGAGTATTTGGAAAAAAACAAATGGTAAATATATATGTTGATTAAATATTGGACGTTATTACGTAATTTTAAATTATTATTTCCCAGCAAGGACAACGAGGAGGTAGGAGCGTTCTGTGTCAGGAGGATTAGGATTGGGTAGAGTAAGGGTGCATAAAACGAAATGAAAAATAATAATAGAAAACAGCTATACAAAAATATTTTTTGTATAGCTGTGATATATATAGACACAATATATACCAAAAATAATATATTTTCAATATACTCCATATACTACATAAGGACACCATAAAAAACAGCAAAAATTTATTTATACATCATAATAAAAAAACACATTAACACTAACATTCGTCAGAGTCACTACTAACATCACTATCCCATTCTTTATCAACAGTTATGATGAAACCACTTTTATTTAGCTCAATCTATTGGTGCAGCTTTATATAGTCTCCATTAATTTATAATAAGCCAGAAAGAACATCTAGTATATAATGAATATAATTAAATTTTATAAAGGTACGCACCCATTTCCATGATATTATTATACAGAAAGCAGTTACCTTATTTATGTGAAATGTTACAACGTCGCATTCCAAATAGCGCCGTGCCGAATAAGTTTTTATAGCAGTGGGTTCTATTGGGGTAAAACTGGGGTAAAATAAACACTGATTAATGACGAGATGTAAAATATTTCCTTAATAACCACCTCGCTTTGAATAATATCGAGTTAGATGTCTTAAATAGGCATGAATTATGTTAATATATTATGCATATATCCACATATTCTAATAATTTTTATATCATTTGCTTGAAATTATATTGTATATAGTGGGATAGACTATTTACGGTCGGTGACTTTTTTTTATTCCCTTATATCGAAGATATATGTTATAAATGGAATTGGTAGCCGAATAGCATACGCATAACTTCAAGATAGGTATTGTAGGAAAATTAATTTAAATTTTCTTAAATACCTATATAAAGATTATGTTTTTAACTTCGCGTAATATATTTTTTTGAACGCATAATTATAATTGAGGATAAATAGGCTTAATGCTGACCCTTGCGGAATACCTCTGCACGTTTCCCATTAAAAATCGTGTCACGGTTTCGAGAAATGAACATTTCCGCGTTTTCCTTACTGAATATAATCTTATGAACGCATATGCTTATGATAAATAGTTTAATAAACCCAGTTTCGCTCGCTGGGAATTCTCTATGTGGTATAATTTATGCGCATTTAGCATAGCCGGTGCATATTTCCGTTCCAAGGCGAATTTACTAGTAGCATAATTAATTTCAGTGTTTGTGTGTGTAAATTTGCTGATGGTCACAAAGAAAATAAATTCTGTTTAAACGTCATAAAATGGTTAACGATAGCCTTTAATTACATCTATAAACTTTTACAAAAATCAAAAAATTTATTATACAGGAAAAACCAGTATTCATCTGAACGCGCGAAACGCTCTGTGACGTCAAAAAGCGGAACAGCTATCGTGCGAGAATTAGATTTTGGTTAGGTTAGGTTTTCATGTAACAGACTGCCAGGTCTGCCTTTAATGACGTTTGCATCATATTGCATCCTTTGTGTCCTTCTGCGCTTTTTCGTTTTTTAATATTTTAATTAAGGTAATTACATGTACTGAAATGGAAGAAGGTTTTTAGAAGGCAGACTATTATAGCATAATCTGTCAACTGTGGACGTTACGATGGTGTCAGAATGCTTAGCCATGTGCAAAGACTTGAATCAGGCAGAATCTAGTGGTATAAAATCGAAACTGCGAGTTTTATACAGTGCTTTCGAAAAGTAACGAATAAATGCATTATTTTTTAAATTGAGAAGTTTTCGATTTTGTTTTTAAAAACTTTTTGACATACGACCCATATTTGTGACGCCATCGTTGTGCGAGATATGAGGTCATCGACAATTTTTTTTCCGTTACTATTCGAAAGCACTGTATAAATAAGTACCATATAGTACGAGACCTTTAGGAGTTTTTATATGGGGTGTAAAAAAAATGCGGAAGAAGTTGCATAGTCAGTGGCCAATTTTTTTAAATGCAGTTAACAAAGTTTTTTTTTAAATAATTGATTTTCAAGATTTTTCTTTTAACTTTAAAGCTATATAAAAATAATTGGGTTTTCTCTGATTATTATTGATTATCTTGTACTAGTAATTTATAATAGTCAGCAGTCTACATAACTATTCACTTGTAATACTGGAATAAAATTGAATAACCAGCATCTGTTGTAAATGTTCATGTTGTTTCAACATCCACAGAGGTCACTGGGTATATTTAAAGTATGGGTGATTCATTAAGAATGGGCAATCTCTGAACTGGAGATACTACACACCAAAATATGGCGATTGAGCTTAACATGTTTTATACAAATGTTGCAGGTTTACGAGATACAGAGTATTTAAAGTTGGAATTTTAATTTGAAATTTCTTAATTTTGTGATTTTAAGTAGTCTTGAAAATTGGCGACTTTTGTTTTTTGGCATAAAAATTACGAATTTTATGCTGAATTTAGCACTATTTATACAGGACGTTCGTTACACCCTGTTACTTAGGTAAATTACAACAGTTATGGTTAAAATGACTAGAAAATCTAAAAGGCAGTTCAATTTTGTATACAAAAGGTACCTACTCTTGTTTATTTCATGCAACTCTATCAGTTTTTGAGTTATTTGCATTTTACACATTCAATGAATTGTATTTATTGTAATATGAATTTATTCTTTTAAATTCCTATGCGGGGTAACAACAGACAACAAATAACAATCAGTAACAGTAATAAAAGAAAACTTCAAAGTAAATGCTCCAAATGCCCGCCTTCCACTTCAATATACTTTGTAAGGCGTCTCCTTAAAGATCTTTGAATATTAAATTACATTTGTTGATTATTTTTAATATTAGCAGCTTCTTGAATTTTCTGTCGTAATTCTTCGATTGAATTAATTGTATCTTTGTAAACCATGTCCTTCATTTGTGACCATATTGAGAAGTCTAGAGGGTTTAAATCTGGACTTCTAGGTGGCCAAACAAATTCACTGCCACGCCCACTCCACCGGTGAGGAAAATGTTCATTCAGGTATTGCCGCACTGGCAGAGAAAAATTTGGCGGCGCCCCGTCTTGCATAAGCCACATGTTCTGCCTTATGGCTAGTGGTGCATCTTCTAGTAGTGTGTTTAAGTGTTGTTCAAGGAAGTTTAAATAGAGGGGTCCGTTCAGATTAGGAGGAAGTTCAAAAGGACCAATGAAACCAGATATTACACCACACCAAATATTTACCTTGAATTCATGCTGAAAATGTCGTTCCTTTAGAGCATGTGGTTTTCGGAGTGCCACAAATGATTGTTTTTCCAATTAAAAACACCTCGTCTAGTAAACGTCGTCTCATCGGTGAAAAGGAGGTCATTAAGAAAATCCTGGTTTTCGGTTTGTTTATCTAGCATAAATTGAGCAAACTGTAGGCGGACTGGTAAATCTTGAGGTAGCAAATTTTGGACTGGAGTATAGTGACATGGACGGAGATTCTCTTTCTTTAAAATTCTCCAGATAGAAGATTGGCTTATTTCTGTTGCCGCATTTAACCGACGAGTACTGATATCTGGATTTTCCGAAATACTAACTAAAACCTCTTCTTCATCATCGATGCTGATATTTTTTGGAGCACCATTTAAGCTTTTAGGACGAAAACACCCTGTTTAGCCTAGGCGGATAAAAATACGTCTGAATAGTTTGTGATTGGGTTGTCTTCGATTTCGGTATAATTCTAAATACCTTCTGACTGCACCAAGTCCACTATTATTTGACTGAGCAAAAACACAAATCATATCACGCATTTCACTGCTGGAAAATTCATTATGTCGTGGCATTTTCTTATTTTAGAATTTTTACTACAAATAATACACTCTTACTTGTTGACAGTAAAATTGTCAAATTTCTTTACACGAAAAACTGATAAGTGCTGACACAAGCCTACTTGAAAAAAAGTCAATGTAATAACGCGTTGGCTTAGGAGTCTTTACGCTGAATGCAAATAACTCAAAAACTGATAGAGTTAATGAAATAAATAAGAGTACCTTTTGTATTCAAAATTGAACTGCCTTTTAGATTTTTCTAGTCATTTTAGTAATAACTCATTAGGCAAAAAATATATGTTGTAATTTACCTAAGTAACAGGGTGTAACTAATGCCCTGTATAAATAGTGCTAAATTCAGCATAAAATTCGTAATTTTCATGCCACAAAACACAGAGTCGCCAATTTTCAAGACGATACTGCTTAAAATCACAAAATTACTAAGAAATTTCAAATTAAAATTCCAACTTTAAATACCCTCGTAAACCTGCAACATTTGTATAAGACATGTTAAGCTCAATCGCCATATTTTGATGAGTAGTATCTCTAGTTCAGAGATTGCCCAGTCTTAATGAATCACCCTGTATATAATTTTTCATGGATGGTACATTTAAGGTGGGTTCAGAAAAATCTACTTCTTTGCCACCGAAAGGATCTGCTATACGGCATAAAGTCAAGAAACCTCGGGTTGTTCTGTTCCTTATAACTGGGAAATAATGAACGTAATATTAATATGATGTTGCTTCTAACTACTTATCCCAGCGTACGGTTCCATTGCAACTGTTTTGTTTTACGAGTAGTAATCTGTTGTATGTCTAAATAAAAACAACACTCCTGGGCCTCCATTCTTGAATGCAGTAAAATAAATTCGAGTAGGAATTCATTTCACTTAAAAAATTCCAGAATATATTATTATCAATGTGTATATTTACACAATTCTTGAAGCTTTGTATTCCTTTAGCAATAACCATGTGAAATAATTTACATATTTTTTTATGGGAAATTACTATAATTTTTATTTTTTTTATTGATTTTTGTATTTGCAATAGTAAACTGCTTTATTTTCATCTTATATTTACTTCAAAAATGACATTTTATTTCTGCCGGAGGAATGGTCTGTTCTGCGGTGTGACGTCACCAGCGCTAATCTCGCTGCATGTACTGTATGGCTAGCCTCGTTAGTTTCGGTTTTTTATTTTGAACAAAAAAATTATAGATTTTAATAGTTAGTTTTATGGCCTTAGACCTATCATATGTCATTGTAAAACTACTTTTCAAATATCCGCACATCTTCCAGAGCTTTCTAAAGCTACTTGTGACAATTTTCCGCGAAAATTCGAGCTTCCTACTTCAATCTGGGGCATTTCCTGCATTCCCGAACTCGCTGGTCTCTGGAGTCCATAATGTTATGTTATACGCTCAGATTGATGTCGTTGCAACCACATCATTTCCTCTCGAATCCCTCAGTTCAACAAAGCGTAGCTGTAACTATCAATTACATATTCCTTTTTTTTTTATTAGTATGTATCATTTAATCTCGACTGTGTAATCTGTAGTGGGAATGATTTCGATTAAAATGCTGGTATTTTTTTATTGCGGCATGTTATTTAATCATGGTAATGCAGCGCAAATTGTGGCTAGCATGTGGAGGTTTATTGCGCCTTTTTTATTGCGATGTATTTAATCTGGACCTAGCGAAGCACCAGTTGCGGTTGGGATGATAGTATCTACTCCACTAAACCTGAGATTGGACCGTTTTGTTCGCGTTTTATATTTCCCGTAAATCTATTTTCATTTGCGGGTGGGTTCGTTTCACAAGAGAGGCGTATTTTACTCACATGTCTCTCTGAATTTTTTTTTGTTCCTACTGCCATAGATTTTTATAAATTTATTTTCAAACGTATGATTATTAACGATGCAAGAACAAAAGTATCATCAAATTTTATATTTTGCTTATTTGATTTGCTTAATTTTTAACTTCCACAGAAGTGTTATTAGCGATTAGTAACTACAACCTTAAAACTTAATTATTTCTCAAATTGCAAATTTAATATTTTTTAAATTTGATTTCTTAAATTTTTATCTACATAATTTCAGCATAGTATGATTAGTATACTTTTAGTAATTGTAGCCTTGAGTTATTTAAAAAATAGTTTTTTCTTTATTAACTTTCTTAAATTTCAAATACGAAATTTCAACACAAGATTTATTAGTCTTTAATATAATTTTTGTTATTACGACCGTACATTTGGTTACAATAAATAGACATTGACAGAAACTTACATTAAAAAATAGCGGTAAATAAATTTAAAATTTTATTTATTTAACTTTTATTTACATAATTTCAGCAAGGGAAATATTAATGATTAGTATTTTTTTGTTAACTGCGGTCTTAAATTTTGTTGCAATAAATTAACGATTTTATATGATACAAAAGCTTAATTGTTTGTAACAATTGCAATAAATTTAATATTCCCTTTACTTGATGTGACTAATTTTTGGTTATTTAAGTTTAATGTAAGGTATATTAACGATTGGTATATTTTTGATAACCATAACTTTGAATTTAGTTATAAATGAACGATTTATTTATTTCATCAGAACAAATTATTCGATTCTAATAACCTATTAGTTGCCGGATCCCATATCTGCATTATTCAAATGAAATTGATATGATACAAAAACTTAATTATTTAAACATATAACAGTAATTTGCAGATTTTTATTTTATTTGCTTGATTTTTGTCTGTGCAATTTCAAAACAATACAAATGATTACTATTTTGATAATCTCTACTTTTAATTTAGTTATAATAAATACATGATTTATTTACTTCAATAAGACAAATTATTTCATTCTAGTGAATTTACTTTGCTAATAGAACACACCATTTATCAAGAGAACAAATATGCGTTATTAAATCAAATTGATGTGGTACAAGAAATTAATAACAGCAAATTTAACAATAATTTTTATTTGATTTGCTTGATTTTTATCTATATAATTTCACTACAAGCTATATTAACGATTAATATATCATTTAGTAGACATTGAATTTAGTTATAACAAATAAACAATTTATTTATTCCAACAATGAATTTTAATTCAATAAATAACGGCAAATTAAATATGATTTTGTTCTTCTTAAATGTTCTGTTCTTAAATATGCTATTTGATATGCTTAATTTTTAACTGTGTCACTTCAGTACCAGATATATTAACTACTAATATACCTTTGGTAACCATAATTCTGAATTTAGTTATAGCAAAGAAACTATTTCAACAAAATAGATTATTTCATTCCAATAACCATACACTTCTATAATAATAGTACAGCACACCGCTTATCTGAAATCTGTTTTATCGAAATGCGATTGATGTGAGAGAGATATGAGTAACTATTTCAAAAAATAACAACAATATTAATATATTGTTTAATTTAGTTTATTTTTATCTATGTTACTTTAGTACAAGATATATAATCGACTAGTATATATTTAGTAACCACAACTTCGAATTTAGTTATAACAAATAAACATTTATTTAGCATTTAACTATTTCCAAGCTATAACAAAATTAATATTGATTTAATTTGCTTGATTTGTATCTATATAAAGATATATTCACGACTTTTAATAACCATAACTTCGAATTTAGTTATAACAAATATACATTTATTTGTTTCAACCATAAATTTACGCCCCGCCACCTGTAATCGAGCGCACCGTTTCTCCAAGGAGATCGAATCTGCGTTATTGAAATCCATCTCGAACTAAGATTATAACATAAAGTAATACAACTTGTCGAGCGACGCGGCGCAGAAATCGACTGGTAATAACTTTTCGTGAATATGCCATGAATTCAATTAATTACGCGCTGAATATTACTTCGCCGGATAATTTATATACAAATTAAGCCTCGCCCCCGGCAAATTGGGTTCGCGCTATTATTTAAATGTTAATACGCCGCCCAGGAAATAGCTCTTGTGTATGGCTTACTAGAGTTAAGCCGATTCGCTACTGAATTTTTAATACCGGGCTGGCGGCGGTTAAAACCGCCTTTCCTGGAAAATTCCAGGATTTGCCGGCAGCTGAACATCTGAATTAGGAATTCATACGCTGATAAAAATAATTGTAAATTTATACGTTATTCCATGTGAATACAGATACATTTACATCTTTCATGTAAAATTACATGATTTTTGAATATGAACTACAGAACTAACTTTAATATACAGGGTGACAAAAAATTGAAAGAAATTCCCAAGGAAAGGAATAAATTACATTTTACAACACCTATTTTAATGCAGAAAATTCAAGCTTTTGCCGCTATTGTTATTTATAATATAATTAATTTGTAGTTTTAATTAATAAAATAGTTTCTCATACCTACAACAACAAAATTGCCCGTTTTGCCCAGTTTCTACAAACTAGCACACATGTTTCTGCTTCTGCCGTTTTGAACTTGTAAGTTATTGGCAGCAGCTATAATACGCTTGCGTAAATCGTCAATAGTGTCCACTTCGGTGCAATATACTTCATCATCCCCACAAAAATAAGTCCAAGTGATTTAAAATCAAGAGAACGTGGCCCTCCTCGTCTAATCCACTGGTCTTAATACTTGGAAACGCTGTACATGGTATGGATATAATTGAGTCTCGCGTATGATACGCCACACTGCTACAATACACCATAGACGCACTGGACCTTCTCTTTCATGATTCTGTTGCAAATTTCCCGCGTCACGCCTGTGTGCACTCACTGCACACCGTTGTAAAAGTATCTGTATTTAGCACATGTTTACCGTTAAATAAGCCATGAGGGGCTATCATTATTTATAGGTAAATTAGAAAATAAAAAGACAAGATTATTTGAAATTCATTTAATTAAGATTTGTTTACATATCTGACAATTTTCCCGAACTTTCAAATTAATTTTTGGTTTCTATTTTACGCGCATCGCCTGCCAGTGTAATATTTTATTTAGTTGTAATTATCAATGTTAATTTGCCGTTTGAAAAAATACAATGAGTAATTTTAATATGAAAGATTAATAAATCTTGTTACAACTTTTTACATCGGAATATCCATTTTTGTCAATGTTGAAAAAGAATTAATAATATCGTTAGCATATTTCTCATGCTGTCCTGTACTTGAGACACTGGGCATTTTACATGCCAATTACAGTACACACATCTGAAACTTAACTAAAACGAATCAAAAACGACAATAAAATTTTAATTATGGTATACTGAAATTTTAAATACATAAAATTTCTTTGTTTACAGTAGTTTATAAGATATACATAGGTAGCCAAGGTATTCTAATTTTCTAATGTTACTGGCTGTAATAAATTGATTAGACGATCAAAGTTGCTTATTATTTTCAAATGTTTACTGAGGCACTGTCTCACCTGCCTCATCGTGCTGGCCGTCTTTGCTGAACACGCAAAATCATCACACAATAGATGAGATCTGACCTATTTCTGTATTCCTAGAATGACTTCTTCAGATGATCTTTATTTTAGATTGAATCAAATATCTAACAATCAAACAACACGTCGTTTTAACTAAATTTAAATTGAATTTTGGGAATTGATTTAACAAACTGTTATTACATATAAATTTTGTGTGGGAGAAGGGTACGTGTATTACTATCCACCTTCCCTACATTCTTCAAATTTACGAAATATCAATTCTAAAACACATTTCCTTGCGATTGAACTCGGCAATTCGGCTTCCTGACATCCGAGCCGTTCGTTACGACGTCGCGGCATTAAAATCTGTAAAAATTGATTGTTTGGTCCGCCTGCTCGCTATATATGTTCATTAAAGCGAACTAAAGGTTACCGAAACGGACGGCCCTTTGGTTGTATTTTATTTACGCCCGTAATACCCGGATGTGTAGTCGCAATAAATTGAGTTTGTTATACTCAAATTTGCTTGTAAGAGGAAATCCAGCGGCGTTGAATAGTGGTTTGAATTCGCGATTAAAAAAAAAATTAAATGCATATTTAAGCCGAAAAAAATATTTTCAAACTATTATTTAAACCCCCTCTTCAGACTGTCACTGACCTCTGGCGGCCATTCGATTCGGTGTTGGTTTGACGCGACGTTGCCAAACTTACATATTTTCCTATAGTACCAACTTATTGTAATATGTAATTAATGCTATAAATTTTTTTTAAAAATATTTAATATTGAAATTACAAAACTCCAATGGATCAGAATGAACCATTCACATTTTATTACGTAAATAGTCAAATTAAATCTAATACCCAGTAGGTTAAATTATTAAGAGATGCTGAAACGTTTTTTGTATTTAGATACAGACAGTAATAAAAAACTCTCGTGCTGTCAACAAAAAACAGACCGAGGCATACCTATTCAGTGACAAATAATCCGGCAATCCGAGTCTTGACCTACCGTATTTAGGCCAGTAACTTTATTTTTAATGTTTATTCAGTGACAAGGGCTGCAGAGCTGCTGAACCGCTAAATAATAACAGAAACGACCAATAATTAAATTTGCATTTTTATAAACATCCGGTGTAATCAATATGAAATCATGAGAATTTTATAATAAATACCCGACCGCAGTAATCAGCGTCGACATCGGATAGGCTGTAATCGGCACAGCAGAGAATAAGTCGAACATCGTTCAGGTCCGTTTTCCTATGCAGGTGAGCCCGCCGTTAACTGCATCTAGAACAGATGCACGCGACTCGACTTCTTTCTTTTCCTTATCCATCAGTCATTATTTTTGCATGGTAGAGATTGGTGAATCTCGTGTGTTTGTGTCACAAGTGTGGTAAAGCGAAGTAGTGAAGGACCGCGGTTGGCCTCTGCTAAACAGAACCGTGGACAAATTTACATTTTAATAGATATGTGCGTCTATGTTATTTGGTACCTACTGATCATGAGTTGATTCTGATTCATATACATAATCAAATGCGATTTTCATTATTTGGGAATATCAACGTACAAGCTGAAGTTGTTATTTTATATGTATGTGATCCTGAGCGGCAACACTGTTGGACTTCAATACTCGAACGCGTCATCAGAAAATTTGTAGCGTACCAGAAGTGTTATTGTTATATCAGGGTAATTTGTTTATTTTTTGAAAGGTCGAGTAGTACAGTAAAAAAAATACAAAAGTTAAAAATAATGTATATAGAGGTAGATATTGTGGGTGTCATTTAACGCTGGTCGGGGCTTTAGTCCACAGAGTAGTTAGTTTCACACAATATTTATGGTTTATCAAATTCGAAATTTTGGCGGAGTCGCCAGTCATAGACATTTTATCGACGCAGTATTTGCTCCATACTTTTAGTACACAATTATGATATTTGTATGCGCAAAAATGTCTACATAGTATGTGCGGAAATTCTGCTAGCTATTTCTTAAAATATAAAAGTCAAATAGTTATAATATTTCATATATATACACCTTGTAGGTATAACAATCATTTTATCTAGAAATTTAGTAATTCAAAGTACACAAGTGTATACATCAACAGTGTCCCAAGTATCACAACAACATGTCTGATGGAAACTCGGCTCCATTACAAAGCCTATTTATTAGAACACTACAAAGCATTCGAGGTAAGACTAGACACAATAGCGATAGAGGGCCTGTTTGAAATGGCGTAACATCTGATACGTTGCTGTGGCGCCTGTGTTTGAAGGAAACATCCTTGGTTGTACCGTATGTATGTACTTAGCACAATGTGCTTGCGGCGTCGTTGTGGAAGACAAAGGTTTGCGCTAGCGACGATGGAATAGGTGTAAACTTGTGGTTTAAAATATTTAATTTCAGTTGAGTAGTGCGGCACGTGTCTGTTTGCCTTTTGACATCAAGCGTGTACCGGTAAAATAAATATAGTGGGTTATTTTACTTTGTTTTAAAGATATTTATACTAATTCAACTATTTTTCCTACAATTTCTATTAATGAAGTTATACGTATGCCATTTGGTATCAAAAATGCGCTAAAGAAACAAACTGCATAGACAAGGTTGGTTTTAATAAAAATCTAAAACGAAAATTAGTCTAACTAATTTAATCAAGAAAACAAAATAATGACATAATGAAATTATTAAACGATTTTCTTTATTATTATTGCCGTGTTTTTTACTAATATATTTATTTCCTCAATTTCATTGTATTACTAACCCGTAATTTTCCTCAATCTGCCTTGTAATGTGGATGTGGAGTTTGAACATCAGTGTTTTAATATCAAATATTTTTGTCTCCAATAAAGGCGGAGTATGTTGCTATTTTTTTCCTATTAAATTAATTACTTTCTGAACCTAATGCCTAATCCTGTACAAAACATTTCTGTACAAATACTAGGGCTGTGCCGACGCACCCCGCCCTTTCCTATTCAATTTTCTAACAAAACCACTTAATCACTAGGTTAATAGAAACTTCTGAATAGATCCCACCTCAATCTGTTCCCTCCCTTATGCCTAGTTCGATGAAATCACTTACCACTCAATTGAAGACTTATACAAGCAAATAGATTAGGTCCGAACAAAGTATCCATTCCGCCATATAAAGCAATCCATACACGCTAGCATTTATCCGAAGAAATTCAGAGCAGTTTATTTAGTTGTTGTTTTTGTAGTACTGTAGTAATTTTAAGGGCTTGTATATCTAACCAAAAGCAATAAAAAACTCTTATGAAAAAATAGTTTGTCTACAATACATATCAAAAATGAAAATACAACTGCAATAATATGCAAAACTGTGTCTAGTATTAGTCACACTAGTGCGTTTCATTTTGTCTAGTTTTTCTTTGATGTTTGTGAGTGTACATAAACAAAAATGGCTCAATTTATAGTAACCATAACCAGTTGCATGATATGTTAATTTACGGTGAATCTAGAGAAAACTGTCTGGCTACGAAACTTTTGTATGGTAAACGCTTCTTGCAAGGAACAGAAGTAATTTTAAACACTTTTAACTATTATTCTGTGTTGTGAAAAGAGCTCTAAGAAAATCATTCACAATAAGTATGTTAGGTGTACCTTTTGTAATTATTATGTATATAAATACATAACAATCTTAAGATGATATGTCGCTCACATATTCAAGACCTATTTGCTGTCATAATTCTGTTATCGTTGATCAGAGAAAGTCAAATATGTTTTGTTTATTCATATAGTAATTTTCCGGACACCCTGTATAATACTGTGTACAGTTTTCCAATATGATTTATCAATTAGTTTGTTGAATATCGCATGTGAATAATTAATTCAAATGGAACTCTGCATCCACCCAATTTATTTTGGTCTTTTTGTTTTGTTACTACTTATTTGTCCGTGTGTGGACAACCTTAAGCAAGCAACAAATAAACGCGGTTCAAAGTCCGAGCCAACTATCCGCTTTTCGCGTATTACAGTAAGACGGGAAATAAAAAGCAGAATGGATTACAGTAATCCAGGTCTAGATGTGGTACAAAATGGGCAACAAGAGACTGAAGCTTTTTCTTTGTTCCCATGTCATTGTTCTATTTCTTATAAACGTTCGTTATAGTTTGTAGTAGGTCTTTTAGCGGTTCTAATGCTACGAATTTTGCTGTTGCACTGAAGAGAATGTTTGTTTAGCGCTCGGAAACTATAGAATCAATATCTAGGTAGTACACGCTTTTGTTGACTTGGCTATACATTTCTAACGTGGGTTTTTAACAAACTAGAAAGAACAATGCGAAAAATAAAAAGAAGTATAAGAGATTTCACTGTTTCTTATTGTTCAAGCTGATCTCTATGGCATATGCCATTTTGCTTTTAAAGTTTAAAAATCTAAACGTAATTTCTTTTCCTGACTATGGTTTCTGACTTTAAAGATGAACTAGAAAGGTGGCAAGTCGGTTATCGTCGACTTGATCTTACTTTGGGCTAAAGCCCTCTGGCGGCATGACCACCGCCTTTTACTTAATTGCCATTAATAATTTTTTTTAATTCCATGAATTTAAAGGGTTTTTAGAGAATGGTTCGTTATTTTTAAACACTCTGTATTTGCTCCGTTAGTGTCATAATAGATCCTTGATGGAAGTTTCATTAAAAAAAATTTTTAATTCCCTTAATTTTGAGTTTTTTTGACGGTAACATTTTTTTCAACACTCTTTGTGAAACAGTCTTTTGCAAGTTCGACAACCGTTCCGAAGCGAAAAAACCGAAAATTTCCTCGAATTTGCAATTTTATTTTTTTGTCAATTTTTATTTTAACATTGTCTATCAAGCCTTTTTGAATCACCCTATAAATTGAAGCGACACGGCAATGAAATGACTACCGCCATATTGTCTAGCTCATTTTCACTCGTATTTATGCAAAGTTCAATGTAAAAACGACCTCAAACTCCAGCGCTCGGGTGCGGGGTTGTGGTCTTTGCCGGCCTCCAGTCGGACCATTTTTCCAAATTTTCTTCGTTTTATTACGAGAGGTCACCGCCGGAGTATACGTTTGACGTTTCGATGATTTTGGTCGGCGGTGCGCCTCGTACTTGACTGAAACTTAAGCAATTTTCGTTATAAAATCGAATTTTAAACCCAGACCTAAGGCATGTTGGACATTTTAAAAGGTTCAAATTTAAAGTTTCTATGTAATATTTTATAGAAATAGATGTAGCAATACATAAAAATCTCGAATTTCAAATGGCAATTTTTGAGTCAAGTGTGCGAGCCAGAGTTACCTACAGCTTTTAATATGTAAGGATACATGTACTGATTTCCAGATTTATGGAAACAGTCTTGGAATTTAATTAATTTCATTAATGACGTAATATTTTCATAATGTAAATATTACCAGAAACCTCTATTATTCGCATATATATTAGTCGAATGCCATTCGGGCGGTACAACGTCGCATCGGAGCATAAATCAATCCAAATTCGCTATTGACCGAAGCTAATAGCTTGGAAACGGTGCAACTGCACAATGCTTTCACAGAGTTAATCCAGCTAGCACGACTTGGCCCGAATACCGGGCTAGATCGCGGCCCGAATAATACCTTACGCGGCGGTTTGGTGGGATAATGAATGGCTTCCGCTGTCATCGTCCCTGTGGAGGACGCTGCGCTTCATCTGTTGCATTTCCTGACCCTACAGAGCCGCTTGGTCCAAGTGGGATAATCAAGATGCAGACGCGTTAGTAATGGTTTTGATGAAAGGTACTTAAATTTTAATTAGTATGGATCCGTGTGTCGATCGTACATTCCAGGGCCAGGGCGCTTATAATGAATACCATTATAGTTATTAATGATCTTAGTTCAATATGAACACAATAAAGAAACGCGTGTGAAACGTTCATTTCGTACGTGTAGCATTCAAAATTTAATCAACGACGGTCCAAATGTATTTTATTTGCAGCTTCGATTTAACTTAAAATATCAGAAACGTTTAAAATTGAAATTATTAGGTGTTCTTATTTGACGATGTCATGGTAACCACATTATTTTAAATTAGATTGGCGTCCAATTTTGTGCCATACGTTCAGTTATAGTGAAAAAGAATTTTAATGTGGGTGATTCTGATTTAGAGAGTGTTCTTTCGTACATCGAGTTTGCGCAAAGCGTTGTCGATTCCCTACTTCCCAAAAAATCAAGACAGACGTACGAGCAAAGTTATGCAAAACTTGAAGATTGGCGTAAAGAAAAATTAATCAAGAACAGCAGCAATGAAAAGGTTCTTCTGGAATATTTCGAATATCCTCCAAATCATACCAAGTCTTCGTCGCTTTAGATATATTATTTTATGGTACGTTCAGTTATATCAATGAAGAAAAATACGGATATTAGCAAGTACGTCCATTTTGTTACGTTTCTAAAAAAATCGGAAGGATTTTGTCACAAAGATTTTAACAAAAGGAAACATAACTCAATTTCTGCTGGAAGCCGACGATAGAACTCATTTTATGATTGCTTTGGGATATCTGCATTCTGCAATCGCCTTGAAAATATTCTTGTCGAAGAAGTGGCTTCCTAACTTTGTGTGTGTGTATATATTTCAGTATATATTATATATATTCGGGCGTTATTAAGTGTTCTAATCTTTTTATTTGATAAAATGCGTTTTGGAATATAAAGTCAAACAGGTAAATCCCTCTGCTTTATTTATTTTCATTTAGTAAAAATGGACTTCAAAAACACAAACAATTAGCTAAGATGTGACAACGCAGGTGTAACGTTGTTCGTTTTTAATAACGTATTTAATACCGGAATTGTGGGACGATTTGCTTCAATTTAAAAGGTCGATTAATTTTTTGTTTTAATTTTTTTTGTCATTCTTAGGAATACGTGGTTGAAATTAATGACATTATGACTGAACCACCCTGTATAAATGGATAAATATCCTTTTCCTGAAAAATTATAGGATTTTTTTTTAAATGTGTGCCTACATTATTTATGAGCGGAACTGGGTACTAAACAATTTACTTATAAATGAAAATATGCTAAATTCTCCGAATAATATTCATATTTTTCTTGATTAAAGCCATTTCAGTCAAAGCGCTCGCTAAACGGGCGCCCACTTTAAAGCGCCCACAACGATAAAGAAAATAAATTCTCTTCACATTAAGCCGAATTACCTCCATTTTTATATAATTCTTTATAATTCTGCGATATTAATTGCACCCCTCGTAAAATTTAATCATTTGCTTTATGTAATAAGGTAATAATATTTATAATGTGTAGAATCTAAGCTAAATTTAAAAAAAATAACTAACGGTGAGTAGGGGAAGATATAGGGTGTCCCGAAAATACGTCTACAACACTTGATCGCATTACTTCATTTAGCAGCTAGAGAGCGACTTACAAAAACATTGTTTCACAAAATAGCTCCTTCAGAATTATTCAGGAGATGAAATACTTCCGAATTCGTCTTCTGAAAATATCCATGTTATGACTACATATATGACCGGTTACTACCAGTAGAAAATGTAATATAATGCTATTAGATTCTACACCAAGTCATTAAAATCTATGAGCAGATTTCAAAGTAATTTAGGAAAACACAAATATTTTGTAAGTCGTTCTCTAGTGACTAAACTAAATAATTTCAGATATAAATTGACTTCAATCCATCTATTTTATATCCAAAAGTATATTTAAAACTATATATTTATTCAGGTACGTACGTTTAAAATGTTAAGTTATGTTCTGAAAATATAATATGCTGAATTTCACTTCATTCTTGAAATATATTATTCGTTTTTAGTGCAAGACTAACTCGCTGAAACTTTTGGCAACTCAGCTGAGCTTTTCTTTCGTTGTCGGCAATATAAAAGAGTTTTTTATTTCTTCCACTGCTAGACCAGAACCAGCTTGCCTCTCAGATGTAATTCTCACACTGGGAAACATTCCATTTTCACGTGCATTGTTGAAGACTGTTTGGAATACATTTCTATGGCACTCTTCTGTTCGGGAAGCGACGTCGATATTCAGCAACCGCACGATTAGCGCTGCCGCTGCAATACTCAAATAAAAATAATATCAGCATATTCTCGATGATTTGGCGATGATGAAGCGTTTAAATCACAAACGTTAAAATAAATGTGACAATTAGTAGCCACTAATGTAAGTTTGGTTTAGAATGCTGACTACTCAAAATAAAATATCAAATAATAACAACTTTCACAAAAATAGCAATAAAAATATTATCATTGCTATCTCAGTAATCGTTGATGTTCGACGATACCAACACTTCTTTTGGATATTGGGGGTTCCTCCCCGATCACCCTCTATGTTTGAAAATAACTATAAACCTATTTCTAGACATTCTGTATAAGTAATATTGCCTTATTGATTATAATCAATTATAACTGTTCTGTACTTTTTAAATTTTTCTGTTTATATTTTATATATGTTCTCTTTATTGTTTTACGTGTGTGTGCGTGTATTTTTTCATTTATCTTTGTGCTTTTTTTTGTTTTTTTCACCATAACATATAAGTATTCCTATATATAAGTATGTATATATTTGAAAAATAAATAAATTTGAATTTAAAAGATACATAAGCGCCCAGTTGCCTACCACCTATGCACAACACTTACTTTAATATATATTTTGTGTAAAACTCAAAAAATTATAAATCCCGTTTCAATCTAGATAGGATTTTAAATTATTTCGATGTTTTCGAGCAGAATTATTTTTAAAATCCACCCAAGCCTCCAGTAATAACCACGCATTTTTTTTACAGGACATTGGTCTGATTTAAATCTCTTTACACCTATAATCCTACAGCCCACAAATACCATTCAAAATCTTCCAAGGATTAATATGCGTCGGTGTTTTTTTCTGGGTAAAATTTATGCAGATTATACTGAGAAAAAAAATTAATATGAATTCATCTTTCTAAAAAATTTGAACACGTATATTTGTTGGGTAACAGGTGCAGACATTCGTCGTCGCTTTTTATATTAAAAGAAAATGTTAACTCCTGTAAATAACAAATGAATGAAAAGGAGGCCTCATCTGTACAGGGTGACTCAAATTCGATGTGGTGTTAAATGGTAAAGTATTATCTTTGGGATTTGACAGAAACGACTAATGACGTCATCAATTATATTTTTTCCAAAAGCATACCCTAATTTTTTTCTCTATCTATGTTTCAGATAGATTTCTCCTTAGCTGCAAAGGCACATTCTCCAGAAGTGCAGGAAGTTCTTCTTGTAGGAAATTTAGGACGCACGCTGTTCATTGTATGTTCATAAAAGTAAAGCCCAATTAAATGCCTACCGTTGATGCCGCACCATACATTTACTCCAAAATGGCTTTGGTTTCGGACTGGATTTACAATGTAAGGATTTTCAATGAACCAGTAGCGTTCGTTGCACCTGTTTGGCAAACCGTTACTGACAAACCGACCTTCATCCGTCTAGTGAACATGCTTAAAAAGATTCTGTCTGATTTCAATGTGACGCTCAGGCAAATACTCCAAATTGTGAATTTTGTAGTCATGATACCCACTGGTCTTTAAAATTCGTTGAACGGTTGATTTATCCAAATTCAGTTCCCGGCTAGCCTGCCGTATAGAATTTCTTGGATTTTGTTGGAAATACTGTAACAATGGTTATTTGATTCTTTCGAACAGAAAATATGTCTTCATTTCGTCGCAAAGTCGCCTACAATCTTGTAAAGGTTCTATCATCAGAAATGAGACGCTCTGGATATAACTCTGTAAATTAGCAACATATCAACTTTTTCTGAATGAGAATAGTACATTATACTATAAGGGAGAGAAATGCGTTATTTTGGCAGAGGTGCAATTTGACCTACAATGCACCGAGGACAAAATAGCATCTCTCCCGAATGGTATATACTATTTTTTCCACGGTCTCATTAACTTAAAAACACATATTTTGTCATTATGAAGTAAGTAGCACCAGAATTATTGTATTCGAATTTGAGCATTTATTTAGTAGTCGTTGAGTTATTGTCATAACTACAAAATAAACAAACAAAAAGAATTCTAAAATTAAGGTGCTAGTTTGGTTTAGTTTAAAGTTTGTTTAGTGCACAATGAATATTTGTGAGTCGGAACAGATTGTAAAGGCTGCAAATATTGCAAGAAGCAATTTGCTGGCTACTAAGTTAAGATCTTTATACGATATAGCCTACAATCGGTTCAAAAAGTGGTGCGCCGAGAAAAATGTTCAAATATACAGCGAGAATGTTTTGTTGGCATACTTCAGTGAAAATGCAAAGAATTACAAGTCTTCCACATTATGGGCGCAATATTCTATAGTTAAGTCATGCTTGATAATTTACGACAACATAGATATAAGCAAATTCCCCAAGCTGATCGCATTTTTGAAAAGAACCGGTGACGGATATCAAGCGAAAAAATCGAAAATATTGACAACGGGTGAAATCGACCGTTTTCTATCAAGTGCAGATGACAAAGAATTCTTAATGATTAAGGTAAGATTACTTTTGTTGTTAGGTATTTTAATTATTAAGTATTTTGATTTTTTATAGGTTGGATTAATTCTGGGGATTGCCGGAGCTTGTCGAACTGATGAACTAGTCAATTTAAATGTAGATGACATTGAGGATGTAGGCTCTTCCTTGATTGTAAAAATTCCAAACACTAAGACAAAGATTCCGCGAACCTTTCTGGTTACCGATGTGGGAAATATGCTTGAATTGTTTCGAAAATACCTGTCCCTTCGTCCTCCCCACGTCAAGCATAAGCGCCTTTTTTTGTACTACAAAGCAGGAAAATGTAGTTCGCAGCCAGTTGGCAAGAATACCATCGGAAAAATTCCGAGTGTACTAGCTTCGTATTTAAAATTACCTGATGCTGCATGTTATACTGGTCACTGCTTACGAAGATCTTCAGCGACATTACTGGCAGATGCTGGTGTGGATATCACGACAAAAAAGCGTCATGCTGGTTGGAAATCAGCAACAGTCGCTGAGGGTTATGTCTAGAACTCCATTGAAAATAAGACGAAAATTGCTAATCAGGTTTTAGTAGGTACCACTACTAGCGCAATCACAAAAACTGTAAATGTAAGCGAAAGTAATATTCCTTCTAATATTAATTTTGAAAATTGTACAAATGTAACATTTAATTTAAATGTCAATAAATAATTTCAATGTTATCTTTTTTTTTTGCATGAAAAACGTTCTCCATAATATAAACTCTTTTGGGAATAATCGACTACTTCTGTTTTAATTTTGATGTCATAGAAACTGATTTCTACTCCCGACCGTGGAAGAAACATATTATAAGCGCAAATTTTATTTAATTTTTTTGTATTCTCGCACTTGGCTCATGCTAATTACTGGCGTAATTGATTTTACGAAACTTGGTTGAAATTTATAACATTTTTCATCATTCCGCGATATTAAAGTTTCATTGACACTCGATGCTAGTTGCAAAAAATTTGTGTCCTTTATTGTGTCTTCGCTTCTGGAGTATATCTTTCATACAACTCGCCGGGCAGAAAAACTTTTCGTTCGTAATTTATACATAATACCGTAGAGATAACCCTTCACTGTCGATAGATGTGTACAAAAAATGAAAAAACTCGACGTTGATAGATGATCTATGGATTAACTAAGTTGGAGGGACGGGGCGTCATTCTTTTTTCCACGGTCTCGATGTCACCTCAGATAGATATAATCTACTCCCGGGTACTTTAGTAAACTTAAGAGGGGCCAAATCACTTTTGCGACTTGATATACATACCTGAGAGATACTATTACACACATACCTGACCTGACCTGACCTAAATAGTTATTTTATTTGCAAAACAGGTACATATCTTAAATTATGTCAATAATAAATTAACCATTTTACTGTATGTGTACCTACTGCTCTATCATTTTGACATCAAACTGATGTTTCATATTATATGTTAATGTATCTGCATATACAGGTTGTTTCTTAAGTAGAGGTCAGAAATCCGAGGGCGTATTCTGTGGCCAAAAATAAGGGACAGCCATTGTCCAGCTACAGCGTGCCAAAAATAAAAATAAATCAGTTTAGTATGACAGTAAATATCACCCTGTATAATATTACAAATAAAATAGGTCATCATATGCGCCATTGTATTATCAAAAATCAAAATATAAAGCCTACAGACGGCATACCACACAATATTACAGAGTTGTAAAAAAACGAATTGACTGGCTTTAGGACATTCGTTTGTTAAGTACACTTATTTTTCAATGTTTTAGCAATACTCTCATGATTTTTTTAAACATCCCGTATATTATAAATACCACACAGGGTGTTTCAATTAAAATAAAACACTTTTTAAATGTTTAATTTTCGCTTTTGCGCCGTGTAAACTGAGCGTCCTAAAATGAATGTTTAATTGTGACAAAACGCTCGGAAACCAATTGTCTCGAGGAATTTGGAGCCCTGTTGTTGCCCCTAAATAAATTACAGATAAAACAACTGCTTCCGCCTTGAGAGCCGCTTAAAGAAATTATCCGTCTAATTGCGAAGTTTCCCGTGATACCCGAGGGCTTTGGAACAAAAGTGAATTATGACGGGACCTGCGGGAACACGTTACGGGCCGCTTCCGGAACGATCGGCGACAACCCAACTAACATTTAAGCATAATGGACTACTATACAAGAAAAGTAAACCGAAATTGATCCTAATTTACGACTTTCCGCCATAAAAATAGTCTCCAATGTTAAAAAATCTTATAACACCAAAAGGACCCCGCACATTTTATATGGAAAACGGTCTTCCGGTAAAATTCGCTGAAAATTTGGGAAATTGTTCGTTTTGTACCCGTGATCAAAAGTCGCTACGGCTATTTTTAGTGGCCAAAAACGGCCAAAATTCTTTTTTTTTAAATATCATGTGTAATGCTGGGAAAGTGTTCGTTTTGTACCCCTGATCAAAAGTCTCAATGAGACTTATATACATATAATTAGACATGGACATATTCCTACATAAAAAAAAGAATTTTGGCCGTTTTTAGCCATTAAAAATACCCGTAGAGCCTAAAGATGGGCATTTTGAGCTTCGACCTCATTGAGGCTTTTGATCAAGGGTACAAAACGAACAATTTCCCATCATTAAACATGATATTTAAAAGAAATGAATTTTGACCGTTTTTGGCCACTAAAAATAGCCATAGAGCCTAAAGATGGGCATTTTGAGCTTCGACCCTATTGAGACTTTTGATCAGGGGTACAAAATGAACACTTTCCCAACATTACACATGATATTAAAAAAAAAATGAATTTTGGTCGTTTTTGGCCACTAAAAATAGCTGTAGAGCCTAAAGATGGGCATTTCGAGCTACGACCCAATTGAGACTTTTGTTCAGGGGTACAAAACGAACAATTTCCCAAATTTTCAGCGAATTTCACCGGAAGACCTTTTTCCGTATAAAATGTTAGTCAAACATTTGTTAACCAAGAATAATAACGACTTTCAAGTAAAATGAAATATATGTCATTTTATATACTTCCAAATTACAAATTGTTTACCTTGGCTGTTTTCAAATGCTAACATTCCAATAACGCGTAAGTTATAATTTACTTAATTTCGCCCTCAGACAGATCGTCATGCAATAGGGTTTTGAAATTTGTTTGTTTTGGCGATCTGCAGTGGAAACCCACTTGTGTCGTACCTCGTCCTATTTAACACCATGTGTCCCAAATTTTATTTGAACTTTTTATATTATCAAGTTTGAGACACCCTCTACAACATATTTCATGAAAATTTGATAGGTACAATTTATTGCAATAATAAAAAAAAATAGTGAGTTGTTTTGGACCGCTGATGTATTCGTAAAAAATCTGCTTTCAACTTTTAAAATTGATTCTTTGTTTCCACTCACCAATACAGATCTAATAAAATTTCTTCTCAGAACTTCCAACAGGTAAAAAACTGTTTTGTACCCAAACCACAATTCGCCACTGGAATGTAGTTACAACTATTCTAGGTACTTCAAAGTGTTTTGCTATTACCATGCACATAATAGAAACGTTTCCATTACGTGTCTACGTGCAACTTGTACAGGAACGTTCCAGCGACGTTGTGGTTCCGTGAAGATATCGGGACGTGGAAACCGTAACTTTTTAGAAACTTCAACACTCCCATGTAAAAATAACGACATATTTATTTGTGAAGTTAAGGTTAATATTTTCTATAATGGCGACCTAAGTCTTGCCTGTCGAAAAGGCGCATTTCGCAAGTCTTACTTTGAAGTCGTTTGCTCTAAGAAAAACAACTTCAAAGTAATTGATATTTTAGCGTCAGTAACGGAAACTACCAATATGTAACTTTCAAGTAATATTTACTACAAAGTACCGAACGAGGCTGTTGCGTTATTTATTAAAATTCCTTTATTTCTTTGAGGCTTTGCTGGTTCCCATGGTGCATGTTTTTTGCCTTTTGAAGTTTTTGTGGTATTTTGAGCCAGATTTTTAATCTGGGTCAAAGTATATAGTTTACTATAGATACAGTTTTATATGGGGTTTTGTCCATATTTAACACTAAGTTAATAGTTATAAAACATATAATATTCACATAGACAAAACGAACAGCGCGAAGGTTCTTATGGGAAACTACGAAACTACATGGTAAAATTGACTTCATGGTGAACTTCGTAGTTGTTGTGTTCTGCAAGTAGCGATAACGTTGTTTGAACTAATAAATCTTATTTACAAGTTCTACGACTTTAAATGAACAATTAAAGTTCTCCGAATGTGACGGCAACTATTAAAGCTACTTGAGTTTTGAAGTCATATTTTAGTAACGTGAGTTAGTCACTGTTACGATTATTTGCCACTTTCTAGTCCTGAAAACTTAATGGCCGTCCTACTGGTAACTGAAACGTCCCCAAAACTAGCAGTGTCTGTAACTTTGTTGTATGTAGTTATTTATACAAAGTAACAAATTTGGTGACGGTTACTTAATAGTTACTATTTGGTTCCAGTATCAGTTAGTGGTGCTAGTTGAGTACGTTTTTGGTTATGTAGGATTTGCAGAATATTTGTGTGTTTTGTTGGGTTAAATATTGAATGTTTTATTTAAATTATTGTATTTTTCAAATTTTATTGGTTATTCTTTAAATAAAATAATATTGCCAATATGTAGGCGTGTTCGTAGTTTTATTCTACATCTGTTACTGTCAAGATCCATCAAGATCTGTTGGGTTTTCTCTAATTTGATCCACTCTGTATGTTTGATGTACCGGCAGGTACAACACATCTATTTTTTTACCGTGTTTTCCAACGCACGAAACAAAGTCATACCTGAAATTACGTCGAAAAAAAAACTGAGCCGAAACTCGTGAACTCGCGAGAAAATTGCAACGGCATTCTCCTCGTATATCCAGGAGTTTCCCCGCGGGTAACGCCATTTTGCGGAGCGAAATTGCGACCGGCGGACAAAAATTCTATTAAGGGAAGTTCGCGTCTGTTATCGTTTGGGAAAATTGAGGGATTGCCTTAAGATAACTTATATTGCCATATACGTTCGGGATATACTACTGGTGGTCGTACTGGGAGTGAATTGTTTCTTATGAAAAAGAAACAATACAAGCGGAATATTAAATTTAAAGAAACTGAGGTTTAATAATCATATTTAGTATATAGAGCGTGCAAAGAGAGAAATGTATGTAAAATTTTAGTCGAATGGGGAAATTGTATGGTTGTATTGTTTTGTCTTAGACAGTTTCGTGGAAAAATAAGACAATAAATAAGGATTTTTTTTTTAAATGTTTAAGAATACATAAAATCAGTAGTAAATAGCAATGACAGTTTATTAAATTAATTAAAAAAATATATATTAAACGCTAAATTTCATTAGATACTTTTATTATTTTTCAAATTAAAACAAGTAGTTTATTGTGAAATCAGATGGCATAATTTTATAAATACCTCAAGTATATATATATCTGGTACTTACCCAACAGCATTGACGGCGTAATTGTGACAAGCAGATCTATATTGTAAAGGAATAAGGTACGTTTAACAATGCCATAAGTTCACCACATCACCACCAATAATTATCGCATTACCTGCACAGCATTTACACTATGTATCTATGACCTACAAAAACGCAAAAATACAAGAAACCGCGCCGAACGGCGTGTTACGTCCCACCAACGATATCGCGTTTTCGGCCACGTGGCTTATTTACATTCTATGGCAATTTATTTATGTTAATATTTTAATTAATATGTGATTCAATATGTTTGAAAGATTGCCCTGTAATACATTTCAAACCAATATAAAATTTATGCAACTTCTCATTGCCAATGTGAAATAATTATTAGTTTTATTGAACATTTCGTATCTTAATATTGTGTGATTCTTACAAATTTAAACACTTGAATTCAATTGTGAACAACATTTCATTGCACAAGAATACGTCATTTACTTTTAGCGCTACTGCTACACACACTGTACAAATTTTTAGCCACATAGCTTAGTTTTCTTAAAAATATATCGCCTATTGTTACTAGTACATATCTGCCAACTTGTCTGTACTGTGGTATCCGTTTCTTTTCCCGAGATTTGACTCTATCGCCCCCAGTGTGCCTTGGAAATGCAACCGGATAAATCGAGTCTACACGCTGGAATCGTGTAGAAAATTCGAAATGTTCCCAACGTTGTGATCGGGACTGTTTATGTAGAGTGAGTCAGTCAGTCGAAATATCGGTAGTGATTAAGTTTACTGGATGTTTTTAGGAATTCTATAGTTTGAGCGTAATGGTGACTAAGAAAACCTGTAGCATTAGTTGCTTCTGTGTGAGTAGGAGAAATAGTTGAAGGGAACAATACGATACGAATTGAAACAGTAGAACTAATAGGGGTACGTTTTCTCCACCAGTCCTTTCTTAATGGTTGTCACTAAAACGACTACTTGTACAATTTTGCGGCGTCAGAAAACACAGCTTTTGTGTTTCCGTGAATGATGCCTACCTCGGAGGCGTG
Source organism: Monochamus alternatus (assembly GCA_037114965.1). Lineage (NCBI taxonomy): Eukaryota > Metazoa > Arthropoda > Insecta > Coleoptera > Cerambycidae > Monochamus > Monochamus alternatus. The sequence continues at coordinate 49,087,091 of CM073435.1, read as the reverse complement.
ACTCAATTTGTTGTTGTGAAAATGGGCTCCTTTTTATCGAATTGCAATTTGAGACGTGGATAGAAAGGGAACAGGGGGACAGTTGACACATTTAAAGCTAAGATATATTGGAGATCCGAATGGTGCCACTGCAAGTAATGTAGAAATCTGTATAAAGGTCAATATCAAGTTTCTATCTCATATTGACCTTCTGAATAGATATACAGGGCGTGATGTGTTTATATTAAAGAATTTTGACCTACAATTGGACCGCTGTGAAGATAACAAGATTTTTTCAAATCATTAAAATGTGAGGAATTTGTGATTTACTTAGTTTGTAAGTTTACTATACATTTACGATACAAAATAATTTTGTTTGTACAAATTCTACCTATCTGTTAAAATAATAGCAGTTTTTTGTGTCCGTCTTACCACGGATCACTTCGAACTGCATTATTTACTGGAATTTAGGCTTGTTGAAAAAAATCACTTCTTTTAAACCTTGTTGATCTTTCGCAATTAGTTTTTATTGATAAAAATAATTGTGAGATGTCGTTAAGGTTATACCAGGTTGTTAACAACTAGCCTAAATTTTCGTAAAAAAACGAGTTTAAAATTAATTATGTATGAACACTTTTTATCTGTTTATTTGCTCGTTTTTGCAAATTTCTGTAAAATTATACCATTTGGAAACACTGACTACACTAATTGTCAAACGGGGGAATTTTGGTTAGTGCCGTACTGGGATTTATTTTTCCACTACAAAATTGGGGTTCAATTTACTTGACAAAATGTGAATATAGAACTTTTTCATATAAGACTTTTTTTATTTCAAATACCCCAGGAATCTATATTTTATTTTTTCTGAATTAAAGTCACCACATCCTATATATTTACTATTGGATATTGTTGGTTTTGCCAACTTAACAGTATATTCTTATAATTTATGTTTCTTTGTTGTCAATGTTAGTATCCTTTTCTGTATTGGGAGCTTCAAGAAACTAAAATGACCATAAAAAATATGTATTATGAGATGACTTTTACTCTAATAAGGCTTTACTATTTATTAATACGTCTACGAGACTTTCCTGGTAAGAAAATATAGCTCTGCACCTTTATAGCGTGCCAACGGGACCTCAAAAAGTTGCTAGCCAACTTCAAGGCTGGGCCTTAGGTTGGCCCGAAACATAATTCGAAGTATACTTGCAGCAGCGGTCGCTTTGTACCTTGCGGTTTATTTTCTTGCCATAACTTCGGGAACTTTGCAGGTACGGAGTTCCACTCACAAATTTTCAGCGGTTTTTGCTCTCTTAGTTTTACAGAAGTTGTTAACAATTTCTTTTCAGCCTGTAAAGTCTTGAGAACATTTCAGATGGATGGAAAGTTTCTTGCTAAACAATGTGGTTGTATGCGATATTTTTCGTTATATTACTATATCATTGAAAATACCCAATTTTTTTCCTGTTAAAAAGCTCTCTTTTTTATAATAAACTTTTATTAGAGAAATTTTTCAGTTCTACAGTTTGAAAGTTATAAGTATTAAAAGTATTTTCCAACGACTACTTCATCCTTCCACCGCTAATGTAATTATTAGGTGGTATTTGTTTGAGGTTCTTTAGGACGATAGTGCTTATAACTTTTAAACGAGAAGTAATACAGATTTTTTTTCTAATAACAGTTTATTAGAAAGAAGAAAGCCTTTCAAGAGGAAAAAAATTTGGGTATGTTTCTGGAAAAAATGTAATTGATGTCAAAATGTGTTCTGTGGATATGTATTTTTATTAGCTCTTTTATTTGACTCAACTGGCCATAATTCAGCAAAGAGTTTTCGGTGAGATCGCGATGTGAACGAGTCCAGCTCTCGATCGACTATAGTCTGTTTGGAAATGAAAGAGAGTAATAAAACCCCGAGATAAGAACCGACCATGTTCGTGGTAATATTTCATTTCAGGTAATTATCGTAATATACCAACGCTAAACAAAATTTTAAGTGAACTTTCAGAGGACAACGGTTTGCCAAAAATCAGTAGAAGCAAATTATGGGCCGTCTAACGAGAGTTGAATTTTTGCTGGGAAAAGCAGAACAGGAAGTCAGTTCTTATCGATAAAGATGAAATTATTTGTTGGCGAAGATCCTGCTTAAGATCAATTAGAAAATTCCTGGACTTTCAACAGGGTTCAAGGCACCTTCAGGTAAAGGGCGAAGATTAATAGTGACACATATAGGTAGTGCCAGTGGTTTTGTAGATGGCGGTTTACTTTTATTTGAATCTAAAAATACAGGTAACTATCACGAAGACATGAACGCAGATGTTTTCGAAGAGTATTTTACACAGATGTTGGATATTATTCCTCCGGGGTCTGTAATTGTCATGGATAATGCCAATTACCATTCACGGCAGACCGAGCGAACGCCTACGACTGCTTGGAGGAAAGCCGATATAATTCATCCGGTTATCCGGAAAAAACATTTCTTTTGAAACATATATGGTGAAAAAGAAACTTTTGACACTTGTCAATATTAATAAAGATCAGAAAAAATATGTTATCGATGAAATGGCAACAAATCGCCAAATAACGGTACTACGGTTACCACCTTATCATTATGAACTTAACCCAATCGAATTAGTCTGGGTGCAGGTAAAAGGAGATGTAGCACGAAATAATACGACGTTTAAAATTTTGTTAAAAAATTTCTTGGAATGAGTAACTGCAGATAACTGGCAAAGATGTATACACCATGTACAAAAAGAAGAGGAGAACTCGATAATTTAATTGACGTTACTGTGAAACCTATCGTTATCAATCTAGGAGACGAAGATAATTCATCATAATATTCAGAGGATGAATTTTAATATACCTACTTTTTTATTTTCTTTATTGTACATTTATACAACACTACATTTGCTCACCATAATTTGAATTTTCAAAATACATATATTTTTGTGAGGAATAAAAGTCTATTCATTAAATTTAAATAAGTATTTTGATAATAATATTGAATAATTTTATTTGAATTACTAAAAACCCTCTTAACCCGGTTATGATGCTTAAAGTTGCCTCTAGTTTTGAAATGCTGTTTTTATATTGTTTACTTATAAGAGAGATGGATCGAGAAATTGAAGCGGCATAGACAAAGACGGATTGTCGGGGATTAAATTTTAGTTACCTGCTACAATTTAGTACGGTTGGATCACACAAAGTTTTCTTAAAAGTACACCTCATCTATACCGATAATACATAATATAAAAATATTTAATAGAAGCACCAGTACTACATTTATTTACGATTTGCGTACATAATAAGCTTTTATTACTCTCTTTCATTTCTAAACAGACTATAGTGCAAACGTGTAAATTTGAAATCATTAGAAAATTCTTCACTGGACGAGAACGAGGCTCCTAGACCGCGACCGCATAATACGTTTCCTCCTAAATAGCTTTTATGTGTAATAATTTGCCTCTTTTTTGTGTCCGTAAAATTAGGTTTTAACTTTAATTGATATAGTTTTCCTCCTTACGATAGTTTTCATAACTGCAAACGAATTTTATTATATGGCTATACCCACTTGTCTTGCCGCAAGTTATACGCGTATATACGTATAATTCATTTATATTACCTTGGAAAACTATTTCCTGTCTGGTGGAAACCATACCACGATTTTTCCTTTAACGTATACGTTGGAAACCTTATATATTTCCTAGAAATTTCCACGGGGAATGAAATTTTAGAATGTGTCTGGAGTTTTCTAGCTGACGAAACTGCTTCTCTTTTATTACATAAACTATTTCATCCTCATATTGCCTGACGACGGATATAAAAAATTTATTAGAACATATTCAGCGATAATTGCAAAATAATGTATCCATGTTTTGTACTTGTAAAATATTCGATTCACATTTCGACCTAATATTTGTCTTGAATAGATTTTTTGTTATATCACTATTTCGGCTGTTTCTATCAGCATAACTACTCTTTCCAATATGTTTTAATAATGTCATGCATAGTTTCATCAAATAAGATAGCAACCCAATTTTTATTGTCCTACGCTCATTTTTTAAATATTATCCATGAATTTCCAAGTGGCATGAAATAACTCTAATTTATGTTAGTATAGTTGTAAGTACGTAATCCTCATCATTGATTCATGGTTTTGTAATTTTTGGTGGGGCGGTTTGGTGTCTGGAACTTTAGGAAAACTAAGCAGAAGTACCTTAAAGTTGTCCAAACTGTAAAGTGGATATTAAAGGTAACGGCAACCAAGCCATTTCACTTACATATTACTTAGAAGTGACAGTATATGGCGGTAGAGAAAATACATTAGTTTACTAGCTTTATCCTGTGTCTGTGCGTAAAATGAGTAGCAACAAAAAACCTCGCATAAAAAGAACTTTTCGGCATTCGACTGCGTTTTATAGAAAACTAAAACAACAAACAGTAAGTGCTACAACTCTTCAACATTACTACAAATATAACAGTCGAAGCAGAGATAAAGGCAGAAATAATATGTAGGAAAGAGACCGAGCTATATACGAATATTTAGCCAACAAAGACAAGTATATCTAGTAAAGTTTCTCTGTTTTTTTAGTTTCTCTTTTAGATGCGGCAACCACATTTTTGCTACGTAATCACAACGTAACTTAAATGTATTTGTATAAGATGTAAAAACGTCATGGGAAAGTAGCTGCCTCCAAAAAAGTGTTCCCCATTCTAGTCACCTCCACGTAGTAGAACCGTTTGTATCACTTTAAAGTTTTCACTGTCGCGTCTGCTGCGTTCCATTTACTAATGCTACTTGATATCGTTCTACAAATCGCGTATTTTGTGTCGTTATCAATCTCTCTTCTTTTGTTCCGTGAATTTCCACTATTTTCCATTTCACAGTTGTACATTTTTCTTTGCCACTCCTTATTGCATGATATAATTACACTCACGGACAATACTGACTCATATTTTGGCCTCGTGCCCTAATCCCTTCATACATGTTTTTATCATCCGATATTCTTCACTTGTTAGATTAGAGCGTTTATACGGGTTAAGAGTTATTTTACCATACAATTAAGAACACAATATTCTTAAGAACACAAGCACTGAATCACTGATAAATTAATTACAATCAGAAATAAATTAGCAGGAGAGTATACTAGAATGTTACCTATCGCACAGCCATGGTGGCTGTGTTAATGGAATAGGTTGGCTCGTTATAGCGTCAGAAGAGGTAAAATGAGTCACTCAGGGTCACAATTTTTATTTATTTATTTTTTTCCATACATACACACAATACATTTGACCTAACTACTGTACTATTTAAGAAAATATTTTCCTTAAGTTCCGATTTTTTTTTGCTGACTTTAAATTTGATTCTGATGGAATCCGTTTATTTTTGTGCGATCAGTCTCTCGATCTACTTCGAGAAAAGGCGCAGCAGACCATAAACTGGGGTAATTAAATCTACCACCCCTGCTGACCGACCCATAGTGTTCCAGCGGTCTTTTAATTAAAGGAAAAAATCGTTCCCCGACGTCCTCGACAGTCAATTATTTCTATTAGTTCCGCGAGAAACTATTAACGCCGGCGACTGCAATTAGGGGGATCGACATCCGACGATCACGGGATCTGATGGTACGTCCAGCTTTTGATTCGATCGTAATTTTGGCCGCGTCAATCCGACCGAAAACATCCACCGCTATAGAATTAGCCGATGGAAGTAATATCCGGTAATGAAAGGGGAATTCAGAATTTTTTTATTGACGATTTTTCTCGTATAACCTTGGCACACGGCTACCCGACATTTAAAAATTCTTATACTTATATAGGGTTAACTATAAATATTTTAAGATGTGATAGAGAAAATTAAGAATTAACGGGATCACGAAACAAAAAAATTCCAAACTTACTTATAAAGCTTAAACAATTTTTTTTGGGTATTATATTAAATCCTTATTTAACGCCGTCTATGCGAACCGTCCGCCGCACGTTTAATGTTTACAGAGTTAGAGTAAACAACCAGCAACACAACGGTAAAATTTGCTGTCATGTCATAATTCAATTCCTGTGTTTACGTTGTAGATTTGTGTTCTTCAGTTTTTAGTGCTTTATTTTCATTTTAAACGGTTTATAGTTGTGGTTTTAATTAATAAAATAGTTTGACATACTTACAACAAAATTTTGAGCCCGTCTTATCCAGTTTCTACAAACTAGCATAAATGTTTTTGGTTCTTGTCCGCTTTGAATTCGTAAGTTGGCAGTAGCTATGATACGATGATATACTTAATTTTTTAAATAGCCCCACAAAAAGAAGTCAAAATGATTTAAAATCAGGAGATCGTGGCGGCCATGGTACCGGTCCCCTTCGGCCAATCCTTTGGTATTAATGTTTGAACATGTTGTACATGGTACGGATATAATTGAGTCTCGTGTATGATACGCCACACTGCTGCAATACGCCGTGTACGTCCTGGACCTCCATCTTTCACGATTCGGCCTCAAATCTCCCTCGCGTTGCACTACACTTGCACTCACTGCACACTGCGGTAAAAGTAGCTGCGTTTAGCACATGTTTACCGGGAAATCGTTTTGTTAAAGCATTTTTACATCGTCATAAATTAAAACGATATCCAGCAACTCCGAGCTGGTGTACATGTAAGCCATTTCTGTTACTTGAAAAACTAATGTACAAACTATGTTACCTTTCCATAAAGTCGAAATTTAAAAGCAAATTGAAAGGCATTTTAGATAATCATTGCATAATTCAGTTTTCATATTCCAGTTTCTGATATATAATCTTTGACATCTAATCTATATCCAATATATAAAATCTCTATTTTTTTTTGACAAACGCAACGTGTAGAATTGACGTCGTCGATTTTATTACTATTTCTAATAATTCAGTTCACGTATGAAGAACGATATCCAGAGACCAGCGATCATTTGTCTTCCTAATAACGTGAACTTTGCGTTGGCAAACTATAGGATCAATTGACATGCCCACGTTGGATTACCATTTTTGTCAGTTTGAACAAGTTGCATTATTTATTTCTGGATTATTGGCTAACCCTTATCAATATTAATACGCCACCAGCTTTATAAAAATTTATGAAAGCGACGCCAGGAGTTTTTCTTCCATTCCCAGTGCGTATACGAACTGGGGTACACTGGGAAAACGGGCTTCAACTTCAAATCAAAATCTGCTACAGTCTAATCTCTCTACTGTCTGTTCTACTACTTCCACATACGCATATCGCAATCTCTAATTTGCCAGCTTTCAGGTCAGTTACAGAGCGCATTGACCTAGTGACATCTAGCGGTGACACATTGAAACTACTAAATTAGCAGTTCGGACAAATCGAAATGTCTTTGAATAATCTGACAGATACTTGTTCAAGCATATTAAATTTACAGGCTTATTGGGGGAACCTCCAATATTCGAAAGGGGTGTTTAGGGGGCAAAAGTGAACAGAAAAAACCTATTAAACATATGGTCGAATATCAACGGTTACTGAGACAGCAATGAAAATATTTTTATTGCTATTTTTGCGAAAGTTGTTATTATTTGATATTTTATTTTGAGTAAGGCATGCATTCTAAACCAAACTCACATTAGTGATTACTAATTGTCACATTTATTTTTACATTTGCGTTCATTCCGTCGATATTGCACATAATTTCTTAATGCCTGCCACATTTATGTGTATGTGTAAGCATATGCTGATATCATTTTTATTTATGGGCATTGCAACGGTAGCGCTAATCGTGCAGTTACTGAATATCAACGTCGCTTCCCGAACAAAAGATGATTACTGATATATTAAAACAATTAACTCTTCTAAAAATATTTTAATTGCTATCTCACTAACCGTTGATATTCGACCATATGTTTATTAGGCTTTTTTGTTCACTTTTGCTCCCTGAACAGCCCTTTCGAATATTAGGGGCTCCCCGCCCCCAATCACCCTATAAGGATAAAAAGCTCAACTAATTCTTAATATTGTTCTATCCTAAGTTTTTCTCAGTGTAATTGTTAAAAGTTTCCTATGGATCCACATTGTAATACCAACTTAAGGGCTTCGTTTGCTGAAGTTGGAGAGCTGTCCGCGTATAAGTTACGATCACAGGTGGTGACAACATCTAAAATTTATTAGTTTGGATGCAGTTTGATGAAAAAAATTGGTACGTGGAAAAGTGTGGGCAGTCCTAATGCGGTATTACGTCACGAACGAGAGTCTAACTAAATAAAGTAAGGGTTGAAGTGGACGTTATTTCCCGTTCTTAGATTTTTATGGAGGAAATGGGTCATAAAGTATAGAGAGTTTATTTCTAAGTCTAGGGGCTACTTGGGGATGGTATAAAGTTTATTTATACTGAAAATTTTATTATATAATTGGGGCTTCCAGATCTATGATGAAATTTTATTTATTTATATACATAGTTTATACGGGATGTCCACTGAAAATCTTAAAAGTAGTAAGTACTTATATAGGGTGTAAGTTTGACTATGAGTTCTAGTAAATTAAAACACTACAAGGTGTTCATTGAGGGTAAGTCACCCCTAAAATTATACCAAACTTTTTTCCAAAACACTTTTTTATTTAAATATTAAAAAACTTTGAGGTAAATTTATGTGTCAGAGAAAATGCTGCCCATTTTGAATAATTCCTTTAGTTTTAATTTAATTTTTTTTATTTTATTTTATTAATAACTGTGGAATTTTAAAGACAATGCCTGCTTCTACCTTTTTGATTTCTAATAAACACTATTAAAATCTTGTTTGTAAAAAAAGTTTTTTAAACTTGAACAAGAACATTCATTCTTTTTAAATTCGATCAATGGAAAAAAAGGTCTTAATTTTAGGAGTGAAATTGCAATATTATGGGACCCCCTACATTCACCTGCTCTGTATCGGTTTTTATGCGGAACTCCCTGTACATTAGATACCGAATATAGTATGAACTGTTCAAACTAATACAAAATAACAATATACGTAATGCAAAAACATATGTGTAACAAATTTAATTTACCTTCTTAACCTATAAATATCAGTTATGCAACAATTGTGGACATTCATTCGACGTGTAACTGACTGCGGCATTTACAGGACCGTGGCGTATCTAAATGGACGTCGGTTTCAGGAAGTGGTTTGAAATATCGCGTTTCCACCTCACGTCCGATATTATTTATAACAAACATGATTTGAAGTGATTTATAAGACGTTGTGAGTGATGGAGAGTCCTTCCTCGACAACTCTCGACAATAACTCCGGTTGTCACTCCAAGAGGAAAATTACCTTGGGCTCGAGTTCGGTTAGTTTGACGGTCAATGTTTGTATATCTATTGTCAGAGTATCGGAAAATAAAGCAACGTTGTTCGGACATCGAAGGATATGCTTACATAATGTTAAGATATGTTTTTGTTGCTAGAAGTCCTCTGACTGTGAGGGTAGTTTTTTAGGGAACGTTACAGAATAAACATCAAACAAAACAAGTTTTGGAAGTTCAACTTATGTTAAGGATTAGTTGCATTTGTGAATTTACTACTAAATTTTTAAATAACCTTGTATATTAAGCGCCTAGTTAATAAAAAATATCAAATAGTGGCACAGATAATAAAAGAGGCATATACCTGGGTGATGTAAATTTTCGATTGAATTAAAATTGGCGACCCCAATCCAGTAGAGCACGAACTTCTAGTTTAATTCGGGTCACTATGGATGCCAGTCGTCGAGCCAAGACCACTATATGCGATTCTAGAAGCATGGTTAAATGTTTTGCCGCTTCTCTTTCACAATAACACGCATTCCACCAATTCATTCATGTATGTTTGCACGGTTGATGGCCGAACACATTGACGCAGTTCAAGAGGGGCTAAAAGAAAGACAAGAAACATTGAATATTGTTAATTTCTTAATATTAAACCGGTCGCAGCAAAATAAGAACGATTGGTTGAATTACAGGGAATTTGGGACACGTGATGGTAAATGAGATGAGGTAAGCGCCATTTATCATATTACTCAATATGAATGTCAAATGTATAACTTTTGTGTTATATCGAGGTATACAGAGCGCCTCATTCCTGATCGTAGAACCTTTCCAAGATTGAAGGCGACCTTGCGACGAAATGAAGATGCATTTTCTGTTCGAAAGAATCAAATAATTGACCGAAGGGTAAGAAACAATGTTAATACAGCTAGATTGTTCCAGTATTTCGAACAAAATCCACGATATTCTACGGCAGGTTTGCCGCAAACTAAATTTGGAGAAATCAGCCATTCAACGGATTTTAAAGACCAATGGTATCATGCCTATAAAATTAACAATTTGGAGTATTTACCTGAGCGTCACATTAAAAACGGACTTAATTTTATAGCTTAAATTGTAGTAAATGTAGAAACTGTTGATCAGAACCTCTTTTGGTACGTTCTTTGGACGGACGAAAGTGGATTTGTCAGTATTGGTTTGTCAAACAGGCGCAGCAAACACTAGGTACTGGTCCATTGAAAATTCCCACGTTGTAAATCTAGCCCAAATCCAAGGCCATTTTGGAATAAATGTATAATGTGGCATTATCGGTAGGCATTTAATTGAGCCTTATTTTTATGAAAATAAGCCGAACTTCCTGCACTTCTGGAGAATGTGCCTTTGCAACTAAGGAAAAACTTTGGTTTCAGCAGGACGGAGCTCCACCCTACAAGGCCAGGATTGTGCAGCAATATTTAGATAACACTTTCCCAGACAAATGGATTGGGATTAATGGATTTATTCAGTGGCCCGGAAAGTCACTAGATCTAACACCCCTAGATTTTTTAATGGAGGCTGGACGCCAGATTTTAATCATTTGAAAGAAAAAAATCACAAACGTTTGTAATAAGTTAAATGGCGAAAAAAAACGTTGTTTGTAGTAACTTTCATTCCACTAGTAATTTTACTTTAGATTTCGAGGAACTACAAACGAAATGAAAGTTACTACAAAGAATTGTTAACCTCCGGTTGAAGTATAGTGACTACTTGAAATTTCGAGAAATTACAAACAAAACTGAGGTTACTACAAACTATTTTGTAGCCTTCGTTTTGAAGTATATTTTTTCTACGTTAAATCTAGTCAAAACCCGGCAAATTATATTATTTTATTTTTCTCAAAATTGCCCCCTCTGTACCAGTAAGCAAATCAAAGTGATGGAAAAATACTGTTTAATATACTTATTTGAAATATGAATAATTTTATATATTTTACATACGAGAATATATCGAAAGTGTTAAAAATAGCTATAACTTTCTTCCTTGCTACTGCAAACGATTCTCTATAAGAAGCAACCCTCAGATGTTAGTGCTGTAAAAGTCGGGGTATGATTTTTTTAACGTCATATAATATTTTGTTTTAAATTGCTACAAACGAATAAAATGTTACTACAAACGATAATCTATAAGAATTACAAAGAAACAATTGAATTTTTAAAAGTAATGTGCCAGGTTCACATATTGACCACAACTAGTATTTTTGCGTTATTTCAACAAAAGTAATACAAAAATAAATTAACAAGGAACTAACCTCGTCGACCGAATATTAGCGAATTAATCAACCCCACTTGACCCTTCCCCTCCATTGTTGCGTCAGCTGTAATAATACATTTCATGCGAAAAATAACCCGACTGTCAAATAAATCCGCTTACAGAAGTGTCCGAGGCACGAAAAGAATATAAATATTCCATATCAGCCGCTCGGGCCTTGGCTAAGATACAATTTTACATAAAGGCCCTAATCAATCTTTGGCCCGGAAGGCCCCACTTCAGGGTCTAAAGTGGCCCTTTACAATGGAGAGGACGCCCTTTCCATTTTAAGTGTTTTTTGGAGCGGTTTGAGGAGTTTAAAGATATGGTAATACGTACAAATTTATTGGAAGTATAGCACCGTAGTGTGTTGCAACCGCACAAAACTCGTTGCAAACGAATTTAGAACGGAAACAGAAATTGTGGAAATTTTCTTAAGTATACGTGCGTTTCCAGCGATTCTAATAGTATTACATACAGTATGCGCCAAAAGTATGGAATAAATTCAATAAAAACGAAACAATTATTTTTTGGGAAAACTCCTCGAACAGGTCGATTTTTAATTTAAAAAATACATATTTTAGCGTAAAATGCGATTTTCAAATGTCATTTGTTTTCGAGTAATGACGTCATCGATTTTTTTTTAAATGGCAACACCATATTTTTTTCCTTGATTCTGAAAGATCGTTTAATTCTCTATCAGACAGTACTAAAATTTTGCCCTCTTACATAGGAAAGTTTTCGAGTAAATAACGATTGAATGTTAGAAAACGTAAATCAATTAAAATAAAGCAAAAACGTTATCAAGTTTAGTTTTTCGAATTCCATAGTTCTTTTATGGATCACGTAGGTGAAAATCTTTGCAAAGTGTCATTGTCACACCGACTTTCTAATAAGTATTGTAAGCGACATAGAAATTATTATTCAATTTAAAGTATTGTCACGGATTTCCCAATCCGAATTTTACTATTGCTAGAAAAACACAATCTGTGAATTAATTACTTCTTTATTAACTATACTCAGTACACTACTGAACACTAATTAAAACTCAACTAAACACTTATTTAATTAATCGCTATCTAAATCACTTTGATATCTCCAACTAAACACTTCAATTCAACACTGTAATACAAGACTTATACAAGACTAACTTAATCGGCCGTTTATTTTTCTTTTATAGACCCAACGAATATTCCAGGTATATTCTAGCATCTCTAGATCTATTTTCTAGCATCTCTCGAACGCTTCTCGTCGTTTCTCAAATTTTCTAGTCCCGTCTCGATCCACGGCTTTTTGTTTGTTTAACAGAATCGTGTAGGGGCGATCGGGGCAATCTTAGTAATTCGCGGTACCACAGTCGTCGATTTGGGTGTGAGTGGGGCAAATTCCGTGACACTGCCCCCTCCTTAGGACCGATCGTCCCGATCGGATACACCTCTATACGGGGACAGACGCTCCAGATGGACAACCTTCATCTTACTCCTGGGAGTCCTCTGTATCCGGTAGACGACATCATTGATCTTTTTAATGACGGTGTAGGGGCCCTCCCAACGGTTCTGTAGCTTAGGCGATTTTCCTTTCTTCCGCGTGGGGTTGTACAGCCACACCAGGTCACCTTGTTGGAATCCGACTGTATTGGCCCGGACGTCATATCGAGTTTTCATGCGATCGCTCTCTAGTCGCATTCGAGATCTGACTTGGTCGTGTACGGCTGCTAGTCTTTGTTCTAGGTCATGGATATAAGTGTCTGGATCTGTGGGCTGTTCCGCAGGACGACCAAATACCAAATCTGCGGGAAGGCGAAGCTCTCTTCCAAAGATGATCCTTGCGGGAGTCTTCCCAGTAGTTTCATGGACAGCTGAGCGGTAAGCTAACAGGAAGAGTGGAATGAGCTTGTCCCAGTCTGTCTGGTTCTCGTTCACAAACATCCTCAGATTGGTTTCTAGTGTGGCGTTGAAGCGTTCCACCATACCATCTGACTGGGGATGCAGTGGGGTGGTCCTGGTTTTTCGGATTCCCATAAGCTCGCAGACCTTTCGGAACACGCCTGATTCGAAATTTCTGCCCTGATCTGAATGTAGTTCCATGGGCACACCAAATCTGCAGAACAGATTATTGACTAGCGCTTCTGCTACGGTTGTGGTCTCTTGATTGGGAAGGGGGTATACTTCCGGCCATTTGCTGAAGTAGTCCATGGCTACTAGCAGATATCGGTTCCCACTTAGGGTTTTCGGAAAGGGACCAGCGATATCAATGGCAATCCTCTCAAACGGCGCTCCTACGATGTACTGGCGCATTTTGCCTCTGGAACGGGTCTTCGGTCCCTTGCTTGCTGCACATATGTCACATTTTCGGCACCAATCTTCTACATCCGTCCTACAATTCAACCAGTAGAAACGCTCCCTAATCTTCTGTAGAGTCCTATTGATACCGAAATGACCACCACCAGTACCTCCATGTACTTCCTGCAGCACTTCCTTGACCCGGGACCTCGGGAGTAGTACTTGTTTCTTCACCTCCGTTCCGTCATTGTTCTCCCATGTTCTTTTTAGGACACCGTCTTCCAGCACCAGGGAATTCCATTGAGCCCAATAACTCTTTAATGCTGGACTTTTACTACTGACTTCTGCCCAAGACGGTCGGTTGTTGGCTTCTTTCCAGTCTAGTAAAGGCTTGATGTCACAGTCAGCTTGCTGGTCTTCCCCAATCGCTGCTGAACTCCATCGGTCTTCAGGTTGGGCTGCTACTACCTTGCAAGAAACTGATGAGATGTTCTCTTTCCTTTCAAGACTACTGCAGTGTTTGCAGTTGACAGGACAGGGTCTCCTAGAAAGGGCATCTGCATTTCCGTGTTTCCTGCCGGCTCGATGTTCAACAACAAAGTGATATTCTTGCAGCCGTTCCAGCCATCTTGCCATCTGTCCTTCAGGGTTTTTAAACTGTAGCAGCCATTTAAGGGAAGCGTGATCCGTTCTTAGGAGAAATTCTTGGCCATACAGATATTTATGAAAGTGTTCTAGGCTCTTGACGATGGCAAGTAATTCTTTCCGAGTCACACAATAGTTCTTTTCGGCTTTTGATAGGACTTTGCTGAAGTAGCCCACTACTCGCTCTTGGCCATCTTGTACTTGAGAAAGAACTCCGCCAATTCCAATGTTGCTTGCGTCCGTGTCCACTATAAATGGTTGTCCAGGTATTGGGTATGTCAAAATCGGGGTAGTGCAGAGAGCCTCTTTCAGCGTCTCAAAGGCTTGCTGGCATCTCGGAGTCCATTCGAACGGGATGTTGTCTTCTGTCAATTTATGAAGAGGCTTGGCAATGTCTGAGAATCCTTGAACGAATCGTCGATAGTATGTGCATAGGCCCAGAAAACTTCGAACTTGATGTTTGTCTTTAGGAACCGGCCAGTTCTTTATGCACTCTGTCTTCTCCGGGTCTGTTTTCACACCATTTGGAGTAATAATGTGGCCTAGGTATCTAACCTCCTTTTGGAACAGACTGCACTTCTTCGAGTTCAACTTCAGGTTCGCTGCTTTCAACTTCTTGAACACTTCGGACACGTTCTTCAGGTGCTCCTGGAAAGAGCGTCCCAGCACCACCACGTCGTCCAAGTAAATCAAGCAGGTCTCCCAATGCAGGCCATGAAGTACAGTTTCCATCAGTCGCTCAAAAGTGGCAGGGGCATTACATAGACCAAATGGCATTACATTGAACTGCCACAATCCATTTCCGGTAGTGAATGCTGTCTTTTCCTTGTCTTCTGGGCTGACCTCGACTTGCCAATATCCACTCTTTAAATCCAAAGTGGAAAACCATTGCGCACCAGCCAAGGTGTCCAGAGTATCGTCAATTCTTGGTAGTGGGTAACTGTCTTTCTTGGTGACGTCATTTAATTTTCTGTAGTCCACACAAAATCGGGTGGAGCCGTCTTTCTTCTTTACGAGGACTACAGGAGAAGCCCAAGGACTCTGAGATGGCTCTATGGTGCCTTGGTTTTGCATTTCAATTAACATCTTGTTAACTTCTTCTCGCTTCGCTAGTGGAAGTCCTCGTGGTGGCTGCTTTATAGGAGACGATGAACCAGTATCGATTCGATGCTTCACTACATTGGTTCTCCCAAAGTCGCCTGGTTTAAGTGCAAACACATCTTCATTTTCACTTAGCAGCTCTTCGAGTTGTTCCACCTCCACCTCTGTTAATCTTTCCTTGGCCCTATCCACGATGTCCCTTAGACACTCTGGTAAACTGGTCTTATTTGGTTTCTTCTCCGTTTCGTTGATTTCTTTCAGTGTTCTGACAATGGTAACAGGTTCACAGACTCCTACTTCAGTTCCCTTTGTAATTTTCTGTGGAAAGGTTTTCAGGTTCACTACCCGTACTATTGTCGTCTTCTCCGGTTTAATCCGGGTGCGGCCGGTGACTATAGATTTATTAAACAAATCCGGATTACTGGGTTCCACCACTCCTACACTGCAAGACATTTCCCCATCCATGACAGTGGCAACCAATGTTTCGGTCTGAGCAGGTAGTACCACATCTTCTTTAACAACGAGTCTCTGTACAGCGTTATTCTCAGTGGTGGTCGTTAGCACTACTTCCTCACCCATTATCCGTAGCGTACCAGCATTCAAATCTAAGTTCACCCCCTTTGCTCGTAATAAGTCTAGTCCGAGTATGACATTGTCCGATATATCTGCTACCAGGGCTCTGTGTTTGAACTTGACGTCTCCTAATTCTACTTCAAGCTCGCATTCTCCCTTGACTGGCAGTTGTTGTCCATTGGCTGTTGTAAGGACATAGCGTTTGGCAGGGTTTTTAATACGCCAAGCATGAATAATATCTGGTCGTACAATAGTTCTTGCTGCTCCAGTGTCGATTACCATAGGGAACATACGACCAAAAATCATGCCCTCTACTAGCAAGGAGTCAGAGTCCTGGAGACGTGACAACGTAATTTCTTCTCGTGGGGCGTAGTAGGAGGACGCAGCCGGCTTTTGCCCCGTCAAGCCGGCTGAACCTAGTTTTCTTGTTTAGCCGCCTGGGAGTCGCGCTTTTGCTGATCCGTGACTGGGGCCCTACACTGTCTTTTTAGATGTCCTGTCTGTCCACAGTTCCAGCATTTGAGAAGGCGATCCCTTCGACTATCAGATTGTTCCTTCTTTGTCCTAGTAGTTGGGCTGAGTTTATCAATAATCTCCTTTAGCGTCTTTATTAGGTCTCCATTTGCCATACTGTCGCTGTTATCACTGATGGCCCGAACTTTAACATGTCTACCGGATGCCATCTTTGCTGCCTCGAATTCCAGTGCATGCGAGAGGGCGTCATTCAAAGTTTTAGGTCTAGCTAGTCGCAATGCCTGCTGGGTTTCACAATCTCTCAGCCCATCAGTAAAAACTTGGATGGAGAGCTGGTCTAAGAATTCGGACGGGGCTGTCGGATAAGCCAATCGAACCAGTCGGGCAACATCGGTCTCAAAATGTTGTAGATTCTCACCACTCTGTTGGTGACGATTCTTTAATTGTGCCTGGTACACTTGCTGCAGGTGCTTATCACCATATCTCATTTCCATATGCTGTTTCAAAAGGTCATAGTTACTCTGCTGCCCAGCAGGAACTCCTTGTAAGACGTCAAGAGCTTCCCCTCGTAGAGCAACTATTAAAGCAGTAGCCTTTTCACAATCAGACCATTTGTTTGCTGCAGCTGCTGCTTCAAACTGACGCAGATATACATTCCAGGAAACCTTGCCGTCGAATTCAGGAGGCTTCGTTTTCTGAGTTCGGATAACAGGTCCTTCTGATTTGATTACGCCTTCCTTTGTTATCTTGTCTAATTTATGTCTAAGCTCTTCTCTAACCTGGTTTATTTCTTCGTCTATTTCCTTTTTGTGTGCCAACAGTTTCTCTTCTACATGTGTTTCTACTTTGTGTGACTGTTCTTCTAGCTTCTCTTCTAGTGTATTCTCCAATTTTACTAATTTCGTCTGCATTTCCTTCGTCTGGTTTTCCATTTTACGTCCTTGTTCTTCTAATTTCTCTTGCATCGTCCGTCCCTGTTCTTCCAATTTCTTTTGCATCGTCTGTCCCTGTTCTTCTAATTTCTTTTCTAACTTTTCCTGCATCGTTTGGGATTGATCTTCAATTTTATGCCCTTGTTCTTCAAATTTTTCTTGCATCATCTGTCCCTGTTCTTGCATTGTTTGTCCCTGTTCTTCTAATTTCTCTTCCATCGTCCGTCCCTGTTCTTCTAATTTCTCTTGCATCATCCGTCCCTGTTCCTGCATCGTTTGCATCATTTCTAACAGCTTTGCTAGTTGTGCATCCATGTTGACTTGACTTCTAGTTACAGGCATTCACTCTATTTTGAAAGTTCTAGAATGTCCACGAATGTATTTCTAGATATCACTGTTGCCTTCCTTACAATCAAACGAGTGCAGTGATATGCCACACTTGGGTCTTTGTCTCACTTCGGTATAAAGTTCTAGAATGTTCGAGATTGTTCTTCTCAAATAACACCGTTCACTTCCTTAAGTCACGACGAGTGCGGTGATATGTCACACTTGGGTCTTTGTCTCACTTCCGTACAAAGTTCTAGAATGTTCGAGAATGTACTTCGCGATTACCACCGTTCACTTCCTTGAGTCACGACGAGTGCGGTGATATGTCACACTTGGGTCTTTGTCTCACTCGCGTACAAAGTTCTAGAATGTTCGAGAATGTCCTTCGCAAATAGCACCGTTCACTTCCTTAAGTCACGACGAGTGCGGTGATATGTCACACTTGGGTCTTTGTCTCACTCGCGTACAAAGTTCTAGAATGTTCGAGAATGTCCTTCGCAAATAGCACCGTTCACTTCCTTGAGTCACAACGAGTGCGGTGATATGTCACACTTGGGTCTTTGTGTCACTCGCGTACAAGGTTCCAGAAAGTTCTTCAAACTTCCACTTAAATCCCACTTTGTGGACAGGGTTCCAGAAAGCTCTTTAAAACTTCCAGTTAAATCCACTTCCGACACCAAATTGTCACGGATTTCCCAATCCGAATTTTACTATTGCTAGAAAAACACAATCTGTGAATTAATTACTTCTTTATTAACTATACTCAGTACACTACTGAACACTAATTAAAACTCAACTAAACACTTATTTAATTAATCGCTATCTAAATCACTTTGATATCTCCAACTAAACACTTCAATTCAACACTGTAATACAAGACTTATACAAGACTAACTTAATCGGCCGTTTATTTTTCTTTTATAGACCCAACGAATATTCCAGGTATATTCTAGCATCTCTAGATCTATTTTCTAGCATCTCTCGAACGCTTCTCGTCGTTTCTCAAATTTTCTAGTCCCGTCTCGATCCACGGCTTTTTGTTTGTTTAACAGAATCGTGTAGGGGCGATCGGGGCAATCTTAGTAATTCGCGGTACCACAGTCGTCGATTTGGGTGTGAGTGGGGCAAATTCCGTGACAGTATTATGGCACATTTAACTGTTACTCAAAGAATTGAAATTTTAATTTTTATCGGATGCGGGAATATGACTAGAACTCATCGACTTATTTAATGAAAAATATCCAGATCGCTCTATCAGCCAATCAACAGTCAATAAGGTAGAGTCTAAATTTAGAGAAACTGGCAATGTTGTAAATATTCCAAAACCTGGACGTCCAAGCATTAATGAAAATCAGAAACAGAACATTTTGATAAGTATGGCGGATAATCCTCATAGTTTTCACGATTGGTTGCATTAAACAATGACACTAGTCAGAGCACAGTGCTACGTATCTTGAGGAAGGAAAAATATCATCCCTACAAAATTCAATTTGTGCAGGAACTCGATGAAGATGATCCCGATCGCCGTTTACACTTTTGCGAAATTCTAACGGATTTATGTCAAGGAAATAGAAATTTACACCGGCAAATACTTTTTTTCAGATGAGACCACATTTTGTCTGAATGGTACAGTAAACCGTCAAACTTGCAGATATTGGAGTCGGGAAAATCCTCATTGGATGGCAGAGGCACATACCCAACATCCTCAGAAATTAAGTGTGTGGGCTGGAATAGTTGACGACAGAATAGTAGGTCCTTTCTTCTTTGAAGGAACCCTTACAGGACAAAGATATTTAGAGTTTCTAGAAAATGACCTTGTTCCAGCCCTTGCAGTAATTTTTCCTAACGATAATGACCCTGACATTCCTGACGATACCATATGGTTTCAGCAAGACGGTGCACCTCCGCACTATGCGCGCTCTGTACGAGATTTTTTGGACAATTGTTTTCCTGGGAGGTGGATCGGCAGACGCGGACCGATAGAATGGCCTGCAAGATCGCCAGATCTTACACCTCTTGACTATTTTTTATGGGGATACAAAAGTGTACATTAATAAACCACGTAATTTAGAAGAACTTCAAAATCGCATTCGGGACGAAATACGCAGAGTTACCCCAGAAATCATTCATAATGTGCAAGAAAAATTTCTTCACAGACTTGCGCATTGTCAAGAAGTTGGTGGATGGCAATTCGAACATTTAATTTAAGTATAAAATTTAATCAATTGTATTTTATTTTACATACCTCAGAATTGTTACTTTTTTATGGATAAAATTTACGTTTTCTAACATTCAATCGTCATTTACTCGAAAACTTTCCTATGTAAGAGCAAAATTTTAGTACTGTCTGATAGAGAATTAAACGATCTTTCAGAATCAAGGAAAAAATATGGTGTTGCCATTTAAAAAAAAAATCGATGACGTCATTACTCGAAAACAAATGACATTTGAAAATCGCATTTTACGCTAAAATATGTATTTTTTAAATTAAAAATCGACCTGTTCGAGGATTTTTCCCAAAAAATAATTGTTTCGTTTTTATTGAATTTATTCCATACTTTTGGCGCATACTGTATTTGTGCAAGATGAAATATACATTATACCGTGCTCACATTAGTACGTGGTGTAGACAAGTTACATCTAGCGCACACATAAAACGTTCTACATCCCAGTAGAAACTATTGAAAGCTAACGACCCCTATCGCGATTCGGCGATAACGATATGTTGTAAACACGGAATCCCAGGAAACAACTACTCTGCGAGCTAATGCCCCGACCAGCATTGAATTACACCTGGAAAACCTATAACCAACAGTTAAAGTCACTGTAGGTATATGTTTATGAAAATTAAATGCTGGAAACGGCTACCCTGTGCATCAATACATGCTCTAAATCGCCTTCACATCTGTCTTCTAACTCTTCGGAATATCGCCAGATGTTTGGTTTATTGTTTCACAGGCATTGGTAATACACTAATGTAACTTCATTCGCTATGTGGGTAGAATATACCAGTTACTTTAGATGCCCCCAAATCACACGTATTTAAGTCGGGTGATGGGGTGGCTAAGGTGTAGATCCGCCACGACCAATTTCCTTGGAACGTAAGATTTAAATAGTCTCTTACATTGCGATTAAAATGAGTGGGGACCTACTCATTTTCGTCGTGCATAAACTATACAAGACAGCAAACATTGAGAAGGACAGCTTCTAGAAGGATAGGTAGATTTTCCTGTAAAATATCCAAATATGTTCGTCCATCTAATCTTCTCGGCAAAATAAAAGGTCCACCTAAACAAATTTTCAATAATTCCTGCCCACACATTGACTGAAAACTGTTGCTGGTGCCGCGATTGATGAATAATATATGGATTTTCATCTGCCCAAAAATGTTCATTGTGACATTTAAAAACACCGTTTCTGGTGAATGAAGCCTTATCCGTGAACAAAATGAAAGAAATAAATTGACGATCTGCAGTCTAACTGGAAAATCAGCTTTCTGAGAGGACTTGAACAGATGTTAAGGATGTAGCTGTTGCTCTTGCAGGATTCTCCATACATTAACATGGTTCATATTCCCTAATTCATTTTCCAGGTGTACTTATTGCAGGATTTTGTTCAACCGCTTGTAAAACATTTTCCTGATTTTTCCACTATTCGTGCGATTCTTTGCGCCCCACAATCTACAAAATTCCTTGTTACTTTTCCCGTTTCCCTCAAACGTCTATGAACATTCGGAAAAGTGTTTGCACAAGGTAATTGGCGGTCAGCGAATGCATATTCATAGAGTTGCTTTGCTTCATTCGAATTTCCGTTTGTTTTTCCATACATAAAATGTATGTCGGCCAATTCTTTAAAAGATGTAATTCACTATATTTATTTATTTTATTAAAATGTATTAAAAACTAACTTAAACACTTCGACACTTATTATCTTTTTTGTTTAAGTCTGACATGGAATTTATGACAAACTGACACATGCCACTAGATTATTGTTTTTTAATTAACATTCCAAAGTCTAATGTAGGTAATGATTAATAAATTAGTTTCTTTTTTTTTACTGTTTTAGAAAGGTATGTTAAGCTAATATAAATCAAATATCCTACAATTCCTATCAATGAAGTCGTATGTATGTTCTCTGATACCAAACATCTAGGTATGCTAATGAACAATTCCACAGACAAAGCTCTAATCAATAATTATCTAAAGAAAATAATCAAATTTACTAACCTTCTAATGAAACACTCTATAAATATCTAACTTCACTTTTTGGCAGTGGGAACATGACAAATTCAACCACAATAGATGAGATCTGACCTATTTCTGCATTTTTTAGGATTGCTTCTTCAGGTGGTCTCCTTTAAGTTGAATCAAATATCTAACTATAAAAATTATTATAAAAATTAAAATTATTTGAAATATCGACAATGACAAAAAGTGAAGTTAGATATTTATAGAGTGTTTCATTAGAAGGTTAGTAAATTTGACTATTTTCTTTAGATAATTATTGATTAGAGCTTTGTCTGTGGAATTGTTCATTAGCATACCTAGATGTTTGGTATCAGAGAACATACATATGACTTCATTGATAGGAATTGTAGGAGATTTGATTTATATTAGCTTAAAATACCTTTCTAAAACAGTGAAAAAATGTTACAAAAGCTAATAATAAGGAATATATGGGTAGATATTGTGGGTGTAATTCAACGCAGGTTGGGGCTTTTGTCCACTGAGTAGTTAGTTTCACACAATATTATTAATACCTAAAAATATATAAAAAATTAATTTCTGTCTCGAAAACGAGGATTTCCGGACTCATGTTTATATGTACCGGGTATTTTTAAATGAAGTAGCAAAATTGAGACCACAGATTTCTTAGGCGAAAATAAATCGGTTTAAGAAACGCCCTGTATATTGAAATAATTTATCAGCAATCAAAATTCCTCCCCCTCGGGGTATCCCGTACGCCGTCTCTTTGAGGTAGGTCACCTCATGGCGTCGTCTGTATCATTCCAGCCTGATTTGCTCTCGACCCTTATCGCTACTAATCAGTTTTACAGCCCCACGCATGCAGACGTTTTCCCAATAACAAAAATCGGCTTGATAAATACACTGACATTTTCCCAATAAAAATCCCGCTGATAAATCGTAGAAACGTCGACCGAAATCCCGACGATAGGGGTCGAAAAATGAAAGGTATGGGAGATATGCGGGGGTTAATCGTCGTCGTTTCGTGCGATCCGTATAGGTGGCGGGATGATTTGAATATTCATCGGCTTCGGTGAACGCTTTGGGAGTGTGATTCCTATACAATTATTATTTATTCGGAATAGGCATTTTGACAAGTACTCGCCATACAAATGCTACTATTTCCCAATTTTCAATTTATTTAATTGTTGATTTGACCGAATCGAGTCCTGGGAGTGTTGTTTTTATTTAGACATACAGCAGATTACTACTCGTAAAACAAAACAGTTGCAATGGAACCGTACGTTGGGATCGTACTACGTAGTTAGAAGCAACGTCTTATTACTACGTTCATTTTGACGGCATAAAAAGTATTCTACAGCAACTATAGTCTGTTTGGAAATGAAAGAGAGTAATAAAACCCCGAGGTAAGAACCGGCCATAGGCGTGGTAATATTTCGTTTCAGGTAATTATCGGGTAACACTAATGCTAACAGGTAATGGGTGTACATTAGTATATTTTACTGGATACATCACAGGGCAAGAGCCAGTGTATTGTGACAGATGAATCCAGTCTTAGAGCTGAATATATGAAAACGTACTAGTGCAGTAGAGTAAAATTCGACTTGTGTTTAGTGACTATTGTGCCAGTGGATATAATATTGTTTGGGTAAAATGTCGAGCTTATCAGATAACGTACCTGCTAAACCCGTGAAAAGATGTGCGCTGTCTCAGAATGAGAAGATTATTATATTAAATGTATTTAATGCATTTGAACACCAAAATCCTAACAGTGTTGACGACATCGTGGAAAAGTGTTCCAAAATGACAGGGATTGGAATATCGACTATCTAGAGACTTTTAAAGGAAACAAAAAACGAACAAGATACTGTAAATCTCCCAAAATCGTCTACAGGGAGGTCAAAAGTCGTTATAGATAATTTCTTCAAAAATGTCATTCGCCGAAAAGTACACTCATTTTATTTTTTAAAAAAAATACCAACGCTAAACAAAATTTTAAGTGATCTTTCAGAGAACAACGATTTGCCAAAAATCAGTAGAAGCAAATTATGGGCCGTCTTACGAGAGTTGAATTTTTGCTGGGAAAAAGCAGAACAGGAAGTCAGTTCTTATCGATAAAGATGAAATTATTTGTTGGCGAAGATCCTACTTAAGATCAATTAGAAAATTCCCTGACGAAGGAAGGAATATTTATTATCTAAACGAAACTTGGGTCAACGAGGGATATACTGTAACAAAAGTATGGCAAGATAAAAATGTAAAAATATTTCGACAAGCATTTTTGGGCGGACTTTCAACAGAGTTCAAGGCACCTTCAGGTAAAGGGCGATGATTAATAGTGAGACATATAGGTAGTGCCAGTGGTTTTGTAGATGGCGGTTTACTTTTATTTGAATCTAAAAATATAGGTGTCTGTCACGAATACATGAATGCAGATGTTTTCGAAGAGTATTTTACACAGATGTTGGTTTTTATTCCTCCGGAGTCTGTAATTGTCATGGATAATGCCAGTTACCATTCACGGCAGACCGAGCGGACGCCTACGACTGCTTGGAGGAAAGCCGATATAATTCAATGGTTATCCGGAAAAAACATTTCTTTTGAAACAAATATGGCGAAAAAGGAACTTTTGACACTTGTCAATCTTAATAAAGATCAGAAATAATACGACGTTTAAATTAAGTGACGTGGAAATTTTGTTAAAAAATTCCTTGGAACAAGTAACTGCAGATAACTGGCAAAGATGTATACACATATGACTAAATAAATAAGACGATTTTAAAGGATAGGTTGATAAACATCGCGAGTATGAGCGTCATCTGACGGTCATTTGGAAAAACACTACTACTTGAGAAAAATTAGTATATAGAAAACTGTGTCACAATTTAAAAAGAAAAGCAAAGTTGGCAGTATAACTGGTAGAGTTCGCTGTAACGAAAAGAAAGTAAAGAACCTAATAAATAATTAAAAATCTGAGGTTAAAAAACCTGTAACTTGATTTTCTGTGAATATGAAACATGCACAAAACATGGATGCAATGGATGGTTAAAAATTAATATATTTTTGCAACGTGATGAAGGTAAGTTATCGCTCTAGTGCATTCTGATAAATGTTTTCTGTTTGACTAAAATTTAATATAACGCAAACAGTTAATTATAGTTAGTGAAATGATTATCTAAATTGCCTTGCCTGCTTTTGTTTGTTTTATTTTTTAATATAAAATACTGTTTAATATACTGCTGTGTACCAAACTGCAAAAATATATATTATTCCTATGGTATCACAGATACTTCTTACAGAGCTTTTTCAGAGTTACTGCAGACAGGGAAATGTTTGGGGTTAGAATCAATTCGCAAATTATGTAAACCAGATTTTAATCTCACAAACAAAAATTGTTACTTTGAATTAAATGTTTTAAAAATATTGAGAAGAATAACTTCACCTTATTTTGGTATTTATTTATTTAAGGTTGATTCGTTTCTTTAGTGAATATAAAAGTAATGATAAATACATATATTTACGAGTCTACTGATTTTATTTTGCTAATACTGAGTATATTTAAATTTTAACACAAAAAAATTATCAGTAGTACATGGTACTGATGAGACCCATTGTAGTTCGGAACAAATATATTTAACAATAATATTTAGCATAAAGTATCTATTTTTTATCATGTTAATCGCTATTAATTACTAGTCATGTAATCAACTTCTTTTCCTATTTATAATAGAATAAAGCATTAAAAAAACAATTCTCTTTTTATTATTAAACCAATCATACCTTCTTTTTTAATAGATATATTATAGAATTCATTGTTTTATTATACTGTTATATAGTGTGTAACATACATGAAATAAAATTCATAAATCATTGACTACATAATTTTGTAAAAAATCTGTTCAACTTTTATATTTGAACTTTTAATTTTTTACGAAATTTTGTTATCGAGAATTATGAATTTTATTTCATATGTACGTTGCACTTTATATATTAAAGTAAATTCAAATTTACCGCCAATTGCTGCGTAATGAAGCTTATTACACAGCGACATCTATTTTATAGATTTTGAGAGTTATTGTTTTCTCAAAACAGAAAACGTAGTATAGTGCAAATGCTATTTTTTCTCCAAATGAACGTAAGATGTCGCTAGGTATGTCTGGAGCAAGTCGTGCTTCCCATGAAAGACAGAGAAAAGAAGCCTCTTATTTAGTTACTCATATGTGTATACATCATGTACAAAAAGAAGAGGAGAAAATGTGGGAACTCGATAATTTAATTGACGTTACTGTGGAACCTATCGTTTTCAATCTAGGAGACGAAGATAATTCATCAGAATATTCAGAGGATGAATTTTAATATACCTACTTTTTTATTTTCTTTATTGTACATTTATACAACACTACATTTACTCACCATAATTTGAATTTTCAAAATACATATATTTTTGTGTGGAATAAAAGTCTATTCATTAAATTTAAATAAATATTTTGATAATAATATTGAATAATTTTATTTGAATTACTAAAAACCCTCTTAACCCGGTTATGATGCTTAAAGTAGCCTCTAGTTTTGAAATTCTGTTTTTATATTGTTTACTTATAAGAAAAATGGACCGAGAAATTGAAGCGGCATAGACAAAGACAGATTGTCGGGGATTAAATTTAGGTACCTGCTATAATTTAGTACGGTTCGATCACACAAAGGTTTTTTAAAAGTACACCTCATTCAATACCGATAATACATAATATAAAAATATTGAATATAAGCACCAGTACTACATTTATTTACGATTTACGTACATAATAAGCTTTTATTACTCTCTTTCATTTCTAAACAGACTATACACTTAAGTGATGCTACTTATAGAGGGTGAATCTTAAATAAGTACAAATATTTTAACTGCAGGTGTAGTTCGTCATATAGATGAGTCTAGTGAAAGTCATTTTTAAACATTACTAATATTTACGGAGATATTATTTTTTTTAAATACCCACATGTTGAGGGTCACTGATCAGACAGAACAGAGCATTGACGTAACGTAATAAACCAGATGATTCATTCAAGCGAAGTTGCCATACCGTCTTTAAAATAAATAATAGATTGAATTAAAAAACTTGTTTTGGTAATTATTTACATTAGCGGAAACCTGTCCAATCTTAATAAGAAATTCTAACCTCCCTCTATTTTCGAGGATGCTGAAGACGAATCTAAAATTAATTTTCTGCGGTCGAGTGTAGTTTTCGGAAAATTTTTGTTTTTAAATTTTAACCTCTAGATTCTCGGAGACCGTAAAATATACAGGGTGGCTCAAATTAGAAAAACGTTGCACTTTTTGAGGACCATTAAGATGAATCGAACAGAACCAAGATATATGCTGGCGTTGCTGAAAAAACTGAAAAAAGAAAACGATTTTAGAAAATGCCATCTAGCCCATTTTTTCAACAGAAAGAGCTTAAATTTAGTACAGAAATCTAATGGGTTGATATATGGACATCTTGAAGGCTAAGCAACAGTGTCCATTCAATTCGTGTTTGGATGGAGTACCTCATCTCAACGTTAATAAACTGTTTTGAAAAAATTAAAACCACATATATGTTAATTTTAATTAAACGAGGAATATTAATAAAGTTGTAAAAGTAACACTTTTAACAATATTTATAACACACATGATTGTATAGACAAGCCGACCATTACTGGATCGTGACGGTGCAGGCGCATGCGTTGTAGTGTGTTTACCATAACTATCTCATAACTAATTCATAATATTGGTAATTTTTATTAAATTTACAGAACTTTACACGATTTACTATTAAAATTACAAAATGAAATAAAACTATTGCATTATATATTCTGTGAATAGCAGGACTGTTAGCAGGAATATTAATAAAGTTGTGAAAGAAACAAGGACAATCTTGAAATAAAATCGGGATTTAAATCACTCAACCATCGAATTACTGTCCATGTCGTATTTTTTAAAATATTTTGCAATATCTCTATTCTATTTCTATTAAATTTTACTAAGTATATTTATCTTTTTTTCTCTTTCAGGTAAGCCAACAGTAATACCTTCATCGGTCAAACATGTGAGTAATACCTTATTCAATAGTTTTTTCGGCTTATTTCGAGCAAGAAAATGTGTAATTATGCCTGTATATGAGTATACTGTACACATTAATAAAAATACGTACAGAATGGTACTCACTGACAATGGTGACAGATTGAAAAATAGGACAATTTCTGTGTTCCGAACTATTTTGATTAAACCGTGCGCTAACTCTCCCTGCTTCATTTCTATGTTATGTACAAACTGTTTGTTTTGCATTGTGAACGTAAAACTAGCGCTATGCAATGCGAAATACCGATTCGATTCGGATTTCAAATGTTCGAACAACGGGGTATTTAAAATTCCCAGTTCCATGTTACAATATTGTGGATCATATTATATACAAATAGCTTTATAGCAAACATGAATTCAAAGCATTTCTGTAACACAGAATTCCCTCTGTAAATGTATACGCTTAGGTACGTACCTATTTGCCTTGTCCGGTTTATACAATTTCAGTATTTGCTTTTTCTGGATGAGCGTTTAAAATTTCAATTGTATTTCAGGTTGTGGTCGGTGTATTTTTTGCATTCTCGTGAAAAACAATTTGTTTAACAGGAACATGTTTGGTCTTCAGCTTACACACACACACAACATGGTCACAGTTTTTATTTATTGATTTGACGTATTTTCTTACCAGTTCTACTAAGCCATCAATATTTCTAGATGTTACAAAAAACTTTCTGGACACTTGTTTTGGTATTGGGTATCATGACTTCGAAGCATAGTCCTTCATCTTTGACATGTTCTACAAGCAGATTTGTAAGTTCTTGACCCAAAATAAATATTGGTTGTACAACTTTTATTTGGATATTTCTTTCTTTGTCAATATTGTCACGGATTTCCTAATCCGAACTTTTCTTACTGCCAGAAAAACAATCCGTTAATTAATTACTTATCTTTATTAACTACTCAGTACACTACTGAACACTAATTACAACTCAACTAAACACTTATTTAATTAATCGCTATCTAAATCACTTTGATCTCTCCAACTAAACACTTCAATTCAGACTGTAATACAAGAATCGTGTAGGGGCGATCGGGGCAGTCTTAGCATTTCACGATACCACAGTCATCGATTTGGGTGTGAGTGGGGCAAATTCCGTGACAATATCTTAGATTTTTAAAATCAAATTTAATTATTTTTTGTTATCGATATTCTTCTTGAGTTAAACTTCTATTCTTATCAAAGCAAAAATACCAAAGAGATGAAGGGTTCTATATTTGACTTAGTTTGTTGAAATATACTAATAATCCTTTCTCGTTAATTAAGTATTTTAATTTTTCTACACCATTTTTCATAACGACCAATATGTTTGGCTTGACACTGACAATTTATTTTCAATATCTGATGGCAAATCAGATAGATGGAAATAACTTACAGTACTTTGCGAAATCATCTGGCACTGAAAAGTACTGTCCTGTACTGCCTGCAAAGTAAACAAGTAATAACAACAAATTGCATCGTTAATTGCCCTCTTTGTCTTTCTTACAGTGCTCAGCAACGACGTATGTCGAGAGACTGCATAGTTGCCAATTTTGTTGCCTACGCTTCATAAAATTAAACAACTTCTTAAAAATGTTATTACGAATTTGCGCGGTTCTAATTATTCAAAATATCATTATATACATATTCAATACCTGTTAAAGGATTAAATTTTATAAACACAAGGACCTATTTCCTTGATATACAGAAAGCGGTTACCTTGTTTATGTGAAATGTTACAAAGTCGCATTCCAAATAGCACCGTGCCAATATAAGTTTTTATATTCGAGCAGTGGGTTCGATTGGGGTAAAATAAACACTGATTGATGACGAGATGTATAATATATTCTAATGATTTTTTATCATATCGTAAGTGAGCTTACGATATGATATGCCCCTCAAAAAATCTCCCTATACCGAAGTTCAAAGAAAGGAAACTTTTTGAAATATTGAGAAAAATAATTTGAAAATGTTCGCTTCTGCATTCTGTATCTTTTTTAATTTGACATTCGGACTAAGTCAATATGGCTCACACGCTATATTTCAATATCTAGGATCTACAGTTAGTTGCATTTATTACGGCTATCCTGTATAATACTGGGTAAACAGTTACGATCAAAACGTCAGAAACGCCTAGAATTTTCTATATAATTCTAGCGTGTATACCCGATGTATCTCGTTGCATCTTGAAGACGCCATACAGTTAACCAAAGTCAAGCAGCAAAATAATTGTACATTTTAAAAGAGTTTTTTTTTTAATTCCGCGCATGCTTCGAAGACAGCAGTCAAAAGAGATAACAATGTGATTCAATTAAAGAATATGTTATTTGGAATTGGGATTGTCTTGTTGCCTTTTCATCTTTGCGAATGGGAAAAAATTACTTTAAAAATCAAGTCCCCTGAAAAACCCCCACACGCGCCTGCATTTGTTTTCATTCCTCCGCATAAAAGACAAACAAGGAACACTCGTGTCACTGATTCAGATTGCTTTAGTGGTCTCTCCCTCTGGCATCCACACTAACTCAATTTAATTCCACCCTCCTGCCATCCAGGCTGGAAATCGAGACTTCCCCCATTCAGAGGAGGCCGGCGACGAGCGCGCGGGGCGATGCATGCGGTTGTTTATTGAATTTTTTATGATATCGTGAAAGTTACACGCTTTCTGTTGCCCGGCCTTTTACCACTCATGATTTACCCAACGGCTTGGGCTTATCTCGCGTTTTTTTTAACTTCCAGAGTCTGCGGAGTGAAGATGTACGGCGTAAACCGTGTTTTTTAAGATTAACGGCGGAATTTGATGGCGGCCCCCGTGAATATTAACTCACCCTCAAACAGTAGTAAGTTCTGAGCAGTAGGGTGGTCACAACAAAATTAAATTATGTTTAAACGTCACTAAATTGTTAAAACTGGCATTATAATCCCATCTCAAAGTTTTACAAAAATCAAAAAATTAATTGTAGTGGAAAGTCCCGAAAGAAAGTCGGCGCCTATGATACACATCGACTGAGATGGCTTAGATCCATAGATAAATCTTACATTTGTCAACAATATCTAATACCATGCGGTCGTTTTTTTGCAACGTTTCTAAATGCAGAAACGACAAAAATTAACATTATTATTAGTAATAATACCTGATAGATAGGTAGGTAACAGTTAATTCAGTTAGCTCTACTATTTTGCATTCGTTTTTCATTATTTCGTTACAAACTGGCAAAACTACATCATTTTCATTCATTATAAACACTCACTACCGATAAAACACAGGTACAGTTAGATAAAATACATATTTATTATAACAAAATCGAACGAAAGGAATAGATAATAGAAAACTTTTATTGTACCCGCGGCAGTCTTGTGCCATAACCTAGAAAACCAAACCGCCGAACTATATTGTGAGAAAGTATCTGCACCCAACACAAATTTCTTTATTTAATAACTACAAAACGTTTAAAAATTAAAAAAGGCACTAACAACTGAAGAAGAATACAAAACTACAACGTAAACACATGGTAAACGCAGGAATTAAATTATGACTTGACTGGAAATTTTACGGTCGTATTGCTAGTTGCCTACGTTACCTACTCGCATTCTGTAAACGTGTGAGGATTTATTATCATTTAAAAAACAAATTTTTTTCGTTTTATAATTAAGTTTGGAATTTTTTTGAAGGGTGATTCCGTTAATTCTTAATTTTCTCTATCCCCTCTTAAAATATTTGTACTTAGCCATAATTAACCCTGTATACAGAAAGATTTGAACTAACAATGCTAACTGCAATTTGAAGCTATTCGGGGGACCTCGAATCAGTGTACTAAATTAAAATTCAATTGAACATAACTATACTAAAATATTTACAACACAGCAACGAAACAACATAACACATTTTAGTGTAAGCAGTTCATATGAAATAATATAAATAATAAGAGTATCGTGTACTATACAAAAACGCATAACCGCCATATAAAAGAAATTCGACGGAATAAGCCTATTTCACAAGTTTATGCGTATAGGTTAAGCATCACCCTGTATCATTAGTGGTAATGAAATTGCTTGATATTCAGCTGTTTCAAGGCTGCACGAGTCGTTGTCGCTAAAAGCAAGGCTCCCCGATGCGTATAAAACACCCCGTTCTACCTGCCGTCACCGTTTCCCTCCCCCAAGCACGTTGACATACGCACCACCGTAAATGCCTGGCGTGCCTTAGAAAGGGAAATTTCCCGAGGAATCCCGCCCACGCCTGTACGGGGGTGGGTAATTCCGAGTACGCCAGTAATCCATTGTAATAAAGCTATCCGTCGTCCTACCCCAACGGCACCGGTCTCCGGCGGGCGATTCGCCATCTCCCCCAAGATGTGCCACGTCCGTGCGTGGCGGCCCGGGGACGCGATCGCGTCTCCAGTGGCGTGCCCGGCGGTTTTAACGGACGGATGTTAGGATTATTTATTCATTGGCTTGTTTCTGGAAGAACACGCGAGCTGTTACTTTTTCATTGCGCTGACATTACGATTTTTTCGTTTAATGGCAGTCTTGAGAGATATAGTGGATAAAATATAGAGTGAACCTTAAATAACAACAAATATTTTAACCAGTATTGTGTAGAACGCATAATTAATAGTTTTTCGTCGGTTTTTCAATAGGAGTATCACTGATCTGGCTTCGATATTAAGATTTTTAAAAAATATTGCCATGCCTATACCTCACCAATAAAATATGTCCATTACATTGAACATGTAAACCAGATTCGTTGCTGGACAGGATAATGTGAACTCGTGACCTTAATTAACGGAATTACCATGGGCTGTTTTTTCGTCTAATTATTTTCCATTCGCTCTCTGCCACTTGATTTTATACAGTTGGGTTTAAAGAAATTATAACTTTATTTTGATAGATTGCACTAATTTTTACGAGACATGCATAGTCTAGTTTCGATCGTCAATAAAGTTTTGCCCACTAGGCAAGTCATAATTCTCTGGTATATAATTTTGAAGTCTGGAAAAGGCAATATATTTTTGATAAAAAGTTCAATTATCACTGAAGATCCCTCTTACTCCGACACTGTATATCTAGTAGGCAAAGAAGAATGGAAGGGTCGATACTACCGCGAGACTGCTCTCGGAAACCACCCCTTCACCCTTCATCCATGTCGTACTGGGTTATGGTCAGGCTAAAGGACCTCGCACACTGACTCGTCAAGCAACCACACATTTGTGTCGTTCGTATAGATTTATACTTATGTACAATCTATTGCAATAATAATGGCACTCCCTCAAAACAGTTTTTGAACAACCTACTAGTAGTTCTGAGTAGGAATTCCATAATTTGTCAAAATCAGTAGATGGAAAAAAAATTATTATAAAATGTAGGTTCTCAATTCTATGTTACTATGGATTAAGGAAAAAGAAATTTTAAAAAGTTTATGTAAGACATGAATAAAAAATATTGTGGGAGACAAGTAAACCAAATTCCAATGCCACTCTTTTAATCAAATAATTTAACCCGTAAATATATTTTAATAGGGGATAGAGAAACGGAATCCCCCTTCAAACGATTTCCAAACTTATTTATAAAGCAATTTTTTTTAAACCCACATTTACCACGACAGTGTGTGTCGTTTGAAGAGCACGACAACTAGAAATACAACCACGGCGACGGAGGACATTTTATCCTGAGTAAAAATATAGTTCTAACAATTTGAAACGGAAGAGCGAAAAACCAATGCTAAATACTGCAGCTAACTAGATTAACTGTTATCTATCATGTTATAAAAAAACGACCGCATGGTAATTTACAGTTCTAAGCCATCTCGGATAGTGGTTATCATAGGTATCGATTTTGCAGAGGGTTTGGTCCCATTTTCAAGTACCTCAGGCTGTATATCTTGAACACGCTAATTCTACCAATTTGTATTATTTCTTTTTAATCCCGAGTTTTAATCCTTCTCCGAGGGTTTCGTAAAATGAATAATACCTAAGAAAATTGGTTAAGTCTAGGGAGAGATAAAAAGCGACTAACAACAGACGGATTCGAGGGTAAATTAGCGACTGTATCTCACAATGGAATAATTGGTTTGAAAAAAAGTAATAACTTTATTGTTGGAACATTAACGAAGTCTACGCATAAAAAGAAGTAACAGATCTTTCACGTCATTGTCGTCTCCCCCTTACAGTTTCCTCGACGAGACGACTTTCTTTTGCTTGCCACCGCAAAAACTCGGTTGCCATCGGAATTATAAGTTGCTGAAAAGCTCACGTTTTGTTCCATATTGTTTAATGGAAGAGGGTGAATTCTTACTTCTCGGACTTTTAATGGAGGAACCGTTCCCGGCTTAAAAATGGTTTAAGGAATTATAATCTCGAGACTGTGAAAATGTGTAATCTGTGTTATCCCTATATTTCAGCTCCAATAATAAAACGATTTCGTATAATCTCATTTCTCTGCCTGACTTTTTTATAGCCCGAGGCAATACCACAAAAGAAAAAAGAAAAATTGGCATTACAAATGAACTGCATTTATACTTATAATACGTACAAGGTGTGCAAATTTTTTTAAAGGTTATCTCGTTAACTTAAAACCAAAATGACCAAATCGTCTTTTGTTTTCGAATAATCAAAATGTCAAATTTTCTACTTTTCGACACATGTCTGTCTTGGTTGTTTTTAGACAGAGTTAGAAGAAAATAATTTGAATGACATTTGAATAAAAAAAATATTTGTTGCGTTATTTTAAAAAATAAAGTTTTACGAATTTTTATAAAAATAAAACTTTAAGAACGCATAGAAGAAAATACTCTGTATAGTTTTTGTTCAAATTTCACACATATGGATTTTGAAGGGTCCTGAATAACACCACCTTATGATATTTTAAATAAAAAATCGCTAAACGTTTTTATTGAATTTCGGGGGTATAAAAAAAATCATAGCAGATCTTGGATCGCGTGGTAGGATCTTAAATGCCGTGGTAGGGGCAGAGGAAGCGGTTTTCGATGTCATTGTCATAAAGTTATACGGATTTGTACACAAATAAAAGTATACACCCTGTATATTCAATTCAGATACTAGTTCTGCCAGCTTACGGTCTTTTAAAGCATTTACAATTAAATCTACATCATTTGCGTCTTTGTTCCGTTAATATTAGGTATACAGTTAAGACGCGGCTCAAATTTGACCACTTTTCGTATTAACATTAAATTGTGCACACCTTCGATCGCACCCGTCCAATCCGGCAGACTTAACTCTGCGTGTACGAACACCTTA
Organism: Monochamus alternatus; assembly: GCA_037114965.1. Taxonomy (NCBI): domain Eukaryota; kingdom Metazoa; phylum Arthropoda; class Insecta; order Coleoptera; family Cerambycidae; genus Monochamus; species Monochamus alternatus. Next base: position 49,051,688 of record CM073435.1, on the reverse strand, counting down.
AACACGGTTATTAGACCTTTTGACCCGTGTTTTATGGACGCGAGCTATTTTTTATCTGTCTAAGTCAGCAAATAAGCTTTCCGTTTCCTTAAGAAGAGCCTATTGGCCTGTTCCTTCCTCTATTTGTCCCTTCTGTTCACGAATGTTGAAATTATGTCGACGATTAAGGCCCTCAGGGCGGACAAATGGAAGAAATGGCTTTGTTGTCGGCATTTTGCCGATATCGCGAAGACGGTGAACGCTAAATGAAATAATGGGGGTGAAATATCGAAACAAATGTGGGCAAGCAAAAAAATTTTGGTCGTTCTTCTCGTGGAGTGTGTAGAATCGCACAATTTTTTTGTTAAATAAAGCACCTCTTGTGTGTTTGATGTTTAAATTTACGCCGTTGGTTTAAAAAGTATTGGCATATCAGAAAGATTAATCAACATGGCCGCAGTGAATGCATTATTTTACGGTTTGGTATTGAAAATATGAACATCGACAAACCGGGATCAGTTTGAAACGAACAACGTCACACGTGCGTTGCCACACTACAGCTAAATGTTGTTGTGTTCTTCCGCAGACTATTATCCGCTAATACGAAACCAATAAAATCCAAGAAAATAAAGGAGGTGCTGAATTCTCTTATAACTGATTGTAACAATAGTGTTAACTTAGCCATGCAAAATGTTTTTTGGTTAAGTACAAATTTCATGCTTCCAGAATACATAATCAAAACAACGCATTTTATCAAATAAAAAGGTACAGAACGCCCAAATATACAAAATGTAACCTCAGATAAAGTCATTAACAAATGCTTTTTATATCTGTTATGTCACCTATACAAAACTCATAGTTTTCATAAAGTTATACTGAAGAAAAAACTAGAAAATTGTAGTGTTTAAAATCAATCTTAAGGGTTATGATTATTGATTTGTATTAAATTATTTGCTGAATATCATTCATCATCAAATAGGACAGATATACTTTTGGAATGCAGATGGAAATGTACTCGCCAACGATTCAACGATATTCGGTCTCTCCACTCTCCACTTCGTTTCCCTCCTGTTGACGCACTTCTTCCTACCTACCAAGTCAATACCGATTCGTTGCGTCAGCGTGAATGTCCCTCAATGGGTGCAAAAATTTGATTTTATCGAGTAAGTATTTGAGACCATGCCACTCTTTTGTAGAAGGGCTACTATTCACATTTCTAGACGTTGGATGCTCTTAACATAATATAAGACAACTCTTTATATATTGCAAACAAGTATATTATTTAAAAGTTTGATACTATTGTTTGAAGTCGAAAAAACGACGTTTACGTCTGAAAACAATTGAATAATAGTTGTCCTAGTATTGCTTTGACGGTAATTTAAAACCTTATGCTTCGTTTATACAATATAAAAGCAGAGACGCAATCTTTTATGAGACTTTAATCTTATATGTCTCTGTAAACATAAAGGAAGGTAAATTAGTTATATATCAATTTTCTCATAAAAGTTGTGTTTTGTTTTTACTTTGTATTTACAAACATTACGTTTGAAATTACCGCCAAAGCAATACTATGACAACTATCATGAATTGTTTTCGAAGTACATTTTACTAACATCGATATCAACCCGTATATCCAAGAAAATGCTACATGAATTGGACACATTATTTTATTGATTTAGGGAGTGATACTACATTCCTTAAATTTTCGACACGGAATTTCTGGACATCCTGGATAGATGAACAAGGAAACTAGTTAGTTATATATTCACAAAGAAAAATGGCTTTTGTCTCGTCGTATATCTCGGTTACGAGCTGTTAAATGTTTTGAAAAAATAATTAAAAAAGAGAACGACTCGTACTGAAATCTTTAAATTCTCCTTAAATGCATGGCCGTCTTTAATGTCATAGTTATGTGACTTTTTGCGGATCCTTAACTTTTACAACTACAAAATAATATTTTTCAATGAATTTCACAATTTCATCCAGCGCAGGGTGCATCTAGGAATGTTCAGATTCACTTAAAACTTTTCTCAGCGTGGAAACAAATAAATTGATAAAAATGCATCGCTTAAATCCGACTTCCAGCTTAAGGGCGGATCAGGGAACTATCTCCAACTCCAATAAAACTTTTCTTTGTGTTCGGTTTGATGTTCGGAGTTTTATGCGCTACCTGTCCCCCCGGAAAACTGATAACCGCGTCTTACCGCTTCCTAAAACTACGATCGGTGCCAGTCATCACGACATCGATGGAAATTTCCACCCCGATAGTTCCTTCGGATCGAGTCGACTCTTAAAGTAGAATTGATATGATTAATAGACACGCGCTCACGTGAAAACTGGGTAACTAGTTTTCCGGCGCTGAAAAGAGGTGGAGGTTGATTTATTTTTGGTTGGGCCGGATATGTTTCATACCGAATCGAAGAAAGAAACGTCCAGAGACTCGATTCTCGACTATCGGTGCATGTCGAATACTATTTTCTGAGAATCTCTATTAAAAATTTTCAAATTGATATTCTCGAATGTCGCATTCTAAAATTTTTAGTAGAATTTACATTGAGTGGTTTCAGCTGAGGATGAAAGGGAGGATCGGTATTTAGTGCAATATGCCCGTAGACACCGCACATCTTCAGCTCTCAGGGCCCACTTTTAAGGTACGTTTCACCATGTTATATCGACACCTACTACTTGCTAGAAGACCATTACGGGTCCCCACTCTACTTCCAAGGCATCGTGCTGCCCATCTCCAGTGGGCGCGAGAGCATAGGGGTTGGCTTTTACGCCAGTTACGGTGGGTCTTATTTACTGACTAAACCAGAATTGGGCTGGTTACTGATGACAATCGACAAAGAGTCTGGAGAACCAGGTCGTCAACAGCGACTCCATTTTCCCCGTGAAGTTGCTCCGTATGAAGGGAGTATCGTAATGTTTTGGGGTGGAATAATGTTCAACCGCCGCACCCCATTAATTCGCATGCCACAGAATATGACCAGTCAAATTTACATCGAACAAGTTATTACGTCCATTATCTACCCCCTACGTAATGAATTAGGTGAAAATTTTGTGTTTATGGACGACAACCCCAGTAAACACACATACGTTATTTAAACGTATTGTCAACGTACCATTGGTTGATAATTCGTGTTACGTTACAAAATCAACCATTATTTTATGGTTAGAAAAATAACGGTCTAACATAACGTTTAAAATACGTACTTTTTTAACAAAAAATGTTGGCAAACCTTTTGTAACGTTAAATGAACCTTATTTAAAATATTTAAATAAAACTTATTTATTTAAACCTTATAAAACGTCTGTGTCAACTGATTAATATATTGACATTGAACAAAAACGTGTTTGTAACGTTTTAGAGTAAGAGACATAAGTAATGTTTAGAAAACGTATCATAAACGTTTTGCAATTAATAAATATTTCGGAACGATACCAATCCAAAGTAAATTTTATACAATATAATTTAATAAAAAGATATTGCATTTAGAATATATAGGTACTTATATATACAAATAACTAGATAGTAATAATTATTTTTTAATAAACCTCACAAGTGTTAAAAAACAGCACAATTTAAACGTGTATTATACGTTATAATCATTTATTGAAATAAGCGAATTGCCGTTTTTTACACGTGTCAATTATAATGCCGTTAAACGTTCTATACGAATTTAATAATCTTATTGGTAGATAAAGATCACGTGTTACACACATACCATTTCGAGTTCTTTTTTGTAAAAGTTTGTCAGTTGTATATTCATCACTGTACGTACTTACTGTGATCCGTGAAATATTTCCCTATTTTATTTTGGTAAGTATACCTACTTCTGTAAGTATTTAATTTTATTTTATTAATATAAAGATATTAGGTTTTTTTTACATTACATGTTACAAATAATTATAAAATGAAATCTAAATTTATTCCACTATAACTTTTCCTACTTATGTTTCAAAATACTTACAAAGACGATGACAAAATTAGTAAAAGTAGGCGTGTGAATTTTGTACTCCTACATGCCTACGTTAAATTACTTTGTAAAATGGGTAACAATTATTATGACTTTGTAATTTTTTTACTATATACTAAAATTTAAGATACAGTGACATATTTCTAATCATGATTGGGAATGATTTAAACTTTTTTGTTTCCTTTCTTGACTATCTACTTCGTGGTCATATTAAATGTATATTAGGTTATTATTATTGTTATTATTAGTAGCATTATTATTATATTTATAACTATAATAGATTAAACTTATTAAAGTTTAAAGATTAAACTTGTTTAAAGTTTAGACTATCTTTAAATAATCTATATTATCCAATGTAAGTGAAGTTATTGATATGAAACTTGTTCAGACCTAATTTCATTGTTTTTAGGTTCCAATTAGTAGCATAAACAATATATTACTTTGGTATTTTTATATTTTGTTTGTATTATATACGTATTATTATTTATTTAAACTATTACTGATATTAAAACCAATTATTTATTGTTACCTACCTAAATTTGAAATTAATCAATAGGTATTGATATTTTGTAATACTCTTATTTATAGGTGTATAGTGAGTTCAAAATTCGAGTCACACTATTGGAATATCGATAATAATTATTAATAGGAACAAGATTAAATGAGAGAATATTTTGTAACTATTTTATTTATATTATATTAATTCCCTGATAATTATTTATTTAATACAGGGTGGTCCAGAATGTACCGTAAATACTAGATCATATGGCACGTTAAAAAATGAAGGTACTATTTTACATAAATTTTTGTTCAAAACTCAATAATAAGAGAGATATAACCCTGTAAGAGACGAAATAAAGATCATTTTTTTAAATGTCTTTCAAATACTTTTGAATAATTGGTTCATGGGGTGAGTATATGATATTAGGATAATTAATTTTTTGTTACCACTTATTCAATCACTTATGTTTAAGGGATACTTTTGGATAGTATTTTTTTAAATTTGAAATTATGTATTTCAAAATAATACTTATCATTCAAAACAACGCTTTAATCTTAAAGGGATGGAATACGTGGTAACATAAAATTAATTGTACTAAAACCTAAAAAAAGTAAATTCATTTATAAAAGTATTATAGTTAGTTAAGTGTTATAGATATTTAAAGAAGTGGTTTTTATTTTGCGGGTTTACAGGATTAAGTGTACCTGATTATTCAGTTTTTAAATATATATATATAAATATATATAATACCCTTATCTTTTAACGTACTATCTAATCTAGCATTTATGGTACATAACCCTGTACAATGCCGCCAGAAGGATTCAAAAACAACGTTGTAAAACACGTTAAAAAACACGTCTCTAAAACATCTTTTTGGACATTAAAATAACAAGGTTTAATTTACGTTAGTTAAAAACCTTAATAAAATGTCATTATTAAACGTAAAACATAAAGCTTATTAATACTAAAAATGATCCTTCCACATTTATTAATATTAAACGTTTGTACTATGGTTAGCAGAAACGTGTAAAACCGCGACATTTTTAAGTCGATTCTACGTAAAAAAGCCACGCCTTTATCAAACGTTGTATGGGCATTATAAACGTTTTTCTAACGTATATGTGTTTACTGGGTCGGGCAAGAAAGGTTCAAGACACTCGAAGCAGGACATTTCAATAGATTAGATTGACATGAATCCTATTGAAAACATGTAGGATTTAGTTGATAGAGCCTTTCATAATCATATTCCTCCACCTCAGACTGCAGATAGCGACAGAAGAGGAATGGAACAATATTCCGCATTATCTCAATGCACAGACGTGTTAATATGCTATTGGAACGTGGTGAAGGTCATACTGACTATTAGTTAATTAGAGAACTTGCTTGGTTACTTCTTTTTGATTTAATAAATTTTGTGAAAAATGTCACACATTTGCTGGTTTTTAATTTTCTAAGTACTCGGTTTATCGAGCATATTCTTTTCACAAAAAAAAATATTCAGAAAGAATATACTTTTATAAATGTGTTTGGTTTTTCTGACAAAAAGATTTCTTTAACAAGAATGAAGGGGCGCCCAAGATTTTTGACGTTGTGTGTAATTCTGCCAGATAATTGTGTGTCAAATTTAAACAAAAACTGATATGCAGCATACACAAGATCCAAAACTCACATCCACCTGTCACGTTTGAACTACTGACCTTTTGCTGCTCACAATTTAACTTTAAAGGTAAATACCGCCCACACTTCATCAAATTACATGATCCGGCAGTTTTTTCGGTAAAACAAAACAGCAACGTTTTGCTCGTGAAAATCTGCTACGACCAACTCCTTATTCGACTTAAAATATTATTCAAAGCGGCTTTTTTGCGTTCCTTTTAATTAAAAAAGTGATTAAGTCGCAGTAAGAGTTTCTTCGTTAAAGGATTTTTATCAAAAAGAAGTTGTCTCGTGTACTAATTAGCCTTTTTCAGCTGCAAACAAGTCTTGGCGGACCTCGATCCCTGCCGAAAGGGCATTTAAATGGTAATTTTTAAATTAAATATTCACATTTCTATTACAAGGGGTTTACAGGATTAATTTTTAAATTGGTTCTGGAATTGGAAAGCTAAATACGGGTTTTATTTGGACGCCGAATTCGGGTATGGTTGCTTACACAACAAGTTTTTATTCTGACCAGTAATCGTGCGCGTTAGAAGGATATAACGCTACTGCAGTTATTTTTAATAAACTGAAATTAAAATTCATTTTTTTAACCACAATAGCATTATGTAACTGTACAGGATGATTGGGGGAGGGGTGCCTCCAAGATTCGAAAGGGGCAAAAGTGAAGAAAAAAGCCTAATAAACATATTGTCCAGTATCAACGGTTACTGAGATAGCAATGAAAATATTTTTACCCGAGTTAATTATTGTAATGCATCAGTAGAGAAGTGTTTATTCTGTAGGTATTACAAATTATGACAGTGAGTAAAGATGTAATAAACCGAAATTAATGAATTAAATATTCAAATATACCATCGTCCGCTTCGATGCATGCATCAGCTCGTTTGTGCATTGCACGGATAGCTCGTTGATGTGCACGGTGATTTTCTCTTATGAGTGTTGCACAACTGACAATCCGATCGAATAGCGCCTCTCTTGTGTTCAGTTTTGTTGTTATATTAATGATTTAAACTATCCCAAAGACAGTGATCAAGGGGATTTAAATCTGGTGACCTTAGTGGCCAATTTTGGAAACCACCTCGGCCAATCCAGCATTGTGGAAAGCGATGGTTAAGATGATTGATCACAACACGACTAAAATGGGCAGGAGCGCCATCATGTTGAAAGTACATGTTTTGCCTAATATCCAATGGAATATCGTCCAGTAGATCTGTCAAATTATTTTTTTAAAATTCTACGTATCTCCAGCAGGACGACCATCTAGCACAACTGAGCAAAGTAATTGATTATTAATCATACCATACCACATATAATGCGGAACCTATGTTACCTCAAAGTTACTTTCCACGTAGCGTGCGGATTTTCATCTGACCAACGATGTTTATTGTGACTGTGATTTACTCCATCACGAGTGAATTGACCCTCATCAGTGAAAAAAATGTATTTGTAAAACGTATGGTTTACTTCTTCTCACACTGGCAAACATTCGAGTTTCACGTGCATTGTTGAAGACTGTCTGGAATACATTTCTATCTGGCACTCTTCTATTCGGGGACTGACTTCGATATACAGCATCTACACGATTAGCGTTACCGTTGCAATATCCATAAATAAAAATAATATCAGCATATTCTCGATGACTGAATGTGGCAGGCATTACGAAATTATGTGTGTACAATACCGACTAAACGAACGTACATGTAAAAATAAATGCGGCAATTATAAAATAAGCGTTTAAACCACAAACTTCAAAATAAATGTGACAATTAGTAATCGCTAATGTGAATTTGGTTTAGAATGCATGGCCTACTCGAAATAACATATCAAATATAACAGCTTTCGCAAAAAATAGCAATAACAATATTTTCATTGCTATCTAAGTAACCGTTGATATTCGACCACATATTTATTAGGCTTTTTGTTCACTTTTGCCCCTTAAACACCCTTTTTGAATATTACCTCCCCCCTCCAATCACCCTGTATATACTTGAATATAGTTTTAAATTTTAAGTATATTATATTTAAAAACATATTAGATTATTTTATAGTGTTATATGCTATCACACTTTCAACATTTTTACAAATAAAATGTGTAAAATTTTACACTACATTATTTTACTACTTTCAAAATAGTAGCGACAATTTTTTAAAAAGGTGCTACAAATTTTATTGCACAGTTGTGCATCAACTAAAAGATTTCTCTAGGTGCAGAAGTTTACTTTCTGGTGAATTTTGTTCAAACACCTGAATAAACCGCTCGCTATGTGTAATTGACTTCCTTAACCTGAAGTCGGTGGATATTCTGGTTGGTTGGCGACTTGGCACTTCGGCAGCTGGAAGGACCGCTCTAACCGGGGGTCCGGAGCTAATTTTAGCCCTTCCATTGTGTTACCGGCGACTCCGCCATTTTGTGTTGATTTAGGATGGCTGTTTTCCGGCCGCATCTGTCTAATTAATCTTAATTAACGGATCGGATCCTGCGAAATTGTTCCGCGGAAATCAAATTTAATCATACGGCGGGCGGTAGTGTTTGCTAAAGCTACCCCCCCTCCCCCCCTACTCTCCCGAAAAAGTACCTACGTGTAACGTATATTTGTTTTAAAACACCCTCGAAGCTCGTCGAGGGGTACGAAAGGTGAAATTGCGGGTGACCACTGGGAAGAATAAACATAGGAATATGATGGAAAACGATTAAATCTAAAAGGCTAACCAGTTGAAATTTGTACCTATATTTACGTAAATTATGTTTGGCAACACCGCAGGGTGTCGAATTTGTAAGGTCACTTTAATGCATTGATAAAAATGGGTGGAAATTTTGTGAAATGTTTTGTTTTGCTCTTTTCACATAATATTTACTGGAAAATTTTAATTTACATTATATATTAAGGAATAATAAAGGAATAATCAAATATATATGTATTTTTACGTAATAAAATTCGAAAATTTCAAAAATTGTATGGTAATGCAATGTAGTACAATGAAACTATTTACTTTTACTTAATTTATTATGACATTTTACAGAATGTTTCATGTCATATCTATTGCACATGCGTAGAGGCACATCCACTTAACCTCTAGCCTAACACGTTTTAGTTGTATGTACATTTGCAGCTTGTGACAATTTAAATATTATACAATTAATAAATATCATAGAAACTAAAACAGTACGTTTTTTAGATGTTTACATCAAAATTACGCCATTAGATGTGTCACACCATACAACATTCATTTCAAACAACATATTTATTTTTATGACAGTAAAAATAGTTATTGCTTGCAACAGACATTAACACTGTAACTAAAATTCGAACTAAAAATTTTTATTTTCACACAGATATACGTGTATCTATAAGTATTTGCAAAAAAAGAAATATATACTAATGTGTCAAGAATAATTATGTTGTATTTTCAGCGAAAATATTCAACATATTTTCAAATACGAATGAAATACCTACATTGCAATACATTTTTAGATGATGGGTGAACAGTACACTTTTAGAGAGGGAATGGATAGACAAATTGCGCTAAAAAAATCGTCATACTTTTTCATTATTTTAATTAATTAGTCTATGTATTTTCATGTTTTTCTTTCTTGTGTATATCTGACTTGCTACAATTGTACCTTATACAAAAAGTAGTCAAAAAAATGTATCTATCTATACAGGGTGTCCCGAAATTAGCGCTCAATATTTCTGCCATGTATTATACATGTGAAAATACGTCAAAAAGTTCCTATAAACATGACCCGAAAAATGTTTCATAAGGGGGCTAGAACCGCCCAAAATTGGAATCTTGAATGGTTTTTTCAGAATATCTTTCGATCTATTCAAAATAACATCACTTGCTGGGTAGCATACATGTCGCATGCTACAAAGTTTTCTGTTCTTACAACTTGAAATTGCTCAGAGGCGTCACATGCTGAGGGGGTACAAGGTAAATATTGCCCCACTTTTTTATTTTTGGGTAGTTTTGGGTCTTGTTGAGATCAAATTATAAAATTTCATAGTTTTCTACACAAAAAAGGTACTCTTGTTCGATCTCGACAGGATGCGCCGTTTTCGAGCAAAATCGATTTAAAGAAAACATTGATCTCAATTTTATCTGTACCTTGTATAGCGTGCCAAGCATTAATACCAAGGAACCTATTTTTACACGGAATGGAACGTATAACGTTCATAATGCTCATGTTTGAGAATTTAAATATCCACATGAGATTCAACGAGATCATTTCCAACAACGCTTTTCCTTAAACGTTTGGGCAGGTATTGTCGACGATCGCTTGATTGGATCATTCATATTATCAAATCGAATGGATGTCAAGAGATTAACAGGTTAAATTGTTTTTTTTTTTATTTTGCTTGATAATTTTAGTCATGAAATGCTATCCTGGATTTTCTTTACCTATTTAAAAACTTCCTGTTTTGCTCTTACATATAGAGATTAAAACTTGTACTCCTTTATCAATATATCGAATATCCCTCTCAGATTGCGCTGTTACAAATTTATTTCTTATACAGTCAAATCTTTTCCACGTTTACTAAAAACGTTTATTTATCGAAAAGCTTTGAAATGTAATCGAAATATTTAAATCTGTTTCGAGACCTGCAAAATAAGTTTTTTTAGCAAACTCCGATGTAATTAAATTAATCAAGCTATTAATTATGCAGTATGATTATTTTTTAAATTTTAATTATGAAATATGATCGTAGACTTGCGCCTTCTCCAATATATCGAATATTCCTCTCAAATTGCGCTGTTACAAATTTATTTCTTACACAGTCGAGTCTTCCATGATTACTAAAAATGTTTATTTTACTTCGAAAAGCTTTGAAACGTAATCGAAATATTTAACTGTGTTTCGAGACTTGCAAAATTAGTTTTTTGTATCAAACTCTGATGTAATTAAATTAATCAAGCTATTAATTATGCAAGCTCCACAAAAGCGTTTAATTTTATATTACTGCTACACTGATTAAGCTAATAAAAAAGGATTTGGGTTTTATTATCTCGGTACGCTTTAATTACATTTTACACTGCCTCTGAGCACTCTATTTAATTGAGATATTTTTACATCAACGACATGATGTAAAACGTTCTCATATTCTGTGTATGTGGTCAGAATAGTTTGTTGAATCAGCAGCATTATGGAATTTTGATGTTAAGCTATCTTGTGGACCGATAAGGAAATTGGAAATAACATGAATAATCACTTTAAATTTAAAAATTATTTTAATATGTACATATTTTTTATTTCGTTCATATACAGAATATGGCGGCTTTAATGTACAGTGGGAATATTCGAAATTGAAAAGTCTTAGGTATATCACGTACGTTTTGTCAATAACATTGAACTACAGTTTTATAGTGGAAAATAAATCCTATACGGCCCTGGCCAAAATATCACCGTTTGGCAGATATAGCATTGTTGTCAAATGGTATAATTTTACGGAAATTTGTAAAAGGAACGAATATAGAGATAATTATAATTATGGATGAATGTTCAGCCTCCTTTCTCTTCTCTAAATATTTTTCATTACGCGCCTACTAAAAAAAGTAAAATATCTAAAAAGTTGAGCTTTAAATTTTAAAGAATGTCAAGAGATAAAATTTTACCAATCAAATTTGCTATTGATGAACGTTTCAAAAGAGAAAGAGACAGAAGCCCCCCAATTATAGGGTTCTAAACATTTGTGTTCAAGATTTTTTCCAAAAACGCACTAAAAGCAATAAAATAAAAAATATGTGTACTACTTTTCAAATTGTTACAATTAAGGTTATTAATTAGAAACTTTTATTTTTAATTTTTGAAAATCTTTGATACTTTTTATCTGGAGATGCTTAACAGTTAACTATAACGAAGTACAATAATTTTAACCGCGTGCTCAGGGAGTCCTTAAGGACAATAACAAAATTATTCCAGAATTTTAGCTCGATATTTAAAAAATGGGGCAAAACCCTCGGCGCCTATGATAAATATCGACTGAGATGGCTTAGATCCATAGATAAGCAACAATATCTACTACTATGCGGTCGTTTTTTTTGCAGCGTTTCTAAATGCTGCTACATTGACACTTGCAATATCTTCTGTTTTAATGGCTTACTTAGGTTTTTATTGAAGATTATTTGTTAGAAAAATTAAGAATTTGTGCCTTATTAAAAAAATTATTATTTCTCCCTTTCTCCATCTTAGAATAGGACGCCTCTGACTATAATCAAAGATGGCTACGTCTAAAGACTCACTTTATAGGTGAGGATATATTCACCACCAGAGTTTCAAAGTATTCGGATATCAGGTGAGCGAGAGACCAGGGTGGTTCCGTGCAAAGTGGGACACATTGTATAAGTATAATTAATTTAGACTTTTTTCCGTGGAAATAACGAGGGTAATCATTCCGCTCCCCTGCATTTCATTTGAAATTTCAGATATATTTTTTGCCCTCCATCGTACCGCTATAATATTTTTCGTCGGACGAACTTAATTAAAGGACGCGTCCTGCCCGAGGTGTATAGAACGGGCATAGCCACGAATTCCCGCGCAGCTGACGGGAAGGTAATAAAAACTTTCAAACTCCACGCTTATACGGGAATTTTAATGTAGTTTTATTACGTGTCGTCTTGGGAGCCTGCATTTTGCTGGCATTCTTGCCCGTACATATGTACCCAAGGGATTAGATTTCCGTACGAAATTCCGATAAGTTCCTAGATAGGTACAAAAATCGCTTTATAGGCCCTATTAGGTGAAGTTTGAAAATTGACAATGAATAGGCGGGGTGCCGAAGTGGAACATTGTGACAACCGTCACAAAGCTATGACATTTTTTGATCAGGAGGAGAAAAAAATGGTATCTTAGCAACAAAAGTATTCACTTTTAATCCTAAAAGCTAGATTAAAAATGTTAATCAAGTTTTAATTCATAGAAGTTTGTTCAACAATATTTACAACAATTTTTGCATTGATATGAAATACACAATTTCAACAAGTATTAACCCTTTATTGCATGATTTTTTATTTTTAAGTAAAAAAAATAGGCAATGTGTAAAATGACACACAAATTTATGAAAAATCTGAATTATGAATTTAAAAAATCTTGTTTCAGTTTTAACAAAAAAAATTTACAAAAAATAAAATGTACCAAATATGACGCAGCATGCAACAAATACAACAAAAATATTCTTATGCAGATAGAAGCGTATACAAGAAAATCAGTCTTATTCGGAATGAAAACGCGCAAAGCAATTCCTATCTTTATTTAAACATAGGGGAACCTAACATTTGGTACAATATATGTATGATTGGGAGTGGCAGTCAGGAAATTTACATCTATTTCTCTCATTTTCTTTCCATTCGGGTAGATGATCCAGTCCGTCCCGTCGTACTTCCATTTGGGGAATGTCAGCAGTGGCACCACGTTTCCTTCTTCGTGTAAAGGCCTCTTCTAGGTTAGTATTAGGCCTTCCCCTTTTTCGTATATAGTTTGGCTTCCCAGCTTTACATAATTCATCAGCAATGGCTATTTTAAAATCTGCTAAAGGCAAATAAGCATTAGTTTGTCGTCTCCATAGTAGCCAGCTGTTAACAGCACACATATCTAGCATATGGAAAAATATCCGAAGGTACCACTTCTTGGATCGTATGTGAATACGATAAAATCCAAGCATAGCATCTAACAAATCCACACCTCCCATATATTCATTGTATTTTAGAATGCTTTGCGGACAAACTATCGTTTTGTGACATTTTTCGCTTCTAAAAAATCTTTGCTTTATTCCAGTTGGTTGCGAATACATAAGTTGACAAAGTAGATACTACTTTATTGTCATACCAACAGACAATACTCATTTTGACACCATCCTTGACAGCTGTTTTCTCTTGCAAAGCTCATCTTCCTTGCTTCTTCAACTCCTTTTCTGGTAACATTTGACAGCCCGGAACACGGTTTAGACGTACAGTACCTAAAGGAAGGATACCGTTTTATCTAAATATATCATCAAGAAAACGCTTGTAAACCAGTTGTCAAAGAAAATTTTATGGTTTACATGTTTTGGTAGTATTTGGGCTAATTTTACTACAACATTACTACTCGTTTCAAGATCAGGAGCACCTTCAGACACGCTATTACTTTGAGAGCCAGCAAAAACGTAAAAATTGTAACTGAAACCTGAGATTCCGCTCAGAACAAATACTTTATAGCCCCACTTGTGGGGTTTCTTTGGGTTGTATTGTCTAATAGTTGAACGGGATTTAGTGGGGATGATTTGCTCGTCTACGGCAATATTTTCTTCCACTGGAATCAAACTTAGTCTCTCTTGAATACTTTTTAGCAGTGGAGCTATCTTGAATAATGTATCATGGCCATCTTTACCCCGAGGTATGAAATTGTCATTATTATTGAAATGAAGAAAACGTTAGATCTCTTCCCATCTATTGCATGTCATCACAGAAGATACCATAGGATGCCCTAGATATGGTGACCAATAATGTCTCACTTGTGGCAAACGAATAATCGACATGTAGATGCATATGCCAATAAACTGTTCTATATCATTTTCTGAAATATTCACAGGTCGATCTATACGTTTCTGAGAACAATACAAATTTGATTGGTAAGTTATTTCAGATATTATTTCTTTTGTAAAAAGAAACTTGAAGAATTGGTATGGGGTCTCTAAATCTTGAATATCTCGTGGCATTTCCTGCACTCCGGAAAATTTTATTTCATCTGGATCTTTTATTAGTTTTCCAGTTGTCCACTTGCCTGGGTTTAGTTTCTCTGCTAATTCACTCAGACGAGTATCACTATCGTCATCATCAGATTCGATATCTGTTTGAGATATTGTTTCATCCTCATCTTGATTGATGTCTTGTGGTTCATCTTCATCGTCAGTTTCGGAAACCAGAATACGACCTGGCGCCTGGTCTTCATCATCCGATAAGTCAGGATCGTCACTTTCATTGTCAGTCGGAATATCTCGAACATGGTTAGTATGACCATAAAAGAATTTTGGATCCATCTAAAACAAATAATATTATTTATCATGATATTGTTCCTTAAGCACATGGTGTACCATCGAAAAATTAAACGCATGGTGTATCATATGTGACTCAAAGTAATAATTGTACATAACTCCTCCAAAAAAAAACAATAATTGTATAAAACTTACCACTGGGCGAATGACCAGTGAGTGCACCACACGATGATATTTTTTTTATCCGGTTAAATCTTTTATCACATGGAGGGGATTTTGTATGCGTGCGTACACATCCCGGTCCCAAATATGATAATTCATGCAGTTCTGGATTTGGTTAATTTTAAAACTTGTAAAAATAGTTTTTGTGGTTTGTGTGATATATGACACAGTATGCAATAAAGGGTTAAAATTAAATAAACCACTGAAACTGCCACTACTTTCATTCTTGAAGAAATTGTCAAAGCAGTCCAACATGTTTTCATTAATGGTTATATTATTTGCAGATGTTGTGAAATCAGAACATGACAACGATGCTTGCTTTATAATTACCATTATCAACTTCCAGTATTCTTTTCGCAATGTTTTCTTTATTTGAAAGTGAGTCTTCAATGTAGCCTTCCGCTACAGTGCTGATGTCCATCCTCCTTGTCTTTTAAGACAAGTGAGTGCAGTTGTCCAGCTTCAAAAAATTTGCCACTTCTTGCAAGACGGCACTAATTTTATGAATACCGACCACCATTCGATGACACTTTCCACTAACACATCTGAGGTGGATGTAAAGTACATATTTTCAATAAAAACTTAATTAATTGTCTCCCAGCACAGTAAAATAACGTGGTCTCTTGGTTTTGGTATTGGAAATTTTTATAATTAAAGCGGATATCACATTTACAACATTATCAATTATTAAATTGACTAATTCATATAAGAATGGTATGAACCTGTAACCTCTAATATTAGGACGACCTATAAAAAAGCTTTTTAAAAATTTTGTTTTTATTTTTAAAAGCGTTTACCTTTATCATCAAATATAAATTATCAGATGCACTATCCAAAAAGCAATCAACTTGCTCCTTTGTAAATACTCATTTTGTCTCTTGAGACAAGCACATAACTTTGAATATTTGCTTATATCAATTTGCTTCTTTAATCCAACGTTGACCGCGACATTGAATATCGTGACCAAAGCGTTGACGGCTCCATTTTATTTGCTAAGTTTGAAAAATACACAATCAATACATCTTTTGAATACAACTTAATGTTTTTTTCTTTGCCTCAATCCGTAAAACGTTGGTAGACACATTCATAAATTTCTCGAGATTTCTTTAGGGGAAGATTCAAAGAAACCTCTTTCGCACACTCCAGTATCTCCGCAGGTACATCTAAATCTTCATTGGATTCCATTTTTTCAGCAAATTAAACCACAAACAATCACAAATGAACTCAATTAGCAATATCGCGACTAATGTTTGACAAAGTAGCCATGTCTGCATCTATATATCCTACTTATCTACTTAGCTTTATTATGCAAATTTGGTTTGAATATTTTTTAAGCACAAATTAATTTCAGTTGGGTAAAAAATACAATGTTTTATTCGGATTAAAAGGGTCTTTATTGTCTCGCAATTTTGCATCTAACCACACACCACAAAAGTTACACTTTTAATCCTAATATACAGTATGCGCCAAAAGTATGGAATAAATTCAATAGAAACGAAACAATTATTTTTTGGGAAAAACCCTCGCACAGGTGGATTTTTAATTTAAAACATACATATTTTAGCGTAAAATGCGATTTTCAAATGTCATTTGTTTTCGAGTAATGACGTCATCGATTTTTTTTTAAATGGCAACACCATATTTTTTTCCTTGATTCTGAAAGATCGTTTAATTCTCTATCAGACAGTACTAAAATTTTGCCCTCTTACATAGGAAAGTTTTCGAGTAAATGACGATTGAATGTTAGAAAACGTAAATCAATTAAAATAAAGAAAAAACGTTAAAGTTCGAATTCCATAGTTCTTTTATGGATCACGTAGGTGAAAATCTTTGCAAAGTGTCATTGTCACACCGACTTTCTAATAAGTATTGTAAGCGACATAGACATTATTATTCAATTTAAAGTATTATGGCACATTTAACTGTTACTCAAAGAATTTAAATTTTAATTCTTATCGGATGCGGGAATATGACTAGAACTCAGCAGGAAGTTTGCGATTTATTTAATGAAACATATCCAGATCGCCCTATCAGCCAATCAACAGTCAGTAAGGTAGAGTCTAAATTTAGAGAAACTGGCAATGTTGTAAATATTCCAAAACCTGGACGTCCAAGCATTAATGAAAATCAAAAACAGAACATTTTGATAAGTATGGTGGATAATCCTCATAATTCTTCACGATTGGTTGCATTAATTAATGACACTAGTCAGAGCACAGTGCTACGTATCTTGAGGAAGGAAAAATATCATCCCTACAAAATTCAACTTGTGCAGGAACTCAATGAAGATGATCCCGATCGCCGCTTACACTTATGCGAAATTCTAATGGATTTATGTCAAGCAAATAGAAATTTACACCGGCAAATACTTTTTTCAGATGAGACCACATTTTGTCTGAATGGTACAGTAAACCGTCAAACTTGCAGATATTGAAGTCGAGAAAATCCTCAGAGGCACATACCCATCACCCTCAGAAATTAAATGTGTGGGCTGGAATAGTTGACGACAGAATAGTAGGGCCTTTCTTCTTTGAAGAAACCCTAGGACAAAGATATTTAGAGTTTCTAGAAAATGACCTTGTTCCAGCCCTTGCAGTAATTTTTCCCAACGATAATGACTCTGACATTCTTGAAGATACCATATGGTTTCAGCAAGACGGTGCACCTCCACACTATGCGCGCCCTGTACGAGATTTTTTGGACAACTGTTTTCCTGGGAGGTGGATCGGCAGACGCGGACCGATAGAATGGCCTGCAAGATCGCCAGATCTTACACCTCTTGACTATTTTTTATGGGGATACTTGAAGTCAAAAGTGTACATTAATAAACCACGTAATTTAGAAGAATTTCAAAATCGCATTCGGGACAAAATACGCAGAGTTACCCCAGATATCATTCATAATGTGCAAGAAGAATTTCTTCACAGACTTGCGCATTGTCAAGAAGTTGGTGGATGGCAATTCGAACATTTAATTTAAGTATAAAATTTAATCAATTGTATTTTATTTTACGTACCTCAGAATTGTTACTTTTTTATGGATAAAATTTACGTTTTCTATCATTCAATCGTCATTTACTCAAAAACTTTCCTATGTAAGAGGGCAAAAATTTAGTACTGTCTGATAGAGAATTAAACGATCTTTCAGAATCAAGGAAAAAAATATGGTGTTGACATTTAAAAAAAATCGATGACGTCATTACTCGAAAACAAATGACATTTGAAAATCGCATTTTACGCTAAAATATGTATTTTTTAAATTAAAAACCGACCTGTTCGAGGATTTTTCCCAAAAAATAATTGTTTCGTTTTTATTGAATTTATTCCATACTTTTGGCGCATACTGTATAACAATATCTACTACATACTACTCTCTTTTAACATTGACACCAACAGATACAAATTTATGGAAAAATAATTGCACGAATGAGAGCAACTCTATTAAACCGTTTTCTTAAAATTAGGTGAAAAGTTACAGATACAAATGCAGAATATTGAGAAAGTTTGGAAAAAGTAAGAGAATTATGGTATGTTGATGCTTTTTTGGAAATAAATATTTATAAAGAATGCGATTTTATTTGACATATACCCTGTATAGTATAGTATTAATATTTCAAATAATTTTGAACTTGTTATAAAATCTCACAAATTTAAATTTTACAAGTCTTTAAAGAGACCGTCCAAATTTCAGCCGTTATTTGCCATGCCCTTTAAAAGGGGCCCTATCTCTTAACTATAAACCTTTCCTCGTTTTTATTGTTTATTTTGGGGACAAGTCCACCCCCGTCATCCCCCATTTTCGAGTTTTATTACCCGGATAAAGTGTATCTCATGAAATATAAAGTTAGCTATATTAACTAGGTTATAAAAATTTGATCAAGTTTTTATAACGCGTCCCAACATTAAACTCTCATATTACTGACGACACCGGAGTCTTATATATCTTTGCAGGGTTTATTAAACGAATTTATAAATTTATTTGGGGCGCGGGATATGCCGGATTATTCTTTGTAAAGTTTTGATGAAAAATCACCTTCGTCGAGAAAGGTACCTTTCTGCACTGAAAAAACAGAATGCTTATACAATAATTGAAGACCTTAGAGCAACAACGGTACTTGCCACAAAACTGAGTTATTGAGAAAACCAACTTTAAAAATATTAACTAAATCCTGAAATACCGAGAAATGGAATGAAAATATTGTAACTTACTATTTGAAAATTTACAACCGTTCTTCGAAGAATGATGGAAAAAAGCATTTAGAATAAATATGTTTTTTTATTTTAAAAATGTATTTATTAGAAAAATGTGGCTTATACCTTTATTACATTAAAACAATTTTAGAAATAACAAATCGTAACGTATATTGTTATAGTTCATAACAATAAGTAAGCAGTAAACATTTAAAAATAAACAGAAACTTTTAATTGGAGAAAATAACATTTTCATACTTAGATCTAAAGTTAAAAACATTTTCAGCTACAGTTACAGGACGGTTCTATTTCCCGCTCAGGTATTTGTTTTTGTCGTTTATTTATATAGTTGTGACCCAAATTCCGTTTAATTTTTCTTTTATTTCTGGTTTGCCTTTCAAGGTTTGCAGTGCGCCATCTTGAAGGAGAAGTTTTGTCAGGTGTGGGGAGAGAACCTCTTTTATTTAGAGAGTGTCTCTCCATGACTTCAGAGAAATTATTTTCCTAAAAAAGAGAAACAGTCTTGAATTATAGCAATATCAAGTTATTCGTCATATTTACAACATTTTCATATTAAATTAAATGCATATCAAATATTTAGTTGTCGTTATTTTCTTATACCACCATTATACCCTTTGCAATTTTTTAAATGCATAAAGGGGATAAGCCACAATAAGATATCATTCTTAATATTAATATACAAAATGGAGATGATATACAGGGTCGGAAAACGCTGATGGTCTATCTGAGTTTACATGAGAGCGACAAAGTAAAGTATAGAAATCCGTGCGATAGACAAGGATGACTATATTGACGACGTTTTAAAATCTAAATAGTCACCGCCCACTTCGTCATTCAACAAATAAAATCCGCTCCCACTTATATCACAGCGACCAATCGCCATCTTTGCCTTTCGTTTTCGCAAGAGATGTCGCTACTTGTGCAACTCCAACTCCGGTATTCTGATATTTTACCAGCGGTCGAAATTGTGGACAGTGACTAATCGCTAGCTTGTTGACCAGCGCGACGGGCAAAGCGTGCGGGGAGCAAGATTTCATAGGCGTACTAAATTTGAATGCGATCAGATATAAGAAATATATAAAAATGACAAAAATAGTTCCATTACATAACATCCACTATTTTTAGAGTAGAAACAGTGATATAACAGTTTTTACCAATTTCGAGGCGATAGATAATAAAAATTATAAGAATTATTTCAAAATTTAAAGTTTTTATCTTGTCAATTGCCTAAGGTCGAAAATAATAGAAAGTGACTAACTCACAACACAGATATGAGTACGGAAGGGTAAGGTGGTATGATTACCTAAGCGTGCCACTTGAGAAGAGTTAAAGCACACAAAATTATCAAAAATAAGTTGACGTCGGCTGAACCTAGCACATTAACAATTTACTTTAAATGTGTCCCGTTCTTATGGACGGCGATTGCCCACTACCACCCATTTACACCTACCTGTTGCGCACTCCGCAGATAACACACTTAAGCCTTGTCCTCATGGACGCGAAATTCACGGATTTTTGTACGAATTTTGCAACTTCTGCTTTAATTATTTATGGAGGAAAAATCTCCACTTTTCACAATTGCAATTTGCGATACTGTCAAACACTACAAATATTAATGCCCCTTTCATTATTATGCGGTGTTAATAAGTTTGTTTCGAACTTCTGATAATATACCATGGCAGTTACATGATGAAAATGGTAGAAAATGTTATAGGTAGTTGACAACATTTGTTACAAATAGAGATTTTTCCACCGTTAAATAAATCGCGCAAATATTTGCGAATTCCGCATTGCAAAGGACAAAAGAATACATACACACTATTTATTATTGGTTACTAGCACTGTCACTATAACGGTCACACATTAACACTTATTATATCGTACCGCTTTCCGTATGACCTTCATACGCCCATGTTTCGTCAAAATTTTATATATTCTTCGATCCAGATTCTTATTTTTTAATATTTATTTTAATTAGTTTCTTCGCCATATCACTATTTCGTCCTTTCTATCCGTATACTCTTTTCGATTTCATTTATACGGACTAAGTTTCATCTTGTAAGATATAGCAATAGAATTTTTATTTGGAAAACTCATTTTAAAAATACAATCTTCCTTCCGCGAGTTTCCATTACTTTCCGTTTCACAGTTGTACTTCTTTACCAGTTCGAGCATTAAATATCAACTTTGAGGAAGTGTGGTTTCAACAAGACGGTTGTCCCACTCATAACGCACGTCGAGTAACAGCATATTTAGAAACCACATTCTCTCAGTATCTTATTAGTACAAGAGGCACTATTCCATGGCCCCCCAGATCGCCAGATTTATCGCCCAACGACTTATTTCTCTGGGAGCATTTAAAATAGGCCATTTACGGACATTCACATGATAGGCCACGTAATTTAGTCAATTTACAGGCCCGAATTGAAGACGTCCTACATAATATTTCCCCTGAAATGCTAGAACACGTAAGAACCGAATTCTATGACAGATTAAGGTATTGCGAGGCACAAAGGGGGGGCATTTTTGAACAACTTATTAGTTAAACATCAACATTAATTTTTTTCTTTCGTTTTTACTGCAATAAGTTTTAAGTTTATTTATGTTTTAGAGTTTTAGTATTACTTTCTGCCAGAGCGGCTATTAAATAAATACAAAAGCGGAAAATAATTGCAATTATTTTCATACACCGTTAGGTGGTAGGTTTATGAAATAATTCTAAATGGTTAAAAGTACGTAAGAATTTGCTTTGTTTTAAGCAAATGCGTCCTACTCCCCACATAGAAACATCGGCACTGAAGCTGCCAGCTGCCTGAAGCCTGAAGCTGACAGTGGCCTGCCAAACCTTCCGGCCAATCGGATGCGCTCGGTTAGAAGTGGGAGCGACTGCTCAGATGTTATTCTAATTTATAAAACGTCGTCAATATAGTCATCCTTGTCTATCGCACGGATTTCTATACTTTACTTTGTCGCTCTCGTGTAAACTCAGATAGACCATCAGCGTTTTCCGACCCTGTATATATATTTTGAAGCATTATAGAACAGGTAATAGACAAATGTGATATTTTAGCATTAAAAGAAATGTAACAACATAGTTACTGAATATTAAAAAAGTAAATGTGAGCCACAATAATTTTACTTAAGGGCGCCGTATTCTTGAAATAGTGTTTTCTATAAATACAAGTAATTTTAGACATTTAAGAACTGAATAATATAGAGGTTAGCAAATAACAACAATGTTATCTCATGTCACTGGCGAATATTCAAAGGTACCGAAGTAAAATCAATATATAACTTCAGAAAGCGATCTATCCAGCAAATTTGTAGGTACTGAAATCTTTCGAAATACGTATTTTTTTTTAATGCAACTATATACGTAAACATTGTTATAACATAAACTTACATAGTTCTGCATATAAGATTGTTCGCTTTTGTTTATAAGTATGTGAAAATAATTGTTAAAATGTTAGGTTATTTCGCTAAATAATGTGTGTGTCATATAAATGCATTTTAAAATTTATTATATTATTTGAAGAGAGTTTAAATAGTAAAAGTGGATAAACAAAACATCAGTAATTTTATTTTTAATTCTACTTGTTTTATTTTTCAAGATTTCAGTACCTAAAAAACATTACAAATTTGATCATTTTACGAAGAGAAATACGGCCACCTTAACAAGGGGATAAGCCACATATTTTAATTACTCACCTGCCCATCATCACAAGAAGATGTTTCACTCTCACTATCACTTTGTACATAATCTTTATCTCGTACATTATCATCAGACCCAAAATCTGAGTTATGACCACTTTCAGATCCTTCATAATAAGATGTATCTTGTCGAGCTGTCATACTGCCTGATGCCCTCATGATGTAAATAACGTGGCTTGTACCGTTTTTACACTTAAAATAGTTGTTTTTATTTTAAAAGCAACAAAGGTTTCAGTAGGTTATGGGGCTATCTGTGTGACAGTAGCAATAGCTTCTATTTCTTAGGTAAGTAGGCGCCCACTAATGCGAAAAATGCATATAACTCATTTTTTAGAAGATTGTGGCTAGTACCGTTATTGCCCTAAGGTCTTCAATTGTAGATCTGTGTACTACAATTTGTTGCGATAACAGCTTCAAATACAATTTGTGAAAATCGCACTTTTTATGTCGCACCTACACACACTACTGTAGTAAATAATATTACAAATGTCTCTGTAGTTTTGGTGATGATGACTACAAGAATTATTTTATTAATACAATCTATAAATATTGCTATTTTACACTATACATTTTACAATAAAAAGTTTTATAGTTATATTAAATTGTATAATAACCCAATTACTACAATACGTTTGCATTTACCATAGCAACAAAGTTATATGGTTTTCAACATTTGTAGTTTATTCTAGTACAAAATTGTAAACACAAATTTGTACTGTTTCAATAGCATTTCTTTCAGTGTGTCTTATATTTTATACTGTGTATTGAGAAATCAATGATTTATAAAAATATTTTAAAATCTTTACGTTTTTCAAGAGACGGAGCTGGTCTGATTATTATCGAATCGCATTCTGTAGTAAAAATGAAACTTTTAATGGAGATCATATTTATTTATACGGAGGGTACTTTAAACCTATATCTATATTCAAAAATGCCTCCCTAAAAAGATTCAAGGTGTTAAAGTTCAACCGTCTCTAAAATGAAGAGTTTTAAGAAAAGAAAAAGTGGAGGGAACAAATAGTCCCTTTCCCCGCTTCTATGTTTGAAAAGTTTTAATTTAACACTCTATATCTTTTAAGGGAGATATTTTTGTATACCGGGTGTCCCGAAATAAATGCAACAAAATTTGGTCAGAAATTCTTAAGAGAAATTTAAGGGACCCGTATTTTTTTACTTTTGATAAGTGCGGCTCCCTCTCGGAGATATAGCCCCCTGAAACAAGCCCCTAAAAATTTAATTTTTTTTATATCAGAGCTATATCGCACAAGAACCACCAAATTTGGTACACAGGGATTTTATGACATGTAGAATGCGATGCGAAGCTTTTTGGCAAGGGGCCCCCACAAGACACTTTTTCGGGGGCCCTCTTGCCTTTGGGGCCACCGAACATTAGTTGCATATTTAATTTTTAAAAAAATAAGTTGCCTCTTAGAAACTCCAGGGAATTTAAAAACTTTTTTGTCTCTTTAATTTAAAGAAATCACAAGTTAAACATTAACAATTAATAAGAAAATGTGAATATCAAAATAAGGTACAATAAACTTGGAAATTAATAACAAAATTAATGGTACTTCATGATTAAATAATTTAATTCTAAAAAGTTTGTTAAAATCACACTGGTCAGTTCCGTAAAACGTGTTCAAAGTGAGAACCGTTTTGTTCAACACAAGCCTGCAAACGTGACACGAAATTTTGACGTATTTTCGTGTGAATGTTGGGAATCTGTCTAATTTCTTCAGCCGCAGCAAGGATTCGTTCATGTAATTGTTCCCGGGTTGTAATTGGTACGGCATAGACGCGATCCTTCATGGCCCCCCAGAAAAAAAAGTCCATGGCATTTAGATCGGGAGAACGGGAGGGCCATGTTACATGAGGAGAATTGTTACCTATCCATCGCCCTTGGAAATTTTCATTCAGCCACTCAGTTACGAAGTGCTCCCGATGTGGTGGGGCACCATCGTGCATAAAGAACAAATTGCGTCTAATACCGAGAGGAACATGTTCCATAAGAGGCGGTAGTTCATGCTCCAAAAAATTAAGGTAACTTTCAGCATTTAATCGTGGAGGCAATAAATATGGACCGATGATGCAATCTCCGACAATTCCAGCCCAGCAATTAATTGAAAATTTTTCTTGCGAATGAGTCTGCCTTAAGACAAATGGATTTGCCATAGCCCAATAATGAAGATTGTGCAAATTTATTAGGCCATCTTTTGTAAAGCACGCCTCATCGGTAAAGAAAAAATTTCGTATAAATCCCGGATTTAAGTTGTAACGTTGAAGAGCCCATAAGCTAAAATGTCTTCTTTGTGGCAAATCTTCTACTTTAAGTTCCTGGGCCTTTTGAAAGTGAAAAGGTTTCAACAGTTGTCGTTTGATAAAGCGGTGTATTCTTGTTCTGGGAATCTCAAGTTGAGATGACGCGCGTTTTATGCTTATTTCGGGATTTTCTTCAATTAAATTTAAGATAATTTCTTCCTGTTCGGGAGTTAATAAATAACTTCTCCCTGAGTTAGGACTCAGGATCCTGTCTCCATTAGCTGCCGATGTACTCGTGCAAACATTGAATGGTATGGGAGTATGCGTGCAGGAAATCGCTCGGCGTACAATCTGCGTGCGAGACGTGAATTTCCACGAGCCTCCCCGTAAATTAGGTGCATTTGTACCCTTTCTTGGACAGAAAATCTCACCATTTTTTCGGGAACAATGATTACTGACAACTATTAATGGTAACAATTTGACACTGGTTAATGACAACTGTCACAGAATAAAATTGATTGTTTATTGCGAATGCCAGCCACCTACGATTAACACTTGAAAATTTCATATGAACCTCGATATGCATTCAATCACATTTTGCCATTTTTTCGAAAAACGCTGCGTTTTTCGAAAAAATTTTAAGAGACAAAAAGGTTTTTAAATTCCCTGGAGTTTCTAAGAGGCTACTTATTTTTTTAAAAATTAAATATGCAACTAATGTTCGGTGGCCCCAAAGGCAAGGGAGCCCCCGAAAAAGTGTCTTGTGGGGGCCCCTTGCCAAAAAGCTTATCAGCATCGCATTCTACATGTCATAAAATCCCTGTGTACCAAATTTGGTGGTTCTTGTGCGATATAGCTCTGAGATATAAAAAAAATTAAATTTTTAGGGGCTTGTTTCAGGGGGCTATATCTCCGAAAGGGGGCCGCACTTATCAAAAGTAAAAAATACGGGTCCCTTAAATTTCTCTTAAGAATTTCTGACCAAATTTTGTTGCATTTATTTTGGGACACCCTGTATAGGTAAGTAAAGTAAAATTGTCATATATTCCCGCCAAAAATACGCAACTAACGGGATGACCTGCTTTTTTGTTACACCCTGTAGAAAATGTGGAAAATCTCGCGGGTGCAGATAGAACATAAAAAAATAAGATGACAAGTTCCTATAAAAATTTTTCCTACAGGACACTATTTTAAGACTAGTGTTAGAACTAATCAGAATCCAACTAATTACGTTGCATTCCATATTAATGTTCCAGAAAATTCGCCTCACAGCATCCATAATCCAGGAGAATTAAGAGTTTTTGTCCGCACGCCGGACGTAGTTCCCTTTGTATCGCATTTCTCTGTGTGTCGGCCTTCAAAGCATTTTGTTAAACTTAGCTTTAATTCGTTCCGACATGGAATAACTTCTGAAAATGAAATTTCAGGCTTGCTGCTTTGTAATCGTGTGTTGGCTGTTCGAGTCTGCGATATTGGATTAAAAAAAAAGAGCATAGCTATGTTGTGCCGGAATGAAATTACATCTCGTTGCGGAAAAATGCCCCGTCCTAATCATTTTTGTGTAATGCGCGCATTGTATCGGAATCAAAGGAATTTCAATTTATTTTTCCATCAGATAAAAAAATTTACGTGTTTTCTACGTATGAAACAATTCTTGGACTTAGTCGTTAGTATCATAGACTTATAAGCGAAAGTTTACCGAACCATTCATGAACTGCCATTTGTTTTGTGTCAAACAACGGGCATGTGTGTGACAAAGAAAACTAAGAGAGAGAACGTTAATAAATCGTGCAGTGTTTCAAAACTTATCCGAAAAGAAATTTAGAATGTTCAGCATACATGTACAAACATGGTTATGCAAAAATATAATTTACGCATTCTGAAAAGTATTTAAAAATATTTAATTGCACGCCGCTGGTCTACTGTAATGGAGTGACAATGTAAACTGGCAGTGTTACATATCGCACGAAAAAAACCGACATCGGCGCAAAAAAGATTTGTAGCGTTCTTATTTTATAATAAACTTGAAGATAGATAGATCTGACGTGTCTTTAAAATAAATAAAATTTTGTTACACTAATTTTGAAGAATTGCGGTACTTGATTACTATTAGAAACATTAAATGTGTATTGTGAATGCTTTGTATTTCATTTCGAGTAAATAAAGCTTCATTTAAAAATAGTACATCAGTAGTAATTTGGAGATTTCCAGCATTTTGCTGCAACAGCCACTCATAAAACCTAATTCGTAATGTATAATCCACTGGTAACAGTACTTGGACACGCTGGATATGATATGGGTGGGTATAACTGAGCTTTATGTAGTAAACGTCACACCGTTGATTGGGATACTCCAGACACCTGTCTAGCTAAAATACATTGTGGTCGCCCGAGGCCGCCATCTCGTCCACAATTTGCACGGAAATTACCAGTATCACGTCCACGTTGCACCACTGCTGTGAAAGTTTTATGATTCGATGTGTGTCGATCGAGAAATCGATCCGAATACAAACGCGAAATTGCCATTGCATTTTATCACTTCACCATAAATAAGAATCGTGTTCATTAATTTAGCATTGCTGTACACATGAGCCATTTTGAAAATTTTTAAGATTGACACTCCCACGGTAAATAAAACAACACTATTGACCACCCAGAGAGCATATCCCTGCTCCATCCCTATTCACCAGGTAGCTAGTATAAATCACTATTTAATACCTATCAGTTTAATAACTTTCCCGAGATGCACTATTACGCCATAGCAGACCTTAAAAATGTCTTAATTTTCAATATATAGGGTGCCGAAAATTAGTAGGTCAATCCGTTAACCATAGATAGCTGATATGAAAATAATGGGACATTCATTATGCCACTTTTCATTTTAGGAGCCAAATACAGGGTGTCAAAATGTAAATGTCAAAAAGGAAATTTGTCGATAACTCCGGTAGAATTAGAGATATTTGTTTGAAATTTTGCAAATATTTTTTTCTTGTAGAGACACACTTTCAGTATACTTTTGGTAAAAAGCACGAGCGTTGGTGAGGGGGTTAAAGTGCATTATGACCCCCTCAACTTTTTCATACGCACGCCTATGGTAAAAAGATATATTTTCTTAGATAAAGCGGCTTTTATTCTAACTTTTCTTATTCTTGCAAGAGTTTGATTTGGAGCCTGGGTTACCAGATATTGTAACTTATTTTAATAAAGTTTAAAATCCGTTTTGTACTATAAATTTTATTTAACATTTAACAACATGAAACAAACTGCATATATTTTATATTACAAACAGAAATTAAATTCGAAAAATTATATTAAATGTTCAACATGAGAACCACCTTCGCGGACGTACATCCTGCATCTCTTTATAAAGGAGAAACGAATATTATGAAAAATATGTGGTTTCACCCTAAATTCCTCGGCTCCTTCTAAAATTCTTAATCTCACATGTTGTTGTAAAAAAAACGGTCCTAAAAGAAAATTATCAATTATTCCTGCCCATACGTTTACTTTAAAACTTACTTGATGATGTGCCTGTACAGTGAATTTCGGATTTTCAGCAGCCCATGTATGAGTATTATGAATATTCGTTACTCCGTTACGAGTAAACGTGGCCTCATCGGAAAATAAAATAAATTTACTAAAATTAATATTATCATTATTTTCTTGGCATATCCAATTACAGAAAGTGACTCTTGCTTCTGAATCTAAAAGTAGAAGTGCCTGCACTTTTTGTACATGATATGGGTGCAGTAATTGCTGTTTGAAGACACGTCGCACATCATCTGACTTAATATTATTGTTGCCACCATTATTAATTTGATTAGCTAGTATCCTCGTACTTATACTCGGAGTTTCTTCGACAATTTGCAAGATTTGCTCCTCTTCGTTTGGACGTAATTTGAGTTGCCGTCCACATTGGCCCACCCTCCTATGCTTAAAGTTGCCAGATTATCTCAGACGGTTGACTAAGCTTAAGAAAAATCTCCTTTTTGGATGGTGCCTGGTTGGAAATTTGTCCGCATAACGCCTAGCAGCTAAACTAGCATTAGAGTTACATTTTCCTAAAAGCAAGAGAAATTAAATTGTTTAGGTTCGAGATTACAATTAACACTTATTAAGAAAAAATCCTATTCCTTTTAATAAGTTCTTACTTACCCATTATTAAAATCATATCGGTCATTTCAGGAAATGATAGCAAACCTTCTCTGTTCGACATTTCTTATTGAACACTTCAATTAAAAAATGTCTAAACAACGTTTTTTCTATTTAACTTATAAATTATTTTCACAACCAAACGTACCTACCTATCTGACTTTGTTTTCAAAGTCTACATAGAACTTAGTACTTGAAACAATAGTTACCAAATCCATACTATCCGTCCAAATAAGTTACAATATCTGGTAACCCAGGCTCCAAATCAAACTCTTGCAAGAATAAGAAAAGTTAGAATAAAAGCCGCTTTATTTAATAAAATATATTTTTTTACCATAGGCGTACGTATGAAAAAGTTGAGAGGGTCATAATGCACTTTAACCCCCTCACCTCCGCTCGTGGTTTGATTTTTTTTTACCAAAAGTATACTAAAAGTGTGTCTCTACAAGAAAAAAAATATTAGCGAAATTTCAAACAAATATCTCTAATTCTACCGGAGTTATCGACAAATTTCCTTTTTAACATTTACATTTTGTATTTTAAAAATGGGGCTCCTAAATGAAAAGTGGTATAATGAAAGTCCCATTATTTTCATATCAGCTATCTATGGTTCACGGATTGACCTACTAATTTTCGACACCTTGTAGATCAGTATAATAAATTTCATAGACCTGTAAAATTGAAGCAAGCATAAACTTTCATCCCAGTTTTATTAAAATATCTAAGCAGCGGCCATTCTGGTACATAAAACGAAATTATATTCTTATCTTTTATCCTTATCCTAAAGAAAACCCCTTTCTAAATTTATATCTCCTGGGGTTCAAGCAGTTGACCTGTTCATTCGGGTTGCATCTTTCAGGCGATTACCCTCGATTATTCCAGGTTGTAACTGCTTTATTATGGAAATTTTAGTAGGTTCGCAAATAATACGGCTTAATTTTTGGGCGCCTTAAACCTCCTTTCCTTGGGGAGCACTGTTTGCAAAATTTGTCGTTTACTGTCCTCCAACCTCAGAATCCTTGTTTCAATATATTGGATTGGAAACAATGTTATTCAAAATTTTCACTCATTTGAGTCATAGAAAAGAACTGTAGCTGTGCAAATCATATAAACTGTACTAAATTGCGTACGCGAAATGTAGCAAAACTACATCTAGTCATTTTCTACTCCATGCTAGACCACAAAGCATTGTCTATTAAACTGGTTGTTGCTGCTGCTACAAAATATTACCAAGGAGATCTGCCAATTATGCTCTCCGAATAACATCCTGTGTAGTAAATACGAGTACTAAAAAACCACTAAAACCCTATTAGACCTCAAGAGATACGTTAAATAGACTTCACGAAACGATAGAACCAGCCAGCGAGCTTTAATCTTAAGCTCTAATCACCTGAAATGCTCCAAGGACTCTAATGTAACGGTCTTGTTAACCGCTGGGGGATTAAAATACATCCGAAATCTTTGGCGGGCGCTCTTTGCTGCACTGCAGCCCTTCGGGACGCTTGGCAACTAGCCCATTGTCCGGCCTTGGCCCACAGATGCTCGCTTTCGTGCAATAATCGCGTCAGGAGAACGTAACTGGGCTTTTAAATCACAATTAGGGCTGGTACATTTATTTATTAGCGTCGTGGTTTCCAGGGAGTGGAGGGAGACGTCACTTATATAGTAATTATTTTACATTATCTTCGTACTAGCCGTAAATTTTACGTAGGTGTGACCTGTAGTGCTGGATAGCCCCTGGGAGCAAATTGGTAAGCCATAATAATTAAAAGTATAAAAATAAAAGAGTGAAAGAAAGAGCCTTTTTAAAAAGTTGTTTTAGCGAACCTCCAAAAATTATTAAAAGATTGATTATTTGAACATAGATTTTACTGAATATTCTATTCGTTGTCCGTATATTAACAGATAATATAAATTTAGTAGGTGCAACCCTATATTTACTTGTTATAAGTAAATGACTTATTTGTTTCAACTAAATATGCCATTTGGTTGCAATAAACTAACATTTCATCATCTGTATGTTAATAGTTAATATAAATCTAGTAGGTGCCATCCTGTAATTAGTTGTAGTCAGTACATTTTTGTTTCAACTAAATAAAGTATGTTGTTACAATTAACTGACAATTTGTCATCCGGATATTAACAGTAGGTATAAATTTAGAAGGTGTTTAGAAGGTGTCTATTTAGTTGATATAAGTAAATGGTTCATTTGTTTCAACTAAACAAAACATTTGATTACAATATTCGAATATTTCGATTATCGCCCGTACGTTAACAGTTGTTTCTATCAAATTTATTAGAAAACTAAAAACTAAATTTATTAGATACAACCTTATATTTAGTTGTCGTAAGTAAATGGTTCATTTGTTTCAAGTAAATAAACAATTTAGTTACAATAAACAGACATTTCGTCGTCCGTATGTTAACATAAATTCAATACATGCAACTCTGCATTTAGTTGCTATAAGTAAATGGTTTATTTGTTGCAACTGAATAAACCATATCGTTATAATAAACTGTTATTTCGACGTCTGTATATTAACAGCTAATATAAATTTAGTAGGTACCACCAAATAAACCATTTGATTACAATGAATATTTCATCATCCATATATTAATAGCTACCTAATATAAGTTTAATAGGTGCTACCCTGTATTTAGTTATAAGTAAATCATTTATTTGTATGAACTAAATTTTGCTACAATAAACTGATATTTCACCGTCCGTATGTTAACAGATAATATACAATTTAATTGTGTGCAACGCTGCATTTAGTTGTTATGATTAAATGAGTTATTTATTTCAACTAAGTAAACCATTTGGTTACAAAAAACTGTCATTTCGTTGCTATTTAGTTGTTATAACTAAATAGTTTATTTGTTTCAATTAAATATGCTATTTAGTTACATTAAACTGGAATTCCATCGTCAGTATATTAACAACTAATGTAAATTTAGTAGGTGCAATCCTGCACTTAGTTATGAACTGGCATTTCATCGTCCATATATTAACAATTAATATAAATTCAGTAGATGCAACACTCTATTTAACTGGTATAAATAAAATAAATGTATTAGTTATTTCAACCAAATAAACCATTGCATCGCCAACTATATGTCAACTAATCTAAATCGTTTTATGCAATTTGTACGTGCAAAATTATTGTTCTGTTACGTTACATTTTCAAGATAAGGCGACACAATAAGAGAAAATGAAACAGCGCCTCGACGCGCTGCCGAGATTTTTCGGTTGTTTCAAAGGAATACATTAGCGCACCCAAGGTCGCATTCAAGTGCAACCCGCTAGCCTACTTTCCGGAGAAATTCCGGCACTGCCTCCCCCTGTTCTCCCTATGCCATGCGTGACCGTTGCTTCTTATAAGGGTTGGACACGGCATTTTTGTATTACGCCCGAGTTCTGGGTTCGTTATATCCACTTAGTGTCAATTTGTGTTGTTTTAAATGAGACAAAGGGCGAGGGCGTCGTATTAGAAGCAACCTTCTACTTGATGGGACCAATTAAAAGAAACTTGCTGATTTATTTAAGGCAAAATCACCAGTAGGAAGTAATGGAATTGGTGGAAATGTATTTTAAGTTTAACTTTACAGAAAAAACAGATTAGGCTGTATAGAATTCAATCGCCTCTCAAATCGATCCTCCGCGTAAAATTAGCGAAGCTGCTTAACATTGAAACACAGAAAAGCACTACCTCCTAAGACATAACTTAAAATCAACCCTGACCTTTAACTTTATATTAAGTTGCTGCAAATTACCACCCAAAACAGTCGAGAAAATAACGAAATATAATACAGGTCGCCTCTACACTCTGAAATGATGGAAAGTAATGTGAATCAATTATTACCATTTTAGTAAAAACTATATTACAATTTACACTCACCTATTTTGAAAGATATATTTTGTTAAACTGAACCTTTCCACCGCATCATTCACCTACATATGCGCGCTTATTTCACGCATTTTCTGATACGCAGTATTTAACTTCCAACGTTCTTTATCTGTTAAATCAGATTAACAACTTGGAAAATTCTGGTTTGCTTTTTTCATGACGTCGGTCTCTATAATTTGCACCAGAGTATAAATTGTTGACAGACCAGCCTCAGTTATCCAGATCGCGTCTTTGCGCGTTTAGTGTCTCTCCAGAGACACCACCAGCAGTCTCGAGTCTATCCACGTCAGCGGAAATAATAACTGTCATCAGGGAAACATCCCTCTTAGTGGATTTTTATTCTTGTCCCGATCTGTGAATTTATCAGCCTTTTCGGGCGGTTTCGAGTGTCACATGCCAATCACGTACGTAGCGGGGTTGATTGGAAGGTCGGCAAAGTAGTTTTCTCTCATAGAAAGGCTGCTCTAAGACGTAAACGATTGGTAGGTGTACATTTGGATAAGGTTTCGAATCGTCGGGGCCAGTATCGTCAGCACATCGAATAAGTATCGCAAATGCCTACATATAGCATAATAAATTTAAATTTATTTGACTTTTTCCTACATCAAAGCTATATGTTAGTTATTTCATTTTTATGTCATTAATTTTAACCACGTATTCGGGAGGTCTAATAAAGACAAGACAATCTAAAAAAAAAGTTTGATCTTTCAAACGGAAAATATGTTGTTATTTGCGTTCACTATTAATTATTCTTCTTGGTAAGAAAAATTGTGAAATTTCGTTTCACCCGGTTTGATTTGCATTTCTATTTAGGCAAATAGTAAATTTAATTAAGAATTATGAACTACAATGGCGATACAAAGAAAAAAATGCAAGCACGATACGCACCATGAAGGGACTGTCTTTTTAGCTCTGCCGATTATGCCGATTACAGCAAACCCGATATCAGTGTGGTTATAAATGCTAATGTAATTGTTTGTTTGTGTTATTATTTGGCGACTCTGCAGCGCTTATCACTGATTAGGCATTGAAAACAAGATTATTGACCTAAGTACGATAGGTCAAGATTCGGATTGCCGGATTTTTTATCACTGAATATGTCTCGACACCGAGGTGAACTGGGAGCTGAGTCAGTGACAGTTTGAAAAGGGAGTTTAAATAATGATTTGATTTGAAATATGTTTGTTTGGCATAAATATGCATTTAAAAATTGTTTTAATCTTGTATTCATATTATGCCCTATCTTCTTTTAAAATTGACATGACTGAATCGTCCTGTATATGTCATTAATGTAGCCCAATAAACGTAAATTTATTTAATTTCCTCCTGCGTCAAAACTCTCTAGAATAATTTTCCAAAACTCAGAAAGCCTTGTTCTGTGACAAACGCGTGGTAGTAAAACAAATGAATTTCTCCATCGCGAAGATACGAGCTCTAATAACACCCCCCACCGTCGCACCGTGAAGCCCTATAAACCCTAGAAAGGAATTTACCCCTATTATCCACCCTTAGCTCAACGAGAATAAAGTCGCCATTGTTTCAAGTTATTCATCAGCCCCAGACAGGCCCCGGTAGCTTTATATATATATATATATATATATATATATATATATATATATATATACAAAATTCCATAAACCTCCTCGAAAATTTCGCCGGATGCCTGGAGGCTCGAGCGAAACTAGGGGGCACAACACTGAGAGATAGAGACAATATAGAGGTAGATAGAGATAAGATATATTGTTTAATTATCTGTGAAATATTTTACTGAATTTGTTCACTAGATTAAATTAATGCTAGTTGATACAAAATGATAACGAATTTATTGCGACGTTGTCATGCTGCGGTGAATGCTAACAACATACTGCAGAGGTTGTAGAATGGTGGTAGTCACATATACATCGTATAAAGATTTTACAGTCCCCATATATGTTTTAATGGCTGATGAGGTACGTCATCAATATATCGACAAACTTTGTTTCATATAAAAAAAATGGTGTAACTCCTATAAAAGTTGAAAATCATCACTTTAACCATTATTTCATTATATTAATAAATAATATTGTGAAAATTCAACCAAGTTATAAATTATAAGTTGAAAATAATCATCGTGAACTGAAAAGTTATTTATATCTGTATATTATTAACAATATTCGTATTTCCGCTTTTCGATTCCAGTTCACGTTTCGTTGACGTTTTTCAGTTATTAATATTTCCGTGTTCATTCAGACCATTTTAAAAATATGTTTATATTATGACATTCAAATGCATTACTTTTATGTCCAATTCCAATACCTATGTAAATGAAATTTTTTGTTCAATGATTATAAAGTTTTTGTACCTATATAATAATTTCAATATATTGTTAATTAATAATATATATTTTTATTTAAAATGCAAATGCTTATTTAAATTTGATTAAAATTCATGTGATGAGTTTTAGTTTTGGAATTAGATTGTATGTGTTTATTCACTTCTACAGCAGGGCTGTCCAACATGAGGTCCTACATTTGCATACATTACAAAATATAGAAATATGCTTTAAAAACGAAAATATACAGAAGCAAGTCATTCCTACACCAATGACGACAGGATGAAATAATACAGTATACGCCAAAAGTATGGAATAAATTCAATAAAAACGAAACAATTATTTTTTGGGAAAAATCCTCGAACAGGTCGATTTTTAATTTAAAAAATTCATATTGTAGCGTAAAATGCGATTTTCAAATGTCATTTGTTTAAATGGCAACCATGTTTTTTTCCTTGATTCTGAAAGATCGTTTAATTGTCTGTCAGACAGTACTCAAATTTTGCCCTCTTACATAGGAAAGTTTTCGAGTAAATGACGATTGAATGTTAGAAAACGTAAATCAATTAAAATAAAGCAAAAACGTTATCAAGTTTAGTTTTTCGAATTCCATAGTTCTTTTATGGATCACGTAGGTGAAAATCTTTGCAAAGTGTCATTGTCACACCGACTTTCTAATAAGTATTGTAAGCGACATAGAAATTATTATTCAATTTAAAGTATTATGGCACATTTAACTGTTACTCAAAGAATTGAAATTTTAATTCTTATCGGATGCGGGAATATGACTAGAACTCAGCAGGAAGTTTGCGATTTATTTAATAAAAAATATCCAGATCGCCCTATCAGCCAATCAACAGTCAGTAAGGTAGAGTCTAAATTTAGAGAAACTGGCAATGTTGTAAATATTCCAAAACCTGGATGTCCAAGCATTAATGAAAATCAGAAACAGAACATTTTGATAAGTATGGTGGATAATCCTCATAATTCTTCACGATTGGTTGCAATAAACAATGACACTAGTCAGAGCACAGTGCTACGTATCTTGAGGAAGGAAAAATATCATCCCTACAAAATTCAACTTGTGCAGGAACTCAATGAAGATGATCCCGATCGCCGCTTACACTTTTGCGAAATTCTAATGGATTTATGTCAAGGAAATAGAAATTTACACCGGCAAATACTTTTTTCAAATGAGGCCACATTTTGTCTGAATGGTACAGTAAACCGTCAAACTTGCAGATATTGGAGTCGGGAAAATCCTCATTGGATGGCAGAGGCACATACCCAACACCCTCAGAAATTAAATGTGTGGGCTGGAATAGTTGCCGACAGAATAGTAGGGCCTTTCTGCTTTGAAGGAACCCTTACAGGACAAAGATATTTAGAGTTTCTAGAAAATGACCTTGTTCCAGCCCTTGCAGTAATTTTTCCTAACGATAATGACCCTGACATTCCTGACGATACCATATGGTTTCAGCAAGACGGTGCACCTCCGCACTATGCGCGCCCTGTACGAGATTTTTTGGACAACTGTTTTCCTGGGAGGTGTATGGACCGATAGAATGGCCTGCAAGATCGCCAGATCTTACACCTCTTGACTATTTTTTATGGGGATACTTGAAGTCAAAAGTGTACATTAATAAACCACGTAATTTAGAAGAACTTCAAAATCGCATTCGGGACGAAATACGCAGAGTTACCCCAGAAATCATTCATAATGTGCAAGAAGAATTTCTTCACAGACTTGCGCATTGTCAAGAAGTTGGTGGATGGCAATTCGAACATTTAATTTAAGTATAAAATTTAGTCAATTGTATTTTATTTTACATACCTCAGAATTGTTACTTTTTTATAGATAAAATTTACGTTTTCTAACATTCAATCGTCATTTACTCGAAAACTTTCCTATGTAAGAGGGCAAAATTTTAGTACTGTCTGATAGAGAATTAAACGATCTTTCAGAATCAAGGAAAAAAATATGGTGTTGCCATTTAAAAAAAAATCGATGACGTCATTACTCGAAAACAAATGACATTTGAAAATCGCATTTTACGCTAAAATATGTATTTTTTAAATTAAAAATCGACCTGTTCGAGGATTTTTCCCAAGAAATAATTCGTTTTTATTGAATTTATTCCATATTTTTGGCGCATACTGTATAACACTGGCATTGGGTATATGACTGGCGCTAAATAAAATACTGCAAAGTTAATAGTTAATAGTGTGGAATAGAGACTTAAAATAGCTTTTCAACAATCAGCTGCATAGTTCATTGTGCAATATTTTAACGTAGTAGGCGCCAAAATTCCCTTCAAATTGGATATGTTGGAGGTAGGTCGAGAACCAATACAATTTGCACTGGTGTAAAATGCTACAGATATACTCGCGACAAGAATTCAGACGACTTACGTCATACGAACAAATGAATAATTCGTTATATTTTCATCAAAATATTTAAGAAACTGCAACTGATAGTAATAAAACTATATACTACACTAAAAGTTTGCATTATATATTGCACTAAACTGCAAACAATGATTGTTTTTAACGCAACCAAATATCGAAAATTACGTTGACAATAAAAACAAATGAGTAATGTCAGTCGTGACGTAAGACGTCTGAATTCTTGACGCGAGTATAGTATTTTTCAACATGCAACGTTTTAAAAATGGAAGTCATACTGATTCTTGCATCTCCAGATAGTCGTCCTAAATTATTTCCTTATAAAGCCCCAAATTTATAACTATTATATAATAAACTGCCATTATTTTTCAAAGTTCTACGTACTCTCAAAGTTTGTTCATTAAAAACTGAAACAGCCTGTATATTTTTTAAATAAATTAATCTTTAAATGTCGGGTGCCAGATTCACATTACATTGTTTGTCCGTGGTCCACTGTTCTACAGCAGAGAAAAGACTTACTTTACGGAAAAAATATTGTGGGTAGAAAACAGTTCTAAAGTTATATCAGAAGAGGATTTTGTGATACAATATATTGTTTTAAAATTTTCTATCGACGTACCATTCGGATTGTATTTTTACATAATAAAATTGCTTTTTCTGTCTACGATATTATTTTACGGATATTCATATACCAGTCTTTTGCACGCGTTCACATATAAAACACACGTTTCCATTATGTAACAAAGAACTCTCGTTTTCTCGGCCACCCAGATCGATATGAACTCGCTGGGGCCCTGCTTTCTGGCTAGAAATAATAAAAAAAAATCAAATACTGCAAAGGCCTACCCAAAATAAATCATACTGGAAAGGCGTAACGGCTTTATTTGGCTTAATATTTCCAAGGAAACTTTAAAATTAAAACACTGTCAGAATGATCCAGTAACAGAATACAGCGTTAAATAAAATACCCTTTTATACTGCATTAGAAAGGTTTTTTAAGCTAATATAAATCAAGTATCCTACAATTTCTATCAATGAAGTCATATGTGTGCTCTCTGATACCAAACATCTAGGTATGGTAATGAATAATTCCACCGAGAAAGCTCTATTCAATAATTATCTAAAATAAAAATTAATCTAACTAAATTTACTAACCTGGTTTAATGAAAACATTCTATAAATATCTAAGTTCACTTTTGAAACTGTGGGAACTCGAAAATTCAACCACAATAGATGAGATCTGACCTATTTCTGCATTTTTAGGATTGCTTCTTCAGGTGGCCTCCTTTAACTTGAGTCAAATATCTAACTATAAAAATTATTATACCAATACATTAAAAGTATTTGAAATTAAATATCGACAATGTCATAAGTGACTTTAACCTGCTAATCAATTTTAAATTAAACATGACAATTACCTTGTTGCGTGTTGTTATTTCCAATAAACAGAATAAAAAAAATATGCCATTAGACCTACATTTCTATTTCACTTATGGCTTTAGTGGATTGAGAGAAGCAAGAATAGTACCCCTACCAAAAATCATTTGATTATACAGAGTGGTTCGCCCTTTATGACAAGTTAAATAAATAGCGAAAATCGGTAATGACAATAGTAACAAAAGGTTTTTTGAGGCCTTCTAAATTCCTTTGTATTCACTGTTAACGTATGTATATTTCCCAATGAAACGCCCTGTGTATATCTTCAGTCTAGGTCGGCGACCAGAATTGCAAGGATGTGCGCCACAACATATCATTAGACTACTCGAAAGGAAATCTTTTCCGACTTTGCTCATTTCACAACGAACAAATTCGTATACCTCCCCTGCTATAGCTGAAAATAAATGACGAATACTGCAGCTTGCAGCCCTGAAAAAGCTCGTTGAAAGCGCACTTCGCCGAAATATGAAACTAAGGTCATAAAAATGCAATTTCGGCGACGGCGTCGCATGGCGTAGTGAAACATCGATATTCAAATGTCAAATACATAATTGAACTCTGCACCCTCGGGCCAAACGGTTACGTCGGGGGTACAAAAGGCTGAACCGGATAAAAGAAACGTTAGGGGACTGACAGAGAGACGGTAATTTGGATGGTTCTGTGGAAAGTTAAATAAGCGTTGACAAAAAATGCTGGAATATAGTTTTATGCGTCTAGGACTTTATTTAAATTATCTACATTAGATTTTATCTACAATCGCGGTAAAAGTTATGTAATTTCTAGTGTGAAAAATTGAATTTTACATACAGTCTCTCTTGTATTCAGAAAACCTTCAATTTACATGTGCAAAATAAATTGTAATCGTTCTGTTTATGACAGTTATTGTATTGTATTGAAATATATTACTTGAAATGCATATTGTTTAATTAATAATATCATAAATAAGTTTCGAAAAAATGAACAAATTACTTTGACTGTTTTATGTTTTACAACGTAAAAGTATTTCGCAGCGTATTTCGACATTTTACACTGGTGTTAAAAATAATTTACTTTTAGCGCTGGTGCTAAACTATTTCGTTATAAAATACGTTTTTTATTTGGAATTGTTTTCCAAAATATTTGTCCGATCATTAGGGGCCAAGAAGTAATCTACTTTACCATGTTCTTTTTTTTAAAGACGCTTCGCTCGCTTAAGAACATTTGTAAGGCTCCGTTTATTACCGCGCTTTTTAGAGCATATTAAATATTATTCATTTACGGTGTCCAATTTCCCATGACAGCCGTGCGAGAGGGCAATAATGTGTACAAGGAAGGCCGGCATATATTTTCCACATCCAAGTTCAGAAGGTAAGTCTTTTTTCTGTCGACATAGTGCCTCTAATTAACTCGACAACCATTTATTTTTATTTTTTGAATACAGTCCATTTTTCTCTTAAATTTTTTGAGTTTTCTAAATTTGAACTGTTTTACGTTTACGTTTTCAGACGTTTGGAAATAAACGTTTCTTCTGTGTTCATACAATATGATCATCACCAGCGCCCCCTTGAGGTGGCCAGTGGGAACGACCCTGTCTAAATTTAGGCCCTACCGTCCAGAAAGGGCAAGTCCCTTGTCGACCTTTGGCACATAAATAATGGGACATACCCCGTAATTATACAAAATTTAGCTAATGAATACAGGAGTGGGAGGCTCTCATTTGTTTGAGTGTGCCGTGGAAAAGTCCGCCATTTTATGCGGATAGTCGAGAGCGGTTCTTTTGTTCAAAAAACAGAAGTGTCGTGTGTAACGAGAGGGCTTATCGCGTTAGTACGCGTACGTAGAGTGGTTGGAAGGGCCTTTTGGGCCGTTTATCTTTACATGTGAAAGACAGTTTTGAAAGGAACGTATGCTCGTTGTTTTCCTCGCAACCACAGCTGTCATGAAGTTTAAGTAGTCCGTGAAAATTGCCAAGCAAAAATTTTCAGCAATAAACTCTTATAAAAAAACCGTTTAGTAGGTACTAAAAGTTTTCCTACAAATATATTTGCAAACTGCAATCGTTTGTAATAGTATGTGTTGTAATTGTTTTTTTATATCGGCATTAATGAAGTAAACAATAGAAGTTTTCCTAAAAAAATCTGTAAACTGTGACATGCGACAACATTGCAATCCGTTACCTATTATTGTTTAGGTAAGGTCGTCGTACTTTTCACGTTGGAAAATGATCAGATTTGTGGTGTGTTTAGGTGTACTTAATTGATGATGTTTCGTTTAATTATTGCTACTATTTTAATTTTCTAGAAATAAAATGATATTTGATAAAATTGAACAGTCTTATATGTAGTACTAAGTAAGTTTATGTTATAACAATATTTACATCTACAGTTACATTTAATAAATATGCATTTTAAAAGATTTCTGTACCTAAAAATTTCTGTTAGGCCATTTTTTTCGTTATTTATTCGTTTTACTACGGTATCTTTGAAAATTTGCAGGTGGCATCAGATAGCATTCCTGTTATTTGCTAAGCTCTAGATTATTCAGTTATTAAATGTCGAAAATTATTTCTATTTGTAGACATTATTTCAAGTATACGGTGCCCTTAACCTCTAATTAGTTCAAAATTGCTATCATCGTACATTTTCTTCACTGCTTTCTGTTTTTTTGCCTTTCTTTTCGAATCCGTTACATTTGTCTCTCTTAGATCTATTGCAACTGCCTCACTCCATCGTCTCCTCGACCTCTTTTCTGTTCTTCTTATAGTTTGGTTTACTACCTAAAAATTTTTTCACTGTCCTTTTATCTTCCATAAGTTCTAGATGCTCTAGCCACTGCACTTTTCTTTAAATATATCATAACTTCATCTATTTTTGGTCCCTGGTACATTCCATATATTTCCTCATTACTTCTGCTTATACACCCTTCCTCCATCTGTTTCCCCTTAAGATGGTTCTTAAGATCTTCCTGTCCCACTTTAATAGGTTTTGTCTCGACTTCTTATTGAGAGTCTAGGTTTCGCTGTTATATAGCACCTTGCCTTAAGATTGTCTTGTACTTTCTAAATTTTACTCCTCTAGACAATTTTTTTAATTGCATTAAATGGTTGATTGCTGCAGAATTTATTCTCCTGTTAATTTCTTGTCACACTTCTTTCCATGCTGTGTACTCAATTTGGGATTTATATCTTTTTTGTTGCTCTCCTATTCACAAAAGCTACTTTCCTCTTGATTTATCCCACTTTACTTGCTACTTGCATAAGTTGTCTTGTTACCTCCCTACTCTTACATACCTTACTATTTGATTTGGAACGATATGTGTCCTCTGTTCAGCTACTGCCTCTTATGACTTTTTCTAGTATAGTCAATTAGAAAGAAGCATTTCAATGCTATATAACTTTTAAATTTTGGATGGAAAACATGAGTTGCAAGTTTCTGGCAGTCACGCTGCATATTATAGCTTGTATTATACATACGTCAAGTTTATAATGTCTAATAAATAATTACCAAACACTAAGTACATCTTAATGTGAATGTATACATATATCCATTTTCATTTAACGAAATGAGACATGTTTATCCCGTTCCTTGTCCCGACGTAATAATACCCAACACAAAACCTCCATGATATAACGTGCTAGCATTGTTTTGTATATGCATACGGTATTGTCTTAGTCGCTGTCATATTGCACGAGATATCGATGTAATATGGCTACATCCGACGCAAATATAACAGAGCTGCTGCCATAAAATAATGCATGAACCAGCAAGAAAACAGCGATATATTTTGCATGTGTCTGGACAAGGAAGGAGCGCGTGTATACATTTTAAAACCCTGTTTCAGATTTATAATGCAAAAGACCCGCCATCATTTTATTCTCGGTAGCGAGTGCGCAATTTGTTTCCTCCTGGGAGAGATGATCGAAATTAATTATTCTATGTTACTAGTAGAGTTCGGAGACGTGGCTCTTAACAGGGTCGTACTCAGTTCATCCTTCTAATTATCATTTTAATTGTTTACTGTACTCTGTACTGTTTCTTGTCTCTCTTACCCAATAAGTTGTCACCCAGAAGTACTTTGGAGTAGTGAAATGGACACAAGAAGAGCTGAGGCAACTCGATGTAGAGACCCGCATCTCCATCGGAGTTTGCACCCAAGATCGTCCGGTTATACTTCCCAAGAAATCGGGGAGGCCGTGGACTCTTGAGTTTGGAGTGTCTCCAGGGCAGAGTGGTTTTGGAGGAGGCCTGCAAAGTAATCAGGAGCTCGGATCCCCTTCTCTGCATGGTCCAAGACCATGAAGCAGCAGAGATAGGAGCATTTGTGTATAAGGCAGCGAGAAGAGCAGCCGATGAACTTGGTGTCGTGTTC
Organism: Monochamus alternatus; assembly: GCA_037114965.1. NCBI lineage: Eukaryota > Metazoa > Arthropoda > Insecta > Coleoptera > Cerambycidae > Monochamus > Monochamus alternatus. The sequence continues at coordinate 49,007,639 of CM073435.1, read as the reverse complement.
GATACTGAGCGGGAAAATCCAGACTCTGTCACCGAGTCGGATCCTGCTCAGTTAAAAGCCCAAATTAAAGCTGCAGAAACGCGTCATCTTCTGCAGCTACATAAGGATAAGCCAATGCATGGTGTCTTCTACCGTCATCTAGAGGGGCTTGGCTTATCTGAAAAGCTGATCTTTTGCTTTTTTGAAGTCAACGGGGCTGAACTCTGAGACTGAGGGATTCATAATGGCTTGCCAAGATGATGTAATTAACACACTCGTCTATCGTAGTCGTGTCTTGGGTATCGAGGTACCTGATACCAACTGCAGGACCTGCCGTCAAGCGTCGGAGACGCTTATGCATCTCCTGTCTGCCTGTCCGGTATATGCGGCCACAGCGTATATCCAAAGACACGATTCAGCCTTACGGGTGTTGTATTATCATTTACGACACTCGTATGAGATAGACGAGACGCCAGTGCTGCCTTATGCTCCGGGGGATATAGAATCCGTTGTGGGGAATGAGAAGTGCCGAATTTATTGATTTCTCGGCTCCCACAGAGAACAACATCGTTCTAAAAGAGGAAGAGAAACGGAGGAAGTATCGAGATCTTCTCTCCGAGCTCCGCAGGCTGTATCCAGACCACTCTGTTAAGGTTGTGGTGCTAATTATAGGCGTTCTGGGTGGAATGAGACATACGCTGCTTTCTTAATTAAAGATCATACCGGCTTGTCGAAATTCGGCAGAGATCTTAGCCGGTAGAATGCAGAAGGCAATCGTCCTTGATTCGTTACGTCTGCTCAGAACACACGATTTACGGGCGCAATGATTACTGACTCCACGGAGTGGAGAGTGGTCATTGCTTCGCTCTCCAGAACATCTCCGAAAGTGTCGGAGCTTCGGAAGGTGTGACAGGAAAATAATAATAATAACAATAATAATAATTCACATTTTAGTTATTTGAAAGTGATTTTCTTCACAGGAATAAAAATTCTTTCTATCGAAATAAATGAAATCTGAGTTTGTAAACCGATATTAAGAAAACGTAGAGGCGAAAATGTGGACCATATATAGCCTCACTATTACTCCATTGTGTGCACAAACTTGAGTTAGTTTCGTTATCTCACTGTTTAATTATAATGTTGAAAAAATCACGGTTTTCAACCTACAAATTTGGTACCTCTCACTTTAGCTCGTCGTAATTTTTTTTTTTTTTGTTCATTGATAAACATTACAAATTTTTACTGACGATAAATCGAACTATTGTCTTTTAAACTGTGGAAGTCCTTTGCCCTAAAAGCTCTTCTTTTTTATTCTTAAGCAAAATAGAAGGAAGTGTTATCTCCGTAAATATTGCGTAAAGAAAAAAAAACTGACAGTAAATAACTGTGAATAACAATCTGAAAAAACAAAATGTTAAAATAATACAGTTATAAAGACTGTACTGTTTTATATACCTTGCATTTATTAGTTATCTGAGGGGGAGTGCGCGGCATGTGAAAGACGATCAGCGAGGTCGATCATTGTTGTAGCAAGCGGTAGTGGCTCAAATATTTTATTTGTAGAATAATTTTTTGGCTTGTTTCATTTTTATTGGGCATCTGATCAAGCTCTTCGAAATTATGTAATCTTATTTTAAATATGTCCGTTTTAGTGTTGTGTTACTGGAAAAAAATATTCTTGAATAATCATCTTAAAATATGTTTTTAAAATTGTTATTGAGCATTTGGTCGGTCAATTCATAATTAATGAAGTTTTCCTCATTCCTGCACTGAATGGTGGTTAGGGCCTACCAACGTAAGTCGTTCCTAGGCGCAAATGCGGCCTGCTTAATAATAATATACCGCCCCCTCTCCAGCACAAGTTCGCAATACGGCCAGGACTGCCGATAACTTGTCATTTTTCATAATTTTCTGCATAAAAGGCGCCACATCCTGTATAATGTATTTGTGTTTTTCTGTAAAAAAATATTTATAAAAAAAATGGTAACATTATAATAGTATACCGTCCGTTACCCATCCAAAAATATCTACAAATGTACCCAAAGCAAATCTATTAGCAATATGTATGTGTAAAGAGGTCAAAGAATATTAGTTTGTCTTTTCTTCTTTATTTTCAAAACACTCGCATTGTGCCCTTTGAACTAAATTGTAGTGGTTGTTTGTTTAGTTGGTCACGATACCAACGGCTATTTCGCATTTCTAATTTATTCACCACAATTGACCTCTGCAACAAAATTGCGGGCATTTTTGTGGCGTCAACGCCATGTCACGGACTGAAATTAAAAAGCTATTAGTGCAAATAAGAAAGCAAGATTCATTTTCGTGGAAAAGTTTTCTTATTTGTTTGTGAACACTAATTGTGTTGAAACTTGAAAGCAACGTACGACAAAACAGTCGTCAAATTGATTTGGAAAATCTAATTATTTCCTTAGTAAGAAGTAAGTACTAGAGTTAAGTTCGTGAAATAGAATAAAAGTAAAAAACGAACTTCCTTATTCAAACGCATTTGCCATTGTTAACTTCAAGTGACTGCAGTTTGAATTTTATTTACACTTAAAACTTCTGTTTTTGTAAAAAAGTTGCACCTTTCCACATCATCATTCACCGACATATTCGCGTCTAATTCCCGAATTCCATGATACACATCGATTATTATACAATGTTCTTCGTCTGTTAGTATTTTCTACAAAGACAAAATGATTTTAAACATTTATTAACTGTATATGTATTGTAATTAAATCGAAATTTTACGTTAACATAAAATAAAACGATTGCCAAATTGGCTTGACAAGTTAAATCATTTCATTCTGAAACAAGAAATCATTAGATATGGGGAAAAAGCGGGCAGCATTGTTCGCTTGTCGATTCTTCCGTCGTCCAACAGGTCACTCTTTGTCCTGAAAGTAATAAATTGACGTTAACCGTTGGGCAAACAGGTCACTCCGCATCCTAGCGTGACAGAAATGTAATTTTGGCAAATTGGATATCGATCTGGTGGATTTCACCTCCCGGAAAATATTCATAGGGCTTGTAAATTCAGGACGTTGTCCATGACGCGGTCTATCACCCCTGACACCTGAAGGCGTCGTAGTATTTGCACGGACATGGGCGCAACAGCGGCTCTTTCCGACTTTAATATTGGAAATTTTAGTTTGATTGTTTTGTTTTAGTATCTCTAATTTCACCTTCCATATTTGAATATGTAATTCAAATATAAAAATCGTATTCTATAATCAAGTAATTCCCAGTATACTATAGGAGACAGTGACGTCACACAGCGAGCCCAAATTATTTTAAAGGTCTCACTAAAATTACAAAGTTATTCAGAAAATGTATATGATCCCATCGTATTTTTAAGTCCTTACTCCTTTGAATTGGGTACTTATGTCAGAAACACTTTGTATAGATGTGACGTCTTTCCGATGTGTTTTTGATTGGAAACAATCCCTATATTGACTACTTTTTGCTTATGTTTGTTTGCGACGGCAATTTTCCAATATCCTTCATTGTTGCAGAGACAAAACAAGTCAAGGTTCTTGGTATATATACGTCCAAAATAAAGGGATCATTAGTCCCCCATTCGACAGAACTGGAACTAGGTCAAATTTTCGGGTATAAACAGTCATAATGACCCTCTTAATGTGTACATAAAATCCTGGGGGTTTTAATTTAGAGGGTTTTATCTTTCGAGATCTTTATCCTTGATTCTTTTTTATTTACATCGTTCCGCTGTGGGATGGACGATGTTTCTCGTCCCGTTATGTCGGCAATGAATAAATCTTAATGAGTTTTCACAGTTTCTAGAGCTTTTAGGTTGCAAATTTTAATAAATACTTCTCAGCGTTACTGGGAATGGCAATGGCTTCCGACACTCTGCTGTGGCTGTAATTAATATCTCCTTCCAAAATGTACGTCTCAGCAAAACTAACTGCAACTTCGGATTTGCAGAATCTTAATTAATGATCCCAAAAACAATTAATAATCGCGTCGCACTCTTAATTATGACAAAACTGCAACTGTCCTGCGGTCCTTGGCTAGCTAGATCGTAACTCCGCCAAACTGACAGGCGAAGCGAGTTGCTCCAGATTTCCAACATTATATGCTTTGAGAATGTCAGTCAGCAACGAGGTGGTTGATTGCGTGGAACTGTTAATATCATAAGGACGTCGTAATGATCTAAATTGACCAAGTAAGAGGGTGTACGATAGAGTTGATATCCATTTATGGGAATGGAGTTGTTGAGAGTTATGGAGGATGGGGATAAAGGATAAGGTTATTAGTAGAGATCGAGGATTGACGGTTCTTAATACATCTGGCCTCAATTTATTAATGCAAAATATTCTAGGAGGGGTTTAAATGATAACTATGAACCTCTTCCTACACATAAAAAAGTATTTGTATAGCTTTATTCACTGATTTATGGATTTAACTTTAATACTGAACAGTTACATCTTATACCGAACCGTATAGACTTCAAAGGGGAACTAAATGGATCGAGGTATCCACCGTCGCGCAAAGAGGGTGATTTCTCATTCCAGTTAGCTCATTTTCTCTTGGTTATCTCTCTGTATCTTAACGGGCGCTGTACTTGGTTCTATATATTTCTAAATGTTTGACAATCAGTTTGTTTCTTTTTATGAAATTCCTACGTGTCCTTCCGATATATCGATTATCTTTTTCTTTGTTGATGCCAAAGAGGCAGACCCGATGGGCCTATGGGCTTCTTTAAGTTACTTTGTTCTCGGGTCTTCTATTTCACGGATGACCTAGGTTTTGATAAAACTATTGCTCTCCTGACTGATGTTTGAGATGAAGGAATAAATTTCTCTCTTGAATAGCTTTTACAAAGCATGAGCAATAATTATTACTCATGAACCTTCTGTTTCAACAAATTTTTTAATATGCGAATTGTTAGTTTGCTGTACTATTAATAATGTACCTCATTCAGTGAAAATTTCCTTCTACCTTTGTTGTTTGTGAACTTCTGAAGACTGAATATTATTATAAAAAGTTCGCACTTATCATCGTTATAATCAAATGCTTTAATAGAAAAGTAGTGAACTTACTTTATTCTTTCGGCAGACGCGGAAAATGTATGTTAGAGAGGATTTGCATATTTATAAGGATGCCATCTTGAAAATGCAAAGTTCTTTAAAATAGCCTTACAATCTAGACTCAACTGAATACTTTTATTTGTAACGTAAATAATTTTAGATTGGTCGTGTAGACTAGGAAGAGTTGGAAAATAGAATAGATATTAGCTCAATAATACATATTTTTTTCCACGGTCGGGAGTAGAAATCAGTTTCTATGACATCAAAATTAAAACAGAAGTAGTCGATTATTCCTAAGGGAGTATAATGTTCCCTAGGGAGTTTACATTATGGAGAACGTTTTTCATGCAAAAAAAAGATAACATTGAAATTATTTATTGACATTTAAATTAAATGTTACATTTGTACAATTTTCAAAATTAATATTAGAAGGAATATTACTTTCGCTTACATTTACAGTTTTTGTGATTGCGCTAGTAGTGGTACCTACTAAAACCTGATTAGCAATTTTGGTCTTATTTTCAATTGAGTTCTCAACATAACCCTCAGCGACTGTCGTTGATTTCCAACCAGCATGACGCTTTATTGTCGTGATATCCACATCAGCATCTGCCAGTAATGTCGCTGAAGATCTTCGTAAGCAGTGACCAGTATAACATGCAGTATCAGGTAATTTTAAATACGAAGCTACTACACTCGGAATTTTTCCCATGGTATTCTTGCCAACTGGCTGCGAACTACATTTTCCTGCTTTGTAGTACAAAAAAAAGGCGCGTATGCTTGACGTGGGGAGGACGAAGGGACAGGTATTTTCGAAACAATTCAAGCATATTTCCCACATCGGTAACCAGAAAGGTTCGTGAAATCTTTGTCTTAGTGTTTAGAATTTTTACAATCAAGGAAGAGCCTACATCCTCAATATCATCTACAGTTAAATTGACTAGTTCATCAGTTCGACAAACTCCGGCAATCCCCAGAATTAATCCAACCTATTAAAAATACTTAATAATTGAAATACCTAACAACAAAAATAATCTTACCTTAATCATTAAGAATTCTTTGTCATCCGTCACCGGTTCTTTTCAAAAATGCGATCAGCTTCGGGAATTTGCTTATATCTGTGTTGTCGTAAATAATCAAGCATGACTTAACCATAGAATATTGCGCCCATAATGTGGAACACTTGTAATTCTTTGCATTTTCACTGAAGTATGCCAACAAAACATTCTCGCTGTATACTTGAACATTTTTCTAGGCCCACCACTTTTTGAACCGATTGTAGGCTATATCTATAAAGATCTTGACTTCGTAGGCAGCAAATTGCTTATTGCAATATTTGCAGCCCCCACAATCTCTTCCGACTCATAATTATTCATTGTGCACTAAACAAACTTTAAACTAAACCAAACTAGCACCTTAATTTGACAATTCTTTTTGTTTGTTTATTTTGTAGTTATGACAATAACTCAACGACTACTAAATAAATGCTCAAATCCGAATACAATAATTCTGGTGCTACTTACTTCATAATGACAAAATATGTGTTTTTAAGTTAATGAGACCGTGGAAAAAATAGTATATACCATTCGGGAGAGATGCTATTTTGTCCTCGGTGCATTGTAGCCCTCGGGCTTCAAATTTCACCTCTTCCAAAATAACATTTCATTTCTCTCCCTTATAGTATGTACTATTATTTATCCGATAATTTCGCTTATTCGACTAAAATTCCTTTTCTTATAACTTTTTACTAACCGTATTTTTTGTTTATGTTGGTTTGTATTTGAAACGTATGCCGTTTAGTCAGCTCTGGATACACTCCACTCGATCTGGGAACTGAAAAAGGTCTAGACTACGTGACGGCAGCTAATAATTGTCCTAAAAGCAACTCATCCGCGCTTAGAGCAATTTTCCCAACAATATTTTCCCGGCGACCCGTGTTTACCTTTAAGATATAACATATTGTTCGCGGAATGGGACCCAGGGGAAACATAAATTCTCCTTCGTAACTGAATTTGCTCGTATATTATGCGATATCTACTATAGCATCAGTAGGCGGTGTAATTGACCTAAAAACATGATACATTAGTATGTGAATTAGTCGATGAAATTGCTTTTTTTAATTTGATAGTACAACTGCATTAACTATAGTTAACAATTTGTTAAAGGTGCCATGTGTAACCTCAAATCACTACAGCGGCCATTTTGTAAAATATGTCATACATAACCTCAAATCAGTACAGCCGTCCTTTTGTGGAATATGTCATGAATAACCGTAAATCAGTATAGTGGTTATAGAAGGATATGTTATACATAACATAAAATATATGCAGCAACCATTTTGTATAATATATCCTCAAATCAATAGAACCGTCGTGTTACAGGATATGTCCAACATAACCTCAAATGAATACAGTTGTTAGTTTGTAGAATATGTTTTACATAACATAGTGGCCATTTTGAAAAAATTGTTATACATAACCTAAAATCTGTATAGCGGAAATTTTGTAGAATATGTCGTTCATAATGTCAAATCAGTACAGCTGCCATTTTATAGAATATATCATCCATAACCTCAGTCCGTACTTCGATTGAGAATAGATATGGTGTTTTTGTGTATCTATGAGATTTTAAGCAATAAAAAGGTTATCTAATAAAGTTAAAATTCTACGATATAATTCGATTTAATAAAAAAAAGATGCTGCAATTTAATAAAGCTTCCGATGTTGATACAAATTTGTTTCATGAGAAATGTTCACGGCATCGACGTCGAAGTTTGTCCAGTGCAAACAGGTCTTGTAGATACTAAAGCGTACGGCAAATAGACTTCTAATAAAGTCCCATATCGACGTTATCCCACTTTTTCTCATTATCGTCAGACGGTTTGAATTAAATTTTGTAGACGATATTTGAGTCTACTTATTTTTTACATTAATGGGGTAACATTTTCTTTCTGAATGTTGTACATATTAATAAATACAATAACTTTCAGTTATTCATGGATATTGAATAAAAAACTGGCAGTTAATATATTTTGTATTGTTTAAATAATTGCAAATCTCGTTTTGATTTTTTTCTTTGATAAAATCTAAAAACTAGATGGGTTTTTACATTTCATAAATTATGTTAGATCAAATATATTTAAAATGGTTGTAGTGGTCTGTCCTACAAGTAACTGCAAATAATAATTGAAATTATTGTACTGACACACAATACGCCTACCTCTTCTTCCAAGTCAGAAACTATACGCATTCACAAATACTTCCAGCGTTTTGGATTGCTGTGGGTCAAGGGTCAGCAGGGGGGTGAAGCTTAAAGACAGAAATGGCCGAAGCAGAGCTGTGCATACACTCTCCAGATTATTGTTAGTATATATAAACTCAACTCACTATATTATTACAGAAATTGAAAACATTTGGATTTGATGATTCTTTGCTACTTCTACAAAGTCGTATCTTGAGCGTCGTGCTGTTGTATGTGTCATATAATGGATACCATCCTAATATTTTCATAGCTCTTTCAGGAGTACCACAAGGGTCTAACGTGGGACCACTCCTGTTCATTCTTTATATAAATGATTTATCGTCAACTTTGCAATTTGCAAGAACTTTTGAATAGAATATAGGTGTGGTGTAAAGAAAACATGGTTGCTATAAATACTGATAAATGTATAGTTTGCTCTTTCAGTTTAAAAAAAATAATATTATAATTTCATTTGATTATAATCTTGATTCAAAGCCATCGACACGCAGCAGTAATATTAAATACTTAAGCATAATATTTGATACTAAACTCTCATTTTCCACACAGCATATTAACAGATTTTTGTGTAAAATATTTCATAACCTCATCGATGCACCAGAGATTTTAAGAATGTTCTACTTACGTGTACCTAGACCAGAATCTCCTGATCTTTGCATATTTTACTGTCGTAATGCTAGAACAAATCTTACAATATTCCCTGTACACACCATGTCAAGTGACCTAAATTTTGATACTCTCAAACAATTATTATCAGTTGGTTCCCAGTTTTTTAGAAACGTTTAACTGGCCTCTTTTATACTATGCTATAGCTTACAGACTGGTTTAATTTAGTAATTATAAAACATTATAGTAATTATAATTAAGTACACTGTTAATTCATTACTTTGTTATAATATGTTTTGTCCTGTAATTGGAATGCCTATTTTGTTTTGGAGAATAAACGCAATATTATTATTGTTAACTCAATGATTGAAACAATATACAGTTTGCTACTTCATTTTTAACATTGATATAAAATATTCTTTGAATATAGGTAAAATGCATTGCTTCAATCAATATTTTACATTGGCTAATTTAAAATTATTTATAAATACAATACATGTTAAATATTCCTTTAAAGAACATAGTTATCTATTATCTACTAATCAAAAAGTCTACGGGAACTAATTTTTTGTCCAATAAATGACGAACCATATTTATTTCAGTGTAACACAATCAATCGATAATTTATATAAAGAACAAGTCACGCATTTCTGATGCAATTTTTGGTATAAAATTTATAAGCACATATTTCTTTAATTTTATTGTGATGATAATATTTTTTCTGTAGAAAATTTTAGCGGACGTTATCGTCAAAATCTTCACGGAAAATCCCATTATCGCCAGGAAGCGCCGGTAAAAGTGTTTGCATGTAGGTCACGGCATCTTCCCCATTGCATTTAATTTGTGTGTCTCCTGACCACAGTCACGAAGGCCACTATAACTCACCTCACGAACTGAGCGTTGGAAGGAACGTTTCGTCATTTGTTAAGGCGTGAAGGCTAATTCATCAGGTGCAGTCCGAATGCAAAGGCCGCGTGATTTATGCTCTCTTTTTTCATTCGCTGCGTCAAGTTTGATCGGCACGGTCCACGTCGTTTTTATCTCGCTGGAAAACGGGATATATTCGTCTATGTTTGTGGGGTACGGAGCGCATCGATCGATTCGAGCTTTGTTTTTCTTGCGGTGGAAAGTTGTGACGTTAGATGGAACAGACAGGTGCGCTGATGTGTGAGCTAGGGGTTCTGTAAGGGACTGTTTTTCTTCTCATTTTCCGTCGGGGGTTATTAATTGAAATATTATTTTTGTAATTTGTAACGACTGAAGTTATTGGAACGTATGAAGATGTTGTTATTTTCATGAACAACGTATAAATGCATAAAAAGTTCGTGGGTATATACATTTTGTCATTGTCATTGGCTACTCCATGCTGGACCACAAGTAGAGAGCGACCCCGACCTGTATTGTCATTAACGATTGCGATGTTGGCAAGAGAGGAAAAGACACCTACTCAACTACTCTGCGAACTAATACCCTAACGATTATTCAATTACACCTGAAAAACCTACAGCAAAAAGCTTTTCTCAAAGTGGGCCTAGGCCACCAAAATTTTGCACACACTCAAATTTTCTTTGATTAACCTTTCTTAATAACATCTAATAATGGTTAAATGCTTACGAATTTTAATAATAAATTAAATATCTAGACAAAATTCAATTCCAAATGCCAATACTTAGAGTAACCTGACTTTAGAATCTACAAATGCAATATCGTCCCATTATATATATATATACAGGGTGAATCTTAAATAAGTACAAATATTTTAACCAGCAGTATAGTTTTGTGTGTAGAACACATAATTAATAGTTTTTTTACAAAAAAATCAGAAATAAAAAAGTGAAATTTTAAATAAATTTCGTAATTTTTCAGTAGAAAACTTGTTGAGGACCGCTGGCCTAGACCGACCCTTCATACTTTTATGAGTCATAGTGCTGCAGACTGAACGTGTGGTTCACAGTGTTGCCAGTATTACACAAATGTCTTTGCTTCAAGGAAGAAAAAATCTCAACTTTTAGCGAATTTTGTCAAGTGTAACATTTTATATTATTTTTTATTATCAAACTGTCATTGACTGTCATGACAGATTATCGGAAGCCCAAGTCAAACTTGTTAACCCCACATAATGCATGAAAATAGCAATAAAATTTGCTAAAAGTTGACATTTTTTCCATTTTAAATAAAAAACGCGTGCGTAGTTTTTCGTTATTCTTCATAAAATAACTTAAGGAAATTGTGTTTTGTGTCCCTTTCTAACAGTGTACAATGACATTTAACTTGTGAAATGTGGATTACTGATTAAATAGTTAATTTTTTAACAAACAGGTAAGCTTGTGTGCACGTTTATGTATAATTTTTGAACATTGGACATAGTAATATCACGTAATATCTTCCTAAATATTTTACGGTAGTATTGAACTTGCGGAAATTCATTTTTAATCGTTGAAGTATAGTAAGGTTAGTTCAGATGTTAAAATTTATGTTAATATTGCTGCGTATTACTACATACCCAATTTTACTGTACTTATGCTTAAAACAAGTATTTTTAAAATAGAACTATTACGTTAAAGGAAACGTAATATTTATATTGAAGGAGATATGGCAACCTCGCAACAAATCATATGTTTCGTTACGTTGTTGGATGAAAAATCAGCTAGCGGTCCTCAAAATGTGGGTATTTTTTAAAAAAATTAATATCTCCGTAAATATTAGAAATTTTTAAAAATGGCTTTCACTAGACTGATTTAAATGACGAACTACACCAGCAGTTAAAATATTTGTACTTATTTAAGATTCACCCTGTATATATATATATATTGTAATGTATAATTTGTTAGTGTAAATGTGTATTTCCCGGATAGCTCAGAATAAATCACTTACCTTTATTTTCTTAAGCACCAGTCTGAAGCATAACACTTTAAAGTTTAATTTTCAACAAATTTCTTGAATTGTATTTGTTTTTATTTATTTTTTATTTATAAAACAAGTTTATCAAAAAATTTTATCAGCATGAGAAACCTTTCTCTCAGGAACGGTTCAGTGAAGTTTGTGGTTTGTAAAAAAAAATATTTTTTTGTAAAAAAAGGTAAGACAAATTTTTATTATAGATAGATACCTTCCAATATTTCTTTAAATTATTATTTAACACATTACCATTAGTAATTACAAAAATGTTATAACCCTGTTTTAATATTCCTTCAATGAGTTTTGTAAATACTAAGAAAAAGAGTCTAATAGTTTACCTTCCAATTTAGTTTTGATTTCTCGTCGGTGAATGTTGTTAGATGCTCGTCTTCGTCTGCAGCTACTTTGCAGGACTGTTTACTGTTGTTCTTTTTGAATTTCGCGCCTCCTAAACTTCTGAACTGTCAAATTTCGTCTTCACCAGCTTGGTAAATGTTCGGTGCGTCTTTTCGGCTTTCTACTAGATTATTACTAAAGTTTAATACCTTTTAATGTAGCTTTCTTGGTTATATTGTTACGGAAGCTCACCTACCTTTTTAGTTTGTTAATTATGTTCCTTTACTTGGACGTTTTCCGGAATATTCCAGGCTATATTCTATTTGTTTCCCGACATGTTCTCGAGATCGCAGAAATTTCGAGAACTCTAAAAATTTATATAAGCGGATCAATTCCGCCGTCACAGTCAGTTTGTATTGAGCAGCCCAACGCGAGTGACAAACGTCAAAATAAAGCATTTGACAGTTGTGAATTTGTTGAAGGATATTTCTTGTATAATCAAGAGTGACAATAAAGTTGTTTGTCTACGTGACGTGTTCCCACGCTAAGGCAATTTTGAGATTACAATATGTTTCTTGTGCTGTGATAAATTGTGGATATACCCCTCAATGTTCTTCGCTCTGATGGATTGGATTTTAATACAAAAATGTTTATTTTGTTGGTAGGTTAACTTTGTTCATTCAGGTACTGTTTCTTTCTTAATAATTTCTTATAATTCATATACAATTTTCATCTCTTCTCAAAATTCTGGCATCCCTTATTTATTTTTCAAATCAACAACTTTTTTTTATTTTCGTTCCTATGCAACGTCCGCACTATCTCACATAGAGTTTTTTTTAATACACTTCACCTTAATCTACTAATTATAAACTAGATTTACCAAATTTTCTTTTTTTATATTTTATTATTTTTATATTGACATATCTACATATTTTTACTAACCTTTAGACTTTTACTAAATAACTATTTATCGTATTTATACTACACTGTCCACTTCCTTCAAAATTGTACTCATGTGCACTGACTATCCTTTTTTCTATACCAAATTTTTATAAACATTCTAAATATGCTAAACATTTACTTTTAAATTCCTCCTTTTTCTAATGACTGTAACTTTTATTTATATTTCCTATTATTTTAATTTTTGTGTTCATCACAATATATATATATATACAATTCAACCTCCATCGGATTTCATTTCAGCTAACAATCTTGCTCGCAAACACCACTCAAAGGGAATTATTCAGGCTCGCCGAAAGCTGGTGCAGCTGTTTCCGACTTGTACGTGGCGATGTAATAACTCAATAGGAAGGCAACGCTTATTAATGGGGATTTTGGAACAAAATTGTTGCTCCGAGTAATATATATCCCTCGGTAACCGAGAGGAAGGGTTAGATTAGATCCCCGTTGCCGGAAACTGCCGGAGTTGTGTAGCATTTTAATCATTTTAGTTGCATGCAAATATGTTTAATCGAGCAGTCCGGAAAGTTTTGAGTTGCTTTGTTCCTGAACTGTTCAGAGGGATGAGACGAGCAAGGGCGATCATTTTGTTGTTTTCAAACTGGTTGGTGGGAATATTACTGTGCTGATGTCGACAGACGACACATACTAATCTCCATGGAAAGTCTAACCATCATCCGGCACAAAAACGCTCGGTAATGAAGACCTCAGTTCACCGTGCATTAACTTTGGCTGATGATGATCATCATCAGGAATAGATTCACTTCAATTACTCTAAAAAAGACTTCGATAGAACCATTAGACCTCGGCGTGAGGAAACAGCAAAGCCCAAGGATGGAGTCACTACAACTGTACATCCCCAATGTGACAGATAGAATCCCAGAATACTACGCAAAGGTGTGCGAACTACTTTCACGCCAACATGTAAAATAAGTCAGCAACCCCGCAACCCGAAAGACTAATTGAATCCTTTACACACTCTGGGAGTGTTTTTGGTGCCATGCAGCGACTGCGACAAAGAATACGTGGGAATGTACAAACGAACTGTAGATACCAAGAAAGAAGAACATGGAAGCCGCATACGGTTGTACCAGCCTGAAAATTCCGCCGTTGCTGAACATGCTTGGAAAGAGGAACACAGAATCTCACTAGACATATGGTGCTGGATCGTACCAATGAGTATTACAACTTAGCGCGAATAGAGGCTCTAAAGATTCTACAATACCTGAACAATAACAGGGACGAAGGATTGTAGATTAGTCATGCTTGATGTCTTTGCTTAAGAACTAACAAGTAAACTGGAGCATACCTGAACCAGCCATACGTAACACACCTGAATCAGTTAATCTGAAAACTGAACCAACCAGCCAGCCTTGATGCACCGACTAGTATAAAAGCTCTGCTTAAACACCGCGATAACCATTCAGCCGACACTCAATATAAGAGAAGCACTGAAGATGCCATCTGTGACGTATAACGAAACATCTGCAGTTAAGCATCAATAGCAAAACAGTCCAGAAAGTGTATCATTCAATAAAATTGCTTTTATCTTAAGATTATAGATAGATCCACTTTAGTTTCGTCGTATATAATTATACTGTTTTTTCGCTTACGTTTCGAATAAAGAAAGCAAAATTTCATTCATTCACCCTTCGGAAGTAATTATTAATGAGATATTAATATAGTTCATTGAACAAGTTCCCATTAATTCACCGGTATCGATCTCAATCCCATCGCCTCGATTCATCTTCACGAGGCCGTATGATTTTCATATAAGCCCCACGGCCGACTTTGATGCGGAAATTCGATAGCGCCGCAAATCTGTTGCTCGATGACCGCACACCTCGGGGCGGAGCGAGTGTAAGGAGCTTATTCAGCGAAGTAAAAGCCGAAGAGTTCCCTGGAAAAGCCATTAGCGGAGCGGCTATATTTCACGGAAATTTTGGACCGGGTTGACGTGCCAACACGATTTTGATGTAGTTCCTGGAACACAACACGTTTCTACTAATATTATGTGTATAGGACGACTAAACCTTAGAATTTTTTTCTAATTATATGGTGTCTTTATAACTTTTAGTGGAACAAAAACCTTTAGGTAATTGAAAAGAATAATATTAGCCCTTGTACAGCCAGAGAAAAGCGTAATAAGGACAGATGATGGTTAATCTCTATAACGAGAAAATTTAACTTGGATAAAAACTTTCCTACTTTGCGAAACTTGAATTAAAACTTGTAAATTTGTTTTCATAATTTTTATACGTTGATATATGGCTTCTTTATGGATTAGCTTAAAAGTCGTCCGTTTCAGGTAAGG
Source organism: Monochamus alternatus (assembly GCA_037114965.1). Classification (NCBI taxonomy): domain Eukaryota; kingdom Metazoa; phylum Arthropoda; class Insecta; order Coleoptera; family Cerambycidae; genus Monochamus; species Monochamus alternatus. The sequence goes on along the minus strand of CM073435.1, from coordinate 48,992,234 downwards.
AAAATGTTTCTAGGTACGATTATACTAGCACGTGTTCGTTAAAACCCTGCATAAACCCTAAATACATTAATATTAAAAATTAGTGGTAGTAAAATGTTCAAAGTTTCTATAATATTTACATATACCAATAAACAAAGTGTACTCCTACCTCCTATCTCCGGTAATAATTATTACAGAACAGCAACCTTTGCATTGATAAGTCCAATAGGCATTCGAACAAACCGACAAAGTATTTCGAGTTTGCTCCAGATGCTGAATATTATCAGGTCGGCAAGAAACATTCCGGAAAATCGTGCGACGTCGAGAAACAAATAACAGATTCGGTTTATTAACGGAGAACGGGAATGTGCCGTACCACCCCCGGCACCACCAGGGACGACTCGTTCCAGGGGATGCGATTCTGGGGGTTAACACAGGAAGAAATTGTTATCTGTAGGCAAAGAAAAAATCGTTTTTCTTTCTTAAAAGTATATATATTGGAACACCAAATCGCTGGACATAAATTATGATCGTATTAGATAACCTGTAATGCGATTTGTACGCGTTAAAGCAAGAGAAGTTCGAAATTTATCTGAAACAAGACAAACTCCGGTTTAATAATACCCATAAATTGTGTTAATTCGGCACTAAATTGGCCCTCCCACACCTAGATAAGACAGAGAAAGCTCCTAAATAACCCGATGGAAGCATTCCTCTCTTGAAGTTTTCATCGAAGTAGGCTGTGGGTGTTATTGTGAGGACTGTAGAGATCAATTCGTTACAGAGAGAGTGCCATTATCGTGTTAGTTTAATTGGGTTGGCATAATATGAATGTAAGAGATCTGAGGGTTGATTATTTTGAATTCTCAACTCGTGTGAAGATGGAAAATGAAAGTGTCTACCACACATTCTTAAGGTCAAAATAACCCTTATCCTTTAGGGACCATTTTTAGGACTGGGACTCGTAATCAAATATTTCACACGTGATTATATCACCGCTTGAATTCCAAAAGTTATACAGTTATGAGACCGTTGTATGATTTATACGACATTTAGCTTACCTTAGCGGGTTTTATACACCACATATATTCATATAAATCTTTCAAGTACTGCAGTAACATTTATTGGATTGTGGTCGACCACAGGAAAAGGCAATATTTTTTTGCGATTTATTAAGTTATTATTCACGTTGTGACCCGTCTATAGTGTGCGGCGCTTATAATGAATAATATTACAATCTTCCTTCCTTCCAATCTAAATATGTATATGATCGGAACACTATTTCGGGGTCATTTTGAGATTAGGATAATAAAGATTAAGATTATTTTATAAATGAGGTCAAACTAATACAATATATATAAAAAGCTGTTTATAGGCCTTTTAGGCTCAGAGCTGCGTTATTCTCCTCCACCCCATTCTGTTCTTCGCCTTTATTTTCCAATCTGTTACGTTTTTCTCCCTTGGATCTATTACCACTGCCTCTCCCCATCGCTTCCTCGGTCTCTTTTTTCTTGTAGTTTGGACAAATTTCTTAATTTCATTAAGTGGTTAACTGCTGCCGAACTTCTGTTTGCTTTTATTATTCTCCTATTAATTTCTTACTCCTCATCACAGCTAGCTGTTATTAGCGCCCCCAAATACACATATTCTTGAACTTCTTCAAACTCCATCTCTCCGTGCTGCATTCTCAACTTCAAATTGGTATCTTTTTTTTTTGTTTTTCTATTCTCAAAACCTTTTCTCTTGATTTATCTGCAATCCCACTTTACGGGCTTCCTCCACAAGTTTTCTCGTTACTTCTAATTATCTACTATCTAACAATTATGGCCACGTCGCCTGCATAACTTACTATTTGGTAAATTTTAAACAATATGTGTCCTTCTCTGTTCAACTATCTCTTATAACCTCCCCTTTCTAAATTCTGCTTGATACTTCCCTATCTGTAGTTCTGCTATAGGTTCTATTTTCTGTTTTATTAACATTGCCATGATTTTATGCCTTGTATCTAGCAGTGATTGAGTTTCTGCAGTCTGTTGCATCTTCCTTTTTTAAAATTGGTATAATCATAGCATCTTTCCAATCTTCAGGCATACATTCTCTTCTCCAAATCTTCTGGATCATTTCGTATATTCTTTGTCTTAAATCCTCTCCTGCGTACTTATGTTATGTTATGTTTTTTGTCGTTATTTCTTTTTTCCCTGGACTTTTGTTATTCTTTATAGCTTGTATAATTATGTCTATTAACTAAACTAATACAATAATAGTTTTAAAATGTTATATGATGAATACTAGTAATAACCTTTATAATCACAGTTTAAAAAATCAGTTCGTGCTTCCAATAGTTTCAAATATCTCTTAAAAAAATTGCACACGTTACAAGTTAGAAAAAAAAATTTCTTACAATTTTCATCAGAGAAAACTGGCCATAGAAACAGAAGAAAAAATATTGCTGTTTAATCTGCCACCCTTACCATTCGTAGGCCTTTCTAACGCGCGTAAACGCTTGGAAAAGATGCACAACCTACTAAATCGAACCGGTGACCTGCAATAGCCCAGCGTCTGTCGTACTGATAGTGTTATCACTAGCTATCATAAGACACACGCGGCTGTGGCGGGTCTCCTGCTGCCACACAGTTGCGAGTATTGATTTTGTTGGCTACCCTGCAGGACCGTCTGTCCCTGTTAATATCAGCGTTTCCCCGTCGGACCCAGAAAGGGACCATTCGTAACTATACAAATTGTACGTGATAGCCTGGCTTTGCGAAAGTTTTATTAAATTTAATATTTATTGCTTTTGTGTATTGCACGAAGAAAGCTTCTGTTATTCATCAATCAATACTGTAGTCATAAATTTGGTCCTTTTGATCCTCTGCTGTCGGATATGGGCGTTAATTCTTTATTAAAAAATTTAATTCGTTCATTTCATCCAACTCTTTCCAGGCTGCAAATCCCACCATATATTTTGAAATATAATTCCATTACGTAACCGAACATAAAAAAAATAAATCCCTTTTCTGGGGAATAAGGTTGAAAAACGTAAATATGATCAGCTAGTCGGATTAAGGCACCACATGCTCCGTATGCAAGGGATACGTTTTACAATGAACGTATTAAGGGCGGGCAGTTTACATATCAACATAGCCGCAGATTATTTGTTATTGAAATATATCCTTCGTTAGTTAATCTGTTTTTCGGTGTTATCCTTTTGCTAAATGTAGAGAAACGTGATCGATCGTAGGAAATTTTATTGCCCGCTTATAAAACCTATGGACACAAAAACCTAAATTAAATGTTCAAATTGTTGACCTTTTACTGTCAAACAATGGGCCAGACGAGAAATAAATTCTTGTTGTACATTTCCAATAACTTCAGGCGGGATGGCATTGATCTTGTCGAATTCGTTCCTTGAGATCGTCAAGATTATTTGGCTTAGTGACGTATACTTTGTATTTTATATATCCCCCAAGAAACCTACCTCTGCAGCTGTTTGTTCAGCAAATTTATGCTCTCCGACAAAGCCTAAACTATCTTTTCATTGTTGACACCTTCAAAATATATATACGTACTATTGAACTTATACGACATTATAAACATTTTAACCAACACAAAACTTTATGATTAAATAAAAAATACGGATATTGGTAACTGTAATTCATAAATTTGAATTCCTGTTAATACATCTCAGGATCAGGATCCTTGGGGAAGTGAAATATTATCCCGCATATTGGCTTTACAATCATCGACTGAACAGTAATATCCCTGACAAGTCATTATTACTGATCGAGTTAACTCGCCACACCCAGTACAACAGTTTCACCGGACATTGAGTATCAAATAGACCCAATAAATAGCCGATGATCAACCGTCAATGTTCGGTTGGTGGAGCAGGAGAATGGGAGATGAAGGATGGAGAGAGGTCCAACTGTTAGTATATTCAAACCGTGGTTGAACTGCAGATTAACGCTATTAAAATAAAATGATGATCCTAAGTCGTCTCATACAATCATACAATACAATCAGTATTAGTTACGTTTTATTGAGATTTAGTAGTGGAATGATTAAATAGAAAGAAAAACAAGGACTCTTCTCTTCTCGTTCTTCTTTGATAACTTTAAAAAACACTTTAAATAATTGTTCAATCAATCCCGCAGCTGCCATATTAAATTCCCTCGCAAGTGGGCCTTAATTCAAACGTGAAAGGAATTCGACTGGAATTAAAACGGTGCGGTCCTTTCCAGATTTATCTCCTCGGTTAGGGTTCCCCTTAACTAAGTCTCACGTCTTCCTGGAATGAAGCACGACGCGGTTTTAAAGTTTGAAATGATTAGAGCCCTAATATTCCCTCATTTGGCATATCTATGTGTGAGCCGTACAAGATTCAGGGATGATGGATGTGCGTGCGGAACAAGGCTTCTGGAGTTGGTAGTATCCCTCGTCTTATGCCTAAATTAGTTTAGGCCTGGCACTACTGACGGAAGCCGACCTACTGCTGTTGCTGCTGATTCTTATCTGAATTTGGATCTTAAGGGATCCCACAAATTTTATAGCAATTCTAATATAACATTAACAATACAATTGGAATTCAATTGGAAAATTGTATTTCCTTTAAACTAATACCTACCTACCGTGAGTCAAGTTTGTAAATTTACATCTGAAAATTTCGTGGATTCTAGAACGAATCGGAATTTTATCATGGCTAAATAACATTCCATTTAGATTATCATTCAAATACAATTGGAAAATTCTATTTTAATTGTATTTGCTTTCGATTCCAATTCTTACTATTAGTTAAGTTAAATTCCTGTAAAATTTCAGCGGCAAACATTAGAAATTAATATAATACAATTTAACTTCAATTGAGGTTTAGTTAGATTTTTCTTGGGTTGGAACCGAAACTCTGCTGTAACCGAATAGAATTCCATTTGGAACATCAGTGAAATACATTGGAAATTAATTGGAAAATTGTATTGTTATTATATATCATTTCAATTACAATGTGAGCTGAATTCGTCTAAAACATATTAACTAACTATAAACATTGATTGGACCTTAATACAATTGATTGATTTTTACGCGAACATTTTTTGGTTTCAGGTGAGATCAAAATTTTACCGTGAATCAATATAATTACAATTGGAACCTATCATTTGATACATAGTGATTTTTCGGATTGTTGTACCATGAAACGATAACTGGTCTTTGCCAGAAACAGAATTAAAGTGCACATCTCTAGCATTAGTCGGCATTCTTTGATCTGCCCTGGTTGTACTCGGACTGGGCTCTGTGGGGGACAGACCCGCTATCGGCAACTCTAGCTCCGTCTATATACTGATTTCGGCTCCTATTGTTGGTATTACGACTGCTACGGTCGGAACCGTTCCTCGGATAATGGTGGTTTTCCGAGACGTCCCGTAGCTGCCTCTGTAACTGGTCGTATCCCATGCCTTCAAACGTTTCAGTGGTGATTCCGCAGAAGCTTCGCCTCGACTGAGGCTGTTTGGACCTCGTGAAAGCCTACCACTATAATTGGACCCTTATTGAAAAGCATTTAGAATACTGTTGTATTTCAATTTCTTAGGTTCTATTTGAAATCAAAATTTTACGGTGGCTTAATAAAATTTCTTTAGCAACGTAACTGAAATGCAAATAGAATTTAATTAGAGAATTGTATACTCTTGGAAGAGAAGTTTTTTCTTTCTATTTAGTCAAATTCTTGTATCATTTCAATTGTAACAGATCATTGCATTCCGATACAATTGGAATTTAATTCAAATACTGTTAGAATATAATTGGATTTAATTTGAAATTATCTTTTAAAACAAGTTTTGAAACTGTATTTATTATCTGATTTGTCATTCGTGTCCATTATCTAGACATATTCTCTCAGGTTGTCGTTTGAAAAAGTGAAAAGGATTTTTAAATAAATCGTGTACTGTATTTTTTACTCTGGAAACCAATACTGTTTGTACCAAAATTAACTTTGCAGTACGGGAGTTTTATGTGATTTTGATTGATGTCCATTATCTCTAAGTATTCTTTCTGGTTGTCGTTTTAAAAATAGATACGCAACTGTAAACTAATAGTTTTTCTATTTACTTATTTTAAAACAAGTTGTAACAATGTATTATTAAGTAAAATATTGAACAGTGTTATACAAAGTAGACCTCATATTGACCTAACAAATCGTACGGCAGCTCAAAGTCATGCAAAGAAGCCAACGGAACCAGTGCCCCACATTTCCGGAAAAAAGTGACTGTCGTGACGAACGGCATAATCCGTCACGATCAATCTAGCTTCCCGCTAATGCCAAATAAATCTTCGCCTATTAAATTAAATCAACAGCACGGTTGCGCGGCTGGCGTAAGTCTTCTGTATCCTCTTTAGTAGCTGCCGATAAATTTTATCAGATTCCGCGGAAAAACCGGATGGAAAAGCGCTGTTTGCGCCTAGAGGATTTGGGTCACCGATTAATCCGTGTGGTAATCGTGTTTTATTTGATTTATTGTGGAAATTAAGTGGCAATTAAGTAAATTCATTATACGATTTTCAAATTATTTGTATATCTTCTTAATATATAAAATTCTCGTGTCACAGTTTTAGACGCCATACTCCTCGGAAACGGCTTGACCGATTTTTATGAAATTTTATATGTCTATTCGGTAGATCTGAGAATCGATCGTAATTTATTTTTCATACCCCTAAGTGATAGGGGTGGTCCACCCCAAACAATGTTTTTTTATTTTGTGGACAAAATTTTTTATTTTTTTTTTTATGATATGGCATTAAAAAATACATACAATCCTTAATTTTCATCCTTCTATCACAAGCCCCTATTTTTTACTAACTATTTTAGTAATTTAATCATTTTTAGCCCTGGTTGATAACTGATCGATTATCACTAGATCAGTTATCCCCGCCAGGCATCTACCGGTGTCACTTCTCACCCAGTAAACAGCACGGAGTAGGGATGAGAACGAAGCCGGTCTCTTGTCTCTTTCACAATAAGCCTTCTCTCACTCCCTACACAGTTTTCGACCATTATTATTGTGTATGAATCGAGCGTAATAGTGACGTTTACAATTATTATTTTACCTTCTAAGTGTAATTCTCATTATTAGTTAATTAAGTGATCTATATAACCTCAAAAGTACGCAACACGTGTCACGAGCTCCCACCAACAACGGCTATTATTTTACTATATTGCCAACAAGACGTAAAGGGGTTAATTTGGGCCGTCAAACAAGTAAAATTGCAGGCACGCGAAATAATTCAAAAAATTAATGTTTCGTGTTTTGTTATTCTTATAGGCCGTCATCGTTCACAGTGCTCCATTCCTCTTTTAGTCATATACCACATCTCCACACACTTACAATAAGTTAGTTATTTTTTATTTAACTGCCAAAGTATTCACTAGAAATAATTCATATGGCAAAACAACGTTTGCCGGGTCACCTAGTTTACATATATAAACTAACTTTTCTACAAACGTCAATAAAAGTATGCGATCTGAGGTTAAGTGCTTAAAACACCTATTTCGCAACATGCATCGAACAAGATTTTTCGTAAAATCGTCAAATAAATATTCAAAATAGTTTCGACATAGTCTTCGATTGCGTTTGCTAATATGATCGCTATACTATTTTATTTAAACAACTTTAACTAAGTTGTCTGTAAGGTTGTTGGTATAGATCAGTTGCTATGGTACGATGTTTACAACCTATACAAAAATTTAAAAAAATTCTTAAATCTATGAACGTTTGTGAAGATTAAATTCCAATAATTAAACTCGGTATTAATTCTTCATAAAACTTCAGTTTGTGTGACGCAGATTCCATTGATACTGCGAGCTACAGTTATTTGAATAAAAATATGGATGTAAGTAAATATACCAATGTTATTGCTTTCCTCAAAAGGAAATTACTTTCATTCCAAAAACATAACATATTTTCGACTTTTTCAGTCGATATGCGTCGCTCTTTTGCTTTACAAAAACCAACAAGCTTGTAATATTTGCTTATGTCCTGATTCTTTATCTTCATCATCACCTTCAACATAGAGCAATTTGACCAAAACGTTGACGATTTCCATATTTTTATTCATAGATTTTTTTCCTCAAAATATATCGAAAGCACTTTGACTTACTAAACAATAACTCGAAAATGTCTTTATTAGCAGCTTCGACTTCCACCGATTTTAGAACGTAAGAAATTATACTTTTAAAGATGGTGTTTGTAGAAAAAGTAGTGTATATGTATATGCTAAAAGTGATTTTATTTTGTTCGTTGTCACTTTTGATACTTATAAATAACTATTTTACAGCAGTGAAAAGTTGTTTTATGATATTTATGATATCTGCATCAATTTGCATTATGCCAGAATATTGCTATGTGGCAAATTCTGTATATTTTTTAGAATGTCTGCTTAAAAAAATTTAGGTAAAAATTATATTTCTTGTTTTCTGAATACGTTTATTAGATTACATCTCCGTGCTGCTTTGTTTTCCCGCAGTACGAAAATTTCAACGACGCCGTTAACGACGTCATTCCTACCTCCAACGTGTTCAGAATTCCACTCGCCCAATGTCCTTATCCAAACAGAACTAGTTACTAAAACAAACTTTTATCAAATTAACATGTTAATTGCCGAATTAGAGCTTGGAATATTCCATCTAGCACTTTCTCCCTACAGTGTATGAAAGATTAGTTCTTTCGTCCGACTTAACGACCTTTATATAGACACACAGCGAGGATTCCACGCAATGCAGCCTTTTAAAAGGCGGCGACATTAAAATCGTTAAGTAATTTGAATAAATTTCAGCCGCCATCCCTTCGTCCTCAAAATAATCGTTATGCTTTGGAGTTTGCGGGACAATATAACTTTAAATTGCTTTGGAAACATTAACTCATTTATATATTAATCATGTACACAGCGGCTAACGCAAAATTGAACACGCAGCTGTGGTTTCACCTTTCTACTGTAGCACGCTTAAAAAACAGTTCTCTATATATATAAAGCTGGGCCTTTTAGGCCCAGAGCTGTGTTATTCGCCTTTCTTTTCCAATCCGTTACATTTTTCTCCCTCAGATCTATTGCCACTGCCTCTCTCCATCGCTTCCTCGGTCTACCTCTTTTTTTCTTGTAGTTAGGTTTACTTCCTACTATTTTCTTAACTGCCCTTTCATCTTCCATACGTTGCAGATGCCCTAGCCACTGCACTCTTATGGCTTTTACAAATTCGTCTATTGTTGGTGCCTGGTACATTGCATATATTTCCTCATTGTTTCTCCTTACATAGCCTTCCTCCGTCTTCGTACCCCCTAGAATTATCCTTAAGATTTTCGTTTCCCACCTTAAAAGGTTTTCTCTTGGCTTCTTATTGAGAACCCAGGTTTCAGTACCATACAACGCTGTCGGTCTCAAACATTTTTTTATACATTCTAAATTTTACTCTGAACAAATTTTTTGATTTCAATAAGTGGTTGACTGGTGCCGAACTTCTGTTTGCTTGTATTATTCTCCTATTTATTTCTTGAACTTCCTCAAACTCCATCTCTCCATGCTCTGTTCTCAATTTAAAATTGGTATCCTTTTTTTGTTCTATTCTCAAAAGCTTACTTTTCTCTTGATTTATCTGCAATCCCACTTTACGTGCTTCCTCCACAAGTTTTCTTGTTACTTCTTCTAATTCCCTACTATTTCTAGCAATAATAGCCACGTCATCTGCATAACTTACAATTTGATGACTTTTAAACAATATATGTCCTTCTCTGTTCAACTGACTATCTCTTATGACCTTTTCTAGTACTAAATTAAAAAGAAACGTTGAGAGTGGGTCTCCTTGTCTCAGTCCTGTATCAATAGTAAAGCTTTCCGAACATTCACCTTTTATTCGTACTTTGTATTTACAGTTCTGGATATCTTGTATTAAATGAAATCACATTTGGTAAACACTGGATACACATGTTAAGCTTGGGTGATCTCAAACTGTACACTGGCTGCTCTCAAGCACACCGTGAATAGTCAATAAGGATAAGGGCACGTATTTAACTTGCATTTCTTTCCACGTGTTGAATTATGTAAACATTTCTCTTCTGTTTTGTGATGAAAATAGATCGTTAAGTATACTGTTATTATGCAGCGATAGAAAGACGGTCTATGTCTTCACCCATCATATCTTTAAAATATCAAAGAGAGTAGTCTGTGTGAAACCAGAAAAGAGAAATTAAAGAAAAACAATGTGTAGGTGAATTTAGATTCAACTATTCGTTACTCAGCTGCGATGGGATTGATCCTAAAATAGATTATAATAGAATCCATCATTCACTTTTATCTTAACGACAGAGAAATATTTCCCAGTCCCACTCGACCAATCAATATTGCCAATCAAAATAGGAAAAGATAATATTTCTTTTAGATTTGTCCTTACGAGTTTATCAATTCCATTTAAAAGCAACCGCCTTGCGCTCGAGGTTTAGAATAACATATCAATATTAATGCGTTGGCGGCTATCAAACTTTTCGTTTCACTAGAATTCCTATCTGAATACCTTTTTATCGTGGTGTTAAGGATAGCGAGGCAACATCTCATAAATTTATAAGATGGAAGCATTTTTTACCGCACTTTCGACCTGAAAAGTTTCATATAACCGTTTCAGGTTTTGGTATATCCTTTGAGCAGGTTCGTACAATTTCTGAAGCTAGCTAAAAATTGTATGAAGGCGCAGTTGAATTAAAAAGTCGGCTAATTATGTCGTATAGTAAGTTTTATCTGAAAGAAAAAAGGATATTTAAATAAATCATGTACTGTATTTTCTTTACTCTGGAAACCAATATTGTTTTTACCAAAACTAACTTTATTCGAGGTAGTTTTATGTGATTTGAATTGATGTTTATTATCTCTAGATATTGTTTCAGGTTGTCGTTTTGAAACTGAATAATCAAGTGTAAACTAAACGTGTACTCCACAATAGTTTTCCTACTAAAACTATTTTTGCTTTATAGAAGTTTTTATCTTATTGAAATTCATGTCTATAATCTGAAGGCACTCTTTTAGATTGCAGTTGTGAAACAGGATATCCAGCTATACAGGGTGTCAAAAAAAAGAGTGTAAAATATTTCAGGAGGTAATAGTATGAACCAAAATAAGGAGAAAAGTCTTAATAAACATGAGTCCGCAAAGTAACGGTTGCGGAGATATGGACCACTATTCGTTTTTCAAACATTTTATTTTATTAGGAATAAACCGACAAAGAAAGCTTTTAACAAACAAAAAACAAAGTTACAGAAGATGTTCAAAGTGCCCTCCGTCCAAATCCAAGCAGGCACGACATCTTCGTCTCAATGATATTCGAACTCTTTCGAAAACACCCTCCTTGGTTTGGATTTCTTGACACTTTTGATTAATCCGTAGCTGCAGCTCTTCCAGGCTATTTACAGGAGTACCATACACTAATGTCTTCAAATATCCCCAGACAAAAAATCTAGAGGGTACAATCAGGCGATCTTGGAGGCCATAAAAACAAGTCCGGCTCTTCCTACCCATCTTTGTGGTGCTTTTGTGGTTCCAACATGATGGTGCTCCAGCTCATTTTTCCATGGCCGTTAGAGAACATTTACACCAAACTTTTCTACATAGATGGGTAGGAAGGGCCGGACCTGGTTTATGGCCTCCGAGATCGCCTGATCTGAACTCTAGATTTCTTTGTTTGGACATATCTGAATACATTAGTGTATGGTACTCCTGTAAATAGCCTGGAAGAACTGCAGCTACGGATTAATCAAAAGTGTCATGAAATCCAAACCAAGGTGGGTGTTTTCGAAAGAGTTCGAATATCGTTGAGACGAAGATGTCGTGCCTGTTTGGAAATGGACGGAGGGCACTTTGAACATCTTCTGTAACTTTGTTTTTTGTTTGTTAAAAGCTTTCTTTGTCGGTTTATTCCTAATAAAATAAAATAGTAGTCCATATCTCCGTAACCGTTACTTTGCGGACCCATGTTTATTGAGACTTTTCTGCTTATTTCGGTTCATACTATTACCTCCTGAAATATTTTACACTCTTTTTTTATCACCCTAAAGTTGCTTGTTTTTTTTATGTCTACTATTTTCATTTCAATATTATGAGTTAAAATATATTCTAAATTATTATCGAGAATATGCAAGCGTACCAAAGTAAATGTGAACTAGAATCCCCTTGCTGAAACGATAAAAGGCAAAAGTGAAAATATATTGCCTACTAAATATTTATCGTCTTCAAATTGCTTTCACTGTTTCTGTTAAAGCTTTTTCGTGTACTGTTTAGTGTTTGCCTTACATATTGGGAAGTTTTTATCATACGAGGCGTTCGTTATGAATATACGGCATTTTAATGTTGAAAGAAGCCACATTGAATTTAAAATTATCGAAATCTACGCACCACACAGGCGTAAGCGTTTGAACATGCTAGCTAAATTATGAGATAAAATATAATCAATGTTTTTTTTTCATACTAAGAACCTGCTATATCTCCTTTACAGGCCTCATGAATAAAAATTAAATTCCTTACAGACGAATTGCAGGCAATAACAAATATTATCGTAACGTTCATCATATTTACGTATAGCAAAATTCGCTGTACGATCTTTCAACAAAATTAAATTACGGCGGCGCAAACAAAAAGCTTTATTAAATTTGTCACTCCTGCTTATGCTCAGACTTTCCAGACACCCAAACGGTCCGATAAAACGGAATTACACTCTCAATTATCATGTGATAAATTTAATTTCCCGTTGGCACACTGCTCCCGTAAATTCAATTCCGGGGCTTCCCCGCCCTCTTGAGCAGCTCCGGTAGCATCCCCAGTTTAAAAAATTCATTATTTCTACTTACCGCTACGGTCTCAGGATTTTTCCTCGGGAACGATAATGGAACGGCGCATGTTAAATATTTGAGTTTGTTTAATGTACATGTCGAAGTTCGCTAAAAAAAAGTGGAGGACGCCGTAGCAAATGCTCTATTTGTTTTGTCCGGTTTTGCCGGTTAAAAACTGGTAAGTTCCGGGGAAACTCTATTAAACTGTAATGTGTTTGAATAAATAGAACAGAGTGGCTATCACGTTTTACAAATATTTTATAAGCTACTCGCAGTTGAAATATATCTCTACATATTAATCGGCCTGCAGAGTAGTTGTCTCCTGAAGTTTCTCGTTCACAAATAGCGCAATCGACGATGCCTAGCAATGAGTAGCCAATGACTATTAGATGTAGACACCTCGTGAACTCATGTCCTTCTATGGACGTGGACATATGAGAGCTAACAAGCTTAAAACCGGTATATGTCTGGTGACGGCGCTGACAACTAACCGTGACTATTTACTATAGGTTTCCAGCTGTAATTCAATGCTGGTCTGTGTATTAGTCCGCAGAGTAGTTGTTTCCTAATATTCTGCTTCTGCAAATATCTTTTGTAATTCTAAACTAGTTGATAACATGCAACAATGAATCTCGAACATATTCGCTTTATATGTCATAGTGTAAAAATGTTGTCAAGTTACGTTTCATTTTCAAGAAATTTCCGCTTTGGACTCGTTTTTATTACTTCCTAATGCGAATATATTCGTATCCTCTTACGCGAGCGTTCCATCACAATTTATAAAAAGGTGCCGCTACAGTCTAGACAGGGTACAATTTGCCAGTGAAATAAACATGCAAAGCTTCCCTGAGCACGTTTCACACACGTTCTCCACATATGATGTGCAGGTAATTCCTACATCCATTAGTAAGTGTCTTGTACAAAAAGATGTAATTTTAACCATTTTGAGTATATTTTCTGTATCATATCTGGGAATATTAAGTAACTTTCTTAAGTAAAATAAGAAATTTCCTATATTTTACAAGCAGTAAAATTTAAATCAATGTTACTTAAGAACAGTGCATTCTATCGATATTCAATAAGAGTACCTTTCGCATGTAAAAAACTTCAAGAAAAATCCACGTAAGAAGGTCAATAATATACCTCTCATTTTAATCACGAAGATTAGCCCAGAAGAATTATTATTAAGCAGGAACGTGTTACGTTGGTAAGCCCTAACCATCATTCAGTGTAGGAATGAGGAAAACCTGGAAAACTTGTTTAATTAGGGAAACGGTCAAACAACGGTCAGTAGCAATATCTCACATTGACCGAAGCCAATGTTCTTCCATCCTACCATACCGACAGAGAAGGTGCCAATCCTCTTCACAAACATAGCTAATCTACGGCCTACCGGCCGTGGGATTCGAACCCCCGGCCGACTGGCCACATCGATTCAAGTACTGACGCTTTAAACAGCTCGGCCGCGACCGACAAGTATAATAAAAATATAATTATTTCAACATAATTTAGTTTGACTAAAACATCGATATTTTAATTAACGTTCGCAGTAATATTGTTATTTAAACATTCCAAAATTGTTTCAATTACTAAAGTCATTAATTTATCATCGCGATCAGCCAACCCTTTGTTCTGACGGGTTATTGAATAATTATTATGAACGAATATGGATTAGATATAAATTCAGTTTGTATTTGGTGTGTTGAAATATAGGAAAATCCAGGATTATTTATTTATTTCTGGAAATAAAACGTGGGAATGTAATATATAGTTAACCCGGTGACCCGGCAAACGTTGTTTCGCCATATGAATTATTTCTAGTGAATATTTTGGTAGTTAAATAAAAAATAACTAACTTATTGTAAGTGCCTGGAGATGTGGTATATGACTAAAAGAGGAATGGAACACTGTGAACGATGACGGCCTATAAGAATAACAAAACACGAAACATTCATTTTTTGAATTTTTTGTACTTTTATTATCTTAATTAATAAATTTCAAATTACGTCTCTATCACAAATTATGACAAATAAAAAATAAACATTATCAATCTCTTAGTGCAATAGAGTATACGATATTTTTAGTGATCCATCTTTAGCCAACATAAACAAACTGGATGGTTTGGCCACTGGAGAGTATGCCACATATAATTGTCCGTGTGAGAAGCATGGTTTGCTCAAATCTGAGCCACAAACGGACATCATTTGGCCTTGGAATCGTTCAGTTATCGACCAGGGTTAAAAATGATTACTAAAATGGCTATTACAAAATAGGGGTTTGTGATAGAAGGGTGAAAATTAAGGGTTGTATGTATTTTTTAATGTCACATCATAAAAAAATAAAAATAAAAAAATCGAATGCCGGATTAAACATCGTTGCCACATCATGTTTACATACATAATATCGTCTAACACTTCAGCGTGTTATTCAAATTTACCCCCATTTAGCACTTTCTGCATTTCCCGCATTTCTTTCCCCCCAAATTTGTAGATCACGCCACACATTTGGAGGGGGGATGGGGTGAATAGAAGCAGTAAGCAGTAGTTTGTTTATTTCGGTCTCGCGTATTCGTCGTAAATTCACAATGAATAAGTTTACAAATTCCGAATATGCGGAAATGGTAGTGTTATACGGATAATGTTTACGAAATGCGAATGGCGCTGTTACGTTTTATTAATATTTCATTAAGTGCTATGGACGGATGAGTGCAGTTTTATTCGAACTGGCATTTTAGTTAGTGGGTACCATACTACTTAAAAAACAATAAATTTCTAGGCTAGATGTATGTAACTACAAACGAATAATTAATTGTACTTACGAGTAATACTAAAAATTCATATTTATTTGTAAAACGTAGTGAAAACGTAATATCAATATTATTAAGCTGTAATAACCTAACATTCGAAAACATTTATTTATTATCTGCATTTGCTTTTATTAACAAATAAATCAATATTTAAGGAAAATTCATTCATATATCTAGAATAAAAAAATAGTTTTACTCCTTGTTAAATAACAGTACAATAACTATGTAACTAGGTTATTGACCTCATAATACGGTAGGTCAAGATTCTCGATAACTTATGAGCATCAGATCAGAGACGTGCCATTTCGGTCTTGGACAGTTTTCTGTCGACAACACGATGGTTTTTTATTACTTAGTATTTAAACACGAAACACTTTTCAGCATCTCTTAATAATTTATCCATTGGGTATAGGTTTTTTATGTAATGTACGTAAATGGTTTATTACTCGGTTTATTATTAGATACGTTAGAGTTTTATGATTTCAACGTAACTAAGCTAATTTTTTTGCAGTCATAACAGCTACATTTGCTCAGAGGAAAATCAACACGCTACTTGTCGGTTTAGCTTTCAGAGGCGATTTGCAACGTATGGGCAGGTGTGTAGGGGTATCGTTTGATTGGACCGTATTTTCTACCGAAAAACCTGAGTGGACCGCGTTACTTGCAATTTTTAATAGAATTATTTGATTATTATTATTTGATTTCATTGGATACTAACATTTTAAATTATTATTGGCTGAAGTTGAACTGAGCAAGAAAAAATGATATTGTATAATAGTCAGTACAACCGTTTATTTGTGATGTCTAAAACCTAGGTAGGTAGCTACTAGGAAAATATTTCAACTTGGCAACATTGCATCAGGTCTACATCGAGTTGAACTGTGAGCTGTAAACGACGAAGGCTGTGAACGGTCAGTGACAGTTTGAAAAGGGGGTTTAAATAATAATTTGAAAATATTTTTTTCGGCGTAAATATGCATTTAGATTTTTTTATCGCGTATTCGCATTATACTCATTATTCCCTATCTCCTCTTAAAATTAATGACATTATGACTGACTCACCCTGTATATAGATATTTGTACACATGTCGACAGTGATTTCATTAAAAATATTATTTGCAAATGCTGTATTAAAATTGTTCCTATATTTTAAACTTGCATTCCATAGCCGTGGGAAAAAATTAAATTTCGAAGTTATAATTCTCCACTGGCTTAATATGCATATAATTCATTAAGAATCTACAGCAAGTTGTTCCCAATTCAACCAACTTTCAAATTCGATTTAAAAGTTTGGCGAATTAATTATCTAGAGTGCCCTCTTTCGGATTATGGGACACAATTTAGTTTCAATAAACTTGCTCTAAACTTTCGAAACAGATTTAGTTTTACCACGGCCGTTATTTCATTACAACCAGTAACTAATTTACGATTGACAGCTCCAAAAACACAACTGACTGATAGAATAAACCGGTAAACGTTTTCCCTAGGACGCGGACCTCCAACCAAATTAATCGTGGTACAAAGTTGTTTCATTAAGACACAGGAAACTTTTTAAGAAAGGCCTGTCCTTTCGAATTCCGGAATGGTTCATTTAGTTTGAGGCCAGCTTCTGGACAAGAATGTCACAGAGGGAACTTTTAATGAATAATCCGTCTATAACAAACCCAATTTCCTTTCCCGGACGTTTACTTCGATGGATAAATATTTGATTGGGTAAAACGTGGAGCAGGAGATTCTGTTTTAAAAAGATGATGTTTTCTAATTATTTATAAGGTGATGCAGTCATTCATTTTAAGCACGTAATAAAGACAGGAAATAGAGAACAATTTTTTTACGCGAGCATTTAAAAGAGGAGCAAATCAACCTATAACTCCCAGTAATAGGGTGTTCCTGGTACACAACACAATTTCAGCCACAGAGCGTTCGAGCGTTAAAGCGAAACAACGTTGTCACATCAGGACCACGTATTAACATCGCTTAGATACTTCAAGGCAAGCAATTCAGAGCAATAATTCAAAATAAATTGAGAGTTACATATGAATTTTGGTACGGGTAACAGTATTTTACATTTCAAATAGTAATGTTCCATTACATTCTGGTGCGTTATTTCACACTATTGAGAGACAGCTGAAACACTTTTATAGTTTATAAAGTGTCAAAGCACCGTTGAGACTAAAATTAACAGAACATGCTGTAAAATTTATATCACACTTGAACACACAACTTGTAAAACTACATCAACATTATTAATTTAATGTAAATTTACTCTGCTTTTCTTCAGTGTGTAGATTAATACTAAAACAATGATTCAATTGCGCCTTTATGTTTACATAAACTTGGACAAGCTAATCCTGTTTATTGTGATAGTTAAGTGGTACAAGGGCTTTTACTGGATTCACTGAAATGAATATGTATTTACGGAGTCGCTTAGTACACATTGTTTAGCAGTTTTAAGCAAATAAACAGTGTCTCTAAATAAAAGGCAATTCTAGAGAGTAGCAAACCATGGCGAACTTTACTACCGGAAATTCTAAACATAATGGGTTGTGTGTGAAATAAACAAGTAAACGTACTTGTTTTTGCGACCCAAATAAACATTTGAAATTTGATGAGCAGTTGAATGAAAATTAAGATCACAGTTTGGCGCCTTTGAACAGACCCGTCTCTTCGCTCTTGTTATATTCATTTTAATAGTAATAATAGAAGGAGTAGAATTATTATTTGGGTAACATAAGTAGAATAGAATCGTTTTCGGAAGGCGAAGTAGACAATAAATGGTTGGTGAAACTCGACATATATCTCTGAGCCTTTTCCACTTTTTTGTAATATACCTAAGTCATGCTCAGGTACGCCCCTTAATAAGGTACGACTAATGTTACGGAGAAATTACCTGCGCTAGAGCAGGATGGCCAATAAGATGTACTTCTTGTCAATAACAGAGGATTGAACAGAGCCGAACTTGGAATGGTTAGAAAATTGTTAATAATTTAATTGCGTTGTGTTGATTCTTCTGTTTGGTGTGTTTGTGATATAGTTTTAATGAAATTCGAAATTGGCTCATCCTGAAGTTTTGAACGAGCAAAGTAGGAAACTTGTGTTAAATGTTTTTAGAGTATAGTATAAATTTTGGAAATACCCGAGAAAATTTCCCAGCCGACTCTGGCAATTTACATCTAGAGATAATATTTTAATTGCAGAGAAAATATAATTTAACGAATATTTTCTTTTTGCTTAACAGAAATGAAAATATTTTTCTTGCCTTGCCAATCTGGACAAGTTCATCCGTATTTCAGTCATTTTATTGACCCTAAAAGTGTATGTTCCGAAACTATACCAGTAAATAACGATTTCGCTCTCTAGAGACGTATCTTGTGGACCCTAGCCATTTTCAGTTCAGTCTTTCCTTCACCCCAGCCCTTCAACTTGCTTTTACCTAACTGTATATGCGACACTAGACACCGTATTGATTTAAAATAATTGAAATTAACTATTGAGCAGAGTATATGACAAATTATGTAACTGTCAGTAGTATATTAAAAGTTTATATTGTTATAGCGCTTATAACCGTTTCATGCAGGACCGTACTAGACACTATTGAGAATTAATTCACATGAATCATATTCTGTTCTAATAGGATCGTCCATGGTAATGTGATTGTATAATATTTGTAAGGCTGTAATATTTCCTCCCTTCCTCAGGATAAAATGCATGCTTGAAATTTTGAGTAGGAATTAGTCACAACGCTAAACAAGTCGGAGGTTTCCTAATTCCGCTAGACCTACGCAGAAAACAAGTGTTATCTAGCTTCGGTGCACTAATTCCTGTAGCTAAAGTCCTTTCAGGAATTTCCTTTTGATCCTGCGAATCGGTGAAGATTTTGGTTGACTTCGATGGATTCGGTGTACACCTGGTTGCATCAATTTGAGCTTCACATGTTGAATCATGTGTAGTGTAAGTGGCAGTGTCCGTAGATGTACTAGGACGAGTATTATCTGTATATAAGTTTCGTTTGTATATTCATAATCTTGACTAGTTTGATTAAATGAATTTAATTTGAAATTATTTTGCTTACATATTCCACACCCGAGGTTATGTACGTATGTGGATTTTATTTTTTTTAAAGAAAACCCGTGCCTCTGCATAAAAATACTAAGAGGGGAGAAATTTTGTAGATTGATTGTTCTATTTACTGTATTTTTTTCATATCGAGAAACGTTTAGAATAAAAAATTCTAATTAAAAAAACAACAGAGGTTGGTGGTTGCCATCCTTTTAGACATTTCGTAAAAATAAAAATAATACTCAACAATGTTAATTAACTAAATAGTCACCGATTTTCAGATTTATAAGTTTAACCGTTTTTTGAGAAAAAAAAAACGAAATTTTTACAATTTTTTAGAAGCTCTTCTTATCTCGTAAGGGACGGCTCAAATCGAAAAAGATCAGATCAGATCCCTTGATTCCCAAGTTTCACTGCTAAATAAAGTTCTTCAAGTTTCCTTACAAGGAACACAACATGTTCATTCGTAAGCTGACTACGGTCCTGTTAAACTCCGAGCTACCTCACTATCTCCAGTTATGTATAGTAATGGAATTTTCATTTTAGAGCATGTTATAAATTTTGCGATATTTAAGGAGATGTATGTAAAAAACATCAACAAGTTTTCGTATTTTTTACTCAAAAATTAGAAAACTTCACGTACAAGTACGACCCTGACTCACGAGTACGTGCTAACCCTAAGTTAAATTATAACATCATGCATCAATAAATCTGAATCATTTATAAATATAGTGACGATCAGTAGCACTTCAACTTCCGCATAATGGAGATTTGTTTAATTTGGTAGGCCTCTATGTTAGCCTTGCGATTCCACAGGGTCTGACGTCACAACCCTACCCTTTCCGGTATATCGATCGGCAGTGGCGTCGGGGTGCCGTAGTCAACAAGTGTTACATGCCGACGTGGTGGTGGCGGATTTTCCGCGACGGCCCTCTCATCAACTCGACTGGTTCTGGAGACTATTTTTTGTAGCCGATAATGCTCTAGTTTATGATTAACCCAAAACAAAAGTTATTCTAGCAATAATTTAGTACTGAATTTGGTATATGTATATAAGTATAAGACAGATGATAAGATAATGTTTATACGTTATAAGTGCGACACCCAGTATATTTGTTTAATGATGCTATGAAGCATTTGCTAAATATATTAGTACGAGCCCTATGCTAATTATTCCTCGAATATAATTAATGTAAAACCAAATTGTAACAATGAATTTTGTGAAACCATGATTAATATTTAGTCACTGAAAAAAATACAATTTGTTGTGATTATAGATTAGTTTATCAGCATTTTTATAACTAGGTACCATTACATTGTATAAAAATGTTAAATATATTAAAATTTTACAGTGAATTATATAAAAAAATACACATTGGTATTCATTTTTACCACTATGTTACTTATTGTAACTGCCCGCACACAGTACAGCAAATTTTTTAAATGTTTTTGATAGATTCAGTATTTTAACTTGCTAATAATACTATTTTGGTTTCGTACAATAGCTATACATTTTAAGTAGGTAATTCATTTCAATACAAAACAGTAACCATTATAAACAAGACGGTTACAATTTATTTTGCACTACACGTAAATTGAATGTGCCGATATTGCCGGGAGTTAAATTTATGCCAGATCCAGTGCTGTCAGTTATCGTAGCTTTTAGTTCTGGGTGTTCAATGAGACAGCTGCGGTAATGATTTAAGTTTACTGCGCACGTTGTATTGTTGGTAAGTTCCGTAGGCTCTGCGGAAGATGGTAACAAGATGTCATTGAAATTTTATTTTGTATATAATCTTCTATATACGTCTTCTTCGCTACCGTACTAGAACGCCTCCCCCTATGTCGTTTAATGGTGGTAATATCGGCCCTTCCGTCGCCCAAAGAGTGGCTGAAGAACGTCTAAAGCCGTGCACTGTATAAGGTTCTAGATGAGGCAAATTGAGATGATTTACTATTTCTTTTAGCACACTTCTTATTTTGTTGACGCCAGCGACTTGGTTAACACATTTTTCCCTGACATACTTCACAAAAAAACTTCGACTTGTAGTAACTGTCGGACGTAAAGCAGCATATCTTCATTTGGTCTCGACTTGAAATCACAAAATATCTCGGAGTATGAGTTTTGGAATCTCTTCTCAAAGCTCCAGAAACACCAATTATTAAAATGGCCTGAAAAGTTGTCCAAAATTAGTTAAATAGATCGATTTATATTAATTTGAATTACCTTTTCTAACAGGAATCTATTATCAGGCGTTTCTTGTAAAAATCTCCCAATTTCCTCTTCCGTTAGAATTCTGGACGGTATCCAATAGATTTTCTTTTCAAATATGGTATTACTTTTGGGAATTTTCTGATATTTTCATTTTCTTTCACTATTTGAATTTTGTTCGAACTGCACCACTCTTAGAATATGAATTACAATATATAATTATGACACTCTTTTTCAAACAACTATTTTTTATTGTTTATTAGGTTGCCTATCATTATAGGTTTCAAATATAAATTAAATTGTTGTACATAACGCAATTGTCTTATTTTATTGCAGTTTTCGAAATAATGGGTTTGTTCCAACACAGCAAAAATCGATTCCGAACCGTCCAGAATTAGTCAGTCAGTTCAGTTGTTAATGTACTCTCGGCGAATGCGACGTAAGACGATGTTGGTCAAACATTTTTCACGGTTCTGAACCAGTTCTCGACGGTTGTTGGAACAGACATAATATTGTTTGCATCTCTAACGCGAAATGCTTTTGCGTTCTCGAATTGATATTTTGCCTCGCTAAGCTCCTACCATTTCGCGAAATATCAAAGATAACTGTTGTCGAACACACCTTGTATAAAATTCGATTTGGTGAAACAATTTCCACATTAATGATCTTTCAAATGCAGAAATTCCTTCGTCAAATTTTCCGTGACATTAGGCCTTAGTCTAAATCCTCTGGCCGTGTTCTACGGTCGCCTACCCTTTTTCTTATTTAAAAAAAAAACATGTCGCTTTCCGTGGTCGGCCCTTATTTCTGCTGTCACCCGCACCGGATATTTCCGCGGTCTTTGCCGTGTCCGGTATATTGCCTTTTCATTTTCGGCAATAGCGTGCGATGTGACAATAGAAAAAGGTACGGGACATGCCTACATTTAACGAATTATGTTGACCACGCTCGAATTCGCCATTTTTTCTCGGAAATCCTTGGCTTTTTCGCAATTTATAGCTGTTATCTCTTCCGGTCCCAACGTGTGCGAGTATTTTAAGCGTAGACTATCGCAAGTATATATATTTTTTATTTTAAAAGCTTATATCGCTCACAAATTCTAATATACTACCTAGACAAGGATACTGTGCAGCAACTTTTATGGCCAGAGTCGGTTTTTTACCAAATTTACTAATATTTTAATAAGGTATTATTATTTTGGACCCAAACATACAGAATAGTTCCCTTCTTAACTGTGGAAAAAATAGACCATTATTGCTATTTGTGCAATCAGTTAAGAAAAGTGACTTTTCAGAAAATACGCCATATGCGAAAAAGACATTTTTCGTACGAGTTGCTCACATGATGTTTTTAGCAGTGTTTTGATAGCTCAAATAACTGTAGTTATCATAGTTTTTTATTGAAAATTGTAAATTCTGAAAATGTGAATCAAGAATCCTCAAAGAATGTTGATAACGGAAACGAGTGTGTTTATTTGGTTTTAGTTAATACTACTCGGTCAGTGATTTATGAAAAATGTCAGAATCTTCTCGATAATATGGAGGATGATATAGAAAAACCATCAAAAATCGCGATCCAATCATTATTACCGATAAAATCAAGATAACTCTGAAAAAATGTATCGCTTATTTGAAGATTGGGGTCATTAAAAGGGAGGAAGTTCTACGCTGTGGAATCTTTACTCAATGATAATAACAACATTGGCAGTGAAAATGAATATCGACATAAAGAAATTTGCAAGTTTAATTGCTTTAGAAAAAAATCCAGGAAGTCTAGTGTTTAAAAAAAATCAGAAGTGGAGAAATTTTTGAAAGAAGCAAATGATAAAACCTACTTGATGATGAAGGTAAAGTGTAATTTTCGCACTTCTCTCCAAACATTGAAATTGTTTCTTATTTTAGAAGAACTAACATTTTTCAGCTTGAACATATAAAAGACATGGGAGAATATATATTGATAGAGATTCCCAACTCAAAGACGAGCGTGAGAATTTGTTATTTCTAACTGGAACATCAAAGGAGTCAATCTTGTCGAAATGTTTCAAAAATATTACTCTCACCAATTGAGCAATCAAGATTCTTCCTAGGATATAGAAATCGAAAATGACAAATACAATACGTTGATATAATTTCTACAGGCAAAACTTTCATGCTTTATCTTTTGCCAAAGTTAAGAACGAAAAGACGGGGATACCCTGTATAAATATTAAGGAGATATCATTGTTATGGAAATACTATATTTATTGGGATAAACATACAGATTGAACCTTAAATAAGTAGGAATATGTTAACCAGCAGTACAGTTCACCGTGCAGAACACATAATTAATAGTTTTTTTTTTAGAAAAGAGAATAAAAAAGTCAAATTTTAAATAAATTTCGTGATTTTTCAATCGAAGACTTGTTGAGGACCGCTGATCGACTGCGATACTAACATGTTTAAGCGTCATGGTGGATGTGTATTCCACAGTGTTGCCAGTGTTACATTAATGTCTTGGAATAGGCTAGAATTAACTAGAATTTTTAGACATGTCATAAAATGATTGAAATATGTTTATTTATGAAAATATTATTGGCCACCTGTTCCCCTTTGCCATTCCTATACATCACCAATAAATTGAAAATATAAACCAGATTCTCTACACACAATCATAGTTATCCAGAATTTTGTCATTATCCATTTTTACTACACTCCAACTGATCTATCACAATACGTTATCGTTATCACTATCACAAATTATCACTGTTTAACAAATATGCTTTTAGCATGTCAACCTTTTCACTCTTTAAATAATGCGCCATATTTTCACCAAAAATATTAATTAAATACACAAAACACTTAGAAAAAACCACTGCCCCTGAAAATAATAAAACGATTTAAATACATTTTATACGTTAGTGCCGAAACGCTTAAAACAGATGCGTCAGGCTGTGCATTACTTAAAAAAAACCATTAGCTTTGTTCGGTTTCAAAGGATGCAGAAGTATATCATATTAACTTTCAATTTATATGTATTGAAATTATCCAATTCCTTTCCACAAATATTACAGGCTTTGTTTGCATTTGTACCTTGCCTTTGTCACAGCTTATTCCTTTGCTCTAGGTCAGTGCACCGGTATCAACATAACCTCTTCGTCGACCTCGCTGACTGTTACTATTAATCTCAGAGGATAGGGCTAGTACCGGACATTTCGCCTACTGCCCGTGACACCTACCTGTAACCTATGCCTACGACACCAGCAACTGACACTGCTTTAAAATATTTGACTTTGCTTTCTCATGATTATATACAACAAATTACTAATTTGTTATTACATGTGTGTTTATTTTTTAAATCTGTTTCACCAACTACGAAAGTACGAAATAATTAGCACTGACACGTTGTTTGAGGTTATGTGGCGAAACTTAACTTTAAGGTGTTGTGTGAAAATCATAGTTTTTTGTTATTCTTCATAAAGTAATTTAAGGGGATAATTTGTGTATCTTTCTAACAGTGTGCAATGGTATTAAATTATGAACTGTGAATAACTGTTTAAATAGTTGGTTTTTCAGCAAGTAGCTAAGCTTTTATACACGCTTATGGATAATTTTTGGAATCATTGAACAAAGTAACTTCGTAAATACTTTAACTGGTAGCATCAAACTTGCGAAGATCCATTTTTTAATCGTTTATCATAAGGTCAGTTAAGAAGTTACCTACAGTTTGGGTTAATATTGCGTAGCGTACTACCTACCCAATTTTACATTATTTATTGCTAAAATCAAGAATTTTTTTAAATTAGAATCAACCGCAAAAATTGAATTTACATTAAAAAATTAGTTACCTTACACATGATATGGCAACCTCGCCTTCAGTAAATCATATAGTTTATTAGATTACGTTAGTGGTCTATCTGGTCAGCGGATCTCAAAATGTGGGTATTTTTGAAAAAAAAATAATATCTGTAAATATTTTAAATTTTTAAAAATGACTTTCAAATGGCGCATCTACATGACGAACTACATCTGCAGTTAAAATATTTGCACTTATTTAAAGTTCACCCTGTATTTTGCTTGCTGTCAAACTTAAAAGATCAAAGTGTAGGAAAATTCTATAAAAGATGAAAGGGTAAAGGTAAAATATTATGTAAATATCTGCACAAATTTTCAATTTCGAGTCGATTTTCGCTCATAAGAGAATTCGGTTCGGATTTCCTGGGGCTAAAACCATCACCTGACGTCTAAAACCCGTTTCAATTAAAATTTTTCCTCTGCTATCGCCTCTCCGTGGGCTCCTTAATTGCATCATTCAAATTAAGTCCTTTGCGTCACGTCTATTTTTAAGAAAATAATAACTTCAAATTCGGAGGTGGAGCGAAAACTCGCCCAGTCCCAAGAAACTCATTTATTTCGTCACAACAAATACTGGTCCATTATGGAAGAAATATATTAAAACGCTTCCATCAAAAGCCTTCATTAACGAGGTAGGGCATTGTTATTTCTGCTCCGACCACGTCTGTAAATTTTAATATAGATGTTTGGAATATTAAAAACGAAACAGGAAAATTAATTATTTGGGGGAAGAGGGCTCTGGGTTTTTCAGATAGCGGAATAAGTGTTAAAAATACAGAGTGTATAACCATCATCGCTGTAAGTAATTAGTTATAACAACGCAACGGCTTAATTTGTTTGCTACATGGCATTGTTTATATTTAATCGTTATTTTTTAATATTCACTTTTAACTTGAAATAACCAAATTGAAACCTTAAAATTATACCAAACTTTTTTCCACTGATCGAATTTAAAAAGAATGATGATATCCCGCGCAGATATGAATTTAAAACTTTTTTACTCGTTAAATTTTAAAAAAAGGTTTTTAAGAAAAAATGCATTAATTAAAACAAGATTTTAACAGTGCTTATTAGAAGAAATCAAAGTCAGTAGTAGGCTTTGTCTTTAAAACTTGACAGTTAGTAATGAAACTATAAAATTAAAACTAAAGGAATTGTTCCAAATGGACACCATTTTCTCTGAAACATAAATTTACTTTTCACCAAAAATTTAATTTTACCCTGTCTTCTTATAACGTTACATACAGGGTGAATCTTAAATAAGTACAAATATTTTAACCAACAGTATAGTTTGGTGTGTAGAACACATAATTAATAGTTTTTTTACAAACAAATCAGTAATAAAAAAGTGAAATTTTAAATAAATTTCGTAATTTTTCAGCAGAAAACTTGTTGAGGACCGCTGGCCTAGACAGACCCTTTCATACTTTTATAAGTCATAGTGCTGCAGACTGAACGTGTGGTTCACAGTGTTGCCAGTGTTACACAAATGTCTTTGCTTCAAGGGAGTTTTAAAATCTTGTCCTTATGGACGCAAAATTTGCGAATATTCGCTCGAATTATTTGATGGTGGGAAAAAATCTCAACTTTTAGCGAATTTCGTCAACTGTAACATTTTATATTATTTTTATTATCAAACTGTCATTGACTGCCATGACAGATTATCGGAAGCCCAAGTCAAACTTGCTAACCCCGCATAATGCATGAAAATAGCAATAAAATTTGCTAAAAGTTGACACTTTTCCATTTTAAATAAAAAACGCGTGCATTTTCGCGAATTTCGTGTTCATGAAGACAAGGCTTAACTATAATTTTTAGACATGTCAAAGAATGACTGTTTATAAAAAATGTGTATGGCCACCTCCTCCCCTCATTGCCATACCTATACGTCACCAATAAAGTACGTCTATGTACAAACATGAAACTGAAAACATAAAACAGATTCTCTACTCACAGATGCAGAATGTGATCTATAATCATTTTTTCTACACTCCAACTGATTTCTCACAAGACTAATATCATTATCACTGAACTCATCACTGCACTCCACTGTTACTACATTTCACTGTCACTGCACTGCACTGTCACTGCACTCCACTGTCACTACACTCCACTGTCACTACACTCCACTGTCACTACACTCCACTGTCACTATCACTGCACTTCACTAAGAATGCACATCCATCTCCGAGACACATAGACAATCGGCCTTTCTGAGTTATCCCTTAACATGTGAAATTACAGCCCCGAGGTAAATTAGGGTTATGATGTACTAATACTTGAAATGAACACAAAACAATATAAATGAAAGCTGTCTGATTTTTCTTACAAATTCCAATAAATATATTTTTTTAACAAATTTTATAGGTTGCAAAATAATTAAACTATTTGGTATAAATTTATGATAATACCTCGGATAATACTTAACCAAAAGCTTTAAGTTGTGTTTGATTAATCGGTATTGGAGTATTACTAACCGCAAATCTAATCCAAATCTATTAAATTTATTATCTAAATAAACTACCAATTCTTTAAAAAATTCAGTTTTACTTAATAAAGTAGTTAATCAGACAATCTGCATACATTTTTTTCTACATTAAAACCATGTTCATCTCTACTGGTTTCCGTAATAAGTATATCTAAAAATACTAATACTCTTCTTAGACAAATTTAGAAAGAATACACGATAAACCATAAGAAAGTCTGGTGTACTTAAACAGACCTTTGTGTTTGTCTGGTATATCGTCGTCAGTACTGTAACTGTGTTGAAGTGAATGAATACTTAAAACCATAATAAAAATTTCTTCCTAATAAGGGTAGTCCACCATCACTTTTCAGCACATTAATATTGATCATCCTGGTAAGTCACTAGATTATTGGAATTTTAATGTATCCTAGTGGATAACTAGTTGAGCTAGTAAATCGAACGTCTTCTCAGTGCTCTGTAAAATATATTTATATAAACATCCAATATTCTTATATTTACATGTAGTGGAATTATGAAATCACTTACCATAAATATTAGATGTCTTTGCACTTGTGTTTCTTTTATCGGTATCAACATAACCTCATCGCAATCTCACTGACTGTCAATCCATAGGACTAGTTTTGCTTACTCGACGTTTCCGCCTACTGCCCGTGATACCTACCTGTCGTAGGCACATTATTGAAAACTTACCTTGATGGTTTTTCTGACCAGCTTTTTATATATGCGATATACACCGTTTTTAAACATCTTCATGAAATCTGTCTCGAGCTGCGCCTTTTGAAAAGCCCATAATAAATCGACCTCTTAATAATTCGTCCAGCATATTTCCCTTTCCCATTTGTACCGGCAACCCACAACACATTTCATTAGAGAGAAAATATTTTACTTTGCTGGATCTGCCGTCTAAATGTATGCATTTTATACATTTTTTCTTGATATTAAACGCATACGTCAAGCTGCTTATTTTGTTATTTAATATTGTGATTGTGTGTACCTTTATTTTTAAAAAATTTTTCACTGATTAAAGTGCGAAGTCACTTATGGTTCTGTATTCGAAATAGTTAATATTGACTCATTTCGGGTTATGTGGCGAAAATTAAATTTAATGTGTGAAAATCATAGTTTTTCGTTATTCTTCATAAAATAACTTAAGGAAATTGTGTTTTGTGTCCCTTTCTAACAGTGTACAATGACATTTAACTTGTGAAATGTGGATTGCTGATTAAATAGTTAATTTTTTAACAAACAGGTAAGCTTGTGTGCACGTTTATGTATAATTTTTGAACATTGGACATAGTAATATCACGTAATATCTTCCTAAATATTTTACGGTAGTATTGAACTTGCGGAAATTCATTTTTAATCGTTTAAGTATTTTAAGGTTAGTTCAGATGTTAAAATTTATGTTAATATTGCTGCGTATCATACTACATACCCAATTTTACTGTACTTATGCTTAAAACAAGTATTTTTAAAATAGAACTATTACGTTAAAGGAAACGTAATATTTATATTGGAGGAGATATGGCAACCTCGCAACAAATCATATGTTTCATTAGGTTGTTGGATGAGATATCAGCCAGCGGTCCTCAAAATGTGGGTATTTTTTTAAAAAATTAATATCTCCGTAAATATTAGAAATTTTTAAAAATGGCTTTCACTAGACTGATCTATATGACGAACTACACCAGCAGTTAAAATATTTGTACTTATTTAAGATTCACCCTGTATATTAGTAATACCATTCGAGATTCAATTGGCGAGGAATAAACAAAATCCTTCAATGTTCCCCAAAGAACTTTTGCCATTCAATGGATTTGGCAAAATTACTGGTCCAATCAAATAACGAACAATAATACCGTCCCAAACATTTATCTTAAACTCGCGTTGAAAATGTCTAGGGACTTACATCAAAATATTCATGAAAGTTGTGAAAATTTGTAATTCCTATACTAGTGAAAGAAACCTCATTAGTGAAAAGAATTTTCTTGTGAAAATTAATATCCTCGCAAAAGGTCACTCGTCCAAATCTTGAGGCAATAGCTTTTGCACTATTTGAATGTAATATGGGTATAGTAGATTACGTTTAAGAATTCGGTGTACAGAAGTTCTTGATAATCCAATTTCTCGAGATAAACGTTTAGTACTTATTTGAGTTTTATCTTCAACTGTTCGCTAAATATTTTCTTCATCTTGTACCTCTGTTATACTAGGACGTTCTCTCCTTCTCCTACAGTTTCCATCACATAAACCTAGCACAAGTAACATGTCAACTTATACGCTGAACGCGTACTACTGACCCTGTATACATGATAATTCAGTCATAAAGTCATTATTTTTTTTAAAATGCATATTTACGCTAAAAAATATATTTTCAAATCCCTTTTCAGACTGCTGCTGACCGCTGGCAGCCTCGATTCATTCAACGCTGCTTCGCTTAAACGCTCGAACGCTATATGACTTCGTCATCAGAAAATTTATTGCGTACCAGAAGCGTCGTATTATCGGGAGGTTTGAGTTGATTTATTGTGTTTTGTTTAGTACAATAATTTATCAAGCAATAAAATAAGGCACTCATCTTCCGGATTTTGGCGCTTGTCCTTGTTTGCGCTTCAATCGTATAAATTTTAGTTGTATTGTTTCCGCGTGTAGATTTTCATTACTTTACCTTTAGCGATGGGGGCCCTAACTTTACCTGAGACCGGCGCTGCCTCCAGCGGCAATTTCGGAAATATCAAGCAGCCCACTTGATTCAGAACGTGCTCGGAATATCTCTTCGCGTCCGGGCAAAAACGAGAAAACACAATCTCTCCGCGTATGTCACGATTTGGTGGCGGCGGCGTTCCCGGATTAAATTAAAACTTTTCACATTTTCGGCGTACCTCAGGGCTCTGTAATCGAGCGATGCGCCGCCTCGGATGCTCCGGGCGACTGAAAGAAACCAAGCTTCTCGGATAGTTTGTACATTGTTGACGTTTCTAATATAAGTAAAGCGGATATCGACTGCCTCGATAAGAATTTCCCGATGCAGCACCCAGTCAATTTGGTTCCGGAGCATCTGAGCAATCCGCGGAATTTCGACGCATACTATGTAGAAAATAATACAGGGGTTTGCATGGGTGGTACTCATCAATCAGGGTGTGACTGTATCATCGATTTTAAAACTGTGTAAACCAAGTACCTATTCAAAAGGCATAATAAAGACATAATATGAAAACAGATTTTTATTCAACCTTTTAAAGAATCAATTTAATCCCAGTAACACGGTGCTTTTGGTAGGCAACAAATTTTCCCTTATTATACGGTTCGAGCGTTGAAGCGAACTAGCGTTGCCACATCAGAATCACATAATAACATTGTTTAACACTGTGAGGCAGATAGTGCTGCAGAGTTGCAGAACTTCCATATTTATATTTTGTAAAAAATACACACACATCTCCAAAATCTTTGGCCCCTTGAACAGCTTGAAAATTGTTAAATGATCGTTGAAAATATTTGTTTTCAGCGTAAATATGCATTTATTTTTTTTAAGTCTGGTATTCCTATTATATTAATTTTTTCTGTCTTCCCTTAAAATTGATGACATTATGACCCTGTATAATTGTCAAACTTATTTTGATATTTTATATTTCAATATGTTTTTGATGTACATGGAGCATGGAGTCCTAAACTGCTGAATTTTTGAGAAATGAGATGTTATATAGTAATAAACCAATGTTCTATATACATTAGATTCGCAATCTAAATATGATTCGCAGTTTAAAATTTGATTACTTTATCATCGTCCCTTTTGGAAATATTTGAGAAAAATCAAATTCTGAGATCCCCATTTAAGGGGCCATATCTCCGTTAGGGGGCGTCTACGGACTTATGATTATATAACTTTTTTTTCTTATTTTTGATGGTAGAATCCACAGTTAATTTTTGGCAGGCTAATTTTGGGACACCCTGTATATATACAGGCTGTTTCACAACTTGTCTAAAAAAAAATTTAAAATAGATGCGTCATGAAAAATGGAGTCAATATTGTAAAAAAAAATTCGTAAAATTACAATACAATACAATAAAACAATTATCGAAAATTGCAAAAAAAAAAACTTAAAAGCACTCTATCTAAGGTAAGTAATAAGGATACCTATTACCTGCCTGATATTTCTAGCATCCCTGTAAACACAATTCAATCAGTTTATAATACACTTACTAGTGGTTTTAAAGCTTTCACGGCCCATGGTATCATTTAATCTGGTTTTTAGAGTTGTTGTGCCGTGGCCCAGGTAACCAGTTGCCGCCAGTCACAGAATTAATGTGCAGTTAGTCTGGTCTTAAACCGATAACAACAGGGGCAGGTCAACGATTCCCAAATAATGACTGGCAGCGACCAATAACAATAAGAAACTACTGTTGTATCAAACTGAATAAGTATAAACAACTTTATTGTAATTATAAATTGTTTGGTGCAGTCGTAATTATCCTTTAGAAAGTTTGAAATTTCTGTGCGCTTGAGGTTCTTAGTATTGTGTTTTGTAGAAAAAAAATCCAATAATTTTTTTTGTGAAACATTTATAGTTATTTTGGAATTATTATGTGTGTGTGTAAATTGAAAAAAGCACTTATTTTAGAAGCATCCTGTATAAACTGACAGGTAAATTGAAAAATCTTATTTTTTTTTAATTTCCTCGAAAAATTGGGATGATACTAACCGAATGCAATTCGCCTGTTAAATTTCCATCATTACTCGATCCTGCAATTTCCAAAGAATACTTTGTATTAGCCAGACATGCAAAAGTTTGGGGCGAATGCAAATGTCTAGCCGTTTTAGGGTAGTTCGGTTATTTCTCCCCATTTTGCATGCCTAGTTGGACGATAACAGTTGGAAGTTTTGCAGTTTCTGGCGTCCGCAGACATTCAAACTTACTGGAGACTTATTACGACGACCGCTAAGCCCCGCTGTTACCATTTGCTTTGTCAAGTTGGCGAAGTTTCGTTTGTTTCAAAAGTATGCAACAATGGGAAAATACATTTAGCGACATGCGTTCAGCTTAAAGTGCTTTGATCAATATTATTTCAATAAATTTGTCTTTTGTTAAATGTTTTACATTTACCAGTCCAACAAATTGATTTAAAAAGAGCAAATCGTGTAGCTACATGTAATAGATGCATTGTATTTACACCTGAAGCTCATTTAATACACGATGCGGTCTTTGTTGAACATGGTCTTTAGGTTAGAATTGTAAAATATAGATATGTAATTTTACTGAGTAGATAATTTAAATTATCTTATATTTTGTATATACATATATTTATTACTAACATTGAAAAATATTCACAGAGAAAGCTTTTTCAATAACTAATATTATTTCACTCTAGGACTGAATATCAATTGTACATTAATACCATATGTGCTAATTCTGGATTTAAATAAGGCATTATTTCAGAAAGGCTCTCAATAATGAACTGTGACAAGTTCATGGTCAATTGAATTTCATTGAACAATTTTTTAAACCAGTGATTGGTAATTTAATTAATTTCAATACTTGAACTAATTTTTTTGTGTCGTGTAATGTAGTAATACAATTTTAACTGCCTGTATTGAATATTTAACCGGATATGAATGCAAATTAAAAGGTCCTTTAAATATTGAAAATAATTTACATTTTCACTATATCCATAACTGACAGTGGCCAGCGCTGAATAGTTTAAAAGCGCAGGATCAAAATTGTAAATCCCATTATCGGTGCGAGTCGCTTTATTTGAGTTGATTTTATACGCCAGTTCGAGCAATAACAGTTAAAGTTTGCTCATTATGCATTCATAACTATTGAAAACGCTGTTAACGGAGACCACTGAACTGCTCTCAGTACCCTTTTAGGCAAACACGCGGGGTAATTTCAACGAAGTTCCAAAAGATCTCTTACATTTTTCAGAACGGGAAATTCAATGCTACTCTCGAACCCTTTCTTGCCAGAAAACTAAACTAACAGGTTCTCATAATAACTGTATTAATATTGGAGCTTAATATTTTAAGAGGGAAAGTAACTCAGTGGTTCAGTGCTTGTAGGGGATGGTATATTATTATTCTGTAGATCGTGACAGAAATAATATATAACAAGTTATTATTTCTATTCAAAAGACGATCAAATAAATTTATTGATGTTTTGCAGTGGAATAATTTCAGAAAAAATCTAACCGACATGTTTAACGATTTGCTTGAGTAGGTAGAAATATTTCGAGGGAACATATTTTTGTTATATCTGAATGTTGAGGGAATATTTTCGGCTTCCAAGGAAATATTATCGGTGTAGCCTTCAGCGACCATGTGTTTTTATATTCAAAAGATTTAACCCTGGGAAATCCCATAGGAAATCATGAGAATTTTATAATAAATGCCAACCGCAATAATCAACGCCGACATCAGATCTGACTAATCGACACAGTTAAACAGTTGGCAGTTCAAATTTGCGTTCAATACGTTACCGGCGGACATCGTTCGGGTCCGTTTTCCTATGCAGACGAGCTCGCCGTCGACTGCATCTGGAACAGATACACGCGGCCCAACTTATCTCCCTTCTTCATCAGTCATTATTTTCGCGTGGTAGAAGTTGGCGAATTTCGTGTGTTTGTGTCGCCAGTAGTTTATAATTATTAATAAAATTTGCTATTTGCCAAAATAAAAATATGTAAAGTGAAGTAGTGAAAGACTGCGGTTGTCTTCTACTGAACAAAGCCGTGGAAAAATTTATAAAAGACATTTTAATAGACATTTGCGACTGTATTTATCGTGTGCGTCTGTGTTATTGGGTACAATTATCGAAAACTACAAAAAAATAACTTGAAAGCACTGCATTACCTGCCTGATATTTCTAGCATACCTGTAAACACAATTGAATCAGTTTATAATACACTTACTAGTGGTTTTAAACATTTCACGGCCCATGGTGTCATTTAATCTGGTTTTTAGAGTTGTTGTGCCGTGACCCAGGTAACCGGTTGCCGCCAGTCACAGAATTAATGTGCACTTAATCTAGTCTTAAACCGAGAACAACAGGGGCAGGCCAACGATTCCCAACTAATTTTAGCGAAGCGTACATTAATTCTGTGACTGGCGACCAATTACCTAGGCCGTAGTATAACAACTTTATTGTAGTTATAAATTGTTTGGTGCAGTCGTAATTATCCTACCCTTGAGAAAGTTTGAAATTTCTGTGCGGTTGAGGTTCTTAGTATTGTGTTTTGTAGAAAAAAAAAATTTCTTTTGTGAAACTAACATTTATAGTTATTTTGGAATTATTATGTGCAATATTATTATTATGTCTATTTTAATAGACATTTGCGACTGTATTTATCGTGTGCGTCTGTGTTATTGGGTACCTACTGATCATGACTAATAGATTTGATTTTGATTCATATTCATAATCAAATGCGATTCGCGTTATTTGGGAATATTAACGTACCAGCTCAACTTGATTCTGCTTTCAAGGGCATAATGAAAAAGTGACAAAAAATAGATAGGTTTTTATTGTTCTATCCAAAATTATTTACTGTATAAAATTTTCCAAACATTGAACTTGCATTATGAGGGCGTGATGAATGAATGTTACTTCATAACTTAACAAAATTCTTAAAATTGCAACAATGTTTAAAGGTACCTCAAGGAATGCATACATACTATAAGCTGCTGGACTTCTATATAGTTTCAATACTCGTACGCGTCATCAGAAAGGTTGTAGCGTACCAGGAGTGTCGTATTACCGATTGTCATCCTGTATATAATATTTATTGCGTAGATAACTTATGTGTGCAGTTAAATTTGAAAATATACACATATTTTTTTTGATTCTCGTACTTAAACCTTGTAGGTTAGACGGCTTTCTATTCTAATTTGTTCGTATTTCCTCGGTATTCCTAAAAATACCCAGGTGGCATGTGATAACATTCCTCTTATTTGCCGTGCTTCACGCATTTCACTTATTAAATGTTTGAAATTATTTATATTTATACAAAACTTTGTTTCAAGGAGACGGAGCCCTTAAATAAGTCCGTTAAGTCGCCATAGATACTAATCTAATTGATTTTGCTGGTAACAATGGCGTCTCGGCTTTTCATCCCCTAAATCCCGTCGCCTAAAATTCCGACCAATTCGAACAACTCGAGTAATTACCGAATCCGACACAGCGTCACGTTGCCGAATTATTTCTAACTGCTTCCGAAGAGTTTCCAAAACGTTTATGGATTTCAACTGGTCGCCCCTCCCACCCGCGTCGCCAGCCGTTTATTGCAAGATAATTGAGTTGTCGGAAGTTTCGTTACTGCCGCATTGTATTTCGTAATTCAGGAAATTAATTTGCGCTCAATTAGCGGTGTTCAGAACCCACTTTACAGGCGTCTATTCGCGGAAGGTTGGCTAGGAAAGAACTAGGTTAGTCGCTGTCGGTTCAAATTTGAATTTCCCGCTCTTCGTTAGTCCCTGCACTTTTGACAAGCAAGGCAGATACAAAACTTTAGTATATACAAGCTCTGGGATGTGCGACATAATAATAATAATAATAATATCTCTACCCCTCATTCTAATCACAAGGATTAGCCCAGAAGTCGGAGACTTGTGCGGGAGAGGGGGCGGCATATTATTATTAAGCAGGCCGCATTTGCGCCCAGGAACGACTTACGTTGGTAGGCCCTAACCACTATTCAGTGCAGGAATGAGGGAAACCTGGAAAACCTCATTAATTAGGGGGGTAGTCAAATATCAACCGGTATCAATCTCTCACATTGACCCAAGCCAACATTCTTCCACCCTATCATACCCGCGTAGAGGGTGCCAAACCTCTCCACGAATATAGCTTATATACGGTCTACCGGCAGCTGGGCTCGAACTAACTCCGATCTAGTCACTTCGATTCAAGTACTGACGCCTTAAACCGCGCGACCACTGACCGACCGACATACATGTACAAATATGGTAATGCAGAAAAAGGTAATATACGTATTCTTAAAATTATTTAAACATAAAGATTTAATTGCATGCCGCTGGTCTAATGTTATGGAGTGACAATGCAAACTGGCGATGTCACATATCGCACGAAAATAAGTGATTAAACCGACACCAGCGCAAAAAAGATTTGCGGCGTTTTTACTTTAAAATAAATTTGAAGATAGAGATCTGGCGAAAGTGACGTGCCCTTAAAATGAATTAAATTTTGTTATATTCATTTTGAAGGATGACGGTACTTGATCACAATTAGAGATGAAATTTATAAAAACAACTAGCACATGCCTTATTACAAAAGCTGTTCGAAATTTTGTTTTTCGACTTGTACACAAATTTGGACACGCCTTATCCAATTTTGCGTTACTAAAGTGAATGTTCCTCCTGGTTGCTGTGATACGCTCGCACAAATCATCGACGGTTCCACTTCGGTATGATACACCTCATTTTTTAAATGGACCCCATAAACAGCAGTCAAGAGGGTTTAAATCGGGAGATCACGGAGGCCATGCTACCGGTCCCCGTCCAATCCACCGTACTCCAACATCGAACCGAATGTGAGGAGGTGCTTCATCTTGTAAAAACCATATGAGTTGTCGGACGGTATACATTTTCAAGAAGGGCGGGTAGGTCATTGCGAAGAAATTCGAGATTCTGTAAACCATCCATGCGATTGGGTAATATAAACGGTCCAATTAGGCGCTCATCAACAATTCCTGCTCAAACATTCAGTGGAAAATGGTGTTGGAAGTGGTCTCGTTTAATTGTGTGCAGATTTTCGAGTTCCCAAATGCGTGTATTGTGAATGTTTTGTACTCATTTTTGAGTGAGTAAATAAAGCTTCATCTAAAACTAGTACATCAGAAGTAAAATGGAGATTTTCAGAATTTTGGCAATAACCATTCACAAAACCTAACACGTAATGGATAATCCTCTGGTAACAGTACTTGAACACGCTGGGTATCATATGGGTATAACTGAGCTTCATATACTAAGCGCCACACCGTTGATTGGGATACTCCAGGCACCTGTCTAGCAATCTGCCTTGTATTTATTCGCGGATTTTCACGGACCACAGTCAACACTTGTTCTTCAGCTGTTAAAATACGTTGTATCTCGTCCATGATTTGCACGTAAATTGCCAGTATGACGTCCACGTTGCATCACTGCCATAAAAGTTTCATGATTTGATGTGTGTCGATTGGGAAAACGATCCGCATACAAGAGCGAAGCTACCAATGCCTAACTTCACTATAAGTAAGAATTATGTCCATTACCTCAGCATTGCTGTAGGCATGAGCTATTTTAAAAATTTTAAAGAATGACACTCCCACGATAAATAAAACAACACTACTAGACTAATTGATTCAATTATATGTATGTTATTCTGGGTCGCCAACTTAGAAAAAATCGTTATTAATTTCCAGAAACAGACGTAATCTCTGAGATCTGTATGTTAATAGAAAATATAGTATAATTTTATGTAAATGCATAGAATGAATGAATTTGCATAAAAGCAATGTGCCAAAGCTATATTTACATTTACCACAGTTTTCTATAATGTACCATAATTTGATTTAATAACGTAGGTTGGTATTTATAGATTCTACAAGGATATATTTTGCAAAAGACTTGAATATACAACTTGCTTGAAATTGACATATATTTTTAATGTAGGGTAGTCTATACTCGTAAACTTGAGAAATTATAGTTGAGGATAAATAATGACGAAGAGCAAAAAAATGTAATTTTTTATTTATAGAAACTAAGAAGTAAATATTTCCATTATTATAAATATTGAATGACGTCAAAATTGTTTATTTTCTTTCAATTAAAAGCCAACTATATTTCTGTTTTCATGGATTTTTAATGAGATTTAACATGCGCCTAGATATTAAAATCCATTTTTCTCTAAAACCTTTGTAAAAATCCTTAGAGTTTTGATATTTGCTATGAAATTATGAAAAATATGTACAAAACAATTTTAGGATACATGTTTATACAGTATGCGACAGAAGTATGGAATAAATTCAATAAAAACGAAACAATTATTTTTTGGGAAAAATCCTTGAAAAGGTCGATTTTTAATTTCAAAAATACATATTTTAGCGTAAAATGCGATTTTCAAATGTCATTTGTTTTCGAGTAATGACGTCATCGATTTTTTTTTAAATGGCAACACCATATTTTTTTCCTTGATTGTAAAAGATCGTTTAATTCTCTATCAGACAGTACTAAAATTTTGCCCTCTTACATAGTAAAGTTTTCGAGTAAATGACGATTGAATGTTAGAAAACGTAAATCAATTAAAATAAAGAAAAAACGTTATCAAGTTCGAATTCCATAGTTCTTTTATGGATCACGTAGGTGAAAATCTTTGCAAAGTGTCATTGTCACACCGACTTTCTAATAAGTATTGTAAGCGAAATAGAAATTATTATTCAATTTAAAGTATTATGGCACATTTAACTGCTACTCAAAGAATTGAAATTTGAATTCTTATCGGATGCGGGAATATGACTAGAACTCAGCAGGAAGTTTGCGATTTATTAATGAAAAATATCCAGATCGCCCTATCAGCCAATCAACAGTCAGTAAGGTAGAGTCTAAATTTAGAGAAACTGGCAATGTTGTAAATATTCCAAAACCTGGACATCCAAGCATTAATGGAAATCAGAAACAGAACATTTTGATAAGTATGGTGGATAATCCTCATAATTCTTCACGATTGGTTGCATTAAACAATGACACTAGTCAGAGCACAGTGCTACGTATCTTGAGAAAGGAAAAATATCATCCCTACAAAATTCAACTTGTGCAGGAACTCAATGAAGATGATCCCGATCGCCGTTTAGACTTTTGCGAAATTCTAATGGATTTATGTCAAGGAAATAGAAATTTACACCGGCAAATACTTTTTTCAGATGACGCCACATTTTGTCTGAATGGTACAGTAAACCGTCAAACTTGCAGATATTGGAGTCAGGAAAATCCTCATGGCATGGCAGAGGCACATACCCAACACCCTCAGAAATTAAATGTGTGGGCTGGAATAGTTGACGACAGAATAGTAGGGCCTTTCTTCTGTGAAGGAACCCTTACAGGACAAAGATATTTAGAGTTTCTAGAAAATGACCTTGTTCCAGCCCTTGCAGTAATTTTTCCTAACGATAATGACCCTGACATTCCTGACGATACCATATGGTTTCAGCAAGACGGTGCACCTCTGCACTATGCGCGCCCTGTACGAGATTTTTTCGACAACTGTTTTCCTGGGAGGTGGATCGGCAGACGCGGACCGATAGAATGGCCTGCAAGATCGCCAGATTTTACACCTCTTGACTATTTTTTGTGGGGATACTTGAAGTCAAAAGTGTACATTAATAAACCACGTAATTTAGAAGAACTTCAAAATCGCATTCGGGACGAAATACGCAGAGTTACCCCAGAAATCATTCATAATGTGCAAGAAGAATTTCTTCACAGACTTGCGCATTGTCAAGAAGTTGTTGGATAGCAATTCGAACATTTAATTTAAGTATGAAATTTAATCAATTGTATTTTATTTTACATACCTCAGAATTGTTACTTTTTTATGGATAAAATTTACGTTTTCTAACATTCAATCGTCATTTACTCGAAAACTTTCCTATGTAAGAGGGCAAAATTTTAGTACTGTCTGATAGAGAATTAAACGATCTTTCAGAATCAAGGAAAAAAATATGGACGTCATTACTCGAAAACAAATGACATTTGAAAATCGCATTTTACGCTAAAATATGTATTTTTTAAATTAAAAATCGACCTGTTCGAGGATTTTTCCCAAAAAATAATTGTTTCGTTTTTATTGAATTTATTCCATACTTTTGGCGCATACTGTATAACCTTAATTTGAGGTCTAGAAAACGCACTTAATTTATATACCTACTTTTAGAGTCACCTTGTATATTAATCGGTTTAGAAATTGAAAATGTTAACAGTAGGAATTCAAAATCTTTTAGTAGCTTTGAAAAATTTTACAGATGAGTAGCACTGTGACGAAATTTGTATTGGTATACAGTATGTTCAGAGGTAATTCTATACTTCATGTTGGGACTAAAAGCGTTTTTATTTCTGCATTATATAAGTACTTATTTTTTGACAAGAAATATTGACGGTGTGGTAACCATTCCGATTATTGTTTAAAACATTTTTATTTCATACTGTCCATCAAATTACTATTACCGCTATTGTGTATTGAAGTATATAAAAAATAAAGATGCGGTAAAGGATGAGCTAATAGAAAATGATCATATATGTCCCTGTAGCGCAGAGGATAGCGCGTTGGACTTCTAATCCAAAGGTCGTGGGTTCGATCCCCACCAGGGATGCTCTGAAAGTACTTTTTTCAAAGTTTACCATGTAATGAAGCATACAAAATTAAAAAATATATACATATTACAGTATTCTTACATATTTTAATAATTTAGTTGGTTTACTTCTTTGTTGTAGTTGAATATACCGCCGGTTTTTACAATAAACTATACAGGATGCAAGCCGTTACAATAATTTTAGGAGGTGATAGAATACGTGATTATAAGTCGATTGAAATAAACATACCTATATACCAAGTGTTACAATGTTTGTGAATTTTTTAATATATTTTTTTTAAGCGTAGAAGAAAAACATCCTTTTAAAACAAATATTTCTATACTTTTTTATTAATAATAAATGGATTATTTAACCAATAAAATCCAAGGTGGCTTTGTTACTCACCTAGAACTTCGTAAACATAGCTTTTCCATTTTGTAAAAGCGAAGAGTCAAATTTAAACGTGGATTTTATTTAAACTTTATGTGTAGGTTTATTCAGATATTATTGAAAACTTACCTAACCAATGCTCTTTCAGTTTTTAGGATAAGTTTCTTGATAAACATTCTAAAAATTGGGAAAATTAATCTTAACACGTTTAACCTGCCCCAAAAATATTCATTAACATCTTGCTTCGTTTTTTAAGAAAAAGACGTGAGTTTAAGAAAGAGATTAGTTATTAAACGGATTTACATTAATTACTGCACATACTCTACAAAAGATGTATTAAAAATGCGGCTGAAAAAAATTAGGCAATAACCACAGGTTTTTAAAAATATCAGATATCCTTTTTTGCTCTTTTATACATTTCGGAGGCAGGAGGAACAATTACAATGTTGAATTCGTGAATGAAAATGTTAAAATTACAGTGTACATCTTCTGTTTAATAAGTAATATGTTTCTTATATCCCTGTTTTTTCCCCTTAATAAACAAATTTACATTGATAAAAAACATTTATTTATGTAAAATTGATCTGGCTGGCCCTATGTTTGACACACTCTGCACAAAATAAGTTAGAACACTTTAGAACAAATTGTTCCTTTGTAATTTGAAATTTAAAAGTATTTTTAAGTGCAACTCATTTTGCTGCTATTATCTACAACGTTGTATGTTCAAAAAACTGATTTTAATGACATGAAGTGTCTCTATAAAATTTCAAAGTGACGTGATGTGAAAATCTGAAGAAATTATAGAAAGAAATATTTTTAAAAGTTCAACTTTTAAGGGAGGCATTTTGTCGCAGTTAACGGGTTGACCTGCTTTTTTGTTACACCCTGTAAATTAACACAGCGACAGAGAAAAATATTATTGAAAAGAAAAACGATTTTATGAAATAAGAGAACATCCTGTATAGGTTCTCTACCGCTGCCGACCTAGATCTAGAATTATTTGGGTCATCCCCATTAGAATGTTTGCGGATTGTCCGACATACCTACTAGCGGAAGGACTAAGTCAAACGATCAATAATTTCTAGGAATAGAACATGTATTAAAACAATGATTTTGTATTTAATGAATAAAATAAGTATAATTTCAAATTTGAATTATGTACATGGAAAACAATTATGAAAACAGTCGAGTTAGAAGAGTATGTATGCAGCTGACAATCAGTCTAAGTACGTATCCCATTTTGGTTATAATAAAATTTACGTTATTTCAAGATTAAATATTATGTCATAACCTTAAATGTTTGTAGTATGTAATTGTTAAGAGATAACGGCGATGTTATTTCTAACACGTTATGCAGAATTTTAACAGAGTTTCTTAAAAACAAGAAATTAAGTGTCGCTATAGTTTAACGTATTTGTTATTTGAATTATGAAAATGGACAGCTTATTAAAAGACCCCGCAGGGTCCTATGGAAATTGGGTTTCGGTCAAATTTGATGAAACTCTGGACTCTGTTAGTTCTAGACGAGTAGAACAAAAGTTCTCATGGCCACTGAGTCCAAAAGTGTCATGGTTTTGAGATATAGCTCTCTGAAGTTCGACTTTGGGTGCATTTTGCAACACTTACAATAGTATATACTTGTTTGTTCAAGCACGTATGCATGTACACGTGTATTCAAACACATATAAACTCGATGTCGACCCGTTCAGAATTAGTCAGTCAGTTCAGTT
The DNA here is from genome assembly GCA_037114965.1 of Monochamus alternatus. Taxonomy (NCBI): domain Eukaryota; kingdom Metazoa; phylum Arthropoda; class Insecta; order Coleoptera; family Cerambycidae; genus Monochamus; species Monochamus alternatus. The sequence goes on along the minus strand of CM073435.1, from coordinate 48,948,559 downwards.
GTTAATGTACTCTCGGCGAATGCGACGTAAGACGGTATTGGTCAAACATTTCTCATGGTTCTGAACCAACCACGACGGTTGTTGGAACAGACCTTATACGTATATCGTATATCGTTTGATAGAGCGCTCACCGTAAGCCTTAAGCAGGGAATACACATGCCTGTTACCTGCATAATGGCATTCAAGGAACTCGCAGAAAGCAGCTGTGTTCCTCAATAAATTGCCGTATTGAACCTTTACTAATACTAAATCTAAATAATTTTTTTATATTTATCAGGCATTGCAAATGGATTACTTAAATTTATTTTTGCAACTTACCTTCGATGTGCATTTATAAAACCGCGAATTAAATGTAAATTTAATAAGCTGTCCATTTTCATAATTCAAATAACATAATAATATATATAACACCAAAAGTCTTGTGTGGTGTGGTTAATGTGGTAAAAAAGTACATGTACTTAGAGAACAAAAAAGACAATAAAAAATTGTAGACCTTGACGAACCTTTACTTTATTACCAATGTTTTTACAAATCTGATCAGTTTAGCAGTGTACTCAGCCAAGTGTTCCTTTGAATTTTTGTACATTATAATGCCAGTGAAATTTCTACGTTTACCCGAGCAAGAATGACTGCTTTGCATGATGCAGGACATTCTAACCATCAGATACCGAACATGTTGGGCATTCCTAGATCGTCTGTTGCACGAATAGTACATAGATATGAAGAATATGATACAGTGGAAAACAGACACGTAGTGGACGTCCTCGAGTATCTAATGAAAGGGAGGAACGGTATTTGGTGCAATATGCCCGTAGACACCGCACATCTTCAGCTTCAGCTGTCAGGGCACACTTTCAAGGTACGTTTCGCCGTGTTATATCAACGACTCCACAACGCAAATTTATGTGCTAGAAGACCATTACGGGTCCCCACACTACTTCCAAGGCATCCTGCTGCTCGTCTCCAGTGGGCGCGAAAGCATAGGGGTTGGCTTTTACGCCAGTGGCGGTGGGTCTTATTTACAGACGAAACCAGAATTGGGCTGGTTACTGATGACAATCGACAAAGAATCTAGAGAGAACCAGGTCGTCGACTTCATTTTCCTCGTGAAGTTGCTCCGTATGAAGGAGTTACTGCAATGTTATGGGGTGGAATAATGTTCAACCGCCGCACCCCATTAATTCGCATATCACAGAATATTACATCGAACGAGTTACACCCATTATCTATCCCCTACGTAATAAATTAGGTGAACATTTTGTGTTTATGGACGACAACTCTCGACCACATCGCACAAGAAGGGTTCAAGAGACACTCGAAGTAGGACATCAATAGATTAGATTGGCCAGCCAACTCTACTACCATGAATCCTATTGAAAACATGTGGAATTTCGATGCTAGAGCCATTCATAATCATATTCTTCCACCTCAGACTGCAGATAAGTTAGTCGTGGCGGCAGAAGAGGAATGGAACAATATTCCGCAAGAGATCGTTAACCGCTTGATTATTTCAATGCACAGACGTGTCAATATGCTATTGGAACTTGATGGAGGTCATAACGACTATAAGTCAAGTAGAGAACTTGCTTTGTTACTTCTTTTTGATTTAATTAATTTTGGCAAAAATGTCACATTTGCTGGTTTTTAATTTTCTAAGTACTCAGTTTATCGAACATATTCTTTTCACAAAAAAAAAAAGATTCAGAAAACAATATACCTTTATAAACGTATTTGGTTTTTCTGACAAAAAGATTTCTTTAACATGAATGAGGGGGACTTTTGACGTTGTGTGTATGTTTTCTTGTTTTTGAGAAACTTTGTTAAAATTCTGCATAACGTGTTAAAAATAACATCACCGTTACTTCTTAGCAGTTACAGGGTGATACATACTACAGAAATTTAAGGTGATGATAACATTAAACCTTGAAATAACGGAAATGTTATTATGATGAAAATGGGATACACACTTGGGCTGAATACCTAGTTCTAACTTTTACAATATTTTTCTCTGTGTACCTATATTCATTTATATATAGGCTTGTATATCATGAGAAATGATGCGATTTCTTCAGTTTTGTCTTCGAAATCCGTTGAACCTTTGAAAATGTAGCTAGTATATAAATATTTATGGATATTTTTTCCCGACGTATATTTGTGCGTTATCTACATATAAAAGAAGATTTGCAAACGAACCGAGCTTCTTTACGAGTGAAATACAAATTTCCCCGCTGTTCAAAGCCGGTTCCCCTTTTATCTACTCCAACATAAATATTTTCTCATGCGCAAAAAGTTTGTTTTGACGGAAAAAAAGTTGAGGAGATAAAAAAGCTCGCGAGGCGTAGGGATAAAGGGACTCAACTTATTTTGCAGATCAAACAGTTAGATATGGCATGTTTAAAACACTCAGGTGAGTGTTTTTTGCCATAAAAATACTGAAACGTAATTCTTTTAAGAGATTTAAAGGACATAAAAATAGTAGAGAGAGTTGAGCGGTAGAGAAAAGGCTTGAGACGCCATTTTATTTGTCTCCAGGCACTAAAATATACGCTGACTTTAAATTAATGAAATATCCAATGACTTAATTATTATAAGTATTAAAATATGTGTTCTTTTAGTGTAAATTTTATTTATTTATACCAGGTGTTTCTACAATAGGTTTTTAAACTTCTGCTATGTATAGAACTCATTAAAATAAGCTAAAAAGTTACTATTAACATGTGGCTTAAAATGCACCCTTCTAAGGAATATATAGTATGCGCCAAAAGTATGGAATAAATCAATAAAAACGAAACAATTATTTTTTGGGAAAAATCCTCAAACAGGTCGATTTTTAATTTAAAAAATACATATTTTAGCGTAAAATGCGATTTTCAAATGTCATTTGTTTTCGAGTAATGACGTCATCGATTTTTTTTTAATGGCAACACCATATTTTTTTCCTTGATTCTGAAAGATCGTCTCTATCAGACAGTACTAAAATTTTGCCCTCTTACATAGGAAAGTTTTCGAGTAAATGACGATTGACTGTTAGAAAACGTAAATCAATTAAAATAAAGCTAAAACGTTATCAAGTTTAGTTTTTCGAATTCCATAGTTCTTTTATGGATCACGTAAGTGAAAATCTTTGCAAAGTGTCATTGTCACACCGACTTTCTAATAAGTATTGTAAGCGACATAGAAATTATTATTCAATTTAAAGTATTATGGCGCATTTAACTGTTATTCAAAGAATTTAAATTTTAATTCTTATCGGATGCAGGAATATGACTAGAACTCAGCAGGAAGTTTGCGATTTATTTAATGAAAAATATCCAGATCGCCCTATCAGCCAATCAACAGTCAGTAAGGTAGAGTCTAAATTTAGAGAAACTGGCAATGTTGTAAATATTCCAAAACCTGGAGGTCCAAGCATTAATGAAAATCAGAAACAGAACATTTTGATAAGTATGGTGGATAATCCTCATAATTCTTCACGATTGGTTGCATTAAACAATGACACTAGTCAGAGCACAGTGCTACGTATCTTGAGGAAGGAAAAATATCATCCCTACAAAATTCAACTTGTGCAGGAGCTCAATGAAGATGATCCCGATCGCCGCTTACACTTTTGCGAAATTCTAATGGATTTATGTCAAGGAAATAGAAATTTACACCGGCAAATACTTTTTTCAGATGAGGCCACATTTTGTCTGAATGGTACAGTAAACCGTCAAACTTGCAGATATTGGAGTCGAGAAAATCCTCATTGGATGGCAGAGGCACATACCCAACACCCTCAGAAATTAAATGTGTGGGCTAGAATAGTTGACGACAGAATAGTAGGGCCTTTCCTCTTTGAAGGAACCTTTACAGGACAAAGATATTTAGAGTTTCTAGAAAATGACCTTGGTCCAGCCCTTGCAGTAATTTTTCCTAACGATAATGACCCTGACATTCCTGACGATACCATATGGTTTCAGCAAGACGGTGCACCTCCGCACTATGCGCGCCCTGTACGAGATTTTTTGGACAACTGTTTCCCTGGGAGGTGGATCGGCAGACGCGGACCGATAGAATGGCCTGCAAGATCGCCAGATCTTACACCTCTTCACTATTTTTTATGGGGATACTTGAAGTCAAAAGTGTACATTAATAAATCACGTAATTTAGAAGAACTTCAAAATCGCATTCGGGACGAAATACGCAGAGTTACCCCAGAAATCATTCATAATGTGCAAGAAGAATTTCTTCACAGACTTGCGCATGTATAAAATTTAATCAATTGTATTTTATTTTACATACCTCAGAATTATTACTTTTTTATGGATAAAATTTACGTTTTCTAACATTCAATCGTCATTTACTCGAAAACTTTCCTATGTAAGAGGGCAAAATTTTAGTACTGTCTGATAGAGAATTAAACGATCTTTCAGAATCAAGGAAAAAAATATGGTGTTGCCATTTAAAAAAAAATCGATGACGTCATTTTAAATTAAAAATCGACCTGTTCGAGGATTTTTCCCAAAAAATAATTGTTTCGTTTTTATTGAATTTATTCCATACTTTTGGCGCATACTGTATATATTTCAATTAACCTAACAGAAATATTGTTCTATATTATAGTAGAAATTTAGTTGTTAATAATACTTAGACGTAAATGTGTCTTTTAGGAAGCAAGCTTCTTGTTATATATTTTCAGATAGATCTTCATGCAATAGAGTGTTTGTGATCTGTAGTGAAAACCTGCTTGTATCGTATAATAAGCAAAACATCTAGTGTTTGTTGCAACATGGACGCTCAAATAAAATCAACTGAAGTTAATCTGTCTGTAAATTTTAATTTATATAGGGCAGATTGCCTATGCCAATGTTGACGTCACAGCAAAATATTAACTTTGTGGTTGAAACTTCCTTCAAATGAAGATATTTTATGGTAATTTATTACCAACTAAATTCTTACTTAAGTATCTACATATAAAATTCTACTCTTGGATTTATTTGTGATTGAAAATTCAAATTTCAATTCACATGCACTACTGAATTTATCTGAGACGATAACAGTGTTATCATATGGAATACTTATGATATGTTTATCGATATATTATCGATTGATTTACATAACATGCAGTGTTGGCTTTGATTTTGATAGGCAAAATATGAACATAATAATTATTTTTTAATTCGTTTTTTACAACTCTGAAATATTGTGTGGCATGCCGCCTGTAGGGCTTTTTCTTTTGATTTACACGTACCACACAAGTTTGCCAAAACACAAAACAATTTCAGCACCCTATCTGAATACATATATCAAGAAGCTTGCTCCCTAAAAGACCTTACGTCGAAGTATTATTAAGTAAAACTGCACCATAATATAGGAGATTATTTCTATTAGGTTAAATGAAATGATCAAATATTTTTTTGAAGTTATCAACATAGTTGAAAATAAGTTTATATTGTAATAAAAATATAACTTAACAAATTTAAGGATTTAATAGGGCAAAATAACTAGTTATTACCTTATTTTGAACTACTAGTTGAAGACAAAAAAGTTTTACAATTTCGTAATAAATATGTAAATATTTACCTATTGTAATAATTAAAAAAATCCGTGGATATTGAAGACAGATTTCAAGGCGAAATTAAGTAAATTATAACTTTGTTTTACCAGTTATTGAAATGTTAGCATTTGGAAACACAGAAAAGGTAAACAATGTGTAATTTCGAATATATAAATTGACATATATTTCTTTTTACTTGGAAGTCATTATAATGCTCTTGCTATTGGTATTATAAGATTTTGTAAACATTGAAGACTGTTTTATGACAGAAAGTTGTAAATCTCGATCAATTTATGTTAATTTTTCTTGTGTAGTAATCTATTATATGCTTAAATGTTAGTTTCGTTAGGAGTTAATAATAATAAAATAATTAAACAATTGAGTTTTCTTAGTGTAACTTACACGTACCTATTTTATTCCAGACTTTCCGCCATGGCTTCCCCTTCCAGCCTACGGCGATGGCCTACGACCCGGTCCAGAGACTGCTGGCGATTGGCTCGAAGTGTGGCTCCCTCAGGATGTATCCTTTTTAATTTCATTGTCCTGCATATTCATAAGGTATACGCTGAGATCGCAGAACGGAACCAATTCTTGTACGTAAGTAAACACCAGAAATATTTTCACAGGAGCGTGAATCTATATGCTTTATCGCAGCCGAATAATGTTGGCTGGAATTAAATTTCAAATTTTCCGCTTCCTTATGCGTGCTCTGAGTACCAACAGATATTTATTCTTCTTAAATTTCTTTTATGTATGTACAAGAGAATGTACATAGTTATCTGATTTAAATTTCTTTCATTTGGTAAATTTGTCATCTGTCAGAAAACTTTTATTTTTTTAAATATTATGTTGATTTTGCGTTTTTTCTTAAATTAAATCTTATTTAAGTATGTTTGTATTTACGTTTATGCGCTCTTATGGTATTAAAATATAGTTGTAACTGTCAATGCTATACGTTTAGTACAAATATGATGCTCAAGTTCAGCTTGATTTAATTACTTACATTAAAATCGAAAATGGACAAAATTTTATTTTATCTTATACTTATATCTTCATACGATCTACTAAATAATATTTCTTAAATAAGAGTCACCTTTCCATAAGGTCGAATATTACAAATTAATTTTAGCTTCAATATTATAATAACATTTGTAACACTGGTTGCTTACAACTGGTGCAAATTTAAACTTCCATTTCTAATTCCACCGTTGTTGAAAAAAGTCATATCTTGAAACATTCAGAAAAAATGTCTAATTATTCAGAAAATATACTATTATCTAAGTTCTAAAAATTTGTTGTGAACTTTTCTTTAAATACTAGAAGATGGCATTATAAGAAAACAATTAATTAATCAGACTCAACATAATATGAAATTTGTCAGCTAGTTGCAAAGCTCGATCCTTTGAAATCATCAAATTAAATCTGAAGAAATCAATAAAATCATGCGAAATCAGTGGCATCAACGAAATCAAGTGAAATCGGTAAAATCAAGTGAACTCACCTGGCAAAATCACGAGAAATCAAGTAGACCTACTTTTAAATCAGAAATTCATGTGAAACCTGATTTCGCTGATTACCATTAAAGTAATAGCGAATTTGAAATCAGGTGTACAAAATTCTTGGAAATATCACACCTTTCGGCTGTATCCTTGGCCTTTTATGTTATTGGTAGCAGAATATATTGTGCCGCCATTTAATTATGCATGGTGAAATCCAGGGTGTCCAGAAATTAATGCAACATAGAGCAAGAATAGATTCCTAACGACAAAATAATACTATGTGTTGATTGAGGATTAACTTGCGAATCGTATTCAATGTTTTTCTGTCTTAGACTCTATTTCACACTATTAACTATTAACTCTGCTTGTCTCGTTTGACTCAACCTTCTATACGCAGCGAGATCTCCAATGTTTCGGTAACTTCGTTGCGGTATTCTATCTAGTGCCAGTGGCGTCACATAGCCTATATATGTTATTTTATTTCGTCGTTGGTGTAGGAATTACTCGCTTGTGTATGTTTTCATACAAAACATAGCGGGTTTTAATACAATTTTATTTCTTAATGAACCAGTCATGCTACAATAAATTGATTCTAAGGTACTTAACGTCGCTCCTTCGAGCGAAAATCGAGGAGTATTTTCTCAGGGTATCCTTATCTTCCCGAAATCGGTTCCTGTTAGAAAAAAGGTCCGACTTAGCTCTGAAAAGCGTAGCAGAAGATTTATTATATATTTTATTCCGATAATTGAAAGCATTCAAAAGCCCCAGCTGGCCTGTTTTCTTTTATATTTTCCCTCTCATTTGCCGAGCACGTGCTTCGAGATAACCCGATGAATTTCCTGAAGTTCATGAAAGAAAAACGTAGTTTGGAAATTACTCTAAGGCGGAGATGGATTTGGACGGGGATTTTACAGGGAGTAAGTTATTTATGAAAAGGCTGAAAAGGATTACCCGATAAAAAATAAATTATTATCTCTTCCGAGAAAGATAGGTTCCGAAAGGAACGACAGCGAGATATTCTAAGGGCTGCGAAGTTTCCAGATTAGTCTGTAGAAAGTAGATATATGGCGTAGTATGGCTAAAAAAGGTTATTTCGTGATTAAAATGTAAAATTAGACATACTTCTATACAACGTACGAAGTACAAATATTTTAAGAGGGGATACTCTTCAAAACATTTCCAAACCAGATAAAATTAAATGACGATGACACTGTTTGTAATGATTATGAAATTGCTAGAAATTTTAATATATATTTTATTGAAAGTATAAAGGAAATAGTACATGCAATATGTAAACTAGTCGAGGCAATGAAGCATTATGATACGAAATCTTTTAGGATAGGACGTATCGGAATGCGGTTTTTTGCATTCGCTTGCAAAAATTATTTATATCATTCGTACCTACTTTGTACCTATTACAAACCGGAAGTCGCATTACTGCAGCCAAAAATGCATGCAAAAAATGCATCTTTTGAGAGGCCTTTTGGCAAATTTAATAACTTCGTAAATAAGAGTCAGAATTGGCTCAAGTCGGGTACCCGGGGGTTTTCGAGGTCGCTGATCACGATTATGATGTTCAAATTGACCCCCCGAATACCTGGAGCTCAGGAACGCCGACGAACGTCATCTCCGGGGACTATCCCGAACTTTATGCGAGAGAGGTGAGAAACTGGGCACCCGGGGGTTTTTTGGGTCGCTGAATTCGAATATACCATCGGCGAACACCCCACGGACACCTGGTGGGCCCCAACCTGGACGCGGACGTCATCTTCCAGAATTTTTCTGGAAATATCGACAATAACGAACCGAAAATCGTTATGGGGGCTTTTTGTGTGCGCTGAATCCGAATTTTATGTTGAAAACGACCACCCGAACACCTGGTGCGCCCTAACCTGGCCCTGAACGTCTTCCCCGAGGGTTTTCCTCGCTGAAATCAAATATGGCACCGGCCAACACCCCACGGACACCTGGTGCACCCTAACCTGGCTCTGAACGTCATCCCCGAGGGGTTTCCAGACACAATTGAAAAAGACCAACCAAAAATCGTTACTAGGGGTTTTTCGGGTCGCTGAATTCAAATATAGCACCGACGCACACCCCGCAGACACCTGGTGCGCCCTACCCTGGCTCTGAACATCTTCCCCGAGGGTTTTCCAGACACAATTGAAAAAGACCAACCAGTCGTTTTTACAGGACTGAGTCACATTTTTTGAGGGCCCCGGGGGAGAGTTACCCATGAATGAATGTATGAAATTATGGGACGATTTTTGGTTGGTCTTTTTTAATTGTGTCTGGAAACCCCTCGGGGATGACGTTCAGAGCCAGGTTAGGGCGCACCAGGTGTTCGGGTGGTTGTTTTCAACATAAAATTCGGATTCAGCGCACACAAAAAGCCCCCATAACAATTTTCGGTTCGTTATTGTCGATATTTCCAGAAAAATTCTCGAAGATGACTTCCGCGTCCAGGTTGGGGCCCACCAGGTGTTCGTGGGGTGTTCGCCGATGGTATATTCCAATTCAGCGACCCAAAAAAACCCCGGATGCCCAGTTTCTCTCCTCTCTCGCATAAAGTTCGGGATAGTCCCCGGAGATGACGTTCGTCGGCGTTCCTGAGCTCCAGATGTTCGGGGGATCAATTTCATAATCGTGATCAGCGACCTCGAAAACCCCCGGGTACCTGGCTTGAGCCAATTCTGACTCTTATTTACGAAGTTATTAAATTTGCCAAAAGGCCTCTCAAAAGATGCATTTTTTGCATGCATTTTTGACTGCAGCAATGCAACTTCCGGTTTGTAATAGGTACAAAGTAGGTACGAATGATATAACCGCATTCCGATACGTCTTATCCTAAAAGATTTCCTATCTTTGGCCTTTTTAGTGCTTCATTGCCTCGACTAAACGGGGAAATAATAAAGACATCAACAGGGCAATTAACCAATAATAATAAATTTCAAAAAATTGATATGAAAACGTTCAAAGGATGTTTAAATACACTAAAATAATGAGGAAACAGGACTTTCAACAAATATTCTAGGTGACTGTTGTGAATGTGTTGGTAATCGAATGTTGGATATAATAATATATGAAGCGTTAAGTACTGGTAAATTTCCTGAATTATTGAAGACATCTATAGTAATCCCTGTACCAAAAATTGAAATTACTTGGAAATGTGAAAATTTCTATATATTTCTAGGTATTAATAATATTGTGTAAAACTAACTACTCTGTGGACAAAAGCCCCAACCAGCGTTGAATTACACCCACAATATCTACCCATACATTCCTTATTATTAACTTTTGTAACATTTTTTACTGTATTAGAAAGATATTTTAAGCTAATATAAATTAAATCTCCTACACGCTCTATAGTAATTAAATAATAGCTATTCATGTATTAAGCGCGAAAAGTGATGCCACTTTTTGCTTGTAATGCATACAAAGTTTTTTATTAACTTTATTACAACGAGAACATTAATTTTAACAAATAAAACAAAAGTAAGATATTCAGTTGTTAGCATTTGTAACTTGGGTGCTGAAAGAACAGTCTTTACAATCTTTAATAATAATTCCTGATCCAGAGAAAAGTTCGACTTTTCCTTGCCTTTGAATCAGGAATAATAACTACCAAAATGGATTCTTTGTCCTCAACATCTTTAACATTATTTTTTACTCAATTTATAAATCCAGCAGAGCCATGGTCATCGTACAAGATTTTATAATTAAAAACTGGCGCGGATGCAGTCGAAGTTTTCTATTATCTATTGGTATTCCTTTTATTCGAACAAAACAAAAATTTTTTTTATATATTTTTAGGTATTAATAATATTGTGTGAAACTAACTACTCAGTGGACAAAAGCCCCAACCTGCGTTGAATTACACCCACAATATCTACCCATATATTCCTTATTATTAGCTATTGTAACATTTTTTTTTACTGTTTTAGATAGGTATTTTAAGCTAATATAAAACAGTAAAAAAAATAAAACAAAAATAAAAAAAAAATAAAAAGTCAAAAAATATTCCAATGATACCCGAGTAGAAGCTAAAAGTTGTTCAAATTAGTATGAGCGAATAGAAAATGCTAATTCCTTTTTTTTTCCAAATGAGAGGCTTAAAAGGTTTATTTTTACTGCCTAGGCAGAAAAAGTTTGTTGCTATGCAACGTTCCAGGTAATAATTTAAATCAAGCTGATAATTAAAATTGACAGTGACATTAGGTAAACACAAAATAATGGAGTTTAAAAAAAATTACACAAAACTGGTTTCATTACAAACTACAACAGAAAATTTTTACTTATTAGAAATATTTGCTGAGTTGTGAACAATTATATTTTATTACCGATGTTCGACCACGGAAAACTTCCATCCCCTATGTTGCTTCAACATTGTTATTCCGCCAGCAGAATTCACCAGCAACGTGGCTGAAGTTCTGCGCAAGCAGTGCCCACTGCCCAGTATACTCTTTCGCATGGTCTAGTTCCAGAAAAGTGGCAATTACTTGTGGCATTTTACCAAACTTGTGAATGCCAATGAATTGTTGATGTGCAAATTCGAAGGTCTGGAGACTGCATATTTTCTGTAAATGCTGAAATATTCCCTTATTACTAAATATCTTGATCTTTTGATCTTAGTATTTGGTGGCATAATTAGCAATTGGTCACCCATATCATCCATTTTCATTTCCAAAAGCTCATCACATCTACAATCCCTAGCAACTGCAACAATAAGTACAATCTCAAATATAAATTGATAAATAGTTCTGTAATCCATAATAGATAATTTTCATTGTATTCCTACCTTCGTGCTCAAATACAGTTCATCTGGGCCCTCTGATAAAATTCTCTTTGAAAAACTTTTTCTTGCATGGAAACCATCTCACCGCCGGCTCAAAAAAGTTTGTAACTTCAGATATTTTGCCAAATCAATGTTATGTTTTATATTCAGACTAGGTTTCAACATCGAATAGGTAGACCATAACGTTGAGGGCTTCATTTTCTTTGAAATATCGGAAAAATAGTCAATTAGCACATTTTCAGAAAAAGATCCTACATTTTTCTTCAGTCTATATTCCATGAATCTGCTGTATGTAAGTTCATATACAGTTCTTGACTTATCCGGTAATAGATTGATCTCAGGTGGTGTTAATAATAATAACTCATTATCAGTTTCAATTACATCCATTTCGAACAGTTACTTGACAATTTTTTAAAATTGACAATGACCAGTAAACACAAACAATTGAACAAACGTCATCAGCGGTAAACATAGTAACCAAAAGCCAGATTTGAATATTGATAATAAAACGCAATTAATAAATATAAAAAAGTGATTTTGTGTGAAATTGGAACAAATTTGGAAAAAAATGAAAAGGCAGAAAAGCAGATTTAGTGCTTTGCCTAAACTAGACCAGGCGCGGCATTAAATCTTATGCTTTTCTGCTTACTTAACAAGTACCTAACTATTTTTCTTCTATTAGTTGTTTGCAAATCCTATACCACGCACGCATATTTTATTCCGGAAAACTTGCCGAGGGTCCTTGTAACGCAACCGGCTCTTGTCCTTGTTCCCCCTTCTTTGTTGTTTTCACTTTCCTCCACTTGTTCGGAGAGGTCGCCCACAGGCTTAAATACCCACCTTCATAATCCTTCATATCGGTTTTTGTAAGAGCGCGTACTCTTAATCAAATTAGTGAAATATTCATCATTTTAAATATTTAACTTCAATTAGGAAGAGGAAACTGGGGGCCCTTTGTTAATCTACCTACACCTTTTATTGCTGTTAAATCATTCAGCGTTGAGAAATCGGTAATGAGAAGCTTCCCTATTTTACATAAATTTCAAAACCCTAAACATTATCAATGTCACGCTTTCAGTCATTAAAAACTATATATTTAGTCAGCTGCAGCGCCAAACCAATTAACTTTCCACTTTCATATATTAAACGCGCATACAGTATGCGCCAAAAGTATGGAATAATTTCAATAAAAACGAAACAATTATTTTTTGGGAAAAATCCTCGAACAGGTCGATTTTTAATTTAAAAAATACATATTTTAGCGTAAAATGCGATTTTCAAATGTCATTTGTTTTCGAGTAATGACGTCATCGATTTTTTTTAAATGTCAACACCATATTTTTTTCCTTGATTCTGAAAGATCGTTTAATTCTCTATCAGACAGTACTAAAATTTTGCCGTCTTACATAAGAAAGTTTTCGAGTAAATGACGATTGAATGTTAGAAAACGTAAATCAATTAAAATAAAGCAAAAACGTTATCAAGTTTAGTTTTTCGAATTCCATAGTTCTTTTATGGATCACGTAGGTGAAAATCCTTGCAAAGTGTCATTGTCACACCGACTTTCTAATAAGTATTGTAAGCGCCATAGAAATTATTATTCAATTTAAAGTATTATGGCACATTTAACTGTTACTCAAAGAATTGAAATTTTAATTCTTATCGGATGCGGGAATATGACTAGAACTCAGCAGGAAGTTTGCGATTTATTTAATGAAAAATATCCAGATCGCCCTATCAGCCAATCAATAGTCAATAAGGTAGAGTCTAAATTTAGAGAAACTGGCAATGTTGTAAATATTCCAAAACCTGGACGTCCAAGCATTAATGAAAATCAGAAACAGAACATATTGATAAGTATGGTGGATAATCCTCATAATTCTTCACGATTGGTTGCATTAAACAATGACACTAGTCAGAGCACAGTGCTACGTATCTTGAGGAAGGAAAAATATCATCCCTACAAAATTCAAGTTGTGCAGGAACTCAATGAAGATGATCCCGATCGCCACTTTTGCGAAATTCTAATGGATTTATGTCAAGGAAATAGAAATTTACACCGGCAAATACTTTTTTCAGATGAGGCCACATTTTGTCTGAATGGTACAGTAAACCGTTAAACTTGCAGATATTGGAGTCGGGAAAATCCTCAGAAATTAAATGTGTGGGCTGGACTAGTTGACGACAGAATAGTAGGAACTTTCTTCTTTGAAGGAACCCTTCCTTACAGGACAAAGATATTTAGAGTTTCTAGAAAATGACCTTGTTCCGGCCCTTGCAGTAATTTTTCCTAACGATAATGACCCTGACATTCCTGACGATACCATATGGTTTCAGCAAGTTTTCAGCCCTGTACGAGATTTTTTGGACAACTGTTTTCCTGGGAGGTGGATCGTCAGACGCGGACCGATAGAATGGCCTGCAAGATCGCCAGATCTTACACCTCTTGACTATTTTTTATGGGGATACTTGAAGTCAAAAGTGTACATTAATAAACCACGTAATTTAGAAGAACTTCAAAATCGCATTCGGGACGAAATACGCAGAGTTACCCCAGAAATCATTCATAATGTGCAAGAAGAATTTCTTCACAGACTTGCGCATTGTCAAGAAGTTGGTGGATGGCAATTCGAACATTTAATTTAAGTATGAAATTTAATCAATTGTATTTTATTTTAGATACCTCAGAATTGTTACTTTTTTATGGATAAAATTTACGTTTTCTAACATTCAATCGTCATTTACTCGAAAACTTTCCTATGTAAGAGGGCAAAATTTTAGTACTGTCTGATAGAGAATTAAACGATCTTTCAGAATCAAGGAAAAAAATATGGTGGTGCCATTTAAAAAAAATCGATGACGTCATTACTCGAAAACAAATGACATTTGAAAATCGCATTTTACGCTAAAATATGTATTTTTTAAATTAAAAATCGACCTGTTCGAGGATTTTTCCCAAAAAATAATTGTCATACATATAACTTTTGTGCCTACAAAATGTTTCATTCTTAAAAAGTTGATATGTTGCCAATTTACAGTGAGTCTCAAAAAAATTTAAGTAGAGCTGTAGAGTTATATCGATAAAGGTATCCAGAGCGCCTCATTTCTGATTATAGGACCTTTACAAGATTGGAGGCGACCTTGCGACTAATCCAAAATTCCCTTAGACGTTCCCCCTCTGCTTAATATGAACCCCATAAATTACGCATAAATACCGAAACCCCGTCCCAAACTGCCACTTCCAGGAAGCAAATGCGTAGAAGGTAAGCCGGCTATTAAGAAAATGGATCCGGCCTGGACTTTATCAGGATCTGGATCGGGATGAGGAGGAACTTAAGCGACAATACGGCTGCCAGGGCAGCGGCAATTATTACGGACTGTTAAGAGTTCTCATAATGGCTCAGTTAGCCGGTCTTTTTGCTGTGACGCAGATGGTCTGGCGTGAGATGGCGCCCTACGTCATTTCTTGTTGGTTGTGGCCGCTGTTGCCCTTCGGACGTATTTCTAGTTATATTAATAACTATCTACTATCATTAGTCCAAATCAGAATTTGATAGTTTGTAACATTACTTCGACACTTAGCATACAGAGTGATTCAGTCGTAATGTCATTATTTTTAACCACGTATTCGAAAGGCAAAGACAGAAAATCGAAAAAAAAGTTTTTAGTCGAAATATAAACAAATCACGCTATAAAAATCGGTAACACCACGTTTCTGGTACGCTATAAATTTTTTGATGACGCGTACGAGTATTGAAGCTATATAGAAGTTGTCACGAGATTAAATTTGCCTAGAAATCTATTAGGTAAATAGTAGGCGTAAGATCTGTAACTGTACTTGAGTTCTTAACCTATAGAGGGAGCAATGATAGTATTAAAAGTCCTTATCCACTCCTTTCTATATACAATGGTTGAGCCATGCGTACCGGATAGTGTTCTGTGGTATTCTCAATCTTAAGTTCAATGTTGTTAAGAGTCTTATGTTGATAGGATGCACGGTATAGTAATAAAAAAAGTGACAAGGCGATTAAAAATCACTCTCTTTCATTCTGACATAAAACAATAAGTAAGCACGTAGTAGAACATGCTACAGTTTAATTATTAACTGTCACTAGAAAGTTAATGCAGAAAGTCTGGATTCGTTCTAGTTTGTTCAGTAGCAAAATCTTTTGCAATCAGCTTGTGCTGGATTTAAAGCTACGTTTAAAAGTCTTTTGGATAAAAAGATGAGTTGTCTTTATAGTAAATTTGAAAGCCACGTGCCACGTGTTTGACCGAACATAACGTTCTTATAAATTGTAGGTTTTTTATTGTATATTGTTGCTAGCATATATGAGGGCAAACATTATGCACCTTAAGAGCCTGAGACACTGCCCCAGTCGTGAGGCTCAGCTGAATTCTTAGAACCCCATACCTACGTCGACCCTCAAGTATAACCACCATCTGGATATCACCACCACCCTCGGGAGGAGCCAAGTTAGAAGCTCTATCGAAGAAACCCACACGCTGTCTCTCGGAAGGCCTACAGGGGAAGATAAGACTTCACAGACGACCTCTTACAGCATAGACAAGTGTTTTGTCATTTAGTACGTAGTAGTTGAATAAAAGCACAGTTAAGGTTTTTGTTAATATAAGTGACAGAATCCCCACGGTCTCTCACTACTTCACTTTACTCAACTTGAATTGCATTTTTATTTAGACAAATTGCAAATTTTATTAACAATTATAAACTACATTGGCGACACAAGCACACGAAATTCACTAACCTAAGTCAGAACGCGTGCATCTGTTCCAGATGCAGTCGACGGCGGGCTCGCCTGCATAGGAAAATGGACCCGAATCATGTTCGACTTATTCCGCCGGCGGTAACGTATTAAAAGTTAAATTGCCGCCAGCAGTCAGTGACAGTCTGATAAGGGGGTTTAAATAATGGTTTGAAAATATTTTTTTCGGCGTAAATTATCATTTAAAATTAATGACATTATGAGTGAATCACCCTGTATAAATGTAAGGGTATAGTTTAAGAAATTATTATACCATACCAAAATTTGTTAGCAGAAGAAAGGAATGCGGTAGTATATGTCAGTGAATATTTTTTGCGTGGAGTACCGGGTTTTTTTTTTGTGCTGAATCCGATTTTCACGTCGATAACGAACCCCCGAACCCCTGAACCCCTGCTGCACCGGAACCTCACCCGGAACATCTTCTCCGAGGGGTTTCCATACACGATCGAAACAGACGAAAAAAAATCGTTATGGGGGGTTTTTTTGGGTCGCTAAATCCAAATATGGCATCGGCGAACACCCCAGGGGCACCTGGTGCCCCCGAACCCGGACGTGCACGTCATCTCCGAGAATTTGCCCACCAAGATCGCTAAAAACGATCCAAAAAATCATTACAGGCGCGTTTTTGGGCCGCTTAATTCAGACACCTGGTGTACCGCGGGACATGGACCTGAACGTCGTCTCGGAGGGTTTTACAGACTCGACCGCAACAAACTCACCAAAAACTATCTCATAATTGTTTGTTTTTGGCACTCTTCTCATGAAAATTCTCGGAGATGACGTGCACGTCCGGGTTCGGGGCCACCAGGTGCCGGTGGGGTGTTCGCCGATGTCATATTTGGATTCAGCGACCCAAAAAACCCCCATAACGATTTTCGGTCCGTCTTTTTCGATTGTGTCTGGAAAAGCCACGGAGAAGATGTTCAGGGTGAGGTTCCGGTGCACCAGGGGTTCGAGGGGTCGTTATCGACGTGAAATTCGGATTCAGCGCCTCAAAAACCCCCCATAACGATTTACGGTTCGCCTTTTTTGTTTGTGTCAGGAAAAGCCACGGAGATGACGTTTCGGGTCAGGTTCCGGTGCACCAGGGGCTCGGAGGGTGTTATCGACGTGAAATTCGGATTCAGCACCCCAAAAAACCCCCCATAACGATTTCGGTTCTCCTTTTTGATTGTGTCAGGAAAAGCCACGGAGATGACGTTTAGGGGCAGGTTCTGATGCACTAGGTGTTCGGGGGGTCGTTTCAGACGTGAAATTCGGATTCAACGCCCCACAAAACGCCCCTATTATGATTTTCAGGTGGTTTTTGGCACTCTTCTCAGGAAAATTCTCGGAGATGACGTTCGCGTTCAGGTTCCGGCGCACCAGGTGCCCGTGGGGTGTTCGCCGATGCCAGATTTGGATTCAGCGACCCAAAAAAACCCCGAGCGCCGAGTTTTCCTTCATTTCCGCGTGATTTGTGGGAGAGCCCCACGGAGATGACGTTCATCGGCGTTCCTGAGCTCCAGGTGTTCGGGGGGTCAATTTGAACTTCATATTCGTGATCAGCGACCTCGAAAACCCCCGAGTACCCGATCTGGGCCAGTTCTGACACTTATTTACCAAGTTTTGACATCTTCCAAGAGGCCTCTCAAATAATGCATTTTTTTAATGAATTTTTGGCTGCAGCAATGCAATTTCCGATTTGTCAGAAATTCCATGTCGCCACATTTTTTGCAAATAATTTTTGGAAGAGAATGCAGAAAACCGCATTCCGATCCGTCCACCACAACTAGTTTTAGAACTTTTGGACTTTTTACTAGTTTATTGCCTCGACTATTTAAACAGTGCCTTGGGTGTTTTTGTGATCACTTTTCGCGAGGACAGCGGTTCTCAACATGTTTCTTTCTGACATATTATTAAAGTATCATTTCACTTTACTACATTTCTTTAAATAATGTAGTAATGTAGATATTTTCGAATCTAACAAGTCAGTTTTGGGCATTTGCCACCGGATATATACTCACTCCAACGCCAATTTGACGTAAAATTACCTCCCCGAAGGCATTACAAGTTACTTGACACCATAAAGTTACTAGAAGCGAAATATGCTTTCATATATAATGCGATTTCAGCTGGTATGTAGATACAAACAACTACAGTTCAACTTTTGACTGGGAACGCTTATTACGAATTCATACAGGCTGGGGAATTTATCAAAGGCCAAACTTTTCCGCTAATCGCAATTTTCGCAGGCGCGGGTTCCTGTGAAACTGGCGTTTCAAATATTTCGCTTACGTAGAAAGATAAGGTTCTCAAGGAAACTTTGTGCTGCCGCTAAATAAGTTTTGTAATATAGAAAAATTGCAACGCCAAGTTTGAGTTTGTACGATAACAGTTTTGAAAGAGTAGACAAATATTTTTTATTTAAATTATGTGTTTATGTTGAAGAAGGTTAAATAGTTGAGTTATTGGAAAATAGCTTTTTGAATTTGCCGCCACTGTGCTTTCAACGCCACCTAGTTTTTTATTTTGGATGGTCAGTTCTCGAAAGATTGTAAGTGAACATTTGAAATTATAAAATTCATATAACACTAAGTTTCCTTTATGAGGCGTTAAATATGCGTAAATAGTTAAACGTAACAGGTATTTAGAACGACTTTGAAGCTTATCTTACGTGAATTTTTTATGAATTAATCTAAGGCTACTGAGGTGAGTAAATACTTGTTATTACTCAATACGAACGTCCAACCGTATACCTTTTGTGCTTACAAAATGTTGAGTTGATATGTTGCTAATTTACAGCGAGTCGCAAAAAATTGAAGATGAGTTAGTAGAGTTATATCGAGAAAGGATCCGGAGTGCCTTATTCCTCATCATAGAACCTTTACAAGATTGGAAGCGACCTTGCGACGAAATGAAAATACATTTTCTGTTCGGAAGAATCAAATAATTGACCGAAGGATAAGAAACAATGTTAATACAGCTAGATTGTTACAGTATTTCGAACAAAATCCACGAAATTCTATACGGCAGGCTGGCCGGGAATTGAATTTGGATAAATCAATTGTTCAACGAATTTTAAAGACTAGTAGGTATTATCACAATTTAAAGTATTTGCCTGAGCGTCACATTGAAAACAGACTTAATTTTATAGCTCAAATTGTAGTAAATGTAGAAACTGCTAATCAGAATTTTGGCACGTTCTTTGGACGGACGAAAATCGGTGTGTCAGTAATTGTTTGCCAAACAAGCGCAACGAACACTACTGGTCCATTGAAAATCCAGTCCAAAACCAAGGCCATGTAAGTGTATGGTGTGGTATCATCGGTAGGCATTTAATTGGGCTTTATTTTTATGAACATACATTGAACAGCGTGAGTTACCTACATTTCCTACAAGAAGAACTTCCTGTACGTCTGGAGAATGTGTCTTTGCAGCTAAGGAAAAAATATATGTTTTCAGCACGACGTAGCTCCACCCCACAAGGCCAGGATAGTGCAGCAATATTTAAATGACACTTTCCCAGGAAAATGGATTGGGATTAATGGACTTATTCAGTGATCCGGAAAGTCACCAGATCTAACACCCCTCAATTTTTTATGGAGGGTTTAAAAAAATAAGGTTTACAAATCACCTTCGCGAGATATTAATCATCAGTTAAACGACGAAATATTAATAAACGCAGCCCACAAAGAGATCAGGCGAAGATTCGATATGTCTTGAAATGAGAGGACGTCATCTAGAGAATTGATTGTAATATGTATGTAGTATGAGGACGTTTGCCTCATTTGTTATCATCACCTTTTGTTTTAACTGTATTAAAGAATTATCGAGTTTAATCCTTTTATTTTTAATAACATTCTAAATTTTATTTAATTTTTTTGTATCTTCACCCATACTATCAAGTTTGAGATACCCTGTACTTCTTTACCTTGGCTTTAAATTTTAATTAAAATGTAGTGCTGTAATTTTCCATCGATTAAATTTATTTTCTATTCCAGTCCCTTTAGTCAATCAGTTTTTGTTTGACTGAACCATGATTAATTGTAAGCACCGCTTGAGTCTCCCCCGTGAATAATAAACGATGGTCTTGAAGGAGCCTTTCAAATTGTTATTCTAGTAACTCTTGCTAACAAAATAAGACATTCCTTTCAGAATACATTACACGCCTCCATAATTTAATCGCACTAATTTACCTCCAATTTGAATGTAATCCAGCATTTATATTTTAGGTCCTCGCCTTTTAAATTTAAACCCGTTTACATTTTACCTTTTAAATTGCGATCCCGCCTTACGCGGGGATAATCCTCTGCCTGCTTTGTTACACTGTAATTTTCCGCCTGCGTGCAGTTTTTGTTCTTTTTTTTGTTACTTCTAACGCGAAGAACGGTTACGTTTTTGTTTGGTCAGTCTGAATGAAATTTTAACTGTTGATTCTGTTGTTTTCGGTGGAAAGGAGGGCATTTATATTCGTTTACTGAATGCAAAAGCGCCGGGGCTCGTATTTGGAGTTTATTTTACAGGAATATTTAACTGGTTTTTCTTCTGTTATGTCATGGCGGGACTTAGGACTCTAGTGACCCCAGGATGCTTTTTTTAAAGCATATATTAAAATGACTCAGAAGGTAAACTCATATTTATATTGTTTGGTCTTTTAGGTTATCAATAAGGCATTAACTCCAGAAGAAATGACAAAGCACTTACAACAACTAAGATTAATTAATTAAAACATAATAAAACAATCAGTGACAAGCCCTAATCATTGATACAGATACATATATGAGAAAGAGCGAAAGTCTATGGCACCTTTAACACTCACCTGCTAGAATGATAACCGTTAACGGACAGTACGAAAATCACAAAATAACAAATGGCCAGTGAGCCGAATATGTCACAGATTCATTTTGATTTTGACCCCTTCTGTCGCTTAAGAAGGAGGATTTTTTGATAGGGTACACGAGTTTTTACTGAAATCAAATTAAAATTTGTTTATTGCAGTGTTGTACTTTGATAAAACAATCATTTTCAAGTCCTAATCATTAATGCCTCTCAAAATTTTCATTAATAGTCCACCGACTCAACTCTTTAGTGTTGAGTTTAGGAACCTTTATGTCGCGGCCACTGTATCTTCTCTCCCTGTATCTTAGCCTTGCACTGATTTAGCATCGCGTACAAAGCCCCATTCTCTCGGTTCGGCATGACTTTGGCCATGACGACCACGCTGGAAATCGATTACTAGAGCTAGATGAAAACTGAAACTAGCGCCGAACGCAAACTGTAACATCATAGTCGGATTACAGCCGATTGCACTAGCAGTGCAAGCTTTATTACGTTCTGAATTATTCGCGTTAATTTCCGCTAATCGTGGGATCCATTTGTTTCCTGCTATTTGGAACGGCACATAGCAGTGGTTGGTCATTTTTCTTCACAAGCTCATTTATCAGTGTTTACCCAAAGTTTTCATTGGATATGACACGAGTTTACAGTCAAAATAACTACCAAACATTTTATTGATGGTTCTTTCGTCGTTGATTGTATTGTCTATCGAAGTGTGGCCATAAAGTTTGACATAGGACATCGCACATTAAGATGCGACACGATCCCGTTGGTTACGAGCCTCCATTTCTCATTGAGGACCTCAATTATAGCCAGGGTGCAGGGTGGCAGATAAAGGTAATAGCCAATTTCCTTGAATGTCGTTGGTACGTCCCAAGTATACATACGCATGCCGAATTCCAACCGGTTGAAGATATATTCGTGTTGTTATAGTTAAACAGCCCCATTAAATCAGAATTGGGTGGACTTAATGGGGCCTGTGAGACCAGGGCATTTGTTTACATGATGTTCGATACGGGTCTTACTTGATTTGGTTCATATGCGGCCTCACAGCGACCGAGAGCCATCGAGACTGCATTGACATATGGACATCTATAACTTTGCACCTGCTACGTGTCATAGGCTTGCAAGGTGGAGAAGACGTTATTATTTTTCCACATTTTAGTTACTCTAATAAAATCATATGGCACTTACACAGTGTAAACACTGCAAAATCAATATTTTTGTGGGTCTGACACACGGCAAAAACGTCAAGAAAGAAGTTTGCATACCTCTGAATAATATTTTAATAATAAAATACCCATTTATGGCGACTGAATCGAAAGTTGCGCAAATTAACGGCATCTTGAAAAGTAGACGTGGTAACTCTGAAATTAATTTTTTCAAAGAAAAGGAGGCCGATGTGGAGCCGCTGAAAAGTCCCTGAAACTTAATTAGCATCCCAAACTCATTAAGCAAGAACAAAGAAGTTAATAAGGCTCCTCATAAAGCTTTTCAATTACAAACAGAACTTTGCGACCGGTGCGGACTGAGGGACGAAAATTATCTTTCTTGTAATATTTGGCACATAATTAAAAATGGTGTCCGAGGTTCTTTTTTGAGTATATGTCCCTTTTACACAAATTTTTCATGAAGATGTCGAAAATATAACAGTAACGCGACACTATTTCCTTCTTTTACGTTATGAGACTCGTTTCATTTTAAGTAATGAAGCTTTCTGCATGCATACATACAGTACAGGGTGTCTCAAGATAGTATGGGCCTGCAGTAGTAGGTATACTCGCGACAAGAATTCAGACGACTTACGTCATACGAACAAATGAATAATTCATTGTATTTTCATCAGAATATTTAAGAAACTGCAACTGATAGTAATAAAACTATATACTACACTATAAGTTTGCATTATATAGTGCACTAAAATGCAAAAAATTATTGTTTTTAACGCGACCAAATATCGAAAATTACGTTGACAATAAAAACAAAAGTGTATCGTCAGCCGTGACGTAAGACGTCTGAATTCTTGACGCGAGTATACAAAAAAATTAAATAAAATTTGGGATACGTGGTGTTAAATGGGATGAGATTTGTTCCATTTTCAATCAAAAGTGTTATCTTTGGGATTTTACTGTTGACGTTATCAATTATATTTTTTCCAGAAACATTTCCATTTTTTCCCAGACAGCCAAAATAGCTTCAGAAGTACCAATAAAGCACTTATTAATATTATCCAAATACTTGTAAAGTACAGGCAAAATTCATTTGGCAAGTACCCCAGTGTCAGCCTAGAAAGTACTCCTTAAGTAGTGGTTCACAAGCTGTATGCGCGCGCATCTGGCTGAAATTAAGTGCATGTGAAGCACTTTAAAAGCAGTTCTTATTACGTCGCCAAAAATATGAAATACGTATAAGGTACTTTTAAAGCATTGTTATTTCGCACAGATTGCGCGTTTTTAGTGATTTTTTTATATGTTTATGTAGCACAATTTCTGTACTTTTTTTTCTATAAATGAATATACTCTCAACTCTTTATATATATAAGTATCAGGACACAAATAAAGCAAACAAAATATATTTTCCTATTTATTTACAAATATTTCTTATATACTTTTATAACATTTTCAATCTCCTTCTCTGTTGCATTTCTAGCTAATGGATTTCTTCGAACAGCAACTAAATATAAAAGAAAGGTGTTTTAATTCTTTATAATCAACTACAATTTTACAGTACAAACAAGTATTTTTTTTTTATAAAACTATATAGGTATAGCCAAATTATTTTCTAGTTCAAACAAGATAAAAAGAAATTATACTCACCCAGTATTAAATTTTTTGTATTACTATATGTCAAAAAAATTTCTTTATTGTTTTATCCTGTCCGATTTATATTAATTCATTCATTTTTCAAATCCATATCCTTGTCCCTAATCACTTGAAACATTGCACACTGGAAAAAATATATACAAATTTTATGAGCAGTGACCATCGTCAGAAAGTGTATGACAGAGATATTTTGGCAGATCAAATCTGTATCACTTATAGATAGCCAAAAAACAATTTCATGACATTCTCTTTTTGGTAAGAAATAACTGAAAAAAAAATATTAATTACGAGTTTACAATTTTGAAAATTTTTTTTCGAAAACTACATGCGACCGCCGAAATCTGACTTTAGATTCGGGATCAGTACCCTCGAAAATAGAGGGATAGAATATTCTTTGTTAATATAGGAGAGTTTTACGCCGTTGTAAATAATTATCAAATGTAAAAAATGTATCTATTCAGAAACTTGGGACAATACAAAACGACAGTGTCTACACAGCAGTCACACCACGCTGCCTGACGCCATGCTCTCAACTACAATGGCCACTAACCAGTGGCCGAAGACGCCATTGTTTAAATATATAATGCACCTCTAGCACCGAATTAATAGAATTAAATATACATACCTTCGGCTCATGTTGATCATCAGCCATCAGACCACTTTAGATTTTGATTTTATATAACTGACGCTAGTACTTGGCGTTGCATCTGCACCATAAAATTAAGTATGTAAACACTAGCACTAGTGCGAACTAAGCAAAATACAATACGACAGGATGTCGGCTGGCTACCGTTTTGAGAAAGACTGCGCCACGACTGATTACATTCTGCGCAACATTGCCATCTGCAAGCGGGAATTTTGCACATAAATAGCGCACCCGGGATTAATGGCTTTTAGATTGCAATTCTTAAGCAACTTTTGTGTACTTCAATATTTGTACCTATTGGTAATGCTTTTTTTGTATTTAGTAAGTATAGTTAACCAGTATAAGAATATTTGTGTGCAATAAATGCATTTCAAATGTATTCTTAAATTTAAATGCTGGAAGTGGCGTACTCAGAAAACATTTTTAAAGTACATTCATTATAATGCTTTATTTATGACCACTTTTTTCACACTGTTTGTATTTCGGCGCAATCTGTGCTATACTCGCGACAAGAATTCAGACGACTTACGTCATACGAACAAATGAATAACTTATCATATTTTTATCAAAATATTGCCACGGATTTCCCAATCCGAATTTTACTATTGCCAGAAAAACACAATCCGTTAATTAATTACTTCTTTATTAACTATACTCAGTACACTACTGAACACTAATTAGAACTCAACTAAACACTTATTTAATTAATCGCTATCTAAATCACTTCGATATCTCCAACTAAACACTTCAATTCAACACTGTAATACAAGACTTATACAAGACTAACTTAATCGGCCGTTTATTTTACTTTTATAGACCCAACGAATATTCCAGGTATATTCTAGCATCTCTAGATCTATTTTCTAGCATCTCTCGAACGCTTCTCGTCGTTTCTCAAATTTTCTAGTCCCGTCTCGATCCACGGCTTTTTGTTTGTTTAACAGAATCGTGTAGGGGCGATCGGGGCAATCTTAGTAATTCGCGGTACCACAGTCGTCGATTTGGGTGTGAGTGGGGCAAATTCCGTGACAATATTTAAGAAACTGCAACTGATAGTAATAAAACTATATACTACACTAAAAGTTTGCATTATATTATATTGCACTAAATTGCAAAAAATGATTGTTTTTAACGCGACCAAATATCGAAATTTACGTTGACAATAAAAACAAATGTGTAACGTCAGCCGTGACGTAAGACGTCTGAATTCTTGACGCGAGTATATCTGGGTCCCCTGCTGAAAAGCTCTCTTTTTTCTAATAAACTTATATTAGATAATTTTTTCTGTATTACTTCTTTTTTAAAAGTTAAGCAATATCGTTCTAAAAATTCTCGAAAGAAATACCACCTAAAAATACTTCAGCGGTGGCAAGATCAAGTAGTTGTTGGTAAATAATTGAATATTCGTTATTTAAAGTGTATAAATCTCACAAAATACTTGTCATTACTCAATACGAACGTCAAACGTATATAACTTTTGTGCTTAGAAAATGTTTTCTCATTCAGAAAATGTTATGTTGCTAATTTACGGCGTCACAAAAAATTCAAGAAGAGCTGTAGAGTTATATCGAGAAAGGTATCCATAGCGTCTTATTCCTGATCATAGAACCTTTACAATATTAGAGGTGACCTTACGACAGAATGAAGATGTATTTTCTGTTCGGAAGAATCAAATAATTGACCGAAGGATAAGAAACAATGTTAATACAGCTAGACTGTTACAGTATTTCGAATAAAATCGAAGTTTTATACGGCAGGCTAGCCGGGAATTGAATTGGGATAAATTAACCGTTTAATGAATTTTAAAGATCATAACTACAAAATTCACAATTTAGTTATTGTTAGCATCACTTTTTATTTTAACTGTATTAAAGAATTATCGGGGGTAATACCATAAGAGGTCAGATTAAGCCAGATATTTTGTTATGTTTCTTTTGGAGTACTTACTGTCGAACAGCTGGAGTTAAATTACCTACACTGTAAAAAAAGTTGCTGTGTAAGCGAGATTTTCCAGTGTGTAATTTAGGATGTGTAAAAATTCCGTGTTAATAGTTTTACACACTATGGCTTTTTTGTACGTTTTACATAAAATGTGTTAAAATTACTAGTATTATAATAAAATATATTGAATTTGTGTAATATTAATCAGTTGTGTGTTAAAAGTACACCATTTTGTGTAAACTTAACACGCATACAACTTAATTGTGTTCTATATCCCTACCCCTGACTGTTCGAGCACAACTGCGCAGCTGCAGTATATCAGCTGATCTAACATACGTTACTACGCCATATTGGTCATGTAGCGGTGTTGTGTACAGTTACCTCTCGTTCACTGTGTTCAAATGGAGAATATTTAAATTTAAAAATTGAGGTTTAATCAAGGAAAATGGTAAGTACTTACCTAATTATAACAAATATTACTGATAATTGTAATAAAGGTAAAACTAATTGGAATATAACTATTAAAAATATTAGGAGTTTACTCTGACGTATTAGATTACTCTGTAATTTAACTTTAGAGAAAGAAAATTATATGTTCAGATCACTACCAGTTAATTTTCGTAAACTCCTGTTATGTAGTGCCTGTAGTGTGTGTATACATCTTTGTTTGTTGTTTTATTGTTTATGATTTATTAGAACATTATTAGTCCCTTATTAGAATATGTACTATTATACTGTTAATTTTAATACATATATATTTTGTTAGCAGTCTTAGTTGTTGTTCATTTGAACAGAATTTAATTTTTTTAATAAAATCATAAAAAGTAAAATATCTTTTATTTTATAATTACACCTTAATTCAGAAATTTCTTTATATTGATACGGAAGCTCACCTACCTTGTTAATTATGTTCCTGTTTGCTTTTGAAATTGTAATTTTTAATACATATATTCTGCCGTTTAATAGAACATTCCAGGCTATATTCAATGCATTCTCG
The DNA here is from genome assembly GCA_037114965.1 of Monochamus alternatus. Taxonomy (NCBI): domain Eukaryota; kingdom Metazoa; phylum Arthropoda; class Insecta; order Coleoptera; family Cerambycidae; genus Monochamus; species Monochamus alternatus. The sequence goes on along the minus strand of CM073435.1, from coordinate 48,920,721 downwards.
AGGATAGGTACCTCTAGAAAATGCCAAAATAAAAGTATTTCAAAAATTATATTTATTAAAAATTATTTCTCTGGGCCGAAAAGGCCTGTAAACAGCTTTATTCATATAAAAAAATTATTTCGAAAGCAAAGAGGAACATAATTAACAAATTAAAAAGATAGGTGAGTCTTCCATATCAATACCTATTATACAATAACATTAACATGTTAATGTGTAAAGCCTACACCTTCAATGATACAAATAACATAGAAATGTGTAAAAGTTACACATGAAATTTATTATATTAACAGTGAATTGTGTTAAACCTTTAACACACTGCTACATACAGAGAAATGTGTAAAAATATACAGAATTCCGTGTGGACCTCGATTAACACAGTGTTGTGTTAAAATGTGTAGCAATTTTTTTACAGTGTACGAAAGTAAGTACGAGAAAATAAACATAAAAAATATCAGGCTCAAAATCTGAACTCGAATTGTATTTGGTAAGACAATTTCATGAATAGAATAATGATTGGCTTTTTTTAGTATTTTTAGGGATACAATTTTCGATTTCATTTACTATTTCTTTTTCACATGCATTACCAAATCGAGACATTTGGATAAATTTGTGATTTTGACATCTAACAATTTTAAACTGACGTTATTTTTAATAAATAAAATAACCGCTTTTTTATCCAGTTGCATTTTCTCTTCCTTCCTATTTAGCCGATAACAAACCATGATTTTTTGCGTTCGTCAATGGGATTTTTTATACATGAGTGGAATTGTCGAGTTTAATCCTTTTAATTATTCTTAATGACATGTATGCACTTTAAACAAGGAACATTCAATTATTTTCCAACTACTACTTGATCCTTCCACCGCTAATGTGATTTTTATGTACGTATTTGTTTTGAGACTCTTTAGGACGATGTTGCTTATAACGTTTAAATGGGAAGTACTACAAAAAAATTTCTTTTCGGGTAAATTTTTGTCTTCTGCAGTTTGAATTTTCTTTTATGTTGGAATATTATTTCAAATTTGTCGTCCATGTTGCCATCACTTTAATTTCTTTTCCTGTCAAGTGTTCCACAGTATTTGTTTTTCTTCAGTTTTTGGCGCGATAAAGATCTTTCCACGACGTCATTCACCCATATTATCGTTATCAGATAAACAACTTACAAAAATTGTATTTTTATTTATTAGTAACATCGCAGTCTATTATTTCGGTACCGAAGTATAGGGCATGGCAGATATCCTTTAACCCTTTTGATGCATCTTTTCGGTAATAAGAAAAAACGCCCTGTCTTCTCAACCATGTCGCCTTCTTTGGAGACCGCAAATTCCCGCAATCAAGCAGGAATTTCCTTCGGAATGAAATTTCTGTTCCTTTTTACTTTTTCACGAATTGCCGTCACGTAATAACCTTTTTTATTTACCTTATCCAGACAGAAAGAATTGCCGTACAAATTTGCGCTGATCGCGCAAGTTCTTTAAAATATTCGCTAACGATGAAATAAAACAAAGCTGTCGCTCCTCTTTGCCAATTCGTGTCACCCCGGCACTACTTTTTTATAATAAGTCATCGGTAATGGAATATGGAGTTCGCTTTATCGATATTTGTCGTTTGAGTTTTTTGAATACAGTGTTAAATCCATTTAAACTGGATTAAGTTACAGTTAATGATGATGGTAGAGCTAATCATGACTCCGGTTCTTTAGAAAGAAGTTTACAAAATTTATATGTAAAACCGTTCAAAGATATTATTACCAATTATATGTTTGCGTTGTTTTTCTTATTTGAGAGTTTTGATGATACTCGTAGTTATCTACAATGATCTAGCATTTTGCTATCAGTAAAATTCGAGATAGTAGTAGATCTGTACTCAAACCAAGGTTACAAAATTTTGAACGTTTATTGTAGGAGTGTCAGAAAATTAATGCTCATTTCCCAATAGTTACAGTTAATGATGATGGTAGAGCTAGTCATGACTACGGTTCTTTAATAAGAAGTTTACAAAATTTATATGTAAAACCGTTCAAAGATATTATTACCAATTATATGTTTGCGTTGTTTTTCTTATTTGAGAGTTTTGATGATACTCGTAGTTATCTACAATGATCTAGCATTTTGCTATCAGTAAAATTCGAGATGTAGTAGATCTGTACTCAAACCAAGGTGAAAGAATTTTGAACGTTTATTGTTGTAGTGCCTCCGTTATTTCCACTGTGTAAGGAATTACATTAACTTAAAATTAATGATGATGACGATTTGAAAAAAAAATAATTTGGATACAAAAAATAGTTCGATGATACCATGATCAATTATTTGTTAAATTGTTATTGTTCTTTACCATCATTATCAAATATTCGAAGTGCCATAAAACAAAAATCATGAATACGTCGAACCAGGATCTGTGTACAAAACAAAAAGAACGAGAAAAGTTCGTTCATTCATCTACAATTTTGGTCAACTTCAATCATCCAACTCGATTATTTCGATTGTGTAAAGCATTAAGTTACTGATGATGGAGATTGTTTGAGAATAAAATAAAAATATTATCAATTATGTGTTTAAGCTGTTATTCTTCTTCGTTAGCACTTTTTTGTGTTAATTATTTGCAATTTTCCATCATTTTGTCATTATTATCAAAACTCGAAATACCATGTAAAATTCACGTCCAGCCAGGATCTATATTTTTAAGAAAGGTGAAAATATTGAGCATTTCTTGTAATGGCAGAGAATTAGAACGCGCTATTTTTTTAATACTGTCATTTTTTGCAATAAATATATAAAGTGTATAAGAGAAGAGCCTACTTTTAGCGACATGCTATATTTATCCAAAAGAAAAAATGTTGAATTTCGATCAATCACCCAAAGCATCCTTCTCGATTACTTTGAGTGTGTAAGGGAGTACACAGGCGACCGCATGCCTGGTAATATCCCACCTGAACTTGGAATTGGAAAGCGAAAGATCGAGTACATACCGAAGCAAATATCGACAGCAAACAAATTATTACCGTCTGAGAGAGCGTCGCATCTGCGAGCGCGATTTTCCATTTCCCTAACCTTGGCATCGATTACCCATTACCTCTGGCTGCGACAGCGCCCCTTTTGGGCCAGGAAATTGGGGTAGGTGCTTTATAAGGCCTACCTGCCGAAACCTCGAGAGTTTAGTAAACAGAATTACTGTCGATATTGAGTTTCCTTCGGTTGGTGGGACTAATTTAGGAACGACTGCAAATACCAGTTAGGTTTCAACAAAAACTGTTTCAGGAAATATACGTAAGAAGCAGTTAATAATTAATTTGTTTTCAATGATTCTCTGTTGGTAGTAATTGAACTTTTGTTTAATATACTGAATAATTGGGGGCACACCCCCAATATTCTAAAGGGGTGTTTAGGGGTCAAAAGTTAACAAACAGAATATCAACGGTTACTGAGATAGCAATGTAATTATTTTTATTGCTATTTTTGCGGAAGCTGTTATTATTTGATATTGTATTTTGAGTAGGTCATGCATTCTAAACCAAACTCACATTAGTGATTATTAATTGTTACATTTATTTTGACGTTTGTGAATTAAACGCATATTTTATAACTGTCGCATTTATTTTTACATGTACGTTCGTTTAGTCGGTATTGTGCACACATAATATCGTAATGCCTGCCACATTTAGTCATCGAGAATGTGCTGATATTATTTTTATTTATGGGCGCTAATCGTGCAGTTGCTGAATATTGAAGTCACTCCCCGAACAGAAGAGTGCACGTGAAACTGGAATGTTTCCCAGTGTGAGAATTACATGTGAGAGGCAAGGCGGTGCATTGCAACGCGTCTCCAAATTAATCAAACTACGGCATGGGAAGTCATTCACAAAAATTGTTTAAAACCTCTCCATATTCAGCTCGTCCAGAATCTTCACGACGATGATAATGATTTGCGGTTGCATTTTTGCAATTGGATAAGCGCAAACCATACACTTTACAAATACATTTTGTTCACTTATGAGGTTCAATTCACTCGTGTTGGAGTAAATAACTGTCACAAGGAACATCGTTGGTCAGATGAAATTCCACACGCCACAGTGGAAAGTAATTTTCAGTATTAGCGTGTGGTGACTGTGGTGTGATATGATTAATAATCATATCAATTACTTGGCCCAGTTGTGCTATATGGTCGTCTTAATGGAGATAGATTCTCGCAGTTCAGTGTCGAAACCCGTCCTTTTAAACCAGTTCACTCGGGAGCTGCCCATCTCTAGTGTGGTGTGATATGATTAATAATCATATCAATTACTTGGCCCAGTTGTGCTATATGGTCGTCTTAATGGAGATAGATATGTAGAATTTTTAGAAAATAATTTGACAAATCTATTGGACGATATTCAATTGGATATTAGACAAAACATATACTTTCAGCATGATTGTGCCTCTATCGATTTTAGTCGTGTTATGATCAATAATCTTAACAATCGCTTTCCACAACGCTGGATTGGCCAAGGTGGTTTCCAAAGTTGACCACCAAGGTCACCAGACTTGAATCCCCTTGATTACTGTCTTTGGGGATGGCTTAAATCATTAATATATGTCAATTGTGCAGCACTCATAAGAGAAAACCACTGTGTACTTGAACAAGCTACCCGTGCAATCCACAAACGAGCTGATACATGCATCGAGGCGGACGGTGGCATATTTGAAAATTTAATTCATTCATTTCAGTTTATTAAATTTTTATACCTACAGAATAATCACTTTTCTCTACTGATGCATTACAATAATTAACTCGGATAAAAATATTTTAATTGCTATCTCAGTAACCGTTGATACTCGACTTATTAAGCTGTTTTGTTCAATTTTGCTTCCTGGACACCCCCTTTCGAATATTAGAAGATCCTCCCAATCACCTGTATAGTTTAGCGTGCAACAAAGATAACTCAAATTCATCGAAGTCATCTCGACAACAGTTGTGATCAAATAGCTTACGATAAGCATATGAAGGCAAATATAAGTGATGATCAAAAAATTGGAGATAGATTGATTTGAAAAATATTACGTCACCAAACTTCGTCATTTTAGATCAAACTGCTAATTTCAAGTGAAATAATGTTATATCAGATGAAAGGATAGTAGTAAATATTTAGCTCCATTTTTTGAATAAGAGTATCTATTTTAAAAGATCTGGACACGTCATTGCGATAAGTACTTGTCCGTTGAAGCAAAAATAACTCTACATTTGTGCAGGTCGTGGTATTAAAACAGTTGTTACTTTGAAAACAATAAAACCAACCGGTAAACTCGAATATTCCTGCATTTTTAATCCCTCTTCAGAGCTAAAATGGAGCGCGAATGCGGTAAAAATAATGTCTCTAAAATTAGAAACTACTCGCTTTCCCAATCATCACGGATTTTCTATTCCAAAAATAAATATCCGACAATGAACGTCGATTATCGCAGCATCTGTCGACGGTTACATACACTCGTATCCACCACTTAATTTAATATTGAAAGGACGAGTTAATCACTACCGCGTTTTTTTTTTCGGGGAAATTACTTGGGAAGGGAAAATAAATGGATTCGTGCGAGACATGGGAGGTGTTGATTTTGAATCTGTACACGTCTGTATTTTTATACATTCGTCGTGCATGCGATCCTGCAATAAATTGCCTTGTTTCTGATTTTGTTTTCATGAAACTAAATCGTAATATCGCTGGAAAATAATAAGCCCAGTCTTCAAGTTTGTGACGTCGGTTCTGGCGGTTTGTTGCGACACGTGAGTTTCTTGCACGTTTGTCTTTTGTTTTAAGGTCACGGAATCCCTCTAAAAATACCTACAGATCTCAGGTACACATTTTGATACGTGCATGCGATTGTAAAACATTACTAACTTAGTAAAGTAAATCAATTAATTATTAAAGTTATGCCAACATTTTTCAAGAGATTTTCGAGCCACAGTTAACTTCATTAATAACCTGCTAAATGCTTTAGCGTTGTTCAATAACACTCTGGAAAAGTCTTTCAGCGTTGAAAATAAACAAGTGGTTGTAAATAAGAGACAATAAAATCACATCCCCCGGATAAAACTATCAAACCTAGATGTACGTTAATGGCACTCCAATTTTACGTTCCTGTTTATCGACGACGTAAAAGCTCACCATCAGTTTTAAAGCTCATAGCGTATTCAATACCTACATTGTCGTGTATAAAGCGGAAAATGTATTTCAGATAATGCTTATGCTCATTTTCTTTGAATGGCAGTGCAGCTTGTAGATTCCGTTTGATTGTTTCTATAAGCTAAAGCTAGAATGGAACAAAGTGCTCAGCACCATCTGTTGCGTATTTGTTTACTATTATTTATGCGTATGAATGTAGGCAACATGTTATACTGTTGTGCATTGAAGACAAAGTTAGTTCTTAAAACAGTTCATTAGTGTACATAAAACATTACTAATGATTTTCATAGAGATATAGAAGGAGACATTATCGTACCCGTTATTCGATGTAGAATTCGATATATAACATAATAACCGTATAACGGTGCCAGCGATGACACATTACAGTGGTAGATCATTTATCACGTCTGGTGATCACTTAACATATAATAAAGAAAATTCTGTTGCATCGTAAATCTTAAGAGGTCCATGACTTTTAATTTAATATTTTTGCGACCAATAAAATTTCTGCTGGTGGCACTTTTCTTTCGCTACCGATCTCCAAAACAGAATAATCCATATGTCACAATCCAAACTATGTTTCTCCTACCCCAGGGTTAAGACCGATCTCAATCCCTGTCTAATTTTGAAATTGTATATTATTTAGACTCGCGATAGCATTGGCGCGTGTCTGTTCTAGTATAAATTGCTTTAATTAAGCGCGACTGTAAAGGAGTAGCAGAAATATAATACATTCTCACGCTGAGTAACTCCGAGATCACAACCCATTGTTCCGGAAGTGCAGGTTGAAATCGGGAAATGTAAATTTCTGCTTCCCCAATTTTAAGAAAGGGCGAAGTAAGCCTTGAGATTGAATCAGAGTACCGTTTGAAATTATCTTAAAATGTTCTTGGTCCAGTTATTTGAATGAATTCTCAAGAAATGCTATGTAAAGAAATGGAAGGAAATTTATACAGGGAGGAGAACCCCCATTATTCGAAAGGGGTGTTTAGGAAGCAAAGGTGAACAAAAAAGCCTAATAAACATATGGTCGAATATCAACCCGAGTTAATTATTGTAATGCATCAGTAGAGAAAAGTGTTTATTCTGTAGGTATTATAAATTATAACATTGATTAAAGATCTAATAAACCGAAATTAATGAATTAAATTTGCAAATATACCATCGTCTGCCTCAATGAATGCATCACCTAGTTTGTGGATTGCACGGGTAGCTCGTTGAAGTGAACGGTGATTTTCCCCAAGTAACAATTTCCGACTCATTTTGGGAAAAGTGTCGACACTGTAATTTGGACACGACACATTTTTAAGGCAGATTGTCGACTATTAGACCATAAGCGGGAAATGTAACCAAAATGGTGATTAAAATGTGTACTAAATATGGTCTAAAATTTGTCCAATAGCGAGTTTGAAATATACTTAAAATTTTTCAAAAATGTGTCTAGATTGAGCCTTTCGTTTCCAATATGTATCTAAAATTGAACCTTGAAGTGGCCACAATATGTCTATTTTGTTCCTAACTTGGCCAAAATATGTGTCGATAATGTGTCCAAAAGTTATTTTACATGTGCCTCGTATGTGGTCATGTTGTTTCCAAAATGTGTTTGTTATTGTACTCTAATGAGAGCCACAAATTTGACACATGGTGTTCTCAATTTTACCGAAATTATTATTTTCTATTCATTGTGTACCAAAATAAATCCTAATAGACACAAATCATATTTCTTCCCGATACATTATGGATAATCATGAACACAGACTTGAAGGCATTCATCTCCTAGAAAACAATGGGATTTTAATTTATCTTGAGCATTTTTCTATTTCTCGCGCAGGTACACTTGCGAACTAAAGTTTACCGATAATAGTTGACATGGTACTTCTCAAAATTAAACAGGCTTTAAAAATACCAAGTAATTATAATTAGTCGATGTTTTTTTCTTTTTTCGATAAAAAATATATTTTTGTAATTATCAAAAAAAAACAAAAACCAATATTTTATTATTTATGACATCATATTTAGTACAGTTGTGGCTTAAATAGTTCTTAAAAGCTTTAATTTAAAATAATATTTTATAGGCCGCCATTTTTGCCAAGTGCATTCACGTTAAAGTACTTGTTGAAATATGGCGAACTTATAGGTGGTGTCCAAATAGGACCATGTTTCCGTAATGTGAATAAAATTTGCCCCCAAATTGTCCATCCCAACACATTTGAAAATAGAAGAAACAATTTAGAGTAATGTTTCTACATAAAATTCACTGAAATATCACCAAATACAATGTTTTGCTTTTTGTTGTTTAATAGAAATGGTGCACTTGCTCTTGCTTTCATAAATTCACTCAATTTCCTCTGAGTAATGTCTATTTATTTTTTCACACGTCGATAGTAAGTGCTAGTGTGTACCTTTGGAGTAGCACCTTTTTTATTTTAATCATATTGTAACTGTAAAACTAACACTATCACAGATCAACGTTTATCATAATAATATGCGCCATATCACGTACACAAACACTTTAACCGGATGAACTAAACACATTATAGAAACAAAATGGAAATTATGTGTGCAAAATGTTTTTACATAGATACATGTGTGCCTGTACGACACATGGTAGAAACTATAAAGAAACTTTACGTTTAAAATGTACCCAAATGAAAATTATTGTGTCTACTCAACTCATTTCAGTAAGAAAATAGAAACATCTTGTTAAGAAACAAATCAAACAAACTTGAGTCTATTTAGTGTCGACCCGTCTGTGTCTAAATATATTTGAAGAGTCCAAACTGACACAAAATAGATACATTTTAAATACATGTGTTTACAATGTTGCTATTTAGACACGCATATCCTTTTGACACAATAAGTACGAAATGTGTCGACACAAACTTGAAAATTTTGGACACAATTTGAACGGCGGCAGAAGTGCTCCAAAAAGAGTCGACACAATTCAGACACAAGCAAATTGTGCCCGAGTTTTGCCATAAATTGCTACTTGGGATCTCTTATGAGTGTTGCACAATTGACAATCCGATCCAGTAGTACCTCTATTGTGTTCACTTTTGTTGCATATACTAATGATTTAAACCATCCCCAAAGGCAGTAATCAAGGAGATACAAATCTGGTGACCTTGGTGACTAATTTTGGAAACCACCTCGACCAATCCAGCCTGTGGAAAACGTTTGTTAAGACGATTGATCACAACACAACTTAAATGGGCAGGGGCACCATCATGCTGAAAGTACATATTTTGCCTAATATACCATGGAACATCGTCCAGTAGATCTGTCAAATTATTTTCTAAAAATCCTACATATCTAGCTCCAGGAAGACGACCATGTAGCACAACTGGGTCAAGTAATTGATTATTAATCATATCACACCACACGCTAATGCTGAAGTGATGCTCAAAGTTACTTTCCACTGTGGTGTGTGGATTTTCGTCTGAGCAACGATGTTCATTGTGACAGTTATTTACTCCATCACGAGTGAATTGAACCCCATCAGTGAACAAAATGTATTTGTAAAGTGTATGGTTTGCGTTTATCCAATTGCAAAAATGCAACCGCAAATCATTATCACCGTCGTGAAGATTCTGGATGCGCTGAATATGGAGAGACAACAACAATTTTTGTGAATGACTTCCCATGCCGTAGTTTGTTGAATTTGAAGACGGGTTGCAATGCGCCTTGTACTTACACCCGGGCTACGTTCTACTATACTTAGAATTTTTTCTTCTACTGCTAGGCCAGGATCAGTTTGCCTCTCAGATATAATTCTCACACTGGGAAACATTCCAGTTTCACGTGCATTGTTGAAGACTGTCTGAAATACATTTGTATCTGTCACTCTTCTATTCCCATAACCCATAAATAAAAATAATATCAGCATATTCTCGATGACTAAATGTGGCAGGCATTACCAAATTATGTGTGTACAATACCGACTAAACGAATGCACATGTAAAAATAAATGCGACAGTTATAAAATAAGCGTTTAATTCACAAACGTCAAAATAAATGTGACAATTAGTAATCACTAATGTGAGTAGGGTTTAGAATGCATGACCTACTCAAAATAAAATATCAAATAGTAATAGCTTTAGCAAAAACAGCAATAGAAATATATTAATTACTATCTCAGTAACCGCTGATATTCGACCATATGTTTATTGGGCTTTTCTCTTCACTTTTGCCCTCTAAACACCCCTTTCGAATATTGTGGGTTCTCCCAATCACCCTGTATAATTACACATGATCACTATACCTTTTTTATTCAAGTGAATCTTTCTTTAATAATAACCAATCTCGAGGCATCGTTATTCAATTGGCTGAGTTATTACTTGAAAAATAAATTGAACACATATACATGCCAAATGCTAGCAGCGCTGCTACAATTAATTTCTATTATCGAGGGTTGTCGAAACGTATCTGCGACATAGAGGTACGTGAAATATGTTCGTATTCCATCGTTCCTCTCGATAAAATCTACTAGAGCATATTTGCAGATTCCCCTGTCGTAACAGTGATGAAAAACCCACCAGGGAATATCATTCGGAATCAGTAAAATATTCTGCAGCATTGTATTCCAGATATTTATTAAATCTGATACCGACGCGAGACATGTGCCCTGTTTCGCAATGTAAAGGATTCCATTCCGCCCAAGCGTTATACAGGATTATTACATTCAGTTGTATACAACATTGATCTAGCGCGAAAATAATGTTTTCGGACCAGAAATAAGTTTGGTCGATATTTGAAAATGCTAAAAATTTAACTCGCCGAACAGCTCCATTCAAAATTATAAGTAAACTTAGTGAATTTGTGAATTGTTTTATAGAATATTATTAAATGTTTTAGTAGCTTTAGCGCCAAAGGTATCTATTAAATTTTACAACGTTGATCTTGCATTATCAACAATTTGCAGTTTGTTGTAGCCATCTTGTATAGTATTCGAAGTTTTCTTTAACTTTTTTATATATCTATTCGTTCTATTCATTCTCTGATCGCATATGGTCATTAGATTGAATTTGAAAATTATAGATTCATACAAAAAAAATGTTTACTGTAACATAAACGTGCCTGTAACCATCTCCTCATCTCGTTAAAATTCACTGAACGAAACGGGAACTTTAGTCTACAACGCAAGCTCTATAATATACTTCTCCCGCTATGATGATAATGGGCTTGTTCAGCATTGTTTTTTATTTCCTAAATAGAAAGTATAAGCGAAAAATAATGAATCTGCAAAATATTAGAATTTTATTCGCGCCAATATCCTTGGCTGGATAAATGACCTCGGATGAGCGGGGTCGAGAGGGACTATCTCTCTTTACCCACTTCATCGCTGTAAGCCTGGACGCCTCGTAGAGGTGGGTTCCCTTCTCCGGTCAGCCTCGACCGCAATTGCGGCCGATGCCAGCGGCTCGAGGAACTTCCTCCTGTCCTGACAAACCCCGTCGGCAAGGGCTTATCTTCTGGCACTCTTCTGTCTTCTCTTCTTTCTTCGCCGACTCGTTCGCGGCGCGAACGTCTCCGACCGGGGGGTAGGGGTTTGGGTTAAGTCAGGATTAGCACTGTGGCTCGAGGGAGACGCTAGGACAAAGAACCGTAAAGGCCCTGTCATTCAGCGTCGCGGAAAGGATAAGGTAACGGAGCCCGCCTGGGCGGGCTCCGGGGTAGGGTAGGGAAAGGTCAAAGTCTCTTCGTGGTCCTATTCTTGATCCTGGCGGTCCTGAAATAGAAGAAAAGTCTCAACTTACCCCGCGTCCAGGAGTTGAAACCTTGGCCGCCTGTACCTGGCGGCCGCATCGAGTCGGTAGTCCACCGCCGCCTGGATCAGCTGATTGCTGTGGACGTGCGAAGGAAGCCTTCGCTCGCGCTTTCATCGCTTCCAGGGCTGGCATAAATCCCAGATCCCGACGAATATCGCTGTTGCGTACGAACCAAGGGGCCGCCGTCGCGCAACGCAGGGCGATATTCTCGACGGCCTGCACTCTTTTCAGGTGCGTCTTCGCTGCGTATCCCCATTCTGCTCCGGCATACGTCAACTGTGGCTGCAAGACAGACTTGATTAACCTTACCTTGTTGCCAAGGCTCAGTCCGCTATCCCTATGAGTTTCGCCCTCACAAACTTGCCTTTGCAAACCACTTCGTCGACGTGTGGCTTCCAGGTCAGCTTTCTATCTAGGGTCACCCCTAGATATCTGGCTTCATCGGTCCACTGGATGTTCTCGTCGTTGAACGTCACGCAGCCTCTCGGCTGCGCTCTGTACCTACGAGAGAACATCATACCTTGGCTTTTCTCCGCGTTAATCGCCATCTATTTATTTGTTTGCCAATGGGCCAAAAGCAAAGAAGAGCATGGCAACATGCAATGCAGAAATCTGATTTTGTATTCGACAAAGACATGAGATTTGGTTATAAGAATCACTTTGTTTAGTAGGTTTTTTTTTAAATATAAGTTGAAGAGGTTATAGAAAATTATTTTTATTTAAAACCCATGAAATGTGGGAGAATATAATTGAAAAAAGAAAAAGTCGTTATAGAAGACTTATTACGTGAAGTTTTGGCAAATTCATTTGGAATAGTGGTTTTGACTTCTACGACCGATGCTGTTATTTAATCTATATCTCTTTTTCTGCATTGTTAAGCTGTGACCTAGGTAATTGGTCGCTGCTGGTAACAGAATTAACTTGTTTATTTCTAGTCTTCGCTGAAATTCTTTGATGTGCTATTGTTGTTCTCGAGCTGGGCTTTGTGGTGAGCGGACCCGTTTTCGGTACCCCTGGACCCTCTCATATAATGGTTTCCTCTATTCCTATTGTTGTATTACGGCTGATACGGTTGGCACTGCGCTTCTAATAACGATGGACTTCCTAGACGTCATTTAAAAAATTGAGTATTGTACTTTTTCTATTTCGTATTATTTTTAAAATATTGATCCATTACAAGACATAAAATTGTCGCTTGTTTTGTACACGGTTAAGCTGGCACTGCCGTATACTGCATCCGTTACCAAAGTGAGATTTATCAAAGGCAGAGAAAAAAGCACCTCGGGACGCCGGAACGTGTTGCTGGTGCACCCAGATGCACTCGGCGATGTCTCGATTAGTTTCGTTTTCCTTTCTGCAAACACGTGTAATGGAAAATGCCTGGAGATTTGTAGCGACTGGGATATATCGATCCGCATCTAACAATGTACAAACTGGTTATTTCCTTAATGGCTTATCTATCTATTTATTTTTGTAAAAGCTTAAATCTGAAGTATGTGCCGGTTTTATCCGGTAATATTTTCTTTCATCAATTATTGTTTTATTCTTTTAAACGATGGTAATATTGGATTCATTATCGAATTATGCAACTCAGCATTACGTCACGAAATTTGGTTTCACATATCTTATCTAGCTTAAACATTATTTTGAAAATAGATTCTATTAGATGTAATAAATGATTTTGTAATTTTAGTGCGATCTGAAAAAAATATATATGCAGGGTAATTACACACGGAAAACACAGGCACAGACAACACATAAATTTTTCCACGGCTCTGTTCGGTAGAAGACAACTGCGGTCTTTCACTAATTTACGTTACCCAACTTGAATTGCATTTTTATTTAGGCAAATAGCAAATTTTATTAATAATTATAAACTACACTGATGACACAAACACACAAAATTCACCAACCTCTACCACGCGAAAGTAATGACTGATAGATGAAGAAGGGAAAGAAGTCGGGCCGCGTGCATCTGTTCCACATCCAGTTGACGACGAGTTCGCCTGCATAGGAAAACGGACCCGAACGATATTCGACTTTTTCTGCCAGTAACGTGTTAAACGAGAATTTGAACTGCCAACTTTTTAGCTGTGCCGATTACAACCTATCTGATGTAGGCGCTGATTACTGCGGTTGGGATTTATTATAAAATTGTTATGGGTTACACCTGCTGTTTATAAAAATGCAAATTTAATTATTGTTTGTTTCTGTTATTATTTAGCGGTTCTGCAGCTCCGCAGCGCTTGTCATTGAGTAGACATTAAAAACAAGGTTATTTAACTAAATACGGTAGCTTATGACTCGGATTATCGGATTGTTGATCACTGAATAGGTGTCTCGGACTATTTTTTGTTGTCAGCACAACAGTTTTTTTTATTACTGTCTCTCTTAATAATTTAACCCAGTTAATATTGGATGTATTTCACTATTTATGTTATGAAAGGTGACTGGTTTATTTTGATCCATTGGAATAAATATTTTTTATGTTGAAGCTTAATATGTAAATGCACACTTTCGAAAAATAATTTATAGCATATTACAATAAGTAGGTACGATAGGAAAATATTTAAATTTGGCAACGTCGCGTCAGTCCGACACCGAGTTGAATTGCCGTTAGCGACCAGTGACAGTCTGAAGAGGGGTTTTGAATATTGGTTTGAAAATAATAGTAATAATAAAAAATAGTGTAATTTGAATGTTGACCAAATAACCTTATTATTTGTTATTTTATTAAATATACAATAAATTAATAAATATATTTTGCATTGTTTATCCTTGTTCATCCAATACTCTAATGGTTTTTTCCGTAATTTAATTCCTAATAATTGTCAATATATTATACAAAACATATCCGCATTGTTAAATTTTCTTCTGTATACATTACACATTGTTTATTTTTCTTTGTTTTTAAAACTATGGACATATATCTAGCCCAGATAAATTGCTTGGTCTTCTGCCAACTAGATAAAAACCATGTACCTTGAAATATAGATAAAGAAACGCCGTACAACCCTTAAAAGAAACAAGGCTATCTGGAAGCACTAAATTTTTCACATAACTACGACAAGTTCATCCCCCCGCATTCGATACGCGTTTGTTATCTAGACATAGAAATTGCCGGCGACCTTAGCCAGCCCTAACAATCCGTCTTTATACAGGATCAGCTAGTTTCCTTTAAAACTAAGAAGCCAGACAAATTTATTAGATGCCATTAGCGGAAGTTTCTGACGTTGAAAATTGCACATAAAGTTCTTCAATATATACTCAACTGCGGTAGTTTTATAGTTGGTACAGTTTGTATATATACAGTAAATTGTATATATACACAGGGTAAGAGTACTTTGAACGCTACATATACCTCAATATTACTAAATTTATTCTAGTAACGGATGAATCTGCATTCTAGCTATGAACTAATTTATGTTGTAATACAATGGACTAATATAATGTAATTTTATCGGTAACGTCACAAATTAAGCAACTAGTGTTACAAGCGTGATAAGAAACTTTACGCTAAAATTTGACCGCGAGAAAAGGTGAGGCTTCAATGTAGCCTTCCACCACAGTGATTGATCTCCATCGTCCGTGTCTTTTAAAACAAGTGAGGTCACCACCACCGTCAACTAAAAGGGTAGCAGACGTTCGTTGTAATGCGTGTCCACTGTACTCTTTCCAGTTGTCTAGCTTCAAGCATGCTGCCACTTCTTGTGGGACTGCACTGATTTTATGAATACTAATCACAATTCGATGACACTTTTCACTAATATATCTGAGAAGAAGTTAAATAATTGCCTCCCAGCACAGTAAAAGAACGTGGTCTCGTCCCCTTCTTTATATCCAAGGGT
Organism: Monochamus alternatus; assembly: GCA_037114965.1. Lineage (NCBI taxonomy): Eukaryota > Metazoa > Arthropoda > Insecta > Coleoptera > Cerambycidae > Monochamus > Monochamus alternatus. The sequence continues at coordinate 48,904,951 of CM073435.1, read as the reverse complement.
GACCGCAACATTGAATATTGCGACCATAGCGTTGACGGCATCTTAATACAACTTAATATATCGAGATTTCTTTGCGAGAAGATTCAAAGCAACCTCTTATACATTCCAGTATCTCCTCAGGTGCATGTAAATCTTTATTAGATTCCATTTTTACAGACTCTTCGGCAAATTGAACCACAAACAATCACAAATGAACTCAATTAGCAATACAAATTAAAAATTATATGAAGGATTTGGGTTGGAAACAAATAGCAGGTTTTATTCGGATTAAAAGTGTTTTTTTGGTACAAAAGTGACACTTTTAATCATAATATAACAATAACTATTGTGTATAGTTATTAGTGTATACAGTTATACAGAACCTTAAATATTGTTCATACTTATCGGACTTTGCTTTTACCAAAGAAATATCTGACAATTATTAGGAATTAAATTACGGAAAAAGCCATTAGAGTATTGGATGAACAAGGATAAACAATGCAAAATATATTTATTAATTTATTGTATGCTTAATAAAATAACAAATAATAAGGTTATTTGGTCAACATTCAAATTACACTATTTTTTATTATTACTATTATTTTCAAATCAATATTCAAAACCCCTGTTCAGACTGTCACTGGTCGCTAACGGCAATTCAACTCGGTGTCGGACTGACGCGACGTTGCCAAATTTAAATATTTTCCTATCGTACCTACTTATTGTAATATGCTATAAATTATTTTTCAAAAGTGTGTAATTACATATTAAGCTTCAACATAAAAAATATTTATTCCAATGGATCAAAATAAATCAGTCACCTTTCATAACATAAATAGTGAAATAACATCCAATATTAACTAGGTTAAATTATTAAGAAAGGCTGATTTTTTTTTATATTTAAATACAGACAGTAATAAAAAAACTGTTGTGCTGACAACAAAACCTTAAATATTGTTCATACTTATCGAACTTTTACCAAAGAAATATCTGCAATTTCTAACAGAGATTTTTGGACCGGTATTGTTAACGGTATGCTTTTTGGACCTTTCTTTTCTCGGATATTATTAAAGACACTGTAATCACGTTTCTATATTATTAAAGTATATTTTTTTATTAAACTTTTTTATTACACTTGTATACGAAGCCAACCGCGTACGTGTACCTGCGGTTTTCTTTGTTTCCGTTTCCGTTACGTCCCTGCAGCATTTCCAACAATTCCCTTCGCCGAATTCTCGCAAAAAAGCTGTTTTAAATTCTACACGGCATCGCCCAAATACAACCCAACTTCTTACGTGACACGTCGAGCGTAGGATACATTCAAACTAGGAGAGAAAATTTCGAGTTCGACTCCACGAGAGGTCGAAGTTCCGAACCTGCACCCTGTTACACGGAAGTGTTCATTACTCCATGCAACATATCCGCTAAGTTTCCTCGTTAATTGTTTCTTAGTTAGTTAGTAAGTATCAGGGAGTTAGCTAAAGTGTAACTGGAACTAATAGAAATTACCGACAGATTATTTCTCTGTGTGCACATTCAATTTTCCAATTGAAAAGTAACTCTAAATGCAGTACAATACAATTAAAATAGTGCATAGATTCTTCAGTTTTAAGAAAATTACCAACTAAAAGCGAATTACTTCACTTTAGAGTTATATAAGTTAATAAATCTAACAATTTGGGAACATAACCGCGTCTGTCTTTATCAGTATGAGCCATATTCAGTTGTGACTCATTTTCTCGTTCAAGTTTTTTTGCTTTGAAGTGTTGAGGGTTCCGGAATATTTTTCATTATTCATTATCAAAACACAATCACAGTATCATTATAACTGAATACTTACTTAGCCCAATCAACGAAAAGGTATAGAGGGAAACGATTGGAACATAATTTTTGACTTCGTAACTTTGTTTGGACTAGGAGGTAAACATATCAAAAGTCCCCGCCCATAGGCCTTAAGCCTAGGGAGAGGGGGGGGGTTAAAAGTTTCATTTTTCGTTTTTTTGCTTATATCTCGGAAGCTATGCATCCTACCGACATGACCACTCTATACAAAATAAAAGCTGATTAAATTTGGTACAAGTTTTACTCAGTCAAGTTTTTCGATATCTCTTTTTGACCGGATAACTCGTCAACGATGCACCGAAAACTAAATGCTGACCATAGGGTTGTAGAGCATTAAATTCCTTTCAATAATATATATTACTTAACTATTTTATCTGTTTTCCTTCAAATGTTAAAGCAGTTTCACTGTTAAGCGCGAAATCTGAAGTTTTGTGATAACTGTCGACTAATGAATCTATCAATTTCTCACCACGGCCGAAATATGCACATATTTAGTACTGGACGTCTAAATAGCACAGATACTCATTTTAAAATATATACTTGTAGGCAATTAAAGAAGATCTAGATCATTTTAATGGGAAAATATTTTGCTATGACCATGTTTGTGCATATATGAGTGTCTATAAGACATTGTGATAGTTTTACAAAACACAACCATTAAGTGAAAACGAAGTTTATTGACATAGAAAAGTGAATTAACATAAAACATTACAACAGTAGGTACCATTCAGTCAATTTCTTACTCTCTTGGGGTGGGAAGGACCTTGATGATACATATATATGATAGGACCTATATGATGATGATATGATGATATTGGATTGCACCTAAAAAGCCTATAGCAAAGAGTTACAGTTAATCGCCAGCAGTGCCATCAGACATACCAATTTCGAGTTATTAGCTCCCATCCTGGCTTTTCGCTTTCTATCATAATCAGTATTCGCGAGATGTAAGAGTCTCCATCTAGGAATCACTGGCTAATCAATGCTGGGCCTAGATATAACCACTATATCTGTAATAATAATCAATTGTAAGTTGAGTTAATAAATAATTATCGATTTTATGGTATAGTCCTAATATTTTATATTGTATTCGAAGTAAAACGTATGTTTTTTTATAATATTCTTGAGTATGTAGTTAGCGATGCTTTGACTGCTGAAGTCTCATCTAGTGGTGATAAGATATAAAATTTGTCAGGTAACTCTGGTTACGGTTAGCGTTCATGGCATCATCTCTAACGCGCCTTGAAAGGTTTAAAGCAAACTGATACCCTTAATAGTGTTTGGTACACAACATTATACTTTTCCCGACATCCAAATCGAATCACTGACATTTTCCGCAAGAGAACTAAACAGATCCGTCTTTGCAACCCTATGCTTTCGCCTACTTCCACTTTCCCGGCATGACCCGAGGGTATCCATTGAAATTTGAGGCTTTATCGGAGGGTAAAAAACGAGTGGGCCTAGCCATTGTTCCATACGATCCTGCTGCGTCTTTCGAATACACAACGGGATATTCGAATCGCTTAGAAGGATGTTCCGCTTGAAATTCACCTTTACCTGACTTTTGAGAGGTATAATACACCGAGAAATTGCAAACGATTGTAGGTAATTGCGTATTTAAATAATAAAAGAAATTCGGATCGTTTTCAGCTTCATTCTGGCATTTCTTTATAAATTTAATAGAAAATTATTTTAAATTTGGCGAAAGTAAACGGAAATGTAAAGTCCTGAAGTGTGAAATAGAGCGAAGAAACATCCTGAAAGATGTTACGGGATAGACTGAGTGTTGGCTCCGTGGATCAACCGTACATTACAGGGTTACATACAATATTTTGAAAAGCACATGGATGAAACGAACGTGATTATTTGATATCGCCATGAAGCCTTATCACTATTTTCTTCACCGCTATTATAAACAGTGAGCTGATCAGAACTTTATAGTTAAAAGAACGTTTATAATTTAGTTTTAACTCTTACCCTAAATACGCAAGCATCAGGGCAAGAGTTCTTGAACGATGTCAACATCTTATCTTATTTTATTTTAAACATAGTTTTTGGAAGTGAGACCATTAGATTTGCTATTCTGAAGCTCAAGGTTGAGTACAAACAACATACATTCCAATTATTTGTCAATACAGTCTTGAAATGATCAATAACATTTTAATTTCGATATCGATACATCACAGAAGATAGGAGCTACGGCTATGGCTGCCGATTACTAAAATCACGGTTTAAAAATTATTAGTGCTAAATATAACAAATTTACAAGCAGTATCTAGATATGTAGACACTGTCTAAGAAGAATATGGAGACCTGATCAAACAAAAATATAGTCCGGCCCTGGCCTTAATTTCTCTAGTACCATTTATCTCACCTCATAAAAACGAATGTGTAGAACGTGCTATGGAGGTAATTTTATTAAAAGGGATGCGATCACCAATAGTACAATCCAATAACAGGTTCTGAATTTCTTGCGAAGGCCTCTCCATATCCCCATTAATCTTTTTGCAGCACAACTACTTGGAAACTTGATAAAAAATGTATGTTATTAATTTACTGTTTACTGTTTTCTACGCCATAACATGAATAGGTAGCTTTTCCAGGACCCCTTTTTTCTCCGCAATCTTTCCCTTAACGTAACAAATTTCAGGGGGAAGGTAATTACATTTTTTTACGGTCGCTTCGTGCATGTAGCCTCTATGTTCCGACATAAATCTGGAAAATGACTTCGGAAAGTTAAGGAACTATATAAATTGCAAAATGTTTTTAACCATTGCCATCTGCAACCTGAAGATGTCTTGTAAACCTAAAACGCGACTTTAAAGCGCCCCATAAAAAATAATTCAATGGATTTATGTCTGGAAACGTGGTGGCCAATTTACAGAAATATTGTAACATCTGCCTAGCCATTTGTTTGTATAATGCTGATTTAAGTGATTTTGAACATAAAAAATGTGGTACTTAACACATTTCTGTCAACGCCAAAAAGAGGACAAGTAGAATAATTATTGCAATAGGTAAATTGGCACTAATTGACAACAGTAGTAGTAAATGTCAAACTAATTGTTGAACCTACGGACCCTCGTCATAACGCACCCTGTATGTAAGGTCGCCGGAACGTCGAAGTTCTATAATATCATTAATATCTTAGTTTTTATTGTATTTTTCAGTCTACGATAAAATTTTATGCGTTTAACATATTTAAAAAACGTTTTACGAGTTTTTTTAAGGCAAATTTCGTCCTTTTTAGATTACATTTTACAATGGCGAGAAGGAACTCCTTTTTTCTGCGAGGATAATCCGTTATCCTCTTGACTTCCGACGACAAGTGCAGGATCTAGCACGTTATCCTTAATTCTTTAGGGATTTAACACCGTACGGTCGGGAATACTGCGCTGATAGATCACTTTCGGAATCTGAATTGAAACAGCTTTACGTCCCCAATGGCTTTATTAATACGTAAATGGTTCCGATAGAGTCAAGGCGGCGAGAATTTTTCCTGTATTTAAATAACTTCCTACATCCGATCTGGACTACCTAGCGATGATATTTCTCTTCATATTTTTTGAAATTTCCAGCCAAAGACGCGCTCACTTGACACCAAGGGCAATTGTTAAGCTGTCCAACGTGCTGAAATACATGTTTTCCTGCATTTGAGTATGCTAATATTGCCCTTTATGTAATCGTATTTCATATATTTTTTATTAGATATCAATAGTATTGTGTGAAATTAAGTACACTGCGAACTAAGGGCCGAAGGGCATACGCATGACTTCATTGATAGGTATTGTAGGAAAATTGACTTAAATTTGATGAAATACCTTTACAATAAAGTCAAAGAGTAGAGGATTTATTGTAATAATTAGAAAAAAAATTATTGAATAGATTTAGGGTTCATCACATAATAAGTTTCGGAATCAACAATTTGTCCAACGAAGTTGAAACCGACCAGCGTTAAATAACACTCAGTATTTACCTATATATTCTTTATTATTAAATTTTGTATTTTTTTACTGTATTATAATGGTATTTAATCTAATTCAAACCAATTTGCCTACAATTTCTATGAATGCGCCCCACGTTGGGCGCCAATAACTATAATATCTGTTGTTAAACTCAGGCCAAAGTGTTGGAATATTTCTTGGAAGATTCACATATCAACATAAATAGGAACGTCCAAATTTTCTGTCTAAAGAAAAATCAGGTAAGTACGAAGCTGAGCTAACCAGCAAAAACAAACACAAACACTCACACTTTCAAATAAATAATATTACAATGATATGTTTTGTGATATGAAAAATTCAATAAATATCTAAAATATCAATTAATCTAGTTAAAACTCATGAAAAAAAAACGTGCCTTGCCTGGCATATTGAAACTATTAAACGCAGACAGCCACAATAGATGATATTTCAATTGAAGAGTAGGTATAACACCCTTATTTATACATACGCATACAGATAAAACTACTTTTGAAATTACATCGAGATTCATTTTGCGTCGTTGATACCCCATCTGTAATGTTTTTATTATATAAACTATCAAAATATCATTAAACTGAGACTTTAATTAAAACCCAACTCACTCGACTAACATCTATCTCCCAGTGTATTTCTACAAAACACTGGCCTCATTTCACAAAGACAACATGAAACTAATTGGAATTCAGTATCTCACTTAACTTTCTTATTCGCCTTTTCGGAAAAGCTTACCTTTACGTAAATACAACAGTTATCTAACACTCGCGCTCATATTTCCCATTACCCGACCTGGAATTCGTAAAATAATATCCTTGGGAAAGATTTCTGATTGCGCTTTCGGTTGCGTTGAGGTATAAGAAGCTCTATATTACGAATAGTAAACTCCACAAAGCAGAACTGTATTCCGATCCGATAAAGGTTTCCCACCTTGAAAGCCGCCATTGTCTCGCTGCTAAATATCTTAATTAAAATCAAGTTGGCGCTGGAAATGTGTCTGCAACGTCAAGGACAAACAGGTGTTGCTAGCGGGTTCGTGAGCAGACGATTATACGGGCTTTTTCAGGGATTATTTGTGTTAAGGGTTGACATTGTATCTCCAAAGTCAATTGACAGACTGTGCTGTAGAATACACATATTTGTATACAGAGTTAACTAACATTGAAAGGTAAAAATATGTTTATTTGCTATTGAACATTGCCCTTATACGGTTCTGCGAGAGTCACAATCGACCAATGGCTGATGGGAATGATGACTGTCAGCGCGGCAAACTCTTGACGAGAATAAGTTATATTTACAGTGGTCGACTGTAACAGTAATGCACACGTGCTTAGCTTAGGTGAAGCAGTGCAGCACAGTGTAGGGTTGGGTAGATAAAGTAAGTAGGTAAAGACTACATGTGTGTCCTTTACATTTAAATGATATAAGGTATGCCTCAACTACGTCCTTATTTATCTTATTGTTCTCATGGACATACTGAAGATAGTAAATATGCTTCTGAAACTATTTGACGTACAGATCTTTCAATAAAATCAAAGTATGTAATTTCCTGAAACGAGAAAGTTGTCCCTCAAAGAAAATTATCCTAAGTCGTTAAGGAAAGCAAGAAATAATTTCTTTGCGAGGTTAAGTTCGTCCGCTTGGCAAAGTTTCTTTCAGGGAATTTGCATGCTAATTAAACAAATTTAAGCTGCTTTACCCCTCAATAGGATGAGCAGCGTGGCAGGGAAACTGTATAAATTAAGGGTTTTGTCTAGAAGGGAAAGTCTTAGCCTGTAAGCGTTCTTAAATCGTTGCTGAATTAACGCTTTGTGTAATTATTCACGGATCTGTTTAAAGCGGATCAATGTTGTCGTATTTTTTACCAAGAGGTAAGACTTCATTGACATCAGATGGTATAAAAACTAAGCTAAGAACCAGGAATTTTTCATTTGGGCTTTGGACAGTAAATAAAAGGAAATGCTTACAATTTACGTACACAAATCCATAAATGTTATATAGGTACCTATGGAAAGCTATTTATTGAATTCAGAATCAATGATTAATGAAAATTATTAAAACATTTTCAGAACCTCTGGAAACCTTCACCTACATTTCTATCGATGAAGTCAACAGTATCGAAAATTGTTTCTTTGCATTATTGTGGTTGGAAAGCCATTTGTTATAAATAAAACACGTCGTGCATAAATATTTATACCAATCGATTTGTATACTATTCAAAGATCCTTTTCAAGTAAACGCGTGTAGAAAAAGAAATAACCTGCTAGGAAAAGTTGACGAATTTCCAAAGAAGACTAATTAACCTCTGAATTATAATGTGAGGCCGAGAAACAAAAAGGCAAATTAATATTCCCTTATTAAAGTACATAAGTACATATTTTACTACCATCTATCGCCATTGGAGTAAGAGTTCTGATTATTGCCATCATTAATTTCTCCATTCCGAAGGTTTTTAAGCCCACGAAAAGTCTCTTTCATGTAAAATCCCGGTTGATATATAGAGCTATTTGTACGTATCATAAAAGAGCTATTACCTTAAAAGTATTTCTTTTTTATAGCCTGACCCACATCTCAATAATGCCTTTTATGCTTCTATTGAATTTGCAGTCAGTATATTCCAGTAAAAAAACCGAGACTAGGCATTGTGTTCGGGTTTTTTTCTCATAAAATTAATAAATTTTGTTGAATAAAAGAATTTTTTCAGTCGTCGAGATGTTAGAGATAAATTTGAAGTGGATAATGTAATAAAAAAATTGTATACAGGAATGACTCAATTATCTAGGGGATCATTACCATAAGGAAAATTATGTTACTGAATTGGCAGTGCCACGAACAGCCAATAATATTTTTCTTCTCATTTGTACAAAATTTATTTGGTTTCGACATCTCTTGCGTAATAGATTTTTTGTTGGTATTGGTCAAATAACCAATATTTTCATTTTATCCTATTTTCAATTCAGTCCTGCGAATGTTGTGCTTTCAGCAACCCCTCAGTACATTGAACTCGAATCTGCAGCCGGTCGAAGTGGCTAATATTGCACATGGAGCTTATTATCGGATGGAAAGACCCATCGTCGGCATCCGGTACTCCCGCTAAAAGCCTCGAAGGGTGAATCGATCCTCAAAGGTGCAATAGACCGTGTTTTTCCTCTGGAAACTGTCAGGAATGAATTCGAGTGTGGCGCTCTATGTGGGGTAGCGAAATACCAGCTGGTCTCGTTCGAAGAGGACTTTTTATTGTCATCTACATTCACATGGTTTTAAAATACCCAGCGGGGTAAAGCGGATTATTCGAATGCAAGGGATAATTACATGTTTTTATTGTTGGGTGGAGGTTTAAACATATTTTTGCATGTTCATGCCGAACTGTATAACGAAATACACGATGGCTTCAGTCTATCACAAGTAATGTTATTAAATGAAGTCTGTTATTATCTGTGGGCGCAATATTATTCGTGTAAATACAGGTCGCTATAATGAACATGTAGATGATGCATAACTTTAGTAGTCAAAGTTAATAACCGAAATCAATACACTGCACTGATTATTTGGACCTACAGTTATTGTAACCACATCGCAACATAGGATATGTTTATCTATTGAAAGCGAATACTAATATCATGGGGAAATACTGTGTTATAGTCGCTACAAGTCAATTTTCAGACTGTAATATATATATATCGATCTAATCCATTGTCAAGACAAATATAATAAAAAGCATAAAGATGTCTTTTTTTATTGAACACCTCAGCGCCAGTATTTCTCTGTTGATTGTTACCAGACGGTGATATGTTATTTAAGATAAGAACACAATTTTTATAACAGTATACAATATTTGTTATTTAATATACTATAGTACGTCGTCTTCATAAAATGGCATATGGTAAAAAATCGCTAAGAAATATTAAATAACGGACATAGAGACCTGGGAATTTTGAAGTGGCGGACCCTGTATTATTAAATATATATAGGTTTTTCCGCAAAATAAATCATTGAAGCTACAGTTTTTGTAAAATTGATTTAGTATCTTAATGATACGACAGAAATATACAGCGCAAGCTTTGTTGGGTTTTGATTTGGGAATAAAACCGATTTGCGGAATATACAATTAGGATAACGTGAAGTAAGGCTGTCGAACAGGGTTCATGAATAGATTTAGTTACATTAACGATAATTGATTCTATTTCTGAAAGCTTTTAGAACAAATCAATTTTAAATAAGCCTCAAATGCTAATTTGGACAAATAACACATGCAACTACACGAACAGTATCTTCTAAATCCTTGTATGAGTATTCGGGAGCGAAGGTAGTTCTTGGAAGGGTTTATTTTCATTGTCCAGGACGTTTCCTTAACGTTTCCAAATAGACTGGGCCAACCTGGTGTCGACGTCCACGTACGACATGACATGGACGGTCCTCCTGGTTCTGCGGCGGTTCTGCATCTCCAGTTCCTCGTCAACGAGGGGGCGCTCATCTCTGCTACGGCGGATGACACCCTTCATCTGTGGAACTTCAGGCAGAAGATCCCACAGATCGTGCAGAGCCTCAAATTTCAGAAAGAAAAGTCTGTATTGCACAAATCCTTCGTTGGAACTATTTTTCACTTGTGTTTATTTCAGGATTACCTTCATGCATCTTCCGTTGCAATCAAAGTGGTTGTATGTGGGCACGGAGAGGGGAAACGTGCATGTAGTGCAAATAGAAAATTTTAATCTTTCTGGTTATATCATTAACTGGAACAAGGCCATAGAAGTGTACGTAACATTGCTATTTTAACAGTTGACTATACTTTTCTTATGTATTTTTCACGCTAAACAAAAATTTAAAGCTGGAAATAAGGTGGATATCCGATGATAAAAATATTTTTTTTCGAAAATTCGTGGTGTAACCCCTATTTCTGACTTCAGATTCATGTTCAGCGGGAAAATAGGAAAGTATATGATCCCATTTTTCATGGGATATCCAATAATTATCATTTTAGATCACGGAAGACTCATCCAGGAGCAATAGTACACTTAAGTGACAACCCCTTAGATGCCAGTAAAGTAAGTACATTGTCAAAGCTCCATCCCACTAGTCACTATTCCTTATTTGCAGTTACTAATAGGATTTGAAAGCGGACTGGTGGCGTTATGGGACTTGAGGAACAAAATGGTTGACATGAGGTGGTTGACCAATGAATTGAGGTCCATAGCTTGGCACCACGAAGGAAAACAGTTCATGTGTTCCCATACAGATGGCACCTTGACCACTTGGAGCTTGAAGTCGCCTTCCAAATACATCCATATATCCCAGCCACATGGTAAGATGTCAAAATCTTTGTTCATTCAGTAACTATTGATTTTTTAGCAAAATTAACCAAAGAAGGAAAACCAGAGCAATGCAAGCCAATCACCAAAGTGGAGTGGAAGTCTTCTAGATCAGGGTGGGTACCAGTTTAGTGGTATTAGTTGTAAATTCAAAACTAATGATTTTCAGGGAAGCTTATGTGATATTTTCGGGGGGTATGCCCTACGACCAAGCTAGTAGAACGCCCTGTATAACCGTTGTATATAGCAAAACGACTACCGTACTGGAGATGGAGCACAATGTTATAGATTTTATTACCCTTTGTGAATCCCCTTACACTAGCGGTGAGTGTTAACTAACTAATTAGAATAAAAGATTCAGGGGGCGGGAGAAGAAGAAAAGGAAAAAGTTAATCAAGCGAAGTAAATAGCAAACTTAAAGTTATACAACTTGTTAATGTTAAACGTATACCAATTTATATGAATATGAACAGAATTAGTTGATATTATGACAAACTTGTATCAGAAATTTTAGTGTATAGGAAATAACTGTTATTTAAAATATATCTGTCCTGTGTATTATATGAATAATATACTTTTGCTTGTACAGACAGTGTGTACACTAATCATGTACTTTGAAAACCCAAGTAGATTAAAAAAAATACGAATATATCGCGAAAATAATGAAATAAGTTCATGTACAAGTATAACTGTTGACAGATTCAGGTTGCAAAGTTTTTTAATCATTTCATTGTTTGTTTTTATTATATTTTGCAGAATTACAAGAGCCATATGCAATAATAGCCCTGCTACAGAACGATCTCGTGGTGATGGATCTCCAAACAGCAGGTTTTCCCTGCTTGGAGAACCCTTACCCTATGGACATTCACGAATCGCCAGTGACATGTTGTAGTTACCTGGCAGATTGCCCAGCCGATCTCATCCCCGCGTTTTATTCCGTGGGAAGGGCTGGGGCCATGAAACGGATAGGATTTTCCGAGATGTCTTGGCCGATTAGCGGCGGAACGTGGCCAGCACAAGCCTGCACTTACGCGGAAGTGATCATGACGGGGTAAGTAATCGGAAGTGGTCCGTTAAGAATCCTCTATGAATCCTTTTAGGCACGCCGACGGTAGTATAAAGTTCTGGGACGCTAGCGCCGGCACGCTTCAGGTGCTTTACAAACTCAAAACGGCCAAGGTGTTCGAGAAACCAAAATCCAGATCTCTAGACGCGGAGGATGATCCCTTCGCCATAGAGATAATCTCTTTGTGTCCCGAGTCGAGGAAGTTGTGCGTCGCGGGGGCATCTAGCCACGTCATTCTGTTCACTTACAGGAAAACCGAAAGTACGGACGAGGTAACTGTCTTGGAAGTTCCTATTATCTATGAAGTACCCGATGAGGGGGAGATGTCTCCTGATTGCCAATTCTCAGGGCCTGGTAGTGCCGGATCTGGTAGCAAACTGGATATGTTAGATTTCGACAATAAAAGGGTAAGAGTTTTATTCAGCTACATGTTTAATCCATTTCCAATTGTTTGCATGACATTATATTAGGTTTGTTCCAAACAAATACTTTTGTACAGCCACGATACCGTCACGAGATTATATGCTCTGATAATAGACGCATGCGTTAAGTTTATACATTCATCTAATAAACTACCTCTGAATTTATCTGCAGAGTTGTAAACAACATCGTATGCAAGTGATTATTTAAAATTAAAAACTAAAATTATGGATGAACATTTTAAAATTCAATTTATCAACAGAGATCGATTTATCAACCAAAAAACGATTAAACTTAACAGCTTTAATGTCAAATCTAAACAGGATTACTTAGTACGCATGTATAAACAAACAGTTCATTAGAGGTTTGTTCCAAATGCATAGAAAACCGTACAATGTACTCTTTCGAATATGTGCAAAAGAAAAAAACTGTTCCAAATTAGATATTATCGTTTGTTGTACGACCTTAGCGTTCCAAATATCTTTGGGACGAGCATTAAACCATACCACGGCGATAATATCAGTACAATGTGTCGCATCACAACGCAATTTTTTTGTATGCGACGCATTGAATGACTAATCTGATTTATCGGATTTAATTTCAAGTTAGTTTCGAATTAATACTACTAACGCTTGTTTCACTCTATACGATTTTGGCCGTACTTAAAACACCTTGTCGCGACACTCTTTAGGCGACGATTTTATAACTGTATGCAATAACTGGTTCTCGATTCATTATTCACACAACTCAATTTCTACAAACCTGATCTTGTGACAGAAAAAAACCGAGCAATGTAAAGCAACAAACGTTTTTCGCCGGGTCGGATTTTTGACGTTTGATCTTTTCCCAAGTTTTACGGTTAGATTTTAAAGACGAACCTAATCGAATGTTCAAGTTGAAATATTGAATATGTGCCTTAATTGACGCACGACCGATTTGATACATATGCTGGTTAAATCCGTATCGATTAAATTCTAATTTACGGAAATTGTCATGAGATATTATGCATGTATCGAGCTTAATAATGTGAGTTAATTGGATTTATCCGTGGGTATAGATCTGTTTTCTTTGAAACTTGATTGTTACAATTAATCAGATGCATTCGATTTTTGTCACATCAAAACTTCGCACGAAGTGGTACAACCACAAAAAACAGTGTGCCTATCAACCGAAAAGCTATGAAATCAGTTTATATTTATATGAACGTATTTCGTACGAACAGATTCACATTCAATGTAACCGCATTCTTAAAAATGGTTCAAATCCGACCTAATAATCTTCTAGGATGGACCTACGTTGAAAGTCCGTAGCGGAAACCAGAAGAAACCGCCCGGTTTCCAGGCACAACTAGTTTGCTTAACGCCTTGGAACAACGGGGAACCACCTACTCATATTACCGCATTAACTATTAACAGTTCGTACGGACTGTAAGTATTTCCTCTAAAGTTCTCCAAACCGTATAAAACAAGTGACATTTTGACAGCATGGCTTACGGTAATGAGGCGGGTATTGTGATAATAGATATAGAGCAGAGGGTCTGCCTCTTGAACGTGGGAAGTCCCGATCTCTACGGCGCACAGGATCCTTATTCCAGGGTACCCAGGAGTCCCAAGAAGGGTCAAACGCTGACGGACACCTTACCCATTAACATGGATCGTGACGAACGACAACCACGCAGCCCCAGCATAGACCAGGTTAGTGCTAGATTCTTAAAAACTCAGTATCATGATCTATGGGCATGATAGCGATAAGTCTTGACGAAAGTTTCAGTTTTTTTACTACTTTTATTTACCATACGCGTCATGACGTCATTTAGGAAGTTGAGCTCTTGAGATATGATCGTAATGTTGCGGGAAAGGATATTACGATTCTTTTATCTAAATATTGTAGTCTTAATTTTTTAGAAGATAGATTAAATAAATTAAAGTAAAATTTAAATATTTGATATTTCATGCATCGAATAAAATCTAACAGCCTATCCCGCAACAAAATCGTGCCGCTACCAATAAACAATGCCCCTGTAAGGCTAACAACAAAAATTGCACACAGCAAGTGACTAAGATTACCCCGATTTTTTTTTTGCTAATTTAAATGAGTTCCTCGACTCGTTACTTCCCTATACCCAAATTTCTGCATGATTTAGATGGGAAGGTCCCCCGAAAGCCCATTTTCCTTTGCCCCTTGCCCCACACCTGTAGAACAGGCCTACGAAGCCATGGAAGAGGAGAAAGCCGTGCCTATACCCCAAAACCGCCGGAAATCCTCAACGTGGAAAGCTTTTAATTTAAAACGGCAACTTTCAAAAGTAGATATAAAGATTAAAAATCCTTTGAAGGAGAAAAGGAATAGTATATTCTACTCCGACGCCTCCCCGGGGCAAGAACTGAACGACAACGCCGAAGATGTTGAGAAATCGTCCCCCGAATCCGACGAAAATACTGTCATAGACAATCAGAGCGTCATAGACTTGTCAGTAGTGTCGCCTAAGACTGCGGATGAGGACCAATTTAAAAGACCCGAAGACTTTGAACCTGTACAATTTTCGCCGGAAGAAGAACCGGAAATACCGTTCCTAGTGGGTTCTCTAGGAACCCAATACGAGTACCCTAGTTGTAGACGGGTTGGTTTCGCAGCAAGACCCGACAACTTAGACCTAGTCGACGAAGACGGGGTTCCCGTCAGGCCTCCTAGGGCCAAAAAGAAACAAGAAAAGAGGGACCAAAGACTGTTGTCCGTGCCCAACATAAAGTTCCAAAAGCCCGAGCTACAGAGTTACAGAGATTTGCGGGAGAAAGAGGACACTGTTGTGAGTCCGCAGCCCAGTTTTACAGGGAATCTGATGAGGCGTTTCAGTAAGTTTTAACTTTAACCTAAACCACCTTGAATTCCCAATGTCCTTGGTACTGATACTGTTCGAGAACAGTCAGGTGTTTAATGAATCAAAATCACACGGGACTGAAAATTTAAACCTTAATTATTACTCCAACAGAAATATCTGGTGGCTCTTTGATTGTCGCAAAACATTTGACTGTTCTACCTTGGAAAATTTTTACAAATTTTTAGAAGTGCCTGCGTAAAATGATTTTTATGATAATTACTTAAAAACTAGCCAAGGAATGTTGTGAGAGTTAGATTTTCTGTAGTGTAGCGTCCTTAACTGGAATAGGATTTAACTTTTAGCGGAATTTTTCTAATCTACACACCACAAGTTTTACCCGAATTTTTATTATTAACTCAGTTGTGTTTTCGTTTTTGTTTTTGTAGTCGCTTATGTACTCAGTTGCTTTTTCTGTTATTATGATATACGTATTCTAATGTGACATTTACGTACGTACGTCAAACGTGTTGAAATTTTTTTTGGTGTTATTTGGAAGGTTTAAGGGAAAAGTGACTAGTAATACACATGCGCAAGATGCAAGTGTCTACAACTAGTGGCCACTGGCTACTCGATGTTGGGCATAAGATACAGTGAGTGTCATTCGGCGATTACGATATTTCAAAACAACGGAATTCCAGGAAACCACTACTCTGCGGGCTAATGTTTCGACCAGCATTACACATTAAAAACCTATAGCAAACGCGAGTTCTTGTTCTTTTGTCGGCAAACCAGTATATTTTGTCTGGTGGTACCATTGACGACTGACCGTGGCTGTTTGTTATAGGTTTACTGGTCGGAGCATTAGCCTGCGTTCTTGGTTCCCGAAATTCCGGTGTTTATAATGCACGTAATTATAAAATTTTACTAATGCCTTCACACACCTCGATAATACGGTGCCGTGTCGTTGTAGACACGCAAATAGCGTTAGACTCTTTCGTTATCTTTTCTATTCGAATGAAATTGGTGTATTTACTGCGTTTAATCTACTTGTTGGTGTATTAGTGTACTTTTCCCTTGACCACTGATAATATTACTAACGCTTTCTTCCAGCGGGCAGTGGGTTTTTGACTTTCTCGGTGGCTTTGGCACATTTTTAAGGGCGAGGTCGGCAGTCTCAGTTGTCTAGCACTCCTAACGAGGCGATTTTGGGGTAGGAAGCCACGTAATATATCGTAGGACCTGCCCTAGCGCCCTAGACTTAGGCTTTTTAGAGAGCAACTGCATTTATAAATACGTATAGAGCTGCTGCTTGTACTCGTCCTAGTTTCACTCATCGCCTCATCGTTTTTAACGTATACTTTAAGTTTCTGTTGTGTTGCCGGGACGCCAACGGCACTGGCGTCCGTATATATATAATAAAATAGTTAAATTTTGGTCGATAAAGGTAAAATACGGATGTAACCGCAATATTGCTTGCAAACGGCCTTTGGCGTTGGTGTCCGCGGCTTGTCCACTGTCCTATAACGTGCTGGTGTATAAGTGGTGCTGGTCCTTGGGTAGATAAACGGAGTGTGCAGCCCAGCGTCAGCCTGTCCCGCCGCCACTGGCCGAGTACGTCCGGATCCGCCACGCAGGTCACGATCCCAAGGTACTCGCAAACTCCACAAGTGCCTGTCGACGGCTAGCTACTCCGAGGAGGCCTGCCACGCTTTTGGCCCCTCGACGGTGCCCCCCACCGCCGCCCAGCGACAACAGCTGATGGTCGCTCGCCAATATTGCAGTTTTGGTAGTACCAGTCACCGCGACACGTTTATATGATGATATTTATATGAATTAGTGACGATCGCCACACACACACACACGCCACCTTTCCGAGCCTATGTAAACCCCAGTTCGTGTGAACTGACCGTGGAACAGAATTCCGTAATAATTTATCGGGGTGATATGTTTTGTCTTAATGAAATTATTCGATTCTCACAACTACAGAGGGATGACGTCCATTTGTAACTAATCTACTAACCAAAATCCTTGCATGATCTTTTCGAATATTGCAAATTTTTCCAATATAGGCGAAATACTTTCTTTAATTTTTTAGGAGTCCCTAAATGTCTTACAAATTTTATTAGCCTATTTGTACCAGGTAAGTCGTTTTTTATTTATTTTTCATTTCATTAAACATATATAGCATGTTTAAATATTGCATTATGGGGGATAAATAGTACTTCTGAAATAGAAGGCGGAAAATGGACGATTTTCGTCCAGTCACTTATGGTTTAAAATCATATTTTCTATATATAAGTATAACAAAATGTCAAATAACACCATCTGTGCTTACATCATATCCGCTAATTATTGATTTTAATAAGGCATTATAAGATAAGAACTATTTTTTCAGACATCCTGTTTTCTCATTGCTTTGGTAGAAGGATTTTGGTAGTATTTTATTCAGAAAGCTAAGCTAGAATGTCATTTGTGAGGCGCTTTGGTCATAGCATTCCTAAATAGTTACAAAATGGCTTCCCATTCCAAAATTGCTTTAATTATACAAAAATATCGTTTAACAAATCGCTATAAAACTAACGAATAATAATCGGCTTGCCGGACATTGAATGATACAAATCGTAATAATAATTAACTATCCCTTCCCCAACTCATTCTAGAAAAAATAATTTCCGTAACATATTTGTGAAATAATACCGCCACTAGTCAGTTTGCACATCTGGGGCTTTACCGTTTACTTTTTATCTTCATTCTTACATTTATTTTCTTTGGTTTTCATTAGATTCATTGTTATCATATCAGAGAAACATTAAAGTTGGACTTTTTCCACGCCCAAAGTATATTTTTAAGAAGAATTAGACAGGTACACAAAATTCATTCACTTTTACTCAGATTTGTTGTTATTAGCTACTTGTCTAAGAGCCTATCGTGGAATATTTTGGTAAATGTTTTTAAAAATAGAATTCATAGTCCCTATCCCAAGTATTATATAAAACGAGTTTTGTAGCTAATTCTTTTTAACCTAGTATATTTGACATGTTATGAGATTTCTAAAAAGTAATCAATTTATTGAAGTAGTTTCAAATCATGACATTATCCTTTCTATGCATTTTAGTGTGGATAATTTGACAGAAATCTCATATTTCAGTAACTTCTCGTCTTTCTAATATTACTACTTTATTGCTCTAAATTTCCTTTCTTCACTGTAATTTCTTCTAATTATAAAAATACATTTTATTCCGAAGATATTAAAAGTGTAGCTACTTTTTGGACTGCATTAGAACCAAATTTTAATATCTTCAGCATACGAATCACTAGTATTGCCATTTTTGTAGTAGGATATAGTGGTTATCTTCCATTTTTGTTTTAATTTGTAACATAGAAAGCAATAGCAGTATCAACTTTAAATTATAACAAATTTATGCATTTCCATAGGTAAACAGTTTGTTGTAGATATTTGATCACACTGTAGGCCTTTATTTGTTACGTCCACATCACTTGTAGATTTCCAATCTAAAGCGGGAATTTAAAAAATTGAAGATCTATTATAAATTTTAAAAACGTTAATTTTTTCCGGTAGCCGAAAATTTCAACGCCATCTACTTTTTGTGATCAATACTGTGCAGGTATTCGCGGCCGCCATTTTGGTTCGTATATGTGACCTATTGGGTACGAAATGGACCGCATTAGTAGTAACGTCAGGGATTGTGCAAGCATTACAAGTGTTGTAAGAAAATTAGCATTAGAATTTAACTGTATAATTCGATATTATGGAAACATAACGTAAAAGTCAAAATAAAACTAATCGAATAACAATAGATCATGCACATAGATAGAAGATTAAGTTCAATTTTGTCCAGTGTCAATTTATTAATTATTTTTTTTACATTTAACTAAACACGCTGACAATTACAAATATATTATACCACGAAGCAAAAAAACACAAACAAGTTCACTTATTATACAAGATTTAATACTAGAAAGTCAACATAATCTCAGTATACAAATTTGTATATTGCAGTTGTCTAACAGATGACAGATGAGATTTAAATTATGTATATTATTAGTGATTTTTTTTTATGAGACAAAGTACCACATAGCATGTGACGTCACACTAATGTGGTCCATTGTAATCTATTATTTTATTTTTAAAGTATTTTCTGTTGTTTATGTTTTGTACAAATTTAAATTTTAAGTACGAAAAACCACCAAAATGGCTCCACCTGACAATTTTTTTCAATTTTTTAAACACCCAGTACTTCTAAATTTAAGTGTTACTGCCGACAACACCTCTAACTGTTATCACATTATTTCCCAATTTTTTTTTTTCAGCATGTCATTAAAAGGTGACTTGTACTTCCAAACCTGTATCTGAACTATTCAAATTCAAAGACAATCTATGCAAATCTGTGTTCCTAACTGTGCCTCTGTTCTATACTAATCTGTAAATTGTCCCTTCTCGATGTTAAATGTGCTGCATTTATTTTTTTAAGATAATGAGCAAAATTTTGGTCGGTTCTGACCACAGATTAAATGATTCCAAAAAGATTTTTAAAATATTTGTTACTGTTTTTCATTTATGTTCTTGACAAAATTAGTTACGCTTCTGCATGATGTTGTTCAACACTATACTCTGGGTTAACTTTTCTTTTTTCTTCAGTTGTTCTTTTAAATATCTTCCGTCCCACAGAAAAAAACCCAAGCGCTTCTCTCAACCTACTGGCATATTTTTATTACTTTATGATTCGCTGCCAAAACATTGGCAGAATTGGCGCCCTATGTGGGGCTTTCTTTTTAATTAAAAAAAAAATGCAAAGTGTAATAAAAATATGTCACTATGGATTTTTTAAGCACATAATCCTAGTGTTTTGTCGTTAGGAATGCCACTAACTGCATGTATTCGTGTTTTGTGTTTATGTTATGAAGACTGGTATTACTTGAAAGGTAAATTTGGAAATCTTTTTGTTTTATAAAGATCACGCAACCAGAACAGATACGTAAAATGTCGTTTTATGAAAAAGAAAGATTTCTACTGGAATTATATTTTAATATTACTGCTATTGCTATATTTTGTGCATGTCGTTTATTTTACAAGTACTTTGTGGACCACCGAAAATTGATTTGTGGTACTAAGAGTCTTGATACTTTGAGCTTTATGCTTTTAATATAGCTTATAATTTTTAAATTAAATAAACGATAACTCCCGCCACAAATTGTTGTAATCATTCTTTTGTAAATAAGAAATAAAGAAAAGTTTACAACAATTTCATTAAACTATTGTTTTTAAAACCTTTAAACTTTGATTTTAACTTTTACTATTAAATTATATTATTTTAAAAAAACACCGTTTGCCTAATATACTTTATAAAATGTGTTTACAAAAATGCGCGAAATATGCTGGGGCATCACATTAGAGTTGTTTGTTACTAAGCATATTTTAGCTATTTTTGTCGAACATTAAATACGAAAATTCCCGCTTTTTGCGTGCGCATGCAGTATGATCTTGTGTAGTAGAATCTTTTTAAACAAGTGTGAACTCCATAACTAAGAAATTTTTATTTTTATGGGCCGGGTAGACAAACTGGACAGCTCGTTCTCAAGGTCCAGATCATCTTCGATGAGCTCTCTTGAAAATATCACTTCAGAGTCTATCCAATGCCTAGTCTTTGCTGATTCCTACACGAGGAAGTCAGGTTTGTATTGTCCTTCAATTTAAAAAAAAGGATTCAAACATTACCACCTTTGTTATTATACATTGTGGTTCTCACATCACTAGGTGATGGTTCACTAGATGTGAGCCTTTAATCTTAGGTGGTAATGGTGAAAATCGCAGGTGTTTCGCTAGATCTATGTAATTTCTAGAACCGACCACACTGACACCTACTCTATGGGTGGGGACAAGTTTAGGATCCGTTCTAACAATTTTAATAACGCCTCCGGACCCTGACAGTCGATCCTCCCAGCCCGTAGTCGTATCTCTTGTTGGGGCCACAATTTTTAGGTTAAAAGGATCCATCTTGGGGATATCCTTCTTAGATTGCAACGGTTCTCTAATACCTTACTCATTCGAGTCTTGGAAGGACGACAACAGAGAAAAGAGGGATAGTAAGCGGATCGAAACATTACTCGCAGCGCGTTTATTAACAATTTTTTGTAGGAACTCCAACGAGGAACCAGAATAGGATGAGCCCAACATTAGGCGGGGAGAGTTTAATTAGAGGCGATAACTTTTCCGATAGGCAGTTTGTCGTTATCGCCAGCGAAAAACAAGCGAGGGTGGTAGCGTTACCTTCTCAGACTTGCGTGTATAGGCAGCAGCTAGCGGATAGTGACTTTGTTGTTAAAGCTGATGTTATTTCTCTTAAGGGTAAGTGCAGTAAACTGATACGATTGAATTAATGACGATTTTTTTCTTGCAGATAGTGTATGTTTAGTGTGTTACTTGTCAAACGGTCACCTGGCTGCGTACAGCTTGCCTAGTCTAAGGCAACTGTTGGATATCGACTTCTTGCCGCTGTCGGAACTGAGGTGAGACTCCCTACCGTTGATAAAATCCGACAAAGGTTATGAATCTTGAAATTAAAACTACACGATTTTAGCTAACGCAGCACCTTTGTTACTAGCATTGATTCTCTCCACTTTTTACTAGACTTATGCATGTTCAGTTTGTTGTATAGATGCGATAAAGTGTAAATAGTTTTACTTTGAGAGAAATCTACACAACAAATAAACGCGCTTATTTGAACAAGGAACGACGCAGAGCGTACCGACTTTTTTCAAATAAGCGTAGTTCGTTACGACCTCAATGACTAACCTAACCGTCACAATATCTAACTTGGAACCTTCTAACTACCTAGTCGCTTCTAATCTACCTCTGTTACCCTGCCAGTTTTCAGACACAGTCTAAGAAAGGCATTGTAGACCCAATGTTATCCATTTGGGGACAACAACTCATTGTTAACGAGGATACAGACCAGTAAGTTCACCATTTGGTCATTTAATTCACCTAAAGTAATTTTTAGCCATGCTTTTTCTGTAAGTTGTTTTCGGTTGATTATTTTGGGAACGTTGGGGACGTTTGGGATGTCGCGGGGCAACGAAAACTTACAGATTAGAAACACTTAGCTGACTATTCGATAGTTTGCCATATTTGTACGTTTGTTCTAAAAAAACAATAACTAATTTTGATGTGACATTTGAACTACTGTTATTATTTAAATAATTATAACGGCTCCCTCACAATATTAGTATTGACCTGGGAAAAAGTATACCATTTTTTGCGATCTTGCATTTGTTTCTCGTCATACATAATGTGTGATTGCATTATGGAACAAAAAAAGATAAATTGGTTAATAAAAATTATTATTAGGTTATGTATTCTTTGTGCAAACATAACCTTACCCGTACAAATAGAACGTTTTTCTATTTCTTTTAATTCTTTTTCTTCCTTAGCAAGCCCAAGCTTTTTAAAACTCGCATTTTTTTAGTTAATCCAACGATACCGAGTATGAGTATGTCCGGTGTATGAATGTCTTAATTTTGAATTATGACAGCAAATAGATATGAAATATGTAGCAACATTGCTACAATGTATTGTTAAGCGTGCTGAAAAGTTTTACCCAGCTTTGCAGTAAATTATCATGTAGGTTGTGATTATTAAAATGTTTCATTTTTGTTTACACACACAACATCAAACGAGCATTAGACAGTTATGAAAATAATAGTTCAGTATGACAATGGATGCACCAAATGGCATACGATCGATAATGTTGAGCAAATCTGTTTCACCAAATTAACAGATGACTGTCACATGTTACAGTTTTAAAGGAATTTATTGAATTTTCCGCTATATACTTCATTAAGATTGATGTAATTTAGAAATTACAAAAAAATTTCATTAACAGTGTTTCTGTTTGGTCAATTTGGTAACATAATTTTGTACTTATATTGCATTATTTTGAAATTGCGTTTGTAGAAAAACTCTTCTTTTTGGACACTTCTTTCATGAGTCTTTTTGCTGTTTTTGGTCATATAAGCTCTTAAAGTTACAGCACTCATATTCCAGACAGCCTGTATAGAGAAATTATTTGTGATAGTATGGTATGAAAAATGAAATTAAATTAAAGGAATATTGTAAGCATACAAAATTTAAAATATGGCAAAATCTGTACATTATATTGACGATCAAATTCAGTCAGTATTTGACGAAATTCTGCGTGATTGATTTATAAAATGAATTACATAGTTTGACTTTTCATGTATCACACCACACACAACAAAAATGCAGTATACTGATAAATGTGCAATCAAACAAAAACCAGGTACCTATTTCAGAGACTATTTTGTGAAGCACAATTTGACACACTTCTTTCACTTCGGTGATTGGCTTGGGGCACACATTTACCTGCACTGCATTTTGAAAAGGAGCATGTCAAGTTTTTCGAACTACTATCATTTCATTTTTCGGCATAAGATAGTCTGCATGATACAGTTCTTTCTTCGAAACTTAGTTTTATAAGATAGTATAGAATAGGGTGGGGTTGTATTCGGAAGAAGTTAACGAAAGGTGATTAACCTTACTTTTAACTTGCTGGAAAGGAATTAGTGTACAGTGTGACCTCGGATGAGGTAACGCAGCACGCTTGTAAACATTTTTATTGACGATTGTTCGAGGAAGAATTGTTTTTGTAATCGAAAAAAAAATTTTTTCGTGCCGTGTTTGATTAATATTGATAATAAAAGCGTTTCATCAAAAAAGATACAATAAAAAGGTTTAAGAATGTTTTGTACCACATTCGAGGACACATTGAACAAAGAAATATACAACACACACAAAAAAAAGTGGTCTGTTTGTTTGATCAGATCCACCTGTCTTTACGTATTTTGACGCACTGAATCCGTAAAACGGAAAAAATCACCTTAATTTTAATTTCCAGCTATTTCTCACGATTTTTACACATCCCAAGGTCAAAATTTGTTTGCGCTCACTAATGTGAATTTTTGTGATTTTTCACTATTTTTGCGATTTACTCAAAATTTTGAGGGTGACAAACCCTCTAAACAGACTTTTTTTTGTGTGCCGTGTAATTATTTTATTAAGTTCATGAATATACCACAAACTATTAACTTTTTATTAAACGATATTGAACAAACGATTAGACTTTACATTACTTACTCTTATATGGTAAGTTTTACACAAAAACACCACAAATCCCGCACATAACCAGCTTAAACGTTTACTTGTGAATTATTCCTTACCCGTAGTCCGTTCTTTACTAATATTACATGTAAGACCGTTCCGTGTCCGTTTCATTGCAAGACATTCACACTTTACTATTTTAGGATCGCGAGAACCTTTAACTTTAGCAACAGAGGACACGGATTGTACTTGGCATCGCCCTCCGAACTGCAGAAGTTCACACTGTGCACAGAGTTTTGGTAAGGGCGCATTTTACACTTTGAAACAAGCATCGTAAGCGTTATTTTTCCAGCTCAAACTTGACGGAGATGATGGGGGAGCTGTTCCTACCTTTAGACATGCCCGAACCGCCCAAAGAAGGCTTCTTCAAAGGCCTATTCGGAGGGGGCGTTCGGTCCTTAGACAGAGAAGAACTATGTACGAGTTTCATTGTATTTGTCATATCTTATGTCACTATTTTGGTTCATTTTAGTTGGCGAATCGAGCGGAAAGGCGAGCAAGGCGGTCGCCAAACACATCCCCGGTAATCTCTCCGATCTAGGTCAGAGGGCAAATACGGCGAGCAGCGAGGTCAACAGGGCCCACCGGCTGATGCTGGAGCGCGGCGACAAGCTGAACCAGCTGGAAGAGCGAGCGGAGAGGATGAGAAGCGAGGCGGAGAATTTCTCTTCCTCCGCGCACGATCTGATGCTCAAGTACAAGGATAAAAAATGGTACCAGTTGTGAAGTGCTTGGAACTGTTTTATAACCCAAAAAAGTGTTGGTTTTGTACAGTTTTTCAAACTAGGGGGGTAAAATTTATAGTCAATAGATGAGTAATGCCGGCGCGCTGCGATTCAGTCACTCAAAGTAAACGGGGGGAAGTTTTTTAACTGGAATTTAATTATTAATTCCTAATTTTTTTCTTTACATAATTTTTGTTTAGAATTTTGAAAATCTGTTGATTTATCAATTATGATCTCTAGCGATGCAAGAGGCCCTGTATAGGAACCTTGTGGCATCATTTTTGACTTATTGTGGTGATTGAATGGCGGACTGCTCCCTCTAAAGAATTCTTAAACTTAACGCGAATTGTGATATTCTATTCTGCCTGTAAGGATAGACTAAGAGACTTTACGTATGATTTAAAACTGCACATGGTTCTCGCACCCAAGAAAATGTACTAAAAAAAAGTAGTATGTTTGTTATACTTAAGCAAAAAAATGTTATGGTAGATTTTAAACTGAAGTCGTAGCAGGATTTTTACCTTTGCTACTATATATATTATTTTAGTAATATTTTAAATAATATGATAAAGTCTAAGTCATTTATTCTATTTCTAATGCCGTAGTACTTCGACTATGTGTAAATTGGTTATGTAGTTATCAAATTGTTTTGTACTTTTCTATATTATAATATGGTGTTCCGGCGACGATTTTGTGTGCGTTTTACCTTTTTCCGTTTAAAAGACAAACCGCAGAAAAACTTATCGAACACCTTACTTACGTTTTTTTTTACTAGTCACTTTAATGCCGGAACTGCACTTCTCCAATCGATGAAGACGTTTAAAAAATGCCTGCCAAAGGGAAATAATATATACTCAATTGGTGTTAAATCTGGGCATTTGAAATTTTGAGTTACAGATAAAAAAAAATGTCATTCTAATATTGAGGGAGTTCTTAAGTTCATCGTTTGATAATCCTGTGCTGTCAAACTTTCAGGAAAACATTTTTAAATTAATTATTTGTTAGATTCCATTGAACAGTTTTAATGACACGTGTTTTTCTCTTTTTTTTTTTGTTTTTCTTATTTTGTGTTTTGTTGTTTACTTTAATTTTTAAGTCATAAGTAGTCTATTAATAATTTCCGTTCTCATGTCACCTTGTTGATCTATTAAAATACAAATTTCAAATCAAAAGCAAACCAGAGCAGAGTAAAGGAGTGACAGTGAGAAAAAAAGGGAGGTTATGATATACTGTATCTTACTTTGACACAGTGTTGCCAGATTGGGCGACTTGTCGCTATATGAATGACTACTACTACTTGTTTGCGATAATAGTTTAAATTGAGCAAATTGCCGACTAAAATGGGCAGCCTCGTGTAAGTTGTTTTGACAGTTTTGAATTATTTGTCATGTTCATGAATGTTAAAATATTGTATAAATTTTTCATTAAAAAGTTTGCTAAAATGTTGTTAATAGTCATGGACAAAGTATAGTCTTCTACATGCAATGTAATGGTTGTAATTCACTCGGGTGATTGACAACACTCGCCTACGACTTGTGCCGTAATCTTCTCCCTAGTGAATTACAGCCACCATTGTATGATCGTTGAATAATATACTATATTTCACAAAAGTTGAAAATGAAAATTATACACTTGATTTCAAATTCAGCGACATTGGGTAACTTTTAATAGAACGATTGGCAACATTGGTGAGAAAATATGTGGCAATTTTGACAGCTCAAAATGATTTGAAATGCCTAGTTTCTTGCTTTGTAAAAATTATGATCTCACTTTAAACCTATTTTACACCAGTTTTTTTTTAATGTTTTGAGATATTCTATTTACAAGCAAAAAATCAAAATAGTTAAGTTAGCAAATTATCCAAAAATAATCGCAGTGTTTCAGGCATTGTTTGCATTCTGCAAAAAAACCGCTAGTAACATTCCAGATTTATCATCAATTAAACGTAATTCCATTTAAACAATTTTTTTTATGAATAGAGAAGTGAAAAAATTTTTTCAAAGCTTGTTGGTTTGAGGAGTGTTTTTTCCGGATAGATTTTAATGTTCTTGTCGCTTTTAGTTAAAATAAGATGTAAATAATCCATTAGCGTCTTAGAGATGAGGTAGTCAATGTAAATATGTACTAAATTTGTTCTTTTTATCTAACAAAAAAAAATGTTATAAGTATTTGGAAGACAATAAGGTATGTTTACAGTGGTAAATGATTTCCTTTACCGAACAGCTTGCTTTTAATCCTGTCCCGAAATGTTTTCCGTTTTCAGGCTAAACCAAAAAGTTGTACCCGTGTTTTGGTTTAGCTTTACGGACGGTACTCGCCGCAAAATTACTTAAAACGGAAACAGAAGCATATCAATAGTCATCCAGACCAACGCCCAGTACAAATTTGTTGAAGAATCGAGTATTTATGAAAACGTTAACAAGCAACAGCCCCAATGTAGCACCCCGAGGTACCCAAAAAATTTTGCAGCGCGTCACCGTCCGTCCCGCTTTTTGTGATGTTTTCGAGGACTCGTGGAGTTTGTCGTGAATCACGGTGAATGTCACGGCCCGGTGGTTTTTAATTGTTTCACGTCTTCCTGTTTCTGGATTTAATATTTGCCAAATGTACCTATAATCACTTAAAAAAAAATCAAAGATGTGAATATATGTTCGTAGACTTGTAGGCCGACACTCGGTTAGTGATTGAAATGTGACGTTTCCCCCGACAAAGAAATGACTTGGAACCGTAACGATCGGAAGCGAAAGTATATTTTCGTGTACGCTTTGTCATTCTCTACTAGTAGGGCGTTCGCGTTCATACGTAGTTGAAATTTATAGCCTCCTATGTGTTACGAGCGTCCGATCATGCTTCCAACTCATTCAAGTTACCGTTGAGATCGCGCAAGGCCCATTGTTAATTATTTTATATATTTTATTTGTTGCGTTGCGAGGTTTGGCCGAACCGGGAGTGGGAACAATTGTTGATAATTGAGAATATATTGTTGTACAGAGCAGAGCGAAAAGTTGATTCTTTTTTAACTCGTTCAATATATTAAGAAAGAGCTGACTTTTTTCTGTGTAGGGGAGATGGTTTGTTCCCATTTCTTTTTATTGTGAACTGTTAAGCTACATTATTAAGTACAGAAATTATATTAATGTTCTATAAATAAAGGAAAATTTGTTTATAATTGTGTGCGTATTCATTTTTAATGCCTTTATATACCTATATCCTTTTTTTTCATAAGTAAGACAGAAGGTGTCCTTATTCCAGCATACTGATTGAATTAAAAAATTAAAATACAGCACAGCAAGCATTGCACTTTGAAATTTCCGCCTTAGTTCTACACCGCCATTTATTGGTTAAAAATACTAATGTGCGAGAAGTTCCTGAAATAGTAGGTAACTATAAACCTCACAATGTCGAATAAAAACAGATGGCATATAAATATTACGCCATCTACTAGTTAGAAACCATATTAAATTGTAAGAGAATTCTTTAGAAGGTAGGTAATTGTAATAAAATCGACTTCACCAATGTCGAATAAAATAAAAAATAAATAGTGACACTTCACTTACATACTGTGCCATCTATTAGAAACAAATTATATTAAATTGCAAAAGATTTCTTAAAGGTAGATAACTGTAATTCTGTCTGCTTAGCCAATTTCAAATAAAATTTAACACATAGATGGCGCTAATTGCAAATATTACTACAAAGTTAAATATTGACGTCCATCTATAATCTGTTCCTCTGTAACCTTTACAGTTTCCGAGATATTTGAATTTTCACTTCAACGAAAGCGCTTAGACAAAAACCAACCATACCTGCGTGTTCAGCGCGCTGAAATACGTACGAAGCCATCGTCCAATCGCACATTTAATTTTTGGTAATTTTTATGGACTATAGTCCATCGATTTTTTCGGAAATCTGTTAGGCCTCAGAAAATTCTGAAATAATTCTTCCAGACTGTAGCCGTACTGACGAATCCAAATCTACAATCTGTTCCTCTGTAACCTTTACAGTTTCCGAGATATTTGAATTTTCACTTCAACGAAAGCTCTTAGACAAAAACCAACCATACCTGCGTGTTCAGCGCACTGAAATACGTACGAAGCCATCGTCAAATCGCAAATTTAATTTTTGATAATTTTCATGGACTATAATTTCTAATTAGTGTCTTTATCAAGACACCGTCATTGTTTTCTAATTTACATGCTCCGGCATCTATTAGGCACAAATCAAATAATTAGTATAGTATGAAGATAACTGTAATATAAAAGTTCAAATAATAGATAACTGTAATTCTTGTTATAGCTTTAAATGAATAGATGTCGCTTCAAAAGAACTTGAAGTGTAGATAACTATAATACATTGATTACTCCTGATTAAGCTTTTAATAAATAGATGACGTTTTCCTATAATTTATTTGAAATTTTAAATCCATATATTATAAATAGAATAAATAAACAGAATACAAAAATAATTAATTATAAAAACATAACATCTAAATACTTAAAAATACAGCTAACCACTACTCGCTGGGTATATAAATAGGCATGGGTATCTTAACTCTTCTACAATTGACCCTTAATGTCGTCCTGTCCTTCGCTTTGGGCGAGACAGTGTTTTGTGAGAATGTCACCTTCCTCGCGCCCTTCTTGGAAACATTTTGTTTTTCTTCAGAGTCTTCAGCTTTTCCCGTGTCACAAATCGGCTCTTCTTTGATGCAATTTTGATCTTTATCTTCAGTCTTGTTGATATCCTCGATATTTATGACATTTTCTTTATTTTTCAAAATTCCGATATCTGGTTTTTCATTATGATTCCCTAGACAACGTTTCTGATTCTCAAGCGAATCCGATTCAACAATCTGTAAATCGTCAGCACTACCGTTTACAGTAATGATTTCTTTCACTGCTTCGTGACTATCTGTTATGTTCTCCTCTTCCTTCTTTATGGTCACAGTGCTTTCTTGCACCCATTTGTCCTCCTTTTTATTTATAGTCACGATGCTTTCTCCCACCCATTTCTCTTCCTTTTTGCACGCTAACGTTACCTCCTTCTCCGTCGGTTCCAAATCTATACTCGGTTCCTCCATTGCTTCGTTTATCTTTTTCGCTAGAACGCTTTCCGATACGGAATCGCCGATCTGGATTTCTAACTGACACTGTTTCAAGGTGGCTTCGACTCGCCACTTCCGCAGTTCTCTGTTCGCTTCTCTCAAAGCCTTGGACAATAAAATGTGGGTTAAACCCCTGGATTTCAGTTGGTCGCGCAATTCCTCCATTTCTTTCCTGAAAAAAAAAAAACACGCTGCACCTGCATTAAATAAAAATGATTACAAGTTACCTACAATTTATTATTCAACATTTTCTGGTAAAATTCAAACGCGTCGCATGTCCCTGTACAGATGACCGCTGGTTTCACCGCTAAATCTTTCTTGTATTTCTCCAATAAGTCGCTCAGTATTTGAATTTGGTCTCTAAAATATAAGAACACTAAAGCCTAGCTAGGAACCTCATAAAAAATGATTTAAATCGACCATATAACGATTTCGTGCAAGTTAACCCACATAAGAAGTATTAAACAAAATTTTCGAGAACTAACTTGAACTGTTGTATAAATCACTCACTTGTAAGAATCAATCAAGGTCTGTTCATCATCCTCCTTTTCCTCCATGTCGATCCTCCACCTTTCGCAGAGACCTTTATTATCTTTTCTTAGACGTGATATCAAATCTAAGTGTTTAGCACGTTCTTGTTTCATACAAATATATTCAGATTTCATGGTGTTAATAGTTTTTTGTAGATATACCCTCCTAAAATGCATTACTTTTGTTGGGTTTTCTAATGAACTCTATACAAAACGCAATGATGTACAATGTAATACTTTTAATATATTTTTTACATACATTCAACTATTTTATAAACAACATGAAAGTTACAAAAAACACCGTTCATAGGTATTGTTGGGTTTTCCAATGAACTCAATACAAATATGCAATGATGTACAATGTAATACTTTTAATATTTTTTTACATACATTCAACTGTTTTATAAACAACATGGAAGTTACAAAATAACATGATTCATAGGTATCTATATATTTATATTCGTCAGGTGTATGGCACTCTACAACACTCCTCCTCACCGACGAATCTTAATGTAGTCCTAGATTGATCCTTAATTTCTCTAGTCTTGGTCCTGGCATACCTTTCGTTAGTATATCTGCTTCCATGTCGACAGTCTGTATATACTCGATATTAATAGTTTCATCTTGGATACAGTCTCGAATAAAATGCATTTTCGTATCAATATGTTTCGATCTTCCACTCGTCATAGGGTGCTTACTTAAAGCTAGTGCAGCCTGGTTATCATTATATATTAAAATATTTTGTTGCTCAATACCTAGATCTCTTAGTAGTAATCTTAAGTGTGTGGCTTCTTTTGCAGCTTCAGTTAGTGAAGCATACTCTGCCTCCGCCGTTGATAATGCTACAGATCTTTGTTTCCTTAATCCCCAACTAACACACCCGTTGGCATACTTGAAACAATAGCCTGAGTAAGATCTTCTATCTATTTCGCATCCAACCCAATCCGCATCTGCCATACCATATAAATTTCTTCCATTTCTTTTGAAATTTATGCCAATGTTCTTAGTACCCTGAAGATAACGTAACACTCGCTTCGCACACTTAAAATGTTCGCTTCCATAACAATCATTGAATTGACTTAAGTAACTTACTGCATACATAATGTCTGGCCTGGTGGCTACTGCTAAAGACATCAATGTTCCAATTAAATTTTGATATGGTAGGTTTTCACATGCTTCTTTCTTCTTTAATTTTAAACGAGGTTCTATTGGGGTACTTACAGGTTTACAGTTTTTCATATTGAATTTATCCAAAGCTCTTTCTATATATTTCTCTTGAGACAACTTGATGTTTCCTCCGTTTTCATTTATTTCTATTCCAATGCAATATTTCGGTTTTCCTAAATCTTTCATTTCGAAACTAGTCATTAACATTTTCTTGATTTCGTTTAATCTGCTTTCACTCGAATAGGCAATGATTACATCATCAACGTATACTGCTATAAAACATTTTTCTTCTCCTTTTATGGAAATGTAAATGCAAGGATCTGCCTTTGATGAGGAGAACCCTAAAACTTTCAATGCAGCGTCTAATTTCTTAAACCATTGTCTACCTGATTGTTTCAGACCATATAATGCTTTCTGTAGCTGGCATACTTTTTCTCCTTTTACGTTTCTTATATCTTCTAACATTTCCTTTGCTTTAACAAATAAGGACGGATCTCTATTTTGGCTTTCTTCTATCATAACTTCTTGCACGTATTTTTCTAAAAACTCTGGTGTTTTCATCATTATTTCTTCCTCTAAATCACCATTTAAGTAGGCTGTAGTAAAGTCAAATTGATTTAGTTTCAAGTTCTTCTCTGCAGCCATAGCCAATAGTAATCTAATTGAACTCAATTTAACAACAGGAGCGAATGTTTCATTATAGTCTATGCCAGGTCTTTGAGTAAAACCCTTTGCGACAAGACGGGCCTTCTTGGTTTGTGTATTATTTGATCCAACCTTGTTTTTAAAAACCATTTTATAATCAACAAGGTTCCGGTTATTATCGCTCTTCTTTATCTTCCAGGTTCCGTTTTTTATATGCGCTTTTATTTCACATTTTATAGCTTCGTGCCATTCTTCGCTGTCTATTTCTTGGTTGGTTTCACACAAATAGGTTATTTCGTCTTCTAATTCATAATCCTTTAACCATATAGGAATTTTCCTTTTTCGTTTTTGATTATCGTTCATATTTGGTGCATTTTCTTCTTCTTGCCTTTCAATTATTTCTACATCTTCACAAGGCATTTCTTCATTTATATCTTCAACATCTTCAGCTTGCGACTTGCTTTGGACTTCTTCTCTACCATTTTCTTCTTCTCTACCATTTTCTTCTTCATTATTCTGATTTTCAAAATCAAATTCTAAATATCTCTTTTCATCTGATTGGTCTCTGTTTTTATCAGTTTCATAGAAAAATTCACTTGTCACCTTCACATCTCTGCTTATATTTATATCGTTTTTCTCTGGTATGTATATTCTATAAGCCTTAGTGTTTTTTGCATATCCAAGAAATACTCCTTCAGTTGCTCTTGGTGCAAACTTTCCTTTTCTCTTATCTTTGTTCAGAACGAATGCTTTTGAGCCAAAAATGTGTAGGTGATTTACTGATAGTTTACGACCAACCCATTTTTGATATGGAGTCTCATCCTTCAAAGCTTTTGCTGGACTTCAATTTATCAAATAATTTGCAGTATATATAGCTTCGGCCCAAAATTTGCTTGGTATTTTGGATTCTATCATCATGCATCTAGCTTTATCCAAAAGTGACCTGTTTTTTTTTTCTGCGAGTCCATTTTGTTGAGGAGTATATGGAGCAGATAATCTTCGTCTTATTCCATGCACCTTTAAATAATCGTCAAACTCTTTATTTCGATATTCCTTTCCATTATCCGTCTGCAAACTTTGAATCCGTTTTTTCATAAAATTTTCCACTTCATTTTTATATTCCTTGAATTTGCTAAATACTTCATTTTTTGATTTCATAAAGCATATATTACAATATCTTGTATGATCATCAATAAATGTAACGAAATATTTCGAACCGGCCAATGTTTCAGTTCTGATTGGACCACAAACGTCGCTATGTACAATTTCCAAAGGTTCCTTTGTTTTATTTCCTTCAATTGTCGTGAATGGTAATCCAGACATTTTTCCCTTAATACAAGTTTCACAATTTTCCAACTTTTCATTATAATTAAACTTTAGCCCATTTACTAACTGATGGCGTAATGCAAATTTTAGATCTTCATTTAAATGACCTAGTCTTCTATGCCAAATCATTAATTCACTTTCTTGAACACTGTTTGCCTTTTCTTGAGTGTTATTGACTTGTATGTAGTATAAACCGTTTTCTCTTTTAGCTCTTAGTACTGTTTCTCCTGATTTTTCCTAAATGCATTATTCTTTGTGAACAGTACACTATATCCATTATCAGTTATTTTACCAACTGACATCAGGTTAGTTGAAAGTTCAGGTACATATAGTGTTTCACTTAAATTAAATGTGTGATTTCTGGTTCTAACTGTTACTTTTCCTTTTCCTTTCACACTTGTAGTATGATTGTTAGATGCAAGTTTTAGAGTGCTATTTTCGGTATTTATGGAACTGAATGTTTCTTTATGACCACTCATGTGAGATGTACATCCACTGTCTAAACACCATGACTCCTCCTTTTTTATTTCATGTGTTGAAGTTAGACAAATTTGCTGCACATTAAATGTCTTTTCTTGATTTTCATCTCGTCTTTTATTTCTCCAACATTCAGACATTTTATGTCCCTTCTTCTTACACCTATGACATTTGAATTGAAAACTGTCATTCTTCTGAATGTTTTTGTTTTCTTTCTTGTGAAAATATTTGTTTCTACTATAAAATGCCCCTTCTGTACTCTCATGGTCCTTTTTATTTTTTCGAGCTTCAGCTTCTTCCATTATTTTAATCTTCAAATCTTCTGGCTTTGGCAAATTATTTCTTGATTCAATGGCGATTCTAAAGTTCTCAAAATTAGATGGTAAACTATATAACTTCATTATACTTAATAACTCTGAATTTATTTCAACTGCCATGTCATTCAACTTGTCAACAATGTCAAGAAAATTATTCAAATGATCCTGAACATCATCAGTTTCACTCATTCTTTTTAAAACTAGCTGTTTTAGAAGTGTTGCTTTTCTAGCTGGGCCTCGACTTTGATAAATGGATTTTAATGTGTCCCAAACTTCTTTAGAAGTCTTGCAGCCTCTAACTTGTTTTAGTTCGTGTGGTGAAATAAGTAATAATATTTCCGACCGTGCTAATAGATCTTCCTGTTCATACTTTATTCCTGCTTCTGTATTTTCTTCAGGTTTAACTTTAGCACCACTTACATATTGCCACAGATTACTTTTGATTAGAACTGCTTGAGCTTGGACACTCCATGTGTCATAGTTTTTTCTTCCAAGAGGTTCAATCCTATAATTTGCAGATGCCATCTTCTTTTCTTCTGCTCCTTTGCACAACCACGCTCTGCTACCAATTTGTTGGGTTTTCTAATGAACTCTATACAAAACGCAATGATGTACAATGTAATACTTTTAATATATTTTTTACATACATTCAACCAAAGTTCATATATACCTAGTTATCTACTTCCAATGTATAAATCTACAACCCAGCGCAGGCCCGCCATCTGTGTAGAATAAGCTAAAATTTAAGCCGCTGCATATATTCCAGATGGCAGGCGAATGAATTCTCTTGATTTCAGTCATTCATAAACAGAATGTGTACAGTATGAATGGAGTGATTCACTCCCCACTCCGCGCCACCCCTCTTCTAATCAAATTGACAGTTTGATACACGGTGCCCAGTTTAAGTGTTATAGGGTGTACCCGATAAGTTTAACATAAACTTAATTAAGTATTTTATCGAATAGTGACAATGGTTTCACATGGATTTCCCTGTAGGTACTGTTGGTTGTAAAGGTAATGTCAAGAATTATAATGTTTGATATTTTATTTGCCATAACTCCAGAATGGTAAAATAATTAAATATATTAATGATAAAAATAATATAATATTACATCAATAATTGTAACAAACTGATTACCAAAATTTACTAAAAGATGAAGGAAATAGTACCGGATAGTATATTGAGTAGATACTTCTGCATAAATATTTCTCAAAATAGTCATACGACACATTTTTAGAATACTTACTGTAAGCGATCTAAAGCACCGAGTCATTTGACACTTTGACAATGGCTCCAAAAAATCTTTCAAAATATATGTACAATATCTTTAGAAAATGTAATTTAAATAATTTTTGGGTTTACCATGCGCTATGATACAGATATATAAAAATTTCAGATAAAAAGGTTTGAACCCACACATGCCTTAATTTCCCATATAAATATTCTGTATCCTTATTTACAAGAGTCAGAATTTATTAGACCCTTACATTTTCTAATATGGAAATAAAATCTCAGGAGTTGTGTAAAAGAAAATCCTAAATTACACTTTTACATATCTTTTGGGGAAATGTTTCAAAAAATTTATTTGTCAGAGGAACAAGAATATAACCGGATTTTTCGCCGTAAAATGATCAAATATGTGGTCTTTTTGAGAAACTGATGTTGTTTTCATCTCCGTTACTATTCCAGTCACCGAAAACTCTGGAAGAAGAGAACTTATGATTTAATTATAATTATTTAACTGACAAAAATAATTCAATGTTTTTAAAGCTTTAACGTAATTTGAGAACATGGATTCGCGTAAACTGCGAAATTTCAAATATTAAAGGTACTATTAAGGACACTAAAAAAACAAGAAAAATTTAAATATTGTATTGTACCCTCAGATTACATATTTTTTAGTCACTTAAGGGAGAGAGGGTTAGTATTGAGATAAATTTTCGCATACGTACAATTTGAAGAACTTAATTTGAATTTACATTAGGGAGGTAGCTAATGTAACATGTTAACTATGTACAATTGTTTGCAATAATAATGACACTCTTTAAAAGAATTTTACGATTTCTTTTAAACTGCTAACGTATGAGTAATAAAATCTACTCTCAACTTTTAACATAAGTTCTTAGTTGTTTCACTCACCAATAGAGATTTAATGAAATATCTACTCAAAACTTTCAGCAGTTCAACAACTGTTTTGAGGGTGTGTCATTATTATTGCAAAAGCATGTACATAAAATAATATACAAAATATCTCAGGTAAGTATTGTGCTTTACAAAAAATGTGCCTATGTTTAATTATTTTCTCAATAAAAAATGTTATTAACTAACCATATCTTTTTAACTATTTATTGTCATTTATGAAAAAAAGGAATTAAATGGAAAGATCTAACATCATAATGAAAAAAGAAGAATTTTTGCACCATAACGGAATTTATATTAAGAATTCATTTTTAAACAATATTGTACAGATTGGAATACAGTTTTTAGTTTTTGAAAATAAGTAATTAATAATAATAAAAGTAATAAGTGAATAAATTGTTTTCCTCTTTGAGCAGTAGTTTCAGAACACACTGTAGTTATGCACGAGACATTAAATCGAAAATTATTAACAAGGTCTCAACATATTATAATCATATCAATCAAACTATTCGACAATACGAAAAATAAATAAAACACCAAAAAAAAAACTCACGAGAAGAGGGAAGCTAATCGAAGCACTTGAAAACCTCACAGCTGGAATAAAAAATATTAGGTATCAATTCAAATTGGATGCGGACCCTAAATTGATTAATATTTAAAAGAATATTAGAATTATATTTTTTGACAAACCATGTACCTATTGTAAGCTTAATTTAGTACCGAGCAATCCATTCACATGGTAATTTGTGGTCATGTGGAAATCTGTAATAATATTTAATGCCTGCAAATGTCTGACATGTTTTAAGTATTGTGTTTTAAAAAATCGTATTTATTCCCTGGTTAACTCATTCTTAAATAAAATGCGTATACCTACGTATTATACTATTTATACTGCGTTTTCTCAATTCTCAACTCTTATTTAAGTCGCACTATGTGGCTGTATCTAGAAAAACGCATAATTCGGCACGTGAATGTCCATACCAGAACAAGCTCCGCCTTCAATCTCACTCTCTCACTCTTAAAGCCCTACTTTCTTACTCTACTCCCTCTACTCTATCTTACTATAGCAGTTTCTCGTCCAACGTGCTTTTACACACATCGATTTTGTCGTCCTTTCAGAGGACGGTAAAATAATGTACGAGAGTAGATAACTAGGTATATATGAACTTTGATTCAACTATTTTATAAACAACATGAAAGTTACAAAAAACACCGTTCATAGGTATCTATATATTTATATTCGTCAGGTGTATCTCTATAACAACTTTTAATATTATTTTCGTAATTAAACTTAAATTTCATACCTGTCATCTACTTCGGCAAATAACGAGTTTCCTTTACTTTCCACATTTAACGGCTTGTTCTTATACGATTCTAACTCGCTTTTAAGACAGAATAGTTCATTGTTTAATTTTTGTACTAAATCGTTAGCTTCCATAAGCTCGTCTCTTTTACAAGACAAGCTTTCTCTTAAATTTGTCACTTCTTCTTTGTGTTCCTTAAAAATTGTTTTGTTACAAAAAACTATTTAATATTATTTTACTTACAGTTAAAGCTTCTTCCAATGCAAAACTATTTTTCTGTAGTATTTCTATAGACAACTTTAATTCTTCTTGATGTTCCAATAAAGCTTCATATTCATGCTTTAAGTTCGTTAGTTCCTCTAATAACTTATAAGTGTCATCAGAAGTTGTTTGCGATAAATCACTTTTTTTCAAAATTTCCATCTCAGCCTTTAATTTTTCATTTTCCTCTTCTTTTGTTGTCAGCTCAGCCTCTAGCGCTTGGATCTGCTTGTTGCATTTTGATTTTACATTGCTGATATACTCCTCTAGTTGGGTAATTTTTTTTTGTTGTTTAAGCCTGTGAGAATTCTCTTCCGACTGTAATATTTCAATTTCACTTTGATATTCCAGTTGCACGGCTTCAATGACCTTTAAATGTCTTTTGCTTGCATGCAGTTCTTGCTTAACACCGTCCAACTCTTTTCTTAGTACCAAATATTCCTTTTTCAATCCATCATAATCGTCGGGCAAAACTGTAACATTTGCCATGGTTTGTCTAAATATTCAAAGCATATAACGTGTCTGCACAGGTAGTCTATTAGAATCACAGGTCAAGAAAAGTATTCTAACCATCTAAATTTCTAAATTTAAAATAACGTGTAACGTACTTTTTCTTACTGTCATATGCCATATTCTTTTTACCAGCAATCTTAGCTAATCTGAGTTAATCTCACTAAATTGACCAATCATCATTGAGAATATCTAAGATTAACTGAGATAAACTAAGATTTCTGGTAAAAAGAATACAGCTATAATGTCACTGTCCATACTATCCACTGTCAAGACAAGGCTTAAAATCCATATCATACATTTGAACTACTGGTTCTTATTATTTTATGCAATGAAATTTCTGTAAATTTCAAATTTTACGACCAATCAGAGATGAGTAAATTTTTATTTTATTTTATTGGAAATTAGGATTGCAGAACTGAGAACATTTTATTTTTAATTTTCTATAAAAGTAAATAATCTCAAGGCCGTATGACACGGTATAAAATTATATATAAAATTTTGCACAGAATTATATAAGCATTTTTTTATTTATTTAGTACTAATAATAATTATTGTTATTATAACCAATAACCAATAAATTAAGCAAACATAGCAAATAATAGATATGGGAAAGATGCACTGGAGGTTATATTATTGTTCACATAAAAATATATTCAGAATTTTATATGAATAGAACATGTTTTAATTTTCAGTTTTATATATAGAAAACCTAGAAAACTGTACATTTTGCTTGTATGATACGGGACGAATCACTTTAATTATAATATCAAATAAAAAGCTATGTGAAACATTACACCGTGTCATACGGCCTTTAGAGAGCTTATTAAGATAATTCAGGATTAAATGTAATATTTTTTATAGTTACCTTCGTTCTCTTTCATCCTTCCTACATCTGAAACTGTTTAGTAATATATTTATTTGAAAAAATAAAATAAAATTCCCTACAGTTATTTCTGTGTTTCCAGTATAGTTTCACGACGCTATTTATAACTATAGAGCTATTAAAATAAATTTAAGATAAGTCCACAATCAATATTTTGAAAGTTTGAGAATTCGCTGAAACTTTGAGATTATCAAAAGAACGCAAAGTTGATCAAGATCAGATGAATTCGGTTGACGCGTATGATCCTGTGAAGAAATGTCATTATCGTATTTTGGTAACTCAAAAAGCAGAACCAGCACGAATCGGTACATATTTGTGAATAATTTGAATAAAATTTATTTTTAATAATTTAGAATTTGTAGAAATCAGTGATGATGATAAAGAAGATATTGTGTTGGAACCACCACCCGCTTTTAATAGTAATATTGCAATTTGGACCC
The DNA here is from genome assembly GCA_037114965.1 of Monochamus alternatus. NCBI lineage: Eukaryota > Metazoa > Arthropoda > Insecta > Coleoptera > Cerambycidae > Monochamus > Monochamus alternatus. The sequence goes on along the minus strand of CM073435.1, from coordinate 48,864,509 downwards.
AAAATGAAACACTGGCGCTTATAAACATTTTCTCTCTTCACAAGGATAAATTCAAATCATTCAAAAAGAAAAGAGGTCAGTGGAACTTGATTTCAAGAGAGTTGGCGAAAATCGGCGTAAACAAAGCTCCAGAAAAATGCGAAATCAAGTGGAAAAATTTACTGAGAGTGTATCGACAGCGTAAACAAGATAACAAAGGGCCAGGCAAATTCGAATTTTTCAACGAGCTAGACGACATTATAGCAAAAGATCCACACTATAAATATATAATAGCCAACACAAACAATGTTTCAATTAAAAATCCAAAGTCTGAAGACGGTCCTGTTATTACAACAGATAAAGAGTTATTAAGTTTGAAAAGTAAAACGTGTTCGTGTGTGAAAAGCGAGAAACAGAAGAGACACGAGGATCGAATGGCGTTAATGACTAAGAAAATGAAAATTGAGGAGAGAAAAGTCAAAGCGTTCGAAGATTATTTGAAATTACTGAAAGGCAATTCTGAAGATGTCTAGTTGGACTTTAAAAATCATATTGTTTTTATTAAAAATTTTGTAATTTATAATATAGTGTGTAATATATATTTTTTAAATCTGCTCTGAATTATTACAAGATTGTGTTAAATTCAAATGACGATATATATTGTCAAAATACTTTGACAAACTTTCGGAGGTGATTGCTGACATTATCATTATTTTAAGCTAAAGAGACAAGCAATGCTCCTTAGCGGTTTTTCTTTACGAAGATACAGGGTGTTGAATTGTTATAAAAAAATAATTTTTAAATGTCTCAAATGCGTTACCTACATCGTTTTATGAAATTTAATCAACGAAATAAGCACCTAAAGACACTTATTTTAAAAATACAACACTCTTAAATTTAACATGTTAATATGAAATTTTACTCTCATATTTTTTGTGAATTCTTGCATTATTTAGAAAGTTTTTCTGATATGAGGAACAATTGAAGACAAACTCAACGTTTAAGAGTTGTTTAACACTTCAACTGTACCGAAACCGCTAAGGACTATTACTTATAAGAACTTTCCATCATAAAATAATGCCATCAATCACCACCTAATGTTTGTCAAAGAATTTTTGAACCACCTTGTAGATTTTCATACTTTAAAATAAACGTTATTGAAATATATTTGTCATAATCGAGTTAAAATGGGATATTTATGTAATGAAGTAACGAAAAAACATAATTATAAACAATATAATTTAATAAATAAAACAGTTCCTGCTGTAGCGGAAAAATTAAATACGACAAATTTCATACTTGTAAGTCTATTTGGCCCTTATCATCGTCAAACCCAATTTCTTGCAATTACGACCACGTATAAGTCTTATTATCGCTCGTGTACTTCAAACACTCCACGTGAGTGACGTACTTTGCGTCGGCCGCGCAGAAATGTTGGAGCACTTCAGGCAAGAGCCCACAATCCGATAAATTCTTCTTGCCGAACACTACACTGCCTTTGTTTTCAATGTCAGACATTCTCTCTTTATTCTGCACCTTACTGAAGGACTCGGTATTCGCGATGCTGTTAAAAGTCATAGTTACACTATGCTCGGGAGGGTTAATAGCAAACAAGTTGTGAGTCGTTGTAGGCAAGATAGGCCCAGACAGATCCAACGAGTAGTAGTCAGCACCGTCTAAATTCACTTTATTATCGCGCACTTTGAGGGATTGTAAAGAAGCGCCGTGGAATGCAACAGGAGCCAACAGCGTTGGGGGTACCCCTGCTAGAGGACCTGTGAGAGCTGTGGCACTTTTACAATTTAGTAGGAAGTTGTAGAAGGCGTGCACCTCTACGCCTTGGATCACGACCAGGCTCTGTTCGCTGTTGTCCACTTCGCATTCTGCTTTGCGGACGATTTTCTCCTAAAAATGAATATTATTACACATAAAAACTATATTTTACTTATTTGACAAAAATTGTGGCAAATTATTTAATTAATTAAAAAATATATAACACCTACCTGCATATAATTGATCTGCTTGATATCCTCGGCATTAATACCCATACTTTTCAACCAATGCTCGTCGGGGGCCTCTTCATCTAAAGCTTTCTCGCTAACCGTAGAATCAGTTTCATAACCCAAATCGGAAACCCTTTTCTTCTGCAACGGCATAACAAAATCGATATCCTCTTGCCTCAGCATCTGTCGGAATCCGCGAGTCGTGGGCGTTATTAACACATGGACGTCACTAAAACCACAGATACCCGCCGCACGAAAAAGAACTGTAAAATTATTGGCGCACGCGTAAAAGTACGGACACTGTCTAGTTCTAATCAATTGATACAAAGAACGTAAACTGTCGCTCCACGCCGATTGTAAACTCTCCCTTATGGAATTGTTTAAGATGAAGTTGTTCCCTGTTGACTGGGCCTTTGAGTTGCTGCGTGGGAATAGGTTAATCCACGGCAGACAAGGTTGTTGCCAGTACAAGCAACATTGATGGAACTTTGCGTTCGGCGATGTGTCCAGCGTTGTGTCCGTGTTGCTACTCAGGCACCGTGTGAACGCTGTAATGCCACTGGCTTCTTCGCTAATCTTCAACTTTTGGTTCCAAGGGAATGGTTTGGTTGATAACAGTCGCACTTTATATTTCAAAGTCCAATCGATAGGTAACCACTTTTCTCCTGTGGCTTTAACGACTTCTACAATTTCACCATTTCCTTCCGTCTCAATTTTACTCAGAATGTTATTAAATGAAGTGAATGTGACGTTCGTAGAAGGGCCGGGAACATTTTGGTGCAACAGTTTAAATAACGTTTGATCAGTGGATTCGTCTAGCACACAAGGTTCAGTTTTGCTTTTCTTGCAATCAGTGGCGTCCTTTAAGAAAGGATTTTTTCGTTTCTTGGACGAAAACACTTCGTCAAAGGAGGTTTTAGTTGCACTGCTGTCCGTTTTGTTATTTAAAATACTACCATTGATTCTGGCTTGCAGAGCTTTCTTTTTTTGTTTTAATTTGTGTAATTTCATTACTTCCAGGGGATGATGCCATTTTGGGACGATTTTCTCTGGAGTCTCCGGCATTACAATAATGTTATCATTCATAACAGTCAATTAATAAAAACACAGTTAACAAAAACAATATATCTAACCTATAAAATAAACTGTCAAGGTTAGTTGCTTCTTCAACAAACGCAGGTCTACCAATGTGACGATGCTAAAAAGTGTATTTTTCAACATGTACAATGTTTTTAAGCCATTTTTTACGATAAACGCTTAAATAGCACGAGATGGCGCTACGTTTTGACAAATTGTGAACTTATGAAACCATTTTAAAAATTGAACTCAATAAGTAAAAGACCTGTTGTATTAAAAAAATATTATTTAATTAGAAATAAAAAGTCGATTTATATAACAATAATTTTAATTACAATTATAACAACTTATGCCATATAAATAAAGGTATTAATATCATCATCATCCCTTTTCATATACTTGTGCTCGATCAGCCACTCGAGCTGTTCTTTAATCATTTTTTTGGAAGGTAAGAACATATTTTTTAAAATATCGACCAGTTCGGATTGCAAAGCAGCGTTCGATATCCGCTTCCTCATTTTCAAAATCTTTATTATTGCCTCCTGAGTTCTCAGAATTCTCAACTGTACTATGGACTGGTTATCCTCCACTTGCGACCTTTCCGTACTCAACTGCAAGCGCCCTATCAAATTAACCTAAAAAAAATCAAGACGGTAAAACAATCTTAAATATCTTTGAACACTAACTTTTCCTCGTTTCTGCGGTTTGCCGTTTTTGATGAGGGCAAAGTCTTGGTTGATCCAAAACAAAGTGTGCTCGCTGAAGTCTTTCGGGGCAGCTACATTTGGAGCGAATAACAACAGTTGACGTTTCAACTTGGGAAACGCCACCAAGGACCAAAGCGTCTTTCTCAACTCGCCGTCGGGCAATTCCGTTGCTAGTCGCAGGTTCTCGTAACTGACTTTATCGTGGGGCCGTTGATTCCAAGCAAACAGCACGGCCATTTGGAAAGTCGTCACGTCGAGGTCGAATTTCCCACCGTTGGTGGTGAAAGTTATTGTTCCATTACTCATGTGGTGATACCTTGAACGCAAGTATTATTTTAAAGTTTTTTTTGGTCACCGATTACTGAGAAAACTCCATTACCATTGCAGTTTCCTTCCGGAGTGTTTCTTCTTGTAAAAGTCTTCGACTTCTGGAATATAATCTTCTAATTCGACGGGTAGACTAACCGTCACCCTTTCCGATCCCCGAGCCCAAGCACCGGCGTTTAATATTTTAATATTGATGGCATCGTGCCTGGCAGTGGACGTTCGGAACTGGCCGTTCAAGTCCTCACTAACCTTTATGTCTTGGAACATCCGGGCCAGCTTGTTGACGTAGTCGGCTGGCATACCTACCTCCCTCAGCCACTCTACCATATCTTCTTCCTTCTCGCTATCGGCACTGTCAAAAAATTTGTTTAAACATAACGACTTCATTTCTGTTGTAATGGGCATGAGTACAATCTCATTTTTTTTAGTACTAGTTAAGCATTGACAACTTTTAATTGCGAAATACAAAATTTCAAGTTTTACTAAATTTACAGCTTGTAGTTAAAATTTTATGTATGAACTCAGTTTTAAATCGACAATAAGAAATTTTGAGCTTGAAATACATATTCTAGTGCAAAATTTCGAATTCACAACTCCAATTTTGAACATTCACAGCAAACTTAAAAATTGAATTAAAAATTTTGAATTTTGATTTTCCAGTTAAAAATTTTCAATTCATATATCAATCTTTGAGCTTTCACAGTAAACTTAAAGTTTAAATTCAAAATTTTGAGTTGCAATTCAATATTTCTGCCATGCTCATCAAATTAAAGTGTGAACTCGAGACATTGAGTTTGAACATTTTAAGTTTGAACATTAAATTTGAGTTTGGAATACGACATTTTGAGTTCTGATGTAAATTTTGAGTTAACACACCAAATTTTGCGCTTTTATAATAAACTAAAATACAGTCTTTCTACCCTGAACCCCAAATTAAAGTTTGAACTCGACTCGTTTGAGTTTGAAATACAATAATTTGAGTTAATACACCACATTTTCTGCTTTTGTAGTAAACTTAGAACTTGAATTCTAAATTATTGTGTCCAAATACAAAATTTGTAATTTGCGCATCAAATCTAAAGTTTTAACTCAAAATTTAGAGTTTGAAATATGAAAATTTGAGGTCATGAATAAAATATTGAATTTTCACAATTAATTTAGAGTTTAAAATACATAATTTCTAGTTGGCACTAAATTTATAGTTTGAATTAAAAATTTTGAGTTGAAATACAATATTTTTACTTTGCACACCAAATTTGAAGTTAGAACTTGATATTTTGAATTTAGAATACAAAAACGTTTAAGTTTAAACTCAAAATTTTCTACGTTAAAAACACTTTTCAATATTTTAGGTCCTCCATGTTTACTGCGTTTAAAATGCACTCACCTGGCATCCAAAATCAGCCTCCTCGTTAGGTGCGCCTTGTGATACCTCATAAAAACGTCCTTATTAGAAACATACTTTAAAACTAGTAATACATCTCTTAGTCTAGATTCGATCTCCTCGCTAGTCAGCCTTTTGGATAGCGGCGTCCTCCGCAACAGCATGTCGCAGTAGTTCGCCAGCAATTCGGGACACTTGCTCTCGGGAGCGACGGCCTTCCCCCCCAAATTCCTGCCCGTCCCCAGCTCTAACCTAAACACAGTCGTATCATTGACGACAGCTTTAAAGGCCTTGTCCCTGGCGGTAAGGAACCTCGGATCGTCAGAGAAAGCTTCGTGTACCAACTTACTGAACTTTCTAAATAATTCCAACAGTCTCTCCACGTACTTCTCTGAGTCCTGGGTGATTATATCGGCAGCGGCGACCATATCGGCTAGTCCCGCCTGCGTTATGTGGTTCTCCAGCTCCCTCAGCATGGGTTGTACACCTTCCGGCACCCTCTCTAATAACCGGAACATCAACTGCAGCCTCTCGGTCTCGCCGGCTTTTATTAGAGGAGCGCATTCGGCTAGAAGTACGGGCAATGCGTTACCTACCAGCACTTTTACACAGCACTGTATGACACCGTTACTTCCGGCTTCTAGGTAACGCTGCGCCCTCGCCTCTTCCTCGCGTAGTTTGGAGTCTGCGTAACGCATGTAGACTTGGACTCCGTTCGTGGCCAGCTGCTCGGGGGCCTTCATACGATAAAACAGATCGGTGCTTTGTATGTAGGCTGCCTCGAAGTTTTCCCGGTAAATCTGCAACCTGTCTTCCGTGTTGGAACACAGATTGACGTAGGATTCCCGCACACCTACAGGTAAAATTTCTTTCTATGGAAAACATTTTTGGATTCTATTTGCAGATGCAGATGGATAAATCCAAATACAATTTTTCTCATCAAATTTAAAGTTCCAACTCGAAATATTCAATTTCTCTCTCAAAGTTTAAAGTTTTAACCCAAAATTGTGAGTATAAACTCCAAATATTGAGTAATTCATGAAATTTTGAGCTTATACACAAATTTAGACTTTAAAATTAAAATTTCGCGTTTGAAATACAAAATTTTGAGTTTCAATAGGGTATACACTAAATTTAGAGTTCAAACTTGAAGTTCTGAGTTTGAAATATGAAATTTTGGTATTAAAAGCAAAATTTTGAGCTGTCATAAAAATTTGAACTTAAACACTAAGTTGAGAGTTTAAACTTTTGAGTTTTATACACATCTTCATATCAAATCAGAAATTTTGAGTTGCAGCTCAAATTTAAACAACAAAATTTAAAAGTTGCAATTTTAAATCTAAATATTGAAAAAATAAAACTATAAATATATTTTCTTGAATATTTCTGTTGATTATTGTAGAAATTATTGGCTTACCGATAACCAACTGAGAATCAAAAGCCTCCCCGTTCCTCTCGGCATGCACTAATTTCATGGCACTATCCTGCAATCGATGCTTAATATCACTAAATATACTCTCATTCCAAGAATCTAACATCAACTTCCTGACTATACTCTCGTCCGAAGACCCTTTTTTCCCGCTGTTGCTTTGCATATTAGAACCGCCGGAAGTGGGCTTGCCTTGCAAGCTGCTTTCCAACTGTCGGAAAGGAGTCGGAAGGTAATTACACTGAGTAAAAAATTTCCTCCATTCCGCTATGTAAGCCTTAAGCAAAGCCTCCTCCTGCCTGTGAGCAAGAACTCTCGCTTGGGCCTGTTTAATAAACTGCACGATGTCCTCGTGGAGATGGTCTCTAAGCTTAGCAGGGCCCTTTTCGTCCCACAAACATACTAAATGTACATCGTAAAATAACTCCTGCCATTCGGCAGGAGAAACAGGTTCCTGTTTCAGTAGTTTCAAAACGATGGGGCCCATGTGGGGCCATTTGTCTTCGAATTTTAGCTGCCCCCTTTCCTGCAGATTACAATCGTTATTTATAAGGTTCGATCAAATAAACAAAGACTTTACCTTAAGCATTTTAGGTTAGATTGCCAACAAACGGATGAAACAAAAGGTAACGAGACGTGATATAGTTTCATACATTAAAATCGCTAAAAATAAGGCGAAATCATATTAATAAATCCATTCACTGGTTCACTTTAATTTCTCCATTCACGCGAATTTTCCCATCATCGCAAAACTCGGCAAGGATGGGGTGGGGGTGCGCCCTGCGTCATACTCGTGATGACCAACTCCGTGTACAAAAAAAAAAAAAATACAGAAATGTCACAGTATACGTGAACTTGAACTTTAGTTCGTTTGTAGCGATAACAGGTTCTTGTTTCTTCAGATATTAAATAAACTTAAACAGTATTATCATTATCCGAAAAATTAAAATTCGAAAATTCCCGTGATAAAAAAATTGCCACTGGTACCACATTTTGTAAAAAAAAAATGAATTTTATTTATTAAAACAAATTATTAATCCACTGACTGATTAAATATCACAAGAAATAATTATGTAACGTGCTACTGGTAAATTGCAACAACAATAATAATAATAAATAAAAAAAATATATTGAAATGAGTTTAATTATCAGCATTACCAACCAACTTTTCAAAAACCCAAAACTAAAATTCCCTGATCTGCCGAAACTTGACAGCAGTGACATTTTCCTTTGCTGTCCTCAAAAAGAAAATCAATTTTACTTTTATTTAATTAAAAGTAAGTTTAGAAATGGCTTCACAAAAACTTTCAATGGCGGTAAGTGCGAAAGAGCAATTCTTCACAATCATCCAATAATAAATGAAATGACTGTGTTGTACGAATGTATTACATAACTGAAAGTAAGGTTAATTCTTAATTTCTTCTTAGGTAAGGAGTTTCAGCACGAGTAACATTGCAAGCCAGCTCGTGAAGCCTCCAATCCAACTTTTCGGCATTGAGGGACGTTATGCCACTGCCCTTTATTCAGCGGCAAGCAAGCAAAAGACCCTCGAAGCCGTAGAAAAAGATTTAGTCAAGTTGCAAGCCTCCATCAAGACTGATGCCAAACTGCGTTCCTTCATCGAAAACCCAACAATTAAGCGTTCAATAAAATCCGACGCGCTTAGGGCTGTTGGAGCCAAAATTTCCTTGAAGCCAGAATCCACCAATCTATTAGGTATTCTAGCCGAGAACGGACGCTTACAAAAACTAGACGGTGTCATTAACGCCTTCAAAATTATCATGTCTGCTCATCGCGGAGAGGTACGTTTATTAATGTTAACAAAATATGTATTACTAATGGATTGATTTAGGTTACGTGTGAAGTTATCTCTGCCAAGGAGCTCGAGGCAGACCAAAAACAGAAATTGCAAGGCGTTTTGAAATCGTTTGTTAAGTCGAACGAAACAATTTCGCTCACGACCAAAGTAGACCCTACCATTATCGGGGGCTTGATCGTTAGTATTGGTGACAGGTACGTGGATATGTCCGTTGCCAACAAAATTAAGAAGTACACGGAACTCATCAGTGCAACCGTTTAATAAATTTCAATTTATATTTATATAGATACTGTAATAGGAAAATAATAAAGCCGTTTAAAGCGTTGATTTGGATTATTGTTTGGTTTTTATTGATACTTATTCAATAAGCAAATATTTTTCGACGTTAAAATTGCAGTAGTTCAAACGTACTAAATTTGGATCTTTGATCTTTTTAAATTATGAATTTCAATTTCGTGAATATATAATACTAAAGAGTAAATCAAGTAAGAGTATTTAATTTGTTTTGAGAGCCAAAAAATCTGGCATTTATTAGACATGCAAATTCTGAACGAGTAGACCTAGTACTGACAGAAATACAAAAATTTTCTAAGACGATACTCTTACCTTAAACATTTTCTCCAGGAAATACCAAAACACTTTCGTGTTGCCCAAGAATACCTTATTAATCATGATGAAAATAGTGTTTGTATTTAAAACTTACTTTAATAATCACAAACCGACAAACACAAATAATGAAATGTTAGTTAACAATAGCCGATTAGAATTTGTTTTTCAGTCAGAGCTATCTTTATCACAATTCAATTTTAATTTGCAAATTAACAGTTTTCCAATAACTCAAAATTGCAGTACATCAAATTTCTTGTAACTTGACGAAAAACATACAGGAATATATATATTTTTTTATTTATACAGATATGTTACTTTATTGTTTGGGATTAAAGGTTATATTAGAATATCAATTGGTGAATTAATACCCTACTTCGATCTCGAAAATATTTGTCCACAGAAAAAGTAATCCTTGACAAAAGATAAATATAGAATTTTTAGTTTAGATATACAAAGTGTCCTGAAATTAATGCAACATAGAATAAGAGTAGATTCCTGATGACAAAATAATACGATGTAGCCACACTTACCTTAGTCAAAAGTTCATGGTTAAAAATATACAGGGTCAGTTAAAATTTGATTTTAACATTAAAAAATCTAAATATTTGCATACAATTTGGAGATCGGGGGTTTTTGGGGGGTTCAATTTTATTTCTAATTTTGACATTACCAGTAGAGGGCGCCACTGTGTTCCGAGAATTCAAAATATAAACAACATTAACACAAAGACAAATACTATTTTGCTATTAAGTACTAAAAGTTATGTTAGAAATTCAATTTGTGAACAAATTTACATCTTAAAACAATTTTTTGAAGCAGTTATTATAGTTATAACATGATTACACAATTATTATTATTATTATTAATAAAAAATTTGACGAGTAGTTCAAATGTACCTTGTTAAATTTACTGCACAATTTGGTAATAACCGATTTTACAATCATATCTACTATTTTAACATACAAATGCGATAATTCTGCTTAAATGACAACATTAGTCTTGAAGTTTTAGTTGTGCGGGGAAGGAGTGGAGGATCATTATTAGGTATAGGTATGATTCCTGTTGCATCACAAATGCGGATTCAAGTCTTCTATTCCATCCGGGTGTGTGTATAAACGGAACTAAATCTCATTGAAATGTGATTTATTAATACGTAAATTGCAATACACCTAAATATTTCATGAACCGGCGATTCAAACACTTTGAAATAAAACTTATAGAAAGAAAACAATTGATAAAATTCCTCTAAAATTACGTATACAAGCGGATATATACAATAAAATTAATTCAGTTATTAGACGGTTCAATGGTCTCCCCTCCGCGGATCTGACCCCATCCGATCAACCTCCAGTGCTTCTCCACTCGTCTGCTGAGGGCGATCTTTTCTCCAATCTCCGTACAGACGGGATTGGTCAGAGAGATCTTACACAAGTCAGCCTTCGTCGCCACCACTCGACCCCCCGTGCTCAGAGAACCGATGTTCACAAGGAGCACCTCACCCTTCGAGAGCCTCTGGACCTTGGCGCCCTTTTTATCGCCCTCCGTACGCACGCCCAACAGACGTTTCAGGAGGTAGTAGCTCACCTATTCATCACATAAATTTAGACTCTACTCAGTTTTGTCAACAAATCGAATTAATCTTAGCAAAATAACTTTTAAATCTAATTGAAAAACTTTTACATCAAGAATACCATGGTCTTTGAAACAATGTAGGCACATTATTCTGCAGTTACTCTTATATTTTTCATGGTTTACTTTGTAAAAATGCATTTCTAAAGCAAAATTAATCGATTTTCTTATGTACAACAACAATTACTGAAACTATTACATTTTTGTGCTATGAACTATTTAGCTCAAATATAAAATATAATAAATTCATCCAACCTAAAATGTATTTCATAGCTTTCCAACATAGTATTAGTATAGTATTCAATATTATCCAACCTTTGATTATTCCACATTTTTTATCTTTTGTAATCAAAATTATTTCTATCAAGAGTACCATGATCTTTGAAACAATGTATCGAGTAGGCACAATGTTCAGTAGTTCCTCTAATAATTGTCATGACTTGCTTTGTACAAATGCATTTCTAAAGGGAACCGAACAATTTTTTTATACAATAGATTTCTCTTACCTCAAGTTCGATGAATATGCTAGGAAGAGCACCGACTGCGCCCAAGACTTGTCCCACAAGACGATCGGCACGACAAAGCGTGGGCTCAATTTTAGTGCCCACTCCGATGAGGCCTCCCGGGACGGCGAATTGCAACTCGTTTTGTTCGGTGTAGAGAGACACGATTCGGGAGAAGATCGGCCGACACGTCAGCTTGCCTTCAGAGTCTTTACTGACTAGACCGGGTCTAACCTATGATTTAAATTTATTAGACATCGTTTTTAATAAAAAAATATCGTATTACCTCGATTTCCTGTCCTACTTTAAGTACTCCTCTGAGGATACTACCTCCAGCAACGCCACCTTTAAGATCGTCGACTTCACAGCCCGGTTTGTTGACATCGAAGGATCGAATAACGATCAGACGTGGTTCGGAAGTGAAATCTCTAACGGGAATAGGAATTTTCTTTGTGATATACTCGCAAAGAACCTAGAAACGTTATAAATTCAACAAAATAAATGGAAACATTGTCTCTATCATACCTCAATGTTGTACTTCAGCTGTGCCGATATCGGAATTATGGGCGCCCCTTCGGCTACGGTCCCTTGCACGAATTTAACTATCTGCTCGTGCTGCTCTTTAGCCTGCCCCTCCTTGACGAGATCTATCTTATTCTGCAGGATGATAATGTGCTTCAGCTTCATGATCTCTATCGCGGCCAAGTGTTCGCTCGTCTGGGGTTGCGGACATGACTCGTTACCTTTTCCAAATGGACGATATCAAATAAAATCTGTTTACATAGTTTGATTACGTACCTGCGATGAGCAGCAAAGCGGCGTCCATAACCGCAGCACCGTTAAGCATGGTGGCCATAAGGATGTCGTGACCAGGGCAGTCAACAAAGCTGACGTGGCGAACCAGCTGGAAACGTCCGGAACAGGCTGGACGCAGGCAGGGGAAACTATCGTCCTTAGAGGAGCTCCCGGAGATGTAGCAAGCAGGACGGGGGCATTTGACATTGTCGCACTTGTAAATCTTCGCGTTAGCATAACCTAAATGGTTTTTAAAAAATGAAATAAGGTTTACTTCCCTCATTCTAATCATTTTCATTTTTGTCTGTACAAGTTGTGTATAAAATATAATAGAATTGTTTTAAATTAAGGTTTAATTACTAATAAGGTAATCGATTCTCGTTAATTTTGTTAGGAATGAAAATAATAGATGGCGAAACTTTAACAAAATACCTGTCAGCTTTGTCCATCGTATAAAAATGACAGGGGTTTTATGAATAAGTCGCCATTTAGTGCTGTCAATTCTAAGTTTAAATGGTCTAACTATATTATATTGGGTTAGGTTAATAAACATTCCAATACAATATAAAAAACATTTTTCTTCTTACTGCCCATGAAAATATAATAAGAACACACTTTGGTTTATTTCAAATATTTTATTGAAACAAGAACACCTGTTTCCCGATCATAAATTTCTTTAATTTTTAATACAATGTCACCATGTATTTAGATTTTTTTATACAATATTCAATGCCCATGTCGATCTCGTACTAAATTAAATAAAATAAAACGAATTTTTCTTTCATAATTTATGAAAAAAAAATAAAAGTACTACATAACAACATACAAAATTAAAACATAGACAAGGCATATTTGTTCGAACATAAACTGAATATGCAAAAATGCAAATTCAAATATCAAATTACTTGCCAAATTTTGTAGCTCAAATACAAAATCTATTAAATTATATACATTCCGTAGTTTCTCAACCATCTGTACTCAACATTGTATAAAATTATTCAATAAAATATGAAAAATTGTTTAACTAAACCTATTTTTGTCGTGTTCAAATCCATAACATTCTTAAAATTAATATTTGCTTCACCTCACGGAATAACCAAAACAGAACAATATAATAATGATTTGACGGTAAAGCAATCAACATTTATCTTTTGCATTGGAAATCATTTCTATCAAGAGTGCCACGATCTTTAAACAATGTAATTAGTAAGCGCAATGGCCAATAGATATACTCGCGTCAAGAATTCAGACGTCTTACGTCACGGCTGACGTTACACATTTGTTTTTATTGTCAACGTAATTTTCGATAATTGGTCGCGTTAAGAACAATCATTTTTTGCAATTTAGTGCAATATATAATGCAAACTTTTAGTGTAGTATATAATTTTATTACTATCGGTTGCAGTTTCTTAAATATTTTGATGAAAATATAATGATTTATTCATTTGTTCGTATGACGTAAGTCGTCTGAATTCTTGATGCGAGTATACTTCAATAATTTTCAAGGCTTACTTTGTAAAAACGCATTTCTAAAACAAAACTCTTACCTCAACTTTTTCAACAACTAATACATTTTTGTGCTATACCGAGCTATCAAATTACATTCCAAGTACTAATCCGTCACAACATAAAACATTTTGTAGCTTCTTAACAGTTTATACCTAACGTTGTATAAAACTATTCAATTAAATATCAAAAATTGTACGACTAAATCTATTCTCGTGTTTCTAAAATCCGTAACTTAAAATTAACATTTGCTCCACATACTTAAGGAATAAATAAAACAGAACAGTATAAAAATTACATGATGGCAGTGTGAAGGAATATAACAATAGTAATGATACGCCGTTATAAAGGTGCATACAGTAGAACCTTGTTTAACGACCTTCAAATTATCCATTTTGTATTGGGTAAAAAAACTCCGTCTTTAAATAAGAGTTTTAATAACTCTAAAATTTCTTATTATCAAACTGCAATCGCATTAATGATATCAATATTAAATTTCAATTAATCGACCTTTTTACTATCATGAGAAGGTTGGGAAAACAAGGCACTTAAAAAATTACTTACAGTAGAATACCACACAGGTAGTTTCCAAAACATAAAATTACATTTTCTTTTTTTTATCATCTGGTACTTTTAAAAATACCATTATAAAGAGTACTTCCTAAGCACGTTTCAGGAACTTAAAAAATATATCGCTTGTATAATTTTCACAAGACAACATATCAAAATATAGGAATTTATAGACAGAACAAAAAGTCACTAGGAATAAATTCAGTACCTCAGAAATTATTAAAAGAAAATGCGCAGACACAGTTTTTTAAGATGCGCAAGTTTTGAAGGAAGGATATATACAGAGCGTCCCAACTAGGAGATATGTATTCGATTTTTTAATCAGCAATCCCTGTTTTTTTTTTCTGGGATTTTTCTTTCATCACTGGCAAATTTCAAATGTTTTCTTTACAGATGCAGCCTATTAATAGGCTTAGCAAATTAATGATAACACTTTTAATTTTTTATAGGGAATAATCGAATAAATTTTTTTAATCGAATAAATAAAACACTTGGTGTAGTATTTTAGAACTGCTATTAAATACAAAAAGTGCAACACTTTAAGATTTTATGGTATACCACAAATTGAATTCCTAAATAGAAACAAGAAAAAATTTAGAAATTTTTATGAACATCAATTGTTATTAATTTTTTTTTAAGTAGAATAACTGCTGGATATCCGTTTAAGGTATGTTATGTGTTTTTGACTCAAAATTTCACGTTTTTCCAAAAATGCAATAATATACAGGGTGTTCCATTTGAAATAAGACTACATCTGGTAACTCCCGTAGCAGCTGAAAGTTAAGAATATATTTTCTTAAAACACCCATAACTGAAATATTCTTTATATCAATTTTCAAATTTATATTTCACTTAATAATAATAATTATTATTATTTCTACCCCTCATCCAGGATTAGCCCAGAAATTGCGGGATAGGGAAAATGTGGGAAATCTCTCGGGTGCAGATAGAACATGAAAAAATAAGATGCCAAGTTCCTATACATTTTTTTCCTACAGGCCCTCCCTACTGAGATATGTGTCCTTGAAGGACGCCACTGAAAATCGGTTTTCCTTGAATAACTTCTAAAGTACTTAATATAATTTAACAAAAATTTGATGTCATGGACACTAGTAAGGACCTTTTAAAATAGTGTCCTTGAAACATATTTAGCTTTTTAAGTTTACCAAGGGGGGCTAACCTTTATAACTTAATACCTACATTTTTAATACACTGTATGATAAAACCTGTATGGACAATAAACAAAAATACCTTTTTTTTAGTCTAATGTTGAAGCTACCCAGATTTATTATCATACAGGGGTGTTAAAAATTTAGGCATTAAGTTGTAAACCTTAGGCCGCCCCTGGTAAACAAAAAAAGCTAAATATGTTTCAAGGACACTATTTTAAAAGGTCCTTACTAGTATACATCACATTAAATTTTTATTAAATTGTATTAAGTACTTTAAAAGTTATTCAAGAAAAACCGATTTACAGCGACATCCTCCAGGGACAAATATCTCCATAGAGACGGCCTGTAGGAAAAAATTTTATAGGAACTTGTCATATTATTTTTTCATGTTCTATCTGAAACAATGTATCGAGTAGGCACAATGTTCAGTAGTTCCTCTAATAATTGTCATAGTTTGCTTTGCACAATTGCATTTTTAAAACGAACAACGGATTTTATAGGAACTTGTCATCTTATTTTTTCATATTCTATCTGCACGTGAGAGATTTCCCACATTTTCCAGACACCCTGTATACTGACATCACAGCATATTTATTTTTTGAATAATTCCGTGTTTGACATACCGAATTTATTCCATAACAATAAAATCATCAGAAAAAGGTTACTTCTCTACGTTTCATATTAATATAAAACCCCAATCTTTTCATAAAAGCCTAAGTAAAATTAAAGATTTCTAATACTTTTCCTCGCGATACTCCTCCTAAAACAAATATCTGCGACAGGCGTCTGCGTCGCACTTGCATATATTCCTGCCGTTCTGGATAACCTCGTTCTTGTCAGGGGTGTGCAGGAACCTCGACTTCTCAGGCGTGGTCGGTACGATGGGATCGATATTCATCATATAATCGAACGTTATCTCCTCGTTCCTCTGGATTTCCCTCAGAGCGAACAACGCCAGTCTGGGAAGGTTTGGATCCCGGCAGTTTATCCACACGGCGTACACGCCCAGGTTTGGATCGCACGAGTGGTTTATGAAATGAGAAACGTTGCCGTACTTGGCCGCGTCAACGGTGTATGGGTTGTCACGGGAGTTGTAATCCAAATCGAACAGGTAGGTCCTTCCCTCTTGGTCGTAGGTGCGCCCGCGGACCTCTGCCTCCTCGTGGGTGATCACCTCTCCGACGTACTCGCACACGAACTCCCCGCAGTGGATCTTACGCTTGGCCTTCACTCCCCACCCGCAGCCGTTGGACGTGCGGAATATGCATAGCGGCACCTTGCGCCCTTTCTGTACCACCCTGTTCCTGCAGTCGGGGCCACACTTACAGAGTTTATTGCACTCGTATATGGGGTTTCCGGGGTTCACGTTTACCCGGACGCCCCCTTTTTTGTAGGTGAAACCGTTGTAGGGTTGGCGACCGCAGCATTCTTTGAGTTTCGGTCCGCATTCCTCGCACTCGCATCCTGTTTCCGGGTCGTTGGGGACGACGATGCCGTCCGTCGCTACGTACTCGTTTGTGTAGATGAAACCTTCCGGTAAACATTCGAGGTCCACATTGTTCTCTACGGTGATCGCGGCTTCTTCTTTTACTTTTTCGTGCATCATTTCCTCCCATTTGTGAAGTTTTTTCAATTGTACTTCTCGTTTTAATACTAATTGGTACGTTAGGATGGCCCTTTTGCCTTCTTCGAGTTTGTGGATGTGCCTTTCTCTAGGAGGAGTCGCCAGAATCGTTAGAAGTTTCTGTTGTAGGGTAAGTTTGTCGGGTAGCAGTCTAAGATCCTGTATTTTCAAGATCGCTAGAATGTCTTGGTCTGACAACGTGCTGGACACGTTTAACCTCTCGCACAGTTTATCCAACACCTGGGAACCCAATGTTTCTGCCAAAAACTGGGTTAACATCAACGTACAATGCGTTAAATGTTCCAAAGGCTCCCAAGTGCTCTGTTCCCTGGGATAACCCTTCCATTTCACCAAAAACATGTGTCTTCGGGTGGACGGATTAAATTCCTGGCCCAGTATCTTCTCGACGACAAACTCCTTGGCGTACGTTTCATTATTTTTATTCGGTCTCACTTTCCGTAACTTCTCCAGTTTCCTCTTAACTCCCCTGCGTTCGCTTTCAAAATTTTCAGAGTCTTTTACTGCCTGGTCGACATCCACTTTGTGTCCACTCAAGGTTTTTGGCCACGTGACAGTACCGTTTTCATCGAACTGGAGTTTCTCTATAAAACCGATAAACAGCTCATTTAATACACAATCGATAAATCTGTGGCTTAATTTCAAAGATCAAGTCATATAAAGATACTTTCAGTTCGATGCAAAGGTTTATCGAGAAATTATGACAAACACAAAAAAATTTGACTGAAAGAGAATGGTGTGTTAATTGACAAATTCCAAAAACACCCATGTATGTTTGACAACATTTCTATTTGCCTAATAGGAAAAAAATATTGAAATTAAGTACAACAAACATGGAATACTGCTTAAAACGAATTTGTTTTACATACAAATGGGCAATTTTATGAGTATGGGTATTATTAAAAAACAAAAATCTTGTGGGAGCAAAGAAACCTAAAAGTATCTTAAAAATAAGGTATGGGAAAGTAATCTGATGGGTATTGTCTCAACGTACATATTTTATAAAAGCATATGGAAATGATAATATAATTCACACATTTCTTTCGAATTCCCTAATAAATATTAAAATTATACATATATTACTCGTCAAATTTTAAAGCTACTGCGTAACATACATACGTATAATAACTTTAATAAAAAATTATAGATCTCTTAATAAAAACAGTACTCACCAAGCTTAATAGTAATGTTTCGTTCCAGTTCATTTTTGAATCTAACAGTTTGCACCCCAGAAATGGCTTTTACCACGGTGGACTTCCCGTGAGCTACATGTCCAATAGTACCAATATTTATGGTAGCCTGTCTACTTATTACCTCAGGAGACAAAGCTGTTAGCTTCGTAACGTCCTGAAATTAAGCGAAAATTGTTAATTATTCTAAATTTTACCCAACAAATGGATATATTGCAACAGATGTCAAACGCCCGGGAAAGTGAGGTTATATTTTGCGTGAAAAATACTTTCTCGGTGAAATTAGATTTCCCTTATTACCAGAGATTAAGAATAAATATTTACTTACTAGTTTCGATAAATCCTGTTTGTGTAAATTAGGTTGACCCGTAGTCACACCAGAACTTTCGGAAGACGCCATGTTGAACGGACGTTGATATGTGAAAGAAGGCGGCAAATCCGGCAAAACGCGGATCAAACATATAGCCAACCAAAAAAAATGAAAAGTCACTGAAAATTACAATCGAAGAACCTATAATTTTTATTTCTAAAAAATATTACAACTAATTCAACAATTTGTCATTTTATTATAAGTACATATTATTTTAATATAAGTGGTTAATAAAAATATATACTTTTTATTTTTATCTGTTTAATACTCTTACGTGGTATGACCAATTGTAAAAACAAAATTTACTAAAATCTAAAATGATCTATATTACTGTCATTTGTCATTCACCTGTCCTGTCATTCCATATTTCTTAAAAAGGTTATGAAAGTGTTTTGTACAAAACTGTTAGTGAGAATAAAGTAAATTAAACGATA
Organism: Monochamus alternatus; assembly: GCA_037114965.1. NCBI lineage: Eukaryota > Metazoa > Arthropoda > Insecta > Coleoptera > Cerambycidae > Monochamus > Monochamus alternatus. Next base: position 48,845,364 of record CM073435.1, on the reverse strand, counting down.
AACATGATTCCCTTAGATGAATATATAGTGAGAAATACAATACTGTTCTTCTTGTGGGCAGAGTTTATATGGGAAACATATTTATCTATAAGACAGGTAACCTTTACAACTAACCATGCAATGAAATATTTCATTATCATGCTAATATGTTTTAGTTTAATAAAGCTAAGAGTACAAATGAAGTGCCAGAAGAGCTAAAAAGTGTAATGAGCAAGGAGAAATTCCTTAAAGCAAAGAACTATTCGATAGCAAAGCTGAAATACGGTTTACTCAAAGACACTTCTTCTATAATAATAACGACAACCGTAATCTATTACGGTCTCTTGGCCACCGCATGGGATTATTCAGACTCGATAAACCCCGCAAAAGGAGAAGTCACCACCAGCTGTATATGGTTATTCATTATATCACTAATTTCAACCATAATAGATCTTCCTTTAAATATTTATTACACATTTGTACTGGAAGAAGAATATGGCTTTAATAAACAAACTGCAGGATTCTTCATATGGGATAAAATCAAGGCCTTCTTCGTCAGCCAAATAATAGTCGCAATGATTTCTTCCGTTGTGATAGTGATTATCAAAAATGGCGGTCCTTATTTCTTTATATGGCTGTGGGCCGTAGTGGGAGTTATATCCATGATCTTACTGACGATTTATCCCGCCGTCATAGCACCACTTTTTGATAAATACACCCCCCTTCCCGAAGGAGACCTACGGACGCAAATTGAGAATTTGGCCTCGCAACTTAAGTTTCCGTTGACGCAGTTATACGTTGTGGAAGGTTCGAAGCGTTCGTCACACAGTAACGCCTATTTTTACGGTTTGTTCAAGTCGAAACGTATCGTATTATTCGACACTCTCTTGGCGAAAGACGACGGCACGGGTTGCAATAACGACGAAATCCTAGCTGTTTTATCTCACGAGCTTGGTCACTGGAGTCACAGCCACATCATTAAGAATTTAGTGATAATGCAAGTGAATCTGTTCCTCTTGTTCGCCGGATTTTCTGCGATGTTTAAATACCCTCCTCTATACAAAGCTATTGGTTTCTACGGCATAAAACCCGTCTTGGTAGGACTTTTCATAGTGATGCAATACGTGATGATGCCATACAATACTCTCTTGAACTTCCTCATGACTTGCTTGTCTCGTAAATTCGAATTCCAAGCTGACAATTTCGCCGTTAACTTGGGCAAAGCCGTTCCTCTGGAGAAAGCTCTGCTGCAACTAAACAAGGACAATCTAGGGTTCCCGATAGACGACGACTGGTATTCCGCTTGGCACTATTCACACCCGCCGCTCTTGGAGAGGATCGCCGTACTAAGAGAGAGTGCGAGTAAGTCGAAATAGTTTTGTATCAAAAACTAAAAAGCGTGTACTACCAAAGTGTTGAGGTAAGGCTCTACATTTCCATATTTTTATATGTGTAGCTTTCACTAGATACTTGTTTCTTGTATTACTTATATCCTCACCCCCAAGTGTTTGTAAATTGGACGAATAAATTTTTAATTTAAGAAAACGGTGTATAGTTCTTATGACCTTGCTTCGATTAGACTTAACGCATGGATGCATTGTGGGTTGCCAATCAAGTTCAAGGGTATTCAGTACCTGATTAAGTCCCCCCCCTATTTTTTTCAACTGGTTTAGAGGGATTCTACAATGTTATTATAAAATTGATACCTTAATGCGCATATATTGCACAATCATTAATGCTTTTATTTTTAGTGACAAAATTTAAGCTATATTTAGATATTTACTTCAAATAAATATAATTATGAGATTAAACATGTCTGAGTTTGTAAATATATAATATTTATATGTATTTGTATGTTTGCATATTTCTGTGGTTATTATTTTAACAAAAAGAATGGTTTTTTTACATAAATTTTGTTAATAACTTGTTTCTTCTATTAGATATGTATTTTTGATAAATCATTTTATTGATTTTGTTTTAACTAGATATATCTAGAATCTTGATCATAAATTATTCTCTTGTAACACTTTACATACTGGAAAAATCTATTGTTTTCTGCCGAGACTGCCATATATGACGTTATCTGATATCTAATCAAGTAATTACTTAAGCAAAAGAAAACAGATAAGAAATATTAAAATTTATAGGTAACATAAAAAGACCACTTATGGGTACAGAATGAAAAATGGTTTAACATAAAAATATAATTTATTTCACAATAAATAATGTAAAACATTTTGCAGTAAAATTACAAAAATAGAAACGTTTTTCATTATATAAATCTAATTCCAAAATGTATAATAGTCGAAAGTCTTTTGTATATAAGTATTTTTTTCATAAACGTTCATTACAAAAATATTTTGCACCAGATCCGAATCACATTTCGTTTTAGGTAAAATATTGTATATTAATGGTATCTCTAAAAAGGCAAAGGGTAGTTGAAGCAGTCTGAATTCTTGTCGACATCTATTGTGGCACGCTTATGTGAACCCAAACCACTAAAACCAGTTATGCTATTAACAAAAAATTCCATACTCATATTTCCTGTTTCTTTTCTTTATCTGAGTAATTATATTTGATATATCTAGTCAGCTGAACAAGTTGCGCGCCCTCGTTGGTGAAGTGACAGGCAAAAAGAAGCATATTTTGTGGCTGGACCTTCCACGCGAACCTCATGAACATTGCGGAGTATAGACACAGAGCTGAAAGAATTTTAACGACTTGTTATGTAATAGATAAGTTTTTTATACTCACCAAAGGTCATTTTGCCACTTATATACTTTGGATCTTTATTTATATCAGCCAAAGCAGCTATAGGTATGCCCCAATTTGCCACTGGACCCCAAAAATGTGTACTGTTATAACAGAAAATTACAGATATGTTAATTATCCATGCTGCTTAAAATTCAATATGGAAATCAACCAACCTCATCAAATAATTCCTAAATTCCTTGGATTTTAACTGATCCACCAATTTTTTCGCAAAGGAAGACATGGTTAAATTAATTTATTTATATAATTTAGAGCACTAAACAATTTTGAATTAAGTGAACTTAAGGTTATGTTGACACGTTACAATTTACGACTTTGCGAGTTCAATGATTCTGGCCACTGACATTGACAATTTAAATCACAGAATAGCCAACCTTGCAGCTTATCGCATTTTTATTCCTTATCACTGTTTATTTATAGACTAAAATAGCTTCTTTATCAACTTACGTGGCTATGCCATGACATAAATGGGCTTCAGCAAAAAATTTCTAACGTTTTCGGCATCGCAGTGATTTACTTTATTTTTCTGTATGCGCAGGAAAAAAATATAAATTTATTTTATTTTTTAGTACTACAAAAATATAAGGTTTTGTACCTTATTAAAAGAAGAAGAAATAGGTGTAGTTATATCAACCTATTGACAACTTCACTCAGAAGCGAACGCGCGAATTTTTCAGCCTCGTTGTGGGGGGGGCAAGTTTACAAACAAAAATTTTTTCACCCAGTTCATCAAATACCCGTGTAATGAAGGAACGAAGTCAAGAGAAAAGCAAACCGCTCGTTAAAGACGATTTATCCAACTCTAATTTAGAAGAGGATTCGGGTGATGAAGGGGTAAAATGAGCCTTACAAAGTTCTAACCTCAAACTGTTATGTTACTCTTATTTTAGGATGAAACATCAAGTGTTGGAAGTACTTCTACCACAGACAACACCTCCAGAAGCGCTACTCCCACAAACCGTCTACGTAGGGGTCGTAGGGGCAAGAAGAGGTTTAGTAACCCCCCTAAAGCTCTCAAACCGATCTACAAATTTTCGTAAGTACCAATTGCAATTACAAATTCCATTGCATGTATTTTATTATAGTTGTAGCATTAAAGAAGACCATGGCCAACCATTATTTGGTGCTCAGTTTAATCATTATTTAAAGGAAGGAGAACCGTTTATATTCGCGGCTGTCGGAAGCAACAGAGTGACGATTTACGAATGCCCCGAAGGAAACGGTATAAAATTACTTCAATGTTATGCCGACCCAGACGTAAGTACTATTCTCATTCAAAAGCGTCATCAACGTTTAACTATTTAATAGCTGGACGAAAACTTCTACACCTGCGCCTGGTCGTACGAAGAAGATTTGGGAAAGCCCTTACTGGCCGTTGCGGGTTCCAGGGGGGTGGTGAGGATCCTAAACCCGGCAACCATGAGCTGTATCAGGCATTATATAGGTCACGGTCACGCTATAAACGAACTGAAGTTCCATCCTCGAGATCCCAACCTGTTGCTGTCCGTTTCGAAAGACCACTCGTTAAGGCTGTGGAATGTTAAAACGGACGTATGCATTGCTATTTTTGGGGGTGTCGAAGGCCACAGAGATGAGGTTTTAAGTGCGGTGGGTGAATTTTTCGCTGTATTACGTGATTTAAGTATTGTTTCGTTTCAGGATTTTGATTTAATGGGGAACAGAATAATGTCTTGCGGGATGGATCATTCGTTAAAGTTGTGGCGACTGGACAAGGACACTATGAGGGAAGCCGTCAAACAGTCCTACGGGTGGAATGCGAATCGTAACACGAGGCCCTTCGACTGTTTGAAAGAGAACTTCCCGGATTTTTCCACCAGAGATATACACAGGTTTGTTAAAAAATGTGTGCGACGAACGATTTAAGATCAACATTTTTTTAGGAATTACGTAGATTGCGTCCGGTGGTATGGCGATTTCCTATTGAGTAAATCTTGTGAGAATTGCATAGTTTGTTGGAAGCCAGGCCGATTAGAAGACGAAAACCTCCGAAAGGGGGAAACCAGTTCGACGGTTATTCACCGTTTCGAATACAAGGAATGCGAGATCTGGTTTGTGAGGTTCGCGATGGATTTTTGGCAAAAGGTGACGTCTTTTCTCCTTGGAAATACACATTATTTAATACAAACTTGTTTTGCAGATCCTCGCGTTGGGAAACCAAACGGGAAAAGTATTCGTGTGGGACTTAGACGTGGCGGATCCGGCTCAAGCTCGGTCATACACGCTCCAACACCCCAGATGTACGACCGCCATCCGCCAAGCGTCTCTCAGTAGGAACGCAAACATATTGATTTGCGTCTGCGATGACGGCACGGTGTGGCGTTGGGACAAGATAGCTTAGGTGTAATTTGCGATTAAGGGCACATTTATGTAATTTTTGAAATAAGTGTAATTTTCGATAAAACGACACGTATATCTAATTTTTTAAATAACATTGTCTTATTTATATTTTATTTTATGAAATTTGTTTTTCATTTTTACCCCACTAATATCCGAAAATGTTACGATTCACTATGTTGGTTAGATTTATAAGACGATCAAGCAAAATCACTAAACTGCCAAAACTGACTAATGAATTAATAGTTCTAATGGCTACAAGTAGTTCTATACTCGCGACAAGAATTCAGACGACTTACGTCATACGAACAAATGAATAATTCATTACATTTTCATTAAAATATTTAAGAAACTGCAACTGATAGTAATAAAACTATATACTACACTAAAAGTTTGCATTATATACTGCACTAAATTGCAAAAATGATTGTTTTTAACACAACCAAATATCGAAAATTACGTTGACAATAAAAACAAATGTGTAACGTCAGCCGTGACGTAAGACGTCTGAATTCTTGACGCGAGTTATAAGAATTTTTTCACAGCACACTATTACATGTACAAATATAATAAGTTGGTGAGTTCTTGTTCAGTATATTGGGTTTTGTAGGGGTTCAATTTCTTAATTTTTTATTACTGTAGGAAATTTATTAAGGCAACTTTAACACGAAATTAAAACAATGGAATCAAAGTAATACACAAAATTTAATAAATATACAATCCAATGATTTCCACCTCGTAAATGCTGTGTTTGTACCTTATAATACTTTTATATGGAAAAGGTTGCGTCTGATGATACAGCAATTTCCTGTTGACAAATCTTGCAAAAATCCATTTGTTGGAAACCAGGCACATAATTTGCTGTTTAAAATTTAAATTCAAAATGTCAAATTTTAAAATGTAATAGAAATTGGTATTATTGTTGAATATTCATTAGAAATGTTCGAAATTGGTGAACAATTTAGTAGTTCTATTGGCCCGAAGTAGTTCTAGAAATTTTATCACAGCACACTTACATGTATGTATGTACAAGTTGGTGAATTTCTTGTTCAGTGTATTGGGTGAAAAACTTATCATTAATTTATAACTAGTTTTACTTTTAGATGAATTTCAATTTTATAGGGGTTACAATTTCATTTTTTTATTACTGTAGAAAATTTATCAAGGTGTCTTTAACAGCAAATTAAAACAGTGGCATCAAAGTAATATAGAAAATTTAATAAACACACAATCCGATGATTTCTGCCTAGTAAACATCATATTTGTCTGTATCTTGCAAAGTAGCATAATCGGGCACATAATTTGCTTGCTCTTTGAAAATTTAATTAAAAATGTCAAATTTTAAAATGTAATAGAAATGAGTATTATTGAACTGAAATTAAAAATTACTGGAACTGATTAAGAAATTAAGAGTAGTTCTAATAGTCTGAAGTAGTTTTAGGAATTCTATCACAGCACACTATTACATGTACAAATATTAACTTGGTGAATTTCTTGTACAGTATATTAGATAAACTGGAAATTTAGAACTAGTTCTACTTTTAGATGAATATGTGTGCGACAATGGCATTGGGACAAGATAGCTTAGGTGTAATTTTTGATAAAACAACACATTTATCTAATTTTTGTAACATTGTCTTATTCATATTTTATTTTATAACTACATAAAAGAAACTGATCTACAATTATTGAATTACCTAGTGTGACACCCGTTTTCATGTTTTTCCTTCGCCTTGATTTCCCGGGGGCAGTTCTTTCCGCAGTTCCTTTATAATTTGGATTTTTGGAATGCTGGGGCCAGCGAATTTCGCTTTCGTCTTCCGTTCTTGAGGCACATACACCTCGAATACCCTATAGTATTTTAAAATATCCTCTAAAAAAAAAGAAAACACTTAACAACTCATTTATTTTTTCTATCATAATACTTACTAATAGTATTTTCAGGTATCGAGTATTGTGCCGATATAATTTTAGCATTGTAATCAACAGGCTGGCTTTGATGTTTTGTAATGAACTCCAAAGCTGCCCCTAGAGTTATTTTACCCAAAGGAATATGATTCGGCTCCTTTACGCCATACAGAAAGGGGCCTGCGGTGATCCTTTCAGTCGGTAGTGGCCTATTCGGATTTGACTCCTTTTTCGTCTCCATTACTGGCTGCAAAAAACATAAATAAGATTCGAAGACTTACTAAATGGGAAAAAGTTACATCGTGCGAGGTTACATAAACATCTCTTAGATTCTTATCAAGCTGCTCGTTTTTCTTCAAGCTTTCTTTATAAACATCAGAGTAATCTAAAAAATATACTTTTAAGGTTATATTTTAGATAATTTTAATGAAATACCTTTCATAAGTCGTTCCAAATCTAATTGATCCGCTTTATACTTAGGCGCAGGAATTGGTTTAGACTGTGATATAACTTTATGTGCCCTACTTTCCAAATTAAAGTTTTTAAATGGGTTGGAAATCATAGAGAGTACTTTTCCCATTTCGAAAGATTGAGGTTATGTTAGCCAAATTAAATGAGACTGTTTAGATTCATCTTTCCTATAAAAAAAGTTCGATTCTCCAAAAAATTAAATTTATTTCTCTATTCGGTATGGGGTAATGGTTTTTACGATTTCCCTAAATTATTTTATGCAAATAAAATTCTTCTGTCGAATGTCAAGGAAAATCTGGGAACGTCTCTTTAAAAATAAATAAAGAATGAGAAAGGAATACAGTAGTAACCTTTTTTGTTCTAAAAAAACACAAAATATTTTCTGCCAGTAGCGCAGAATCTGCACACATAATTAATTAACATCGCACAGAAAATGTATAGCGAAACAGGAAAAAAATATTTTTTAATTACAGCTCTGCTACCTTTTATAACTATGATATATTTAAAAACTGGGAAATAATCCATTTTCATACAATTCTTGCGATTAAAAAAAGCGCTGCGATATCTATAATCTACGCCTATGGTTTTAAATGTTGCCTGTTTTGTGGTATGCAGGCGACTATTACCACAGCAAAGACATAAATTATCACTAATTTAAACAGCCCGAAAACAATTTAATATCTTTTAGGTTCCAAAGGATGAAATAATTTAAACAAAATAAAATACTAGATTTGCAGCTGATTATTTTTCTTTAGATTCCAGTGAATATAAGGCCATTTTATGCAAATTTTAAGTTAGCAAATTTGAGATTTTATATTCCCGATGTTGGCAGTTGGCAGATTCTGGAATTTGACACTGTGTAAAATGGCTGACAACTAAACCCCTTATAATTTTCTTTGTTTTCATTGCAGTTTTTCGTTCTTTTAGTGCGAGAGTACTTTAAATAACACGTTAATTTTAATTCCACAATAAGAATCATTAAAAAGTGAAAATATTAATCTAGTGGCGACCAAATTGTGATAAGTGTTGAAAGTGTTATTAAATTCCACCATATAGAATGAGATAGATTGACACTAAAATCTGACATTATATTATAGCAGGTTCTAAATAATTTTTGCATATCCAAGAGGTAATTGTCCACCGCATGCGAATATATTTGTTAATTAAAAGACACATTTTTGATGGAAATGACATGCCCATGTATGCAACATGAATGCTTCAGGAATGTTGAATTGTACAATTCATTGCAATTTGGCACATAGTAAAAATTGCCTAAAGCATTAATGCCTAAAGCATATACCATTTATTTGGTTTTTTTAGACATATTCAAACTAAAATCTTAATTTTATGATACTCTAGACTAGGTATATTAGCATAGCGTAAAGGAAACTGAAATTACTACTTGCATCATACAAGTGTTTTTTTTTCTTCTAAATTTTTATCAGTTATATAAATAAAAAAATACGTCATTGTTATTTCTTAAATAAATAAGAAAAAATATCAGCTTTTCAGGTGTTACATTACCTGAAGCTGTTCTTTATCTGTCAATTTTCACATAACTATTTGTGTAAAGGAAATTAGATCATTTATGGAGTTCAATAATGTTTTAAATAATTATAAGGTTCAAATATTTAAGTGATTAACATAACTACATACAATTTCAAGGTCTATAACATCAATGATAATGGAATTTCTAGTAAACGGATTTTATTTCTGGAGATCCTATTTTTAAGTTTATTTGAAAATATTTTGTATTAATAATAAGTAAAATATACATGTGATGAACAACTTAATGATTTTCTTTCTAGTAGTGTCAAATATAGTAATATGTACATTTAAAGGTGTATATGGTCTTAATATGAAAACTTTGCTATTCCATTAAATTATTTTAAAAAAATTACTAAACCTAAGGCTGAATTGAACTGGAATCAAATTTGACTCGAAGGGTTTAATCATATTGGAACCCACTATTTATCTCGTTCAACTTGACCACATATCAATTTCGCTTTCAGCTTCATCCCCCTTTTGCCAAGAAAACGGACGAAACTGTTTCAGAGTATTTGCGCCGAATAGTAATGTCCCCGCTTTTAACTGACCATGTGACTTACTAGTGTCCGATAGGGCCCAGTATGGGCCAGCAGCCTCGGTGTCAGCTCAACATGAATCCGAACGCTCCAGCCCGGTCTTCGGGCTACCACCAGAAGGCCATGGAGGAGATCCAGAACTCGCTACGACCGTTTGCCAAGAGTGGCAGCGAGGCGATGAGCTCCAGCGCGGCCAGTACCATCTCGAATTTTTCTGCCACCAGCGGGGTCAGCTCGTTGAGTTCCACCTCCGGAGGGAACGGCAACGAGAGGCAGTTGGTCAATATGGGATATTCGGAGGTAAGTTGGAAAAGTGTATTGGTTTGGATTTGGAAAGATATTGAGGAAGAATGTGTGGATATGCTTTATTTTTTTTTTAGTTTTACATTTATTGCTTGTATGAAAACTTTTTTTTTACAATTTTACCTGACAAATTTGAGAAAGTTTACCATATTTCAATAAATTTATCAATTTTTTGGTTAAATTTATAAGATGATTAAGCTCTAGAATTAAAATCTATTGTGATAAATGCACACCATAAACTAATAATCTTACAAATATAGTTTATTGTGCAATACAAATTGATATTTTTAAATTGAAATTAGGTCACTAAAAATGACCGAAATTGGTCAACAAATTAGAAGTAGTTCAAATGACACCATTTAGTTCTAGGAATTTTATCACAGCACACTATTATTACATGTACAAATAAGTTGGTGAATTTCTTGTTATCTTTTTGATTTATTTTATATATGTTATGTTTTACAGATGTTTAATTTCTATTTTAATTTTTGATTGCTTATTTTTATTTTGATATTAAATAACATAATATAAAATGTAATAGTCTTACAAGTATAGATTATTGTGTAATAGAAATTGATATTTTCAAATTGAAATCAAGTCACCAAAAAATGACTGAAATTGCCCAACAAATTAGAAGTAGTTCAAATGACTTCATTTAGTTCTAGGAATTTTATCACAGCACACTATTACAAGTACAAATATAAGTTGGTGAATACCTTGTTAGCTTTTTGATGAATTTTTATTTTATACAAGTTTAATTTCTATTTTAATTTTTTATTCCTTATTATTATTTAGATACCTATTAAATAGTATAATTTCAATGTCATCCTGCAATGAAATATTTGGAGTAGTTATAAAATTACTGTAGAAGATTTATCAAGCCCACTTTAAAATAAAATTAAAACAACAGCATCAAACTAATGTTCAAAATTTAATAAATGTACAGTCTGATGATTTCCACCTTGTATATACAGTATATGTGTCGTATAATACTCTTTTGTGAAATCCGAATAAATTATACATAAAATTATCATTTGTAGATAAACAGAACTGACTGCAAGAATTCAGTTTGGTGTTAAATGAATCTGTCTAGCACAAAGGAATATCTGATTGATGATTCATTCCCTTAACCCAGAACCCAGATGCATTTTCTAATAGCCTCACATTAAATTTCACCAGGATTATTCATCTTTAGCTACTGTTTTTTATGTGTGATAATACACCACAAATCGCCTTTGACAGCCTAAAAGGAATTATGTTTCATTTATTATTGTAGAGTACAAATATGCGGTATAATACATTCCTGTCTTGACAGGATTTGACCTTTTCAAGGGCGAATTTTTAATTGAAATATTCAATATTTTTGTATTCAAGAAGACAATTACGTTCCGGCAGCATTTAATATTTAAAGAAAAATACTAAATATATTTTTATTTTTTTGCACAATTTTCTAAAATCCCTTGTGGGTTTAAGACCAATTTTTTGAAGCAATAAATGGACGAGACATTGCTCAAGTCAGAGTGGAATATGTACAAAAATTTCATGTTACTAACGAATGTTAGTAATAACTGTAAATAACATTATGTTATGTTGATGAACGAATTAAAGGGTAATACATTCAAACAATTAAAAATATAGGTTTTAATTCGCTTATAACAATGAGGTTATATAACGAGTACAGGGCTGAGTAAAGAACAAATAAAAAAAATTTCTTTATTTGTCATATGTAAGAGCAATAATTTCAGTCTAGCATAACATTGAGCTCAGTTATAACGAGTTATTAGAGAGTAACTTTTTATACGTATGCCTTGAAATGAAAGTAAAACTCATGTTTAGTGTGCCTTTAATTAGAATAGTGTCATAATGGTCAACAAATTAAATGAAAATCTGTTACCCTATCCGTTATATTAGATATTGTTCAACGTGACTGAATTTGTCTTGGATAAGGACTCGGCAACCAAGTTTTCATAGACATTCACCAGTTGACAAGAAAGAAAAATGGATAAACATTACCAAATATATTTGGCAGTATTTATAACGTATACTCAAATATAACGAGCAAATTTTGAGGTTCTGTAAAAGCTTGCTATGCAACCTTCTAAAATGTAGTTTGTAAATAACGAAAGAATTAATACATTTTATAATTGGTAATCATTACTTTAATTACTTAGCGGGAAACGAATACGTTGTAACGAATAGTTGTTTTGTTTTAAGTATATTATTTTTGTGTTTGCTATTATCATAATTTTAGGTAATACTATAGATCTTGATATTGATCTTATCAATCTTGTTTTAAATTGATATCCGTTAGATAAAGAAATATTGCTTACGTTATCTTTCAGGAATCCTCGTTAAGGGCTCTTCAGCTAGGCAGCGGGCGGCTAGACATAGCCCTCGACTACCTCGGAAAGCAGCCGATGGACAGCAACATAAAAAACAGCGGTTACACCAAACTAATCCGAAAACCCAGCATTGAAAGAGAGCTGGGTCTGGCAAGGGGCAGCCCCGCTTTGGATAGCGGGGCTGGTAGCTCCCGATCCGATAGTCCCCGTCTCACCGACATCCATTCTACCATCAGTCGTTATTCTCCAAGTTTTAACGAACCTCCTCCTCCTCCTCCTCCAAGGAACACTCCTCCCCCTCCTCCTCCCCATGGCGCGGCTTACCAACCCGTTCCGAGTAATGTTCAGCAGATGTTTAAGAGGATGTCGCCTGCACCCGTGGTGCCAGCTAGGACCCCGGCTGCGGTGTCGTCCTACAATTCTCCCGCTTTGCAGCAGAGGGGTACCAGTCCTGTGAGCAGCGTGTCGTCGACGTCAGGGAGACAGCCTATGGTGGTGCAGAATGGCCCGCAGGCGCAGCAGCAGCTGTCGCAGCAGATGCAGGCGTTGAGTTTGTATCAGAGCAGCACTGCTTCCACTTCCGAGCCCCCTCCGCCCTATCCTTTGATTTCGCCAAGTCCTTCCAGCGCTCCTCCTCCTCCTTCGTATTCGGCTTCGATGCAGAACCGGCAGAGTCCGACGCAGGATTTCAGGAAGAGCCCTTCCTCGGGGATATATTCGGGGTCTACGTCGGCAGGGTCGCCCAGTCCTATTCCCGTTTCCAATACGACGCCCACAGCCATGGCTAGACCCACGCCGTTGCAAGCTTATGGTGCCAGGCAGACCATCTCTCAGCCACCGATCATCATGCAGTCCGTGAAGAGTACGCAGGTGCAGAAGCCGGTGTTGCAAACAGCCATAGCACCCACCGCGCCTCAGATACCGTCTCCTACGAGTACGACTCCGCCTGCGACGTCAGCGCCACCGCCGAGTTACACTGTGTCGATTCAACAAAAGGGTAAGCGTAATGCAAACTGTTATCTTCTTTTTACAATTATATTACCCATTTTTTAAAAGATTTACATAAGTATTTTTTTATTTTTGATTTTCAATCGTTCTGTGAAAATTGTTGAAGAGATTTTGGGCAAACTATTTTAAACATACTTTATAGTTTTATTTTCAATTCTTGTGTGAAAAACGTACTAAATATTACATTTAGAATTGCCACATAATTAGTGGATATTGTCTATACAATAATTGTAAACATTAGATAATGTATTCTTTGTTGAAACTTTTAAAAGATTTCAGTAAAAGTATTTAAATATATATTTTGTTTTTTTAATCGTGTTGTGAAAAATAGTAAAAAAAAATTAAATTTGAGTTAATACTTAGTTTGTGGACGTAGCACATTAACATATGTAACTGTGAATATTGGATATTGTATTTTATGTGACAACATAATTATTCAATACTTTTTAATAATATTTAATACATTTCATGATTTATTTGTTTTGTGTTATGAAAAATAGTACAAATTATTTCATTTGGAATTGTCACATAGTTTGTGGACGTTGCTTTATACAATTGCAAACATTGGATAATGTACTCTACATGAGAACTTAATTGTTCTCAATATTTCCCAAAAATTCCTTAGCATTCATCTGAATACGGTCGTTTTTCATTTTGTTCAATAATATTTAATGCAAATTTCACTTAATTTGTTTCATGTTGTGAAAAATGTTACAAAATATTTAATTTGGAATTGCCACATTGTTTGTGGACGTTGCACTATACAATTGCAAACATTGGATAATGTACTCTACATGAGAACTTGTAATTGTTCAATATTTCCCAAAAATTCCTTAGCATTCATCTGAATACGGTCGTTTTTCAATTTGTTCAATAATATTTCACACAAATTTCTCTTAATTTGTTTCGTGTTGTGAAAAATAGTACAAAATATTTAATTTGGAACTGCCACATTGTTTGTGGACGTTGCACTATACAATTGCAAACATTGGATAATGTACTCTACATGAGAACTTGTAATTGTTCAATATTTCCCAAAAATTCCTTAGCATTCATCTGAATACGGTCGTTTTTCAATTTGTTCAATAATATTTCACACAAATTTCTCTTAATTTGTTTCGTGTTGTGAAAAATAGTACAAAATATTTAATTTGGAACTGCCACATTGTTTGTGGATGTTGCACTATACAATTGCAAACATTGGATGATGTACTCTACATGACAACTTGTAATTGTTCAATATTTCCTAAAAATTCCTTAGCATTCATCTGATATGGTCGTTTTTCATTTTGTTCAATATTATCACTTAAATTATTTCGTGTTGTAAAAAATAGTATAAAATATTTAGTAACATTTAAAAGATTCAAGTAAAATATTTAATTTTGAATATGCGTGTAGTTTGTGGACATTCTTCAATCATACAACTGTAAATATTGGGTAATGTATTTTTTAATATTTCATTTCGATTAGACAATTGTAGATATTCAGTAATGCATTGTTATTATCCCATATTTTACGTAGATTTAAAGGAAAATAAAGAAAAACCTAATCTGTCATAACCGTACTGTCTAAAATAATAAATTAACCTAATTATCACCTTAAACATAATTATTATATTTATGATTTTTATATTTTAGTTTTTATGTTTATGTTATACTTGTTATTTCATAAAAGTATATTTTTTTAATGTTAGTTTGAAAAAGATTTTGACCTTAACTAATTCTAAAGTTCGCCTGATAAAAATGTACCATTTTCTATTAAGCAGGTTACACCAACGGGTCAAAACCTGCAGCACCTTTACCGGCAGGTGTATCTCCCAACCCAAACAACAACGTACAACCTGTAACGGTACCCACCACCGAGCCCCCAAGCTACGCAAGCACTATGCAGGCCAAAGCGAAGGCTCAGAGGGGTATTTCTCACCCTCCTTTACCTCCGCCACCCTATTCTGACGAGGGTCACGCTCAAGTGTACACCGTGGAGAGCTCGATGTCTCCTAGGGCAAGCCCCCACGTCCACCCTCCCTTACAGAGGAAATACTCTCCAGTCGTCAATTCCGAGTGCAGGTCGGACAGCCCTCAGTCAACCAGTTCGGGGGAGAGCAGAAACCAATACTGTGACAACGGTGCTCCGCCGCTTCCACCGACGGCATCGTCGTCCGTTAAGAGTAACAGCGCCAACAATAACAACCACATGATAAACGGTAACGGCGACAACAAGAACGACAGCCCCCCGCAGTTACCCCCTTACACCAAAATCAAGCACCAGTCGCCGATACCGGAACGCAAGAAGATCAGTAAAGAAAAGGAGGAGGAGAGGAGGGACGGAAAGGTGAAGAACTACTCCCCGCAAGCGTTCAAGTTCTTCATGGAGCAGCACATCGAGAACGTGATCAAGTCGTACCGGCAGCGCATGTTCAGACGCATGCAGCTGGAGAAGGAGATGAACAAGATCGGGTTGAGTCCAGAGGCTCAGAATCAGATGCGGAAGATGCTGTCGCAGAAGGAGTCCAATTATATCAGGCTGAAGAGGGCCAAGATGGACAAGAGCATGTTCGTGCGTATCAAACCGATAGGAGTAGGCGCCTTCGGGGAAGTGACGCTGGTCAGGAAGATAGACACGAATCATTTGTACGCGATGAAGACTCTGCGAAAGGCAGACGTCCTGAAACGGAATCAGGTGGCGCACGTTAAAGCCGAGAGGGATATTTTGGCGGAGGCCGACAACGAGTGGGTCGTCAAGTTGTATTATTCGTTT
Organism: Monochamus alternatus; assembly: GCA_037114965.1. Classification (NCBI taxonomy): domain Eukaryota; kingdom Metazoa; phylum Arthropoda; class Insecta; order Coleoptera; family Cerambycidae; genus Monochamus; species Monochamus alternatus. The sequence continues at coordinate 48,829,385 of CM073435.1, read as the reverse complement.
CAGGACAGCGATATTCTTTATTTCGTTATGGATTACATCCCGGGTGGGGACCTCATGTCGTTGCTCATCAAGCTGGGGATTTTCGAGGAGAGGCTAGCTAGGTGAGATGTAATTTCGTTATTTTTTTACTTTCAATCGTTGCGTTAAAAAATAGTACTCAAAATATATCAAATTGTCACATAGTTTATAATTATTCAGTATTCCCAAAAAAAATCCTTGCCATTTGTCTGACTACAATTTCTTTTCCATAATTTGTGGACGTTGCGCTTTACAACTGTAAATATTGAATAATGTATTTTTTTTTGGAAAAATTTGTCATTCAATATTTCAGTAACAAAAAATCTCATTTAAACGTTTTATACAAATAATTTCATTTTGCAATATAACATAGTTTGTGGATGTTGCTTTACAACTGTAAAGATGTAATTGTTCAATATTGTGCAAATATTTTTTTGGTATTCATCTGAATTTGATAATTTTCCATTTTTTTTCAATACCTATAAAATATTGCGCGTTGCAACATTGCGCCTTAGGACTATACAACTTTAAAGATCTATTGCTTGTAAAAACTTGTTGTAATTGTTCAATATTGTACAAATACTTGTCTGAATAGTAATTTTCCATCTATTTTCAAGAACTAAAACATTTTATACAAATTTCACTTTCAGTTCAAAATACAATATAGTTTGCCGACGTTGCGTCTTAGGACTGTACAAACGTAAAGATTGCATAATGTATCTTTTGTAAAAACTTGTAATTGTTCAATATTGTGCAAATATGTTATGGTATTCATCTGAATTTGATAATTTTCCATCTCTTTTCAATAACTGTAAAACATTTTATACAAATTTCACTTTCAATTCAAATTACAACATAGTTTGTGGACATTGTGCGTTTAAATCAACTGTAAGATTGTATAATGTATGTTTTGAAAAAACTTGTAATTATTGAATATTTCCCAAAAATTGCTTAACACCTGGATACAGTAATTTTCAATTACCAAATAATTGATGGATGCTGCGCATAAGAACTATACAACTGTAAAAATTGGACGTATTGGATCTATTTTCCACAAAAACTTGTAAAAATTCAATATTTTCAAAAATTTCTTGGTTTTTATGTGAATTTTCATTATTATTATTATTTTAATAAATTTAGGCAAAACATTTAAACTAGATAACTAAAAATTTGGTGAAACGTGCACACCATATGAGTTTTAACGAAAATTTTCAGATTCTACATAGCAGAATTGACGTGCGCTGTTGAGAGCGTGCACAAGATGGGTTTCATCCACCGGGACATCAAACCGGACAACATCCTGATAGACAAGGACGGGCACATCAAACTAACGGACTTCGGTCTGTGTACGGGATTCCGCTGGACGCACAACTCCAAGTATTACCAACCGAACGGTGAGTAGCGGATCGGGATAACGGTGTTAATACTTTAATTTGGAAACACCCGCAGGAGACCACAATAGACAGGATTCTATGGATCCGATCGACGATTGGAACGAAGAGTGCAAGTGCAAGAGCCTGAAGCCGTTGGAGAGGCGACGGCGTAGAGAGCACCGGTGCCTCGCGCACTCCCTAGTCGGTACACCCAACTATATAGCGCCGGAAGTGCTGCAGAGGACTGGGTACACGCACGTCTGCGATTGGTGGAGCGTCGGCGTCATCTTGTACGAGATGCTCGTAGGTCAGCCGCCGTTCTTAGCCAATACGCCGGCAGAAACCCAATATAAGGTAAGTGCAAGCACCACGACACATACGGGACAATCGAAAAATATTGAGCACGGTTCTATCCACAAAAGTAACAAAATGTTGTGGCGTTCGACATTAACCAAGGTACATAACCTTAAAGTTATTTTTATTTAATTGTTTATTTATTTAAGCGATACTTTGAAACAAAAATCATAATTTACTAATTATTGTTACCAGTATATTTTCTAGTTTTCAATTTCTTAATAGATAGATAGATATACCTTTATTTGTTCTTTTTCCTTTTATACAAAAATAAAAAAAAAATAAATAACCCTATAGGGTGTAAAACATGTCATATCATACTTAAAAATAGGAAATAGTGAATGAACAACCCTAAAATATACCAAAAAAATTACAGGAAGTTATCTATAAGATAAAATATAAACAAGTCATCTATAAGATAAAACACAAAACAAAAACATTAACATTAGACATTAATTATAAGATAAAATATAATATATGGCGCAGCATGTTATGTCAAATATAATTGGTGTCTGTTGGTATTAAAATTTGACATTTATTTAGTTGTACCAGTTTTCGTTCATTTTATTCATATTTTACAATGTGAACATTGATATTCAATATAAATATTTAAATATGTGTTCGCATTGTATATACTTTCAAACATTACCTTTTCATTTGTTGCATTTAGCAGTTGAAGCTCCTATCTTCTATGATGTATTGATAACGAGATCGAGATTTGAACATTGATTGGCGATTTTGTGACTACGTTTGTAATCACTTGGCATATGATAAAGGATTTGCGAGTAATGTACTGGCTATTTTTGGCGACTTTTGTTTAATTGTATCCGTTTTAGTTCTCTTTACAGTAAAAAAGCAACTGAGGTTTTGTAACTAAGGAAATGTTAGAATTTATACCATTATTTGTGTGTAGAACAACATTTAAAATTTTTTGCAATCATTTCTATACATTTACCATTTATCAACATAAAAATTGGAGAATATGTAACAATTATCCCGATCTAGGTAATCAACTGGGAGACGACCCTGCAGATCCCGAAGCAAGCGAACCTCTCGAAGGAGAGCACAGACTTGATACTAAAATTGTGCTGTAGTGCCGACAAACGCTTAGGTAAAAACGCCAGTGAAGTGAAATCGCACCCGTTCTTCAAAGACATTGACTTCGAGAAGGGCCTGAGGCGCCAGCCGGCCCCCCACAAGCCCCGCATCGAATACCCCACGGACACCTCGAATTTTGATCCTATCGACCCTGACAAGCTGCGCAACTCCACCTCGTTGGACTCGAGCACATCGGACGAGCTCCTCGACAATTCGAAGCTCTTCCACGGCTTCTTCGAGTTCACCTTCAGGAGGTTCTTTGATGACGGCGGCCTGGCCGCCTTCAATAAGATCAACCTGGACGACAACGAGAACCAGGGCGGCCCCGTCTACGTGTGACGTCTGGTTCACGTAAGCGAGCTGGGGTGGAACCCCAAAAAGCGTCTTTGATTGCGAATCGAGCAGACCTGCAAGGGCCCACACTCTTGCCAAAAGTCTTGTTGTTTGGTCAAAGCGGAGGTTTCTCGGCGAGGAAATTTGCGTTTTGTGTTCTTTTTTTGCTATTCCTACCTTTTATCTGGCTCGTATAAATAAGGGATGCTGAAAAGTTGAACCGAAACGGTCCCTAAAAAGTTATTGCTATTAAAAAAGACATCGATCTTTGCAGTTATTTGGGCGTTATTTCAAATAGAAACCCACATACTATAGTATTTTCAAATAAAATTTAATTTTTTCAGTCAAAACTATGTATCAGGCTTGATATTTTGAATATTTTTCGTTATTCGTACGTAAAAATTAAATATTTGGCAGGTGCAGCATCTGTTTATCAAAGAATGCCATGGACACATCAAAACAATCGAAAGATGGTAACTTGGCATGGAAACGCAAACAAGATGCATCTGTTATTGCTGCTAGATGGATATTATTTTCGTAAATAACAAGAATATTTTTTAACAAATTATCAAGAAATACAAATCGTGACGACCAGAAAGGATTATTTTGTGGAAAATATTGAAATTTACAGGGTATTTTATTTACATGTTGCCACAATGCAAATATTTCATTTTGGTTTAGTAGGAAGGAACTTTTTAGCAACCACTACTGTGTATATTCATTTCTTTTTAAGTTTCGGTTGGCACTAAAATTTGTTAGGTTATGAAATTACTGTTCCATACCAAACCAAAAAAATGGTATTAGTACTTTTCATCGACTAAAAATGTTACCAATAAATTAACATTAATTGGTAAAATTTGTTTTCTCCATATAAAAAGTAGAATAATTCTTACCATACAAGTTTTCTTCTGCCGAACTTTTTCATAAAGTTTTAGGCTGTCAAGCCCCTTATTTATACGAGACGCGTCTTCTATATCGGGATCTAAAAATGCGGAGGATCTGTGTAAAAGTTTTGATGTAACCAAAGTCTATTCTAGCTGCCTTATAATTAAACGAAATGCCTTTTTCAGCTCAAATCTTTCATAGTTCAGTACGACGTAGGAAAAATTTTTTATATAGTACAATTTTAATAAAATTATCTAATAACGATAGGTAAAAGAAATCAGTTATAAACACTGTATATTTTATAAATTATTAAAAAAAAATGACAAATGGTGCTACTTCTATATATTTTAAAAATGTGATATATAAATGCCCCCAGAGACCTCAGTCGATCAAAAAATCGAGTAAATTAAATTTTCTAGTCAGTTCAGCAAAATGTAGAACGTTGTGAATCGTGACGTTTCCGGCAGAAAATCTGGTGTTTTTCAAAATTTCGAGTTTTGATTTCCGTTTTTTATAAAAAAAATGCGTCGTCAGGGTTTTCGGGGGTGTAATTGTATTGAACAATATAAATTATTGCTATTTGTGTATATGTAAATATTTTTTAACAACGAAAAATTATACCGTTATTAACAGTGGTTAAGATGAATAAAGTCGAGACTGCGTCCAGAGGAAAATTATTTTTATATAATTCTTGGAATTAGAAAGTTGAATGTATGTATGCACTGCCTCACGATCATTTGAAGAAGGTTTTCCTTTCGTATATCAAACGGTAATCGAGAGAATTATCGAGTAGTTTTAAATTAACTTATTTTTCAAAAAATAAAGCTGTGTTACAACTGTAATTTTAGTTTTTTTTTGCTCATAAATAAAATAATATGCTTAAAAATATTAAATTAAGATATTTATTACTATTTTCCAATACATAACACTGTCTAGCTCGTAAGTATGAATTATTTTTTAGAATATAATTTTTCTAGTCTATCGATTTTTTTATTATCTAAATATTCATTTTAATGTTTAATCATGACATTGTTCCTTAATTTTGCAAAATAGTTCTTAAATTGTGTACACTTAGGCATTGTTCATGTTTTAAACGATTGTAACTTCGAAAAGTGTACTTTAGATTGCAAAAGTGTAAATGTGTGTAAATATATATTTTTGAAACAACTGACCTTTCTGTTACGTCACGTCGACAATCGTCTCGCAGAAAATCTCAAACGTGTGCGGAAGAGGGGGCGGTACACCATTAATATACTTTATAAATGAAAACGGAATAATTCATAACATATTTAACGTTATTCTGAATGTTTTATTTTAAAAGCTTGAAAGAACATGTTTAGATAATGAGTTCTTTGCTTGTCTAGATTTAAAGGACTAAACGATAAATAGACCATTAAAACGGTAAGTATCATACAAAACCAACGTTTGGATTTGTGTTTAGCAGGCTAAATGAAAATTAACTAAAAAGTAAATATAGCAGTAGGCATCAAGTTGAAATACAACCTAAAAATCAAGATAGCAGTAGGCATCAAGTTGAAATATAACCTAAAAACAGTTTTGTTGATTTCATGAGTAGAACTAATGTATTTATCTTTTTCTATGAACTTAACCTAACAATTAACATAGCAGTAGGCATCAAGTTCAAATGTAACCTAAAAATTGATATACCAGTAAGCATGAAGTTGAATAAAATCCCAATGCTATAAATATGCTAAATCATAAATTCAGCCTAAAAATCAAAGAATTATTATTTACTTTTTTCATTACATTTTATTTTGTGGTCTCAAATCGGAGACAGGTTTCACTAGCTAATGACTGAAAAATCTCACAAGCATTTTTATCTATTATGTTTGGGGATTTGAATTTTGGAAAAAAGCGGATATCGCTTAAAATATATATATTAAATGACCATGTGCAAGAAATAACTTCTAAATTAAAATTATTATCGTTGCATACATCACTTATAAATTTACATAAAAAAATGTTATGTACATTAAAAATATAGTTATTAATTACTTATTCCAAATTTAAACGGAGGCACTGTCTTATCGACTAGCCGCCACTGCTTCATTTTGTATGCAATTTCAAATAAAAGGTACCGTTAATAGATTTTTATATTTAACACTCACCCTTGATAAATATTCAACGTCAACGTTGCTTATAAATACGAATCTGGCATTCAAATATCTGCTATAAATATTCGAATGTGATCCAACTTGCGCCTCGAATGGAAAAATTCTCGCTTCCCACTTTCCGTCCGTTGTGGTGGCAGGCCCGTTAATTGACAAGTGACGCATGCGTAAAGTAAACAAACTTTGACAGTTCTCACCAAGGGGCGTTCATAATTCAACAAGAAAATAAGTTGACGCCATTTTGTCGGTTTATAAATCAAAAGAAAATCCAATTTTATCAGGAACCATCGCATTTCCCTCGAAAATTGCGTGAATAGTAATGAGTCTGTGATAGAGCCAGTGTATTGATCAGGACGATATTTCTGTTGTGATATGCACTAATATTGTTCTTTGTGTTATTATTTGAGATTTTGGGGAGGATAGCAGCAACTAATAAGTGATAAAGATGAGTACAAAGGATGACGAGTACGATTATTTGTTTAAAGGTAAGTAATTTATTAGTCGGTTAATATTTCTTTCATTTACGTGTTACTGTTTGACGTATAATGACAAGTCAGCAATGTCAGAGGTCAAGTTGTTTTGTCCATTGCAAGAAACGTCATAATCAATTCCAATTGTTCTTATTACTAATTTCCCGATTTTGGTAAATCGATAATTTTTGGCAAGGTCTGATTTGGCAGGGTACGTCGATAACGAAAAAAATCGTTAATCTTGTTTGCTATGATTCACAAATGCTAATTGCGTGTATGGAGGATAGCTTTCTAAAATTAAATTGCAATTTCTTGTTGCAGTTGTCCTAATCGGCGACTCAGGAGTAGGAAAAAGTAACTTATTGTCAAGATTTACTAGGAATGAATTTAATTTGGAATCAAAGTCAACAATAGGTGTCGAATTTGCTACAAGAAGTATACAGGTAATGTAACTATTCTTATCAGTGAAAGGGGGGTCGTATATGTTTACTTTTTGCATATGACTTCGATTATTCATAAGGAATCTTTAAAATTATTTGAATGGTGAACATTTTTAAACTGTAGGGTTGTACTTTATTTAGTTTCAATAAATGGATAAATTACTTTACCAAAGAACTATAGGAAGATTTTTTTTATTAACAAAGGTCAGTAAATATTATGTAATATTATAATACATTTCAATGTTAAAGATCAGTATCTACTGAATTATTAATTACAATAATGAAATAAGAATTAAAAGAGCCACATTGCACAATTTTGAATGAAAATATATAATTACTAAATGTATTAAGTTTAGCAGAACAGGTTTTGATGTTGCAGGTTTTTTTATATTATGTTATTATGAGAGGTCATGGTCATTTAACAGTTCCTGTTTATTTTGCACTTATTACAATGTTGAACAATATTGTGATATTGTAAAATTGATTTAGTAATTATTATTGTTGATTTGTTGTTATATGTGGCCAACAAGCATTATTAATATCTGGTTTAGAAATAGTAATTTATAATGGAAAAAGTTATATTACTCAAGGCAACACATTTATCAATTTATGGTTGTCATTTCTAGATATGTAAGGAATAATTCAATAATTATTAAATACATAGGGATTATCTCCAACTGAATTATGCATTGTTAACAAAGATATTTCAATTCTGCAGAATATTTCACAGCATAACATGTTTTGGTATAGTAAAGTGATACTAAACTGTAAAAGATAAACAGCTTCACATAGAAGCAGTTTAAGTAAACAATACATAAACATTTTAGTGTCTTAACATTATGTCTCAGCTACTGTGGAGTGATATATGATTCAAGAAATTGTGTCAGCAGAAATCAATTTATTGCCAGATATTAAGGGGTTTGGGTCCTTCTATTTTTAAATTTATCTAATTCTTGTGGTTTCTTATATTTCTTGATATAACTGGATTGGACTGAAAGCTAAATTTATATTATGTTTAAGTAAATATTTTTTAGGAAACGGCGGCTGTTAATTTTATTTTAAACTATTTTGAAGTCATGTTTTACGTAATCAGAAACTGGAGATTATCCGGATTATATTAGTACCACACTATTTTTTTTATTGTTGATTCTTTTAGAAAACTAGTAACGCTTGAATTGATGAAAATTATTAAATATGTTTCATGGTTTAAGGAAATGAATCGATTTCAGCATTATATTTTTAGCACTACGCTAATAACAACTTCCATGTACTGAGTGTATTTATTTGTGCATTTTTGATCTTCACATTTTTCACATATAATTATTTTAAATTCCGGTATAAAAACAGGTGTTTCTAAACAAAAAATAAAAATAAATTAAAACTGGAATTAATAAACTTAAAAGTTCTATTCAGCTTATAGTTCAAGTCATGTAATATAGAACTTTTTTATAAATTCTTGGTAACAGATGCGATGTTGTCAAAATCATTTGTATATACTTTTTGTTTTAAGTACCTCCACAAGAAATAATCTCATAAAAAAATATGTTTTTGCCAAAACAAAATTATTGCGAATTACCAAATAAGAATTTTTTTAAACATTTTTTTATTAGATAATAATATTGTGTGAAACTAACTATGAATTACACTGTCAATATTTACGTATATATTCTTTATTAGCTTTTCTAGAATTTTTACTGTGTTGCAAGGAAGTTTAATATGAATCAATTTTCTTACAATTTCTATCAATGAACTCATATGTATGTATTCACAAGCTATTTTGTGGTTTAAAAACACCATAATAAGCAGTAATCCTGTTCCAAGTTATCACATTAAATTACGTTTATAATTTTTTCTGGTTTTATCCTGTATTAGAACCTAGAAATATGTTTACATAACAGTGAAGTGATTGTATTCTTTTTAATTTTAATTTACAGAATTGAATACTCGACAAAACATGTAGAAGTGTTCATAAAAAGGCAATGTTTCTCATCTTATGTCTATTAAATCATCATATAGAAAGCCGGAAGAAGTAAAATAATTTTATAACGGTCAGGAAAATAACGAAATTTTCAAGTTTTGTTACGCTGTGGTGTAAACAGTCCTTATGCACAATTCAAATTTACTGTCAATTGGTAATGTGGGTTGCATATATTTTATATCAAACGTACATGATTTTAAAACTACTGTAACAGATGACTTCCCTTGTATCAGCCATCTTTGCCTACTTTGTATCTCTTATCGCCTGATTCTATTTGAATGTAATAAATTAATAAAATAAATACTATAAATTTCTGTTAGTCAGTATAGACATTCTAAAAAAGTTATTTTATCAAATATGAAATGCAGCTTTAGTATTTTACATTTTTGCCGTTATTTCATTCAACTTTTACTCGAAACAACTATAAAAAATATATGAATTTTTATACTGAAAATATATTTAAAAAAAAACTATGCTTTTAATCGTACTTATATCTGCCAACTCAGGTCGACGGTAAGACAATAAAAGCACAAATATGGGACACCGCCGGCCAGGAACGGTACCGTGCCATCACAGCGGCCTACTACAGGGGAGCAGTGGGGGCTCTGCTGGTGTACGACATAGCCAAGCATCTCACCTACGAGAACGTGGAACGTTGGCTACGTGAGCTGCGGGACCACGCCGACCAGAACATCGTCATCATGCTGGTAGGAAACAAGTCGGATCTGAGGCATTTGCGTGCCGTCCTTACCGAGGAGGCTAAGGCGTTCGCGGAAAGGAACGGCCTGTCCTTCATCGAAACCTCGGCCCTAGATTCCACCAACGTCGATATGGCTTTCCAAAATATACTCACGGGTAAGACACAGGAAGTGACCGTCTTCGTTTCGGTATTCTAATTCGATCGTCGTTTGCAGAGATCTACAGAATCGTCTCTCAGAAACAGATAAGAGACCCGCCAGAGGGCGATACCATCCGACCACACAACGTAGAACCAATAGATGTTAAGCCGACGATGAATTCGGATGGGGTGCGCAAACAGTGCTGTCAGTAATGGTTTTATCAAAATAATGCATGTTCCACTAAACACAGGTAAAAAAAATGTTTATAAATCATCGATAATTTTTATGTACAGGGTGTAATAGATCATCCGATTAACACAAACAAAATATTACTATTTAACCTTACTTATCTAAAACCGTGGTCCGATTGACACCCTTTAAGGGAGGCATTTTTATATATAGGTTAGTAGAGTTAAATTCATCATATTTTATTTAAATCGTCATATTTTGTCGTCAATAATACGCAGTTATTGGGATGACCTGCATTTTTGTTACACTCTGTGTAATAATCCTTCAGTATTTTTTTTCTTTGTTTTGAAAATTTAGGTCACGGTTTTAAATAAATTTTAAATTTACGAGCTTAAAAAACTGTCTGATAAATATTTGTGGTCATTATTACATGTTGTGAAGTTTAAAATTAGTTTTGTTTGATAAAATGCTAACCATTCCTTATCATGTTAACAAAATATAATGATTAATACTTTAAAATCATTTGTGAAAATAGAATTAGTAATTTATAGATTAACGAGTTTATATATAATAGTCTTTGACTTTTTTGCATAGGCTATAACGATTTGTAATTAAATTTGCACATTGTTTTCCATTAATACGAGATTTTTTATCAAAATGTTTAAAAATAAATTGTATTAATTCTAATGGTACAATCTATTGCAGTAATAATGGCACTCCCGCTAATCAGTTTTTGAACTACTAGTAGTTCTGAGTACAAATTCCGTTAGATCTATATTGGGGAGTGGAACAACTAAGAACCAATTTTGAAAGTAAATTTCATTACGAGTTAAGTGAGCAGTTTGAAATAGATTGCCAAACTCATTTTAAAGGGTGCCATTATTATTGTATTAGACTCTACATGTATTATCCAATAATCATAATATTTATTTTTATTGACATTTGAACAAATAATAATATTAATAAATTTTATTCTTTTAAAGAAGAAATTGTATAGAAATCTTATATTCAAAGGTTCTTTATAGATTTACTGACATTACATATTTATCTTTGCTTAGTTTAATTAGATTTTATAAATCCCTTAATGAAAAAGAAATTGTTTTGATTTTTTTTTTTGACTGACTTTAAGGATTTTTTGTTTATTTTGTGTTGCTTTATTTATTTTTTTTTTGTAAAATTTTTAAATGGGAAAAATCTTGAAAGGTACGAAATTTTAATAAATCTGTCGTGTTACTGTGTAAATTTTATTTGTCCTACGAAATGACAATTTTTGATCGAATTTGGTAACAGGAACGTCTTCTTTTTTCCAGATTTCAGCAGGTAGCGCCGCCTTGTCCCACCCACCGTGGCTACTTGTTTTTTATGTTAATTTATAAAAGTATATAAATCTGAGTGTCCTATATTGCTAAAAACGTATCGTGACATAGCGGAAAATGCCCACTCTGTTTGCTGCGCACTTCATAGGCTGTCATTTACGTTTTATACCTTTCATTTCTCCCTTGGAACTTTTTCTATAATATATATAGTAGGTATTATATAAGTAATTGAAATGTTTATTTATCACTATGAAAGATACGTGCTTGAAGACGAGCCACTTGTTCTATATATCTTATTAGTACGTGATTATTAAAGAATTCTGGTGCATATTTGTCGTTGATTTTTTTATCTCTCTTAAAAGAAAAAGCAGTAATTTGTCTCGGTCGTTTTCGTTGAGTAATATTAAAAATACTAAAAAAAGTGTAAATGTGCTACAGTTAAATATTCATTACGTCTTAACGATACTATAAAAATAAATTACTATCTTGACTGTTAGAAATTGTTTACGCGAGATCGTGTCACACCGCTTTGCAATCAACACCAAGTTTTAACTGACGATTTCAGGCCCTTTATACGGGTAGCGCGGTGTGAGACAATTCTTTGCTATCGTGATGCCTTTAGTTAAATTATTTTTAAATTGTAGTCGGGATTACAGAACTTGTAGATATATACTTCCGTTATATTCTGTAGTATATTATTATGCTAGATATAACAGTTATTTTATTTGGACACAGTGAACAAATGATATAATTGTTGTAAAATGTAATATAAGCTTCATTATCAAAATTTATTATAAATTTAATTTTTAAATAAAATTTATGTAACTCAACCCAGTATTTTTATTCAAAAAAAACCTTCAATTAAACGATAATTACTTTACATTTCTATAAACAATTAAAATTTTTAATAATTAATTATTGTAATACACGTCTTAGAGTAATACCGGCTTTAAGTAGATCTTATCAAATATTTGACAGTAGTTCTAAGAACGTCCCACCATTCATGCCTACGTTACATTTGAACTATTGATAACTTCATTCTTGACATTTAAAATTAATTTAACCTTAACCTAGGAAGGAACATATATGTAATACTACTATATTGCGGGTTTCGGCCTACGAATTCAGCCGAGAACTTTGTGCCCTCTTTGTTCGTCTGATGCACTTGTGAGAAATGCGCATGCGCGGAATCGATTCACACATCCAATGAAATTAAACTTCTAAAATGACACCGCCCACCTACAATCCACTTCGTCAACGGCTTGTTTTGAATTTTTAACCTAGAAAAACACTAACCTATTTCTAACAGTGACAGTAAATAGTTATTTGATTTAGTATAAAAACATCTTTTGAAATGAAAAGAAATATAAAACAAGGAAGTAAATGTGTTTTAATTAGAATCTGGTTACACAAACAGTGAGAGAGTGTTAAATATACCTATAAAAAAATTAAGAATTGAATATGAAAACATAACTATAAGAATGGTGTTTGATACGAATATTTACAGAAATAACTTTATTTTTAATAAAATCGGCTCAACAGTGCAAGAATGCCAAGAAATAGATGAAATAATACATATTTATATGTATTATGATACATGACATGTCGAAGCGTATTTATTAAATGTTTCAGGATGCAATTAATTTAAACAATCTTGAAATTTTCACCTTGTTAGGAGCATAATCATTCGATTTGTAGGAATAAGAAGGTCCGTTTAATTTTTTATATTGCCCACAAATTTTGACGTTTGCAAAATGTCAGGCATTGAAATAAACATTGCCAGGTCTCAGAACCTATGCCAGTAAAAGAGGTAATTTGTAACTTATACTATTATAATAGAGTAACAAAGGTACTAAATATAATAAATAATTTTAATAAATACTTAATTTGTTAGATCTGAGGATGTCGATAGCAATGACCTCTGGATTTTGAGGGGCTCATAACTTTGGACGGAATAATATTTGTGTGAATCCCTACTTTGACTTATCTGGTAGCGAAGTTTATAAAACCAATGATATTAATATCTTACTTATTGTTAAAAATGATGACGGATGCTGGAACTCTTACTTGGTGGCACCTCGAGAGACGAAAGGGGAAATACAATAGCCCCTTGATCGGGAGGAATAGCGGAATCAACGATCAAGACACGGCATTCGATATATAGATCCTAACATAGTAGCACATTCGATCATTGTTAGCTTATTTACTGTCCAACTTTAAGTAATATACGGGTTGTAATTTTTCTTTTAAAATCTGTTTTATTCCAAGTTTCCAACATTATATTCAGTTATTTTCAAATATTCATATTAGTACAGTTCTAAGGCACTACAAATTTAAAATACAATTCATGAAAATAAATCGGCTCAAAATCAAAAATTTTATTTTAAATAAATGCTACACTTACCATTTTAAAACAAGGAAAGTGGTTGGCTTGAAAATGTCAGATTTATAAACCACAAGTAAGTGCCTCTTTAACAACTCTTTCAATAACTACTAACAATTTCACTACAACACCAAACAATTTGGAAAATGAAATCGTCTTGATCATAAACTGAAAATTCATCAGTTAATCGCAAAACATATTGCAATTAAATAATAAACTAAAAAGATATTTAACATTAAAGGCACCACAAGTGTTATAGAATGACCCATTCAGGTCAGAGGACTCAGTAAATTCAGTAAAAATATTTTTTTGAATTCTGAAAATTGATCATCTCTATTATTGGTAACAGTATACAATTATTATAAAATAAAAATTACTCCTAATAAATAAATTATCTTACTACAACAGTCTTCTAAGATTATGTCTACTTTTTCAATTTCTACTTGATTGTATTGCTAAAACATATCTGTTTTCGTGCTATGCCTTTATGACTTTTAAGAAATAGAACAAATTTGCTATATCCTGCCTGGTGTATATGATTACCATTGTTGAATGAATTATTATTCAATCAACATTATATAATATACTTTGCATAATATATTTACTGTTCCTCTTAAAAAAGAACATAAACATCATATCCATAAAGGTAAGTTTTCATCTGATATTAATTGAACAATTTATGTCGGACAGAAATTGCAATTAATGGAAACAGCGAAAAATTTCTGTCAGAGAGATACATTTTAAGTGTCCAGGATGCGTGTCGACATCTATACGATTAGACATATTATTTGCATGTTCAGATCTGCAAGACAGAAATTGCTGTAATTGACTAGTCGTCTACTTTTGTGGTAGTGTCAATAGCAAATTAAAAACAATGACTATAAAATTTATATTGCTTTGGTAAATTTTTATCACAAAGCCAGGTTTACTATTTATTGTTTTGTTTTTACTCATACTTTCAAAACAGTTTTCAAATATAAATACAAGGTGTTGCATGACGTACTGTGCAAACTGAGCAAAATTTTTAAAATATATGTGCATGGGGTCAATTCTCCATGGTTACCGAGCTATAGACCTATAAGACCGATTCTCACTTGACGTGCCGGGCACAGTTCAGTCACTGTCAAATCATGACCCAAGCTCAACAAAAGTTTTGTAGTAAATAAAGAGATTGATGATTTGGCTGTGACTGGACCATGCCTGGCATATCTAATGAGAATTGGCCTTCAAAGTTTAGAAATAAGTACTTACATGTACACAAATTTTATTTAAACTTTTAGTATGTTTAATTGTCAGGAATAATAATAACAAAATGACAATACAAATAGAAACAAAAATATTTGAAAACAGCACAAGCACGTTGACACGTAACCATGTATATTATAACTTTTTTTTACTCAGAATGACCTCTGGAACCTTATATTTTTCCAATATGTCATACAACGCCCTGTATATGTTGATTTAGAAATTAAATATAATTATTAGGTACATAATCAACTTGAGAAACAATTTGACACAAATTTTAATTCTTGGGAGCTCCAAAGCCCCTTACAATCCATACTATCTTTAGCAAATAAATATATAAAGTTATTAAAATTTTTAACATAACATCACTTGACATCTTTCACTCAATTTGTTTGGATTACTTTCACACCCCTTTTATATTTTATTAATTATCAAGCTTGCCAATCGTACTACAACTAACCCTTAAATGAAAAAAGATACATAGTAAAACTGTGCCTTGTATTCACTTTGAAAAAGATTTGAGAAATACAATCTTAACAAACTAAATGGTATAGTGCCCTCTGCGTCATTTGGTGGCATACCAAATTATATTAAAACTTGTTTGGTAGCTTGCTTGTTAGACCAATTTTACAAACAAGTTTCTCAAACTGAGTTGGCTTCATCCCCAAAAAATATAACATTAATTGACTATAAACACCCAATTCTTATCGGTTCGCATCGGTATCGTATCTCAAAATTCACTCTTGAATCCACAGTGAACGCTTTATTCTATTTTTCTGTATCTTCACAATATTCGCACAAGGAACATTTTTTTGTTTCAATATTCTCATCGTTTCACAACTGAACATTGTCTTCCTACAATGATTGGATGTGTATGACACAAGTGTCTTTAAGAAATATGTAAACGATTCAATATTTATTGTAAATTTAGAGCATCTAGACACAAATTTATAGCAATTTTTATCAGAATGTAAACAGTCACTAGCGATATACCTATGTCTGATACTTGACATATATGTACGGATGCAAATGTCAGATGTACCTTTTTTTATTAGAAATGTCTATCTGCTAAAAATTTACAACAAATATATATTTAAACAAAAATAATTTTCAGTTATAAACATACCTATCTAATATATTACCTAAATTGATCTAAATTCTTAGTTATTGTACATCATATTAAGAATTTAGTAGATATTATAGTTGCTTCAAGGGCTCCTGATGGCAAGAACGATTTTATCACAAAAGTGGAATTTGAACTGGGATATGCAAATTCAAAATCAGCGACATATAAAACATTACCTAAATTAAATAGATTATATTTTGTATGAAAATCCACTAAAATAAGGTTATAAAACAAATGTTTTGTGACTGACAGTTTTGTAATCAAAATAAAAATACGAAGGGGAATGGGGGCGTGGCCACATTTAATCGGCGCATGCGCAGAAGCAACAAGTGCACTAGAAATAAGAAATAGAGATATAGGATGTCAGCTAACGCTTTATCAAGAGGGAACCCGCAATATAGTAGTATTACATATATGGGAAGGAACTCGGAAAATCTATTAGACGTTGAATTAGACAAAAACGATATTCTTCCAATAATTAAGCATCAGATAAATACTAAATGGAAACAAGAATGGAAATCAAGCACATTATCACGAGGCTCCGGCTATGCGCAAATAACAAAGGATTTTCCA
Organism: Monochamus alternatus; assembly: GCA_037114965.1. NCBI lineage: Eukaryota > Metazoa > Arthropoda > Insecta > Coleoptera > Cerambycidae > Monochamus > Monochamus alternatus. The sequence continues at coordinate 48,812,633 of CM073435.1, read as the reverse complement.
TGTTCCCCATGGTTCTCACTTTACCCATATAAAGACAGAAGACATCTAACCACGATAATTAGAATGAGAACAGGTCACTGCTTAACTATAATAATAAGCATCTTCACAGGATAGGAATTTTGCAACACCCATACTGTGAATGTGGTCAGGTGGGTGACTTAAACCACATTTTACTGGAATGCCCATTGAACAACGGTCCAAATTTTGATCTATATCAAGAATTATCAAAAGCAGGCATGCAAAATCCCTTTTCGATTACCATTATGATAAAAAAACTAAATCAGCAAACGATTTCAGTCTTGCTAAAGTTTCTAAGCATTAACTGTATCAATTTGTAAATATGACATGTTTATTCAGTTCAAGAAAACGAAACCTTCCTATCTTTCATAAACCTGGGTGTGGGTAAGCTCGGCTGTTGCCCCGAGCAAAAAAAATTGATCCTGTGTCGTGTTGTCTACTAACCCCCTATATTCACGGCTCACGCTCGTTCAACAATCTGAATATCACACAAGGGAATATGAGTATTTAATCTCAGACGCACTTCACGGTGCATTCCCTTGGACAAACAATTATAAAATTAGAGGCTGGCTAAATGTCCCCTGGACGAAGGCCATAAAAAGAAGAAGAATTAACCTCAAAGTTGTCGCGTGTACATTTGTTTATAGGAGTTATTTAAAAGTTGTACTTTAATGATGCTTTTTCTCTTATAAATCAACATGCCTCAAGGTAGCAAGATATTTTTACCCTGCAGGGGCTTGGGATACGTCAGTAACCACATACCTTTACAAGTGAGGTATATAAAAAGCCGTAAGGAAAATCTCATAGTAACATGTGTAGGGAAGTCATTTCATACTTACGGCATCTCACACTTCGGTCTGCTCAGTGTAAGCGGTTTGCATCCTGGCGACATAAATTGTATGTCTTCCGATGCGTATCACGTTTACACAGCTTGTGAAAATGTTATCTATGCCTGGCGTAGGGGTACAGAACTTAAACACGTTTACAAAGGTCACAGGAAGAACGTTCATCTAATGATACCGTTTGGGGCCCACCTGATATCTGTGGATGAAGATAGTAATGTGAAAGTGTGGGACATAAAAGCCAACAAAGTTTTTTTCGAGTTAACGTTCAGTGCTAAAACCTTTAATATAAGTGCGTTGTTGCATCCTAGTACCTATATAAATAAAATACTGTTTGCCAGTGATAAAGGTGAAATGCAGTTGTGGAATATCAATACAGCAAAGTTAATTTACACATTTAAAAGTTGGAAGTCACGCGTAACTTGCTTGGAACAAGCCCCTGCAATAGATGTCGTGGCGATTGGTTTGAGTACCGGGCGAATTATTTTACATAATCTCAAGTATGACGAAACTATCATGGAATTTACACAGGATTGGGGTTTGGTAACCTCGATTTCATTCAGGTTGGATGGACATCCGATAATGGCTACAGGTAGCGTTGCCGGTCATGTCGTCTTTTGGGATTTGGAAGAACGAAGAGTGGCAAGTCAGTTGCTCTCCGCACATGACGATGCCGTAACGGGAATGGCGTGCCTTCCTAATGAACCGTTGGTGTTAACTTCATCTCCCGACAATACTTTAAAGTTATGGATTTTCGATATGACAGACGGCGGAGCTAGACTTCTACGAATTAGAGAAGGCCACTCAGCTGCGCCTTCATATATACGTTTCCACGGAGCAAATGGCCATAACGTTCTCAGCTGTGCAGGGGATTCCACTTTAAGGATATTCAACACGCAAACGGAACAGTTCAACAAAAGCTTAGGCAAGGCCTCTTACAACCGTAAAGTGAGCAAAAAGAGAGGCAGGGCGGTGGAAGACCCCTTGAAAATGCCTCCTATCGTTCAGTTTACTTCAGAAACGACCCGCGAAAAAGAGTGGGACAATATCGCTGCCATCCACCAAGGCCTAGCTGTAGTCACGACTTGGTCTTACGATAAAGTTAAGATGGGGGATCTGAAATTGTTACCGGAGCGTTTCCAAAAGAAGAATCGAGATGTAAATTTGGAAGTATCGGCAACTTGTCTGTGCTTAACGCATTGCGGGAATTTTGTCATTGTCGGTTATAGCACAGGTCACATCGATAGGTAAGTTCCACGATTAAAATCGTTACATATTTACGACATTCATCTTTTTAGGTTCAATATGCAGTCTGGTCTGTGGAGGGACAATTACGGTAATCCTAAGGGACATGCCAGTCCGATACGGGGATTAGCAACAGATACTTTAAATCAAATAGTGATAAGCGGAGCCAGCGATAGCAAAATCAAATTTTGGAGGTTTAAAAATAAAGGTAATGGTTTCATTACATAAGTAATTGTCATTTATAAAGCCTAAATATCTCCACATGATTTGTGCTGTTCAAATTGGCTTCTAAAAATACGTAAATTCTTTGTTCTATAAGAAACTCACTTCAATAACATTCAACGTTGGTGTTATGATAATCAAAATGTCAGACATTATCCTGCACCTTAGTTATGCAACCATCAACACAACAATTTCATGTCTTGTCAGTTGTAAAGAAAAATTTTAGTTTGTTTTATATTGTCAAACTATCGACAGAAATATATTTATTATGTGTCATGACATTAAGAATATTTTGTTGTTGTTTGTGGTCTTCATTCAATATTTTTACTTTAGGAGCAGATGCTTTGGCCGTCCTAGCACTCGAAGAGCCGATAAGCTTCTTCCGTTCCCATCGAGAGAGTTCCATGCTAGCCGTGGCCTTAGAGGACTACAGCGTGAACATCGTAGACATCGAAACGCATCGTTTAGTACGAAAGTTCCTCGGACATACCGCACAGCTCACCGACGCTACTTTCAGTCCCGATTCCCGTTGGTTGATGACTGCCTCCATGGACTGTTCCATTAGAACTTGGGACGTACCGTCGGGGCAACTTGTAGATGAATTTGCGACTGACGCGGCTTGTATATCTCTCGATATGTCTCCCACAGGCGAAGCCTTAGCCACCGCTCACGTCGATTACCTAGGAATGTTCCTGTGGACGAATAGAACTCTCTATAGTAAAATAACTCTCAAAGCTTTAACGCCTAGTGACGACCCACCGCTGATTACGTTGCCAGAGTGCCAGGAGGAACTTAAAGAAGAAGAAGAGGAGACAGAAGAGGCGGAAGAAGAATTTGTGTCGCCCGAGCAAATTAGCAACGATTTAGTTACTTTGTCCGGTTTGTCTACGTCCCGTTGGCAAAATTTGTTGAACTTGGACGTGATTAAGAGAAAGAATAAGCCCAAATCTCCGCCAAAGGCGCCGAAAGCGGCTCCGTTTTTCCTACCGACAATCGCGTCTTTGAATAACATCCAGTTCGATTTAAACGCTCAATCTGAGGAAGGTAGCAAGATAATAAAGGCTCTGTCTTTTGTAAATTTGTCGGAGTTTGGGAAAATGTTAGACAAAACGAAGGAAACCGACAACTTCGAGTCGGTTATTGAAAAATTGAAATCCCTGGGCCCCTCCATTATCGACTTTGAACTGAAATCTCTTTCGCCGGAAGGAGGGGGATCGATTGAGGTAATGCTACAGTTTTTGAAATGTGTGGAGTTCATGTTGAAGTCCAACAAGGATTTCGAGTTAGCGGAGGCGTATTTGAGCGTGTTTTTAAAGGCCCACGGCACTGTTATCGCTCAGGAAGAGAGCTTGAGGAGTTATTTACCGAATGTAAGTAGTTGCCACAACGTCACGTGGAATCGGCTGCAGGAAAAATTGTTATACAGCATGTGCGTTGTACAAAATTTGAAGACCATGTAACGTGCTAATTAAATTTTATATTGAATAAAGCTATTTTTTAATTAGTTTTTTTTTGTTAAATTCTACAATTTTGTTATAAAAAAGGAACAGTAAATTACGAGAAAGTAGCAGAATGAAAAAAAATATAATCTAATTATTGCTCGCTTGTATTTCGACATACAAGAGTTGTAGGGTTCTTTTCATATTATCTTTTGAGCTCATTAAAATAAACAAAGGAATGTTGAAAAATATAGAAATAAAGTCAAATCCAAGTTTTTCAAATAAAACACACTGTATTATATTATATTATAACATATGCAGATGGAGCTTTTATTAAGGGATGTGAGGTTTAATATGTCTGTCTCTATTTGAAGTTTAGGAAATATTCTCATTCTTTTGTTACAAGAAGTGCACCTTTCCACAGCATCATTCCGTGACATATTCGCGTTTAATTCTAGAATACTTTAATGTGTGTGTATTAAAATAACAAAAAAGTGAGAAATAGTGTATTTATTTTTTGTCACATTAAAAAATTTTAAAAATTGTGATATGATTAATTTAGATTACACTCCAACAATTTTGGCACTGAAAATCAAATCAATCTACGAATTTGAATTTATCAATTAGTTCCATTGATATTAACTGCCAACTGAAATTCAAATATTCTCTTGGTTAAATACACTATCTTGTAATTTTCTCTGAACATTTTTAACTAAAATAAAAGATAATTGTGTTCAGCATAAGTATATTTTATTTTTGATAAATGTTTGTTATTTAAATGTTATAAATTCTTGATACTACATATTTTTTCTCACACATTAATTTTTTTGCCATCTTGTCCTTACTGTAAACCTTTTACATTATTAAATTCTTAAAAGTGCTATCTGACATAAACAGAATGTTTCCGAAGTTGAGTTTGTTTCTACATTGGATGCTTCTTCTGAAAATGAAGTTGGCTCTGTTTCTGCATTTTTTATATTCATTTATTTTAATCAAGTCCAAACTAGTCTCTTGATAAAGCACAATCAACAGGCATTTTTAGGCAAAATCCATATAGCTAACATTACTTAAATTATTATTACAATTGAAGAAAAGTATTATAATTAAAATTTAAAAAAATATGTGAGAAAATCAAATATTCAGTTTTTGGCTTAATTTGAAAATGTTGAAGTTGGCTTTGTTTCTACACTTTTTATATACATTTGTTTATTTTAATTAAGTCCAAACTAAAGTCTCTTGATAAAGTACCTCAATCAATTGCCTATGCAAAATCCATATTGCCTACTTCTATGTACTTGAATACATGTTATTCAGAATGAAAAAAAAAAAAAATCTGTCTAATAATTGAAATGAATAAAAACATGATATAAACACCTCAAATATCAGTTTAGTTTATGGAATAAAGAATAACAATTGTCAAACATCTATTTTAAAGCAAACAGGAACAATTGGTTGCGGTATTTGATTCGTCTAGGGACTTTAGTCAAAATGTTAGTATGAGAGGAACTGTACAAACATTTTTCTTATAATTTTTTATAATAAACCTTCTGCCTGGGTCAAAATATGAATGAACACTGTCATCCATAATTTTTTAAATGCTTTTAACTATGGTAAAAAAATAAATGAAACAAAAGTAGTCAAACAGTACTCATTTATTATCAAAAAGAACGAAGTATTTACAATTTGAGAATTTATGTGTTATAGCTTAAATAAATTACATATTACGAGATATTTTACAAAATACAACCCTAAAGCAAATGTTCAACTCTTATAAATAGTTTGTAAATGTGACAAAACGTCTTTGTTCAGCGGAAACTCGTGTAAATAATTACCGAAATTAAGACAAATGGAAAACAGACTTCTCTTCACAGCCATAGTGACGGCAGCCTTCATCTTATAATTGAAATCGTCGTACCCCACTATTTTCCTCGTAAGAGTGGGCACCTTGTTCAACTTATCCAAGCTTTGTTTGAGCTGCACCAGGGTAGTTATTATGCCGGGTAGGTCTTTCTGAACGACACCGAAAGGGTCTTCAACGAGGGACGAACAAGCTATATCGGCAATCCCACGACTGGTCCATATGATCAAGTATCCGTTTGCTAAGCATTTCTGGATATTCGCCTGCGGTAGTTCTCCAAACAAGAAGTTTATTCCAAGAACGGCTTTTAAGAATGCTATCGTATTAGATATCTTCTGTTTGATCTTCTCCACTACGGTTTCCGGTAGAGTAAATACGGGCAAGGGTTCGCGTGTTACCTCTATGACGTCTACTGGGCCGATGTCGGAAACCACGGACATGTTACGCAAATTCCGGAACTTGTCTGGTGATTGGAACACGGAAGATGATACTACCGGGGCAGGAACTGGTTTTGCTTTTTCTGTAATCATTGTCGATTTGTTCAGAAGCTCCGTGTATTCTTTGAATAGTTTTAAAACGTTTTCAACCAAGGAATTCCAGTTGTGGGGGTGTCCTCCTGGTTGAGATAACGTAAAGAATACTTGCCGTCTTGGTTTGGACCACTGAGCAAGATTGTGCAAGTATAAACATGCTAAATTTTGTACTATCGGCAAACTGGACAAGTTGATACTCTCTTGAAGGGATAAAGAATCCGAGGTTTCTTTAAACAAAGGAAACTGTACAGGTTCTGTTAAGAATAAGTTAAAGAAGAACCGCATTAAGTTCATGTTAAAGTAGTAAATAGCACCAAATGTCCACAGGTGGAAATAAATAAAGATCCCATTGGTAGCATCTTCTTGGAAGAGTCCGAAACTGCTGCTGAATCCTTGTTCAAGTGTATAACCCCATACGTAATACAAAACAATAAAGTAAAGAGTAGGAGCAAAGGACAACGTAACACTTTCCTTAAATAACGGTAAAATTTGAGCTTTCAACTGAAGTACTTTCCTTTGGTAAATCACAGGAAAAGCAAGATGCTTCTCAGAAATATAAACTTTGACAAAATAATACAGCCCCATCCAAAAACCGCTGAGTATTAAAAAGAACGTACCTGCGTTCAAACAATAGTTCTGTCCCTTACACTGATGCGTTAAATTCTGGTACTGTCCACCTCCCAGGGACAAAAACAGCCATGTCAATGTCGCTCCAACTATAACGTTCAAAACCAGTAACACCAAGTTATGGAGCGAGAACACCGATATAAGCTTCTGGAATCTTGTCGAGCAGTAACTTGGCTTGAAGACGTAGTCCTTGGCGCATATAATGCTCTGTGCGAAAATGATCGTCATGAAGGGGATAACAAATAACCATGTGGTTAGCGAAGTAAAAACATGGAATGTAGACAGTATCCATTGTACGGGATGGAGTATGTTCAAATTCGATGCAAATACGTATATTAGAAGCAGTACAAGCTGCGATAAAACACTACACACTACTGAGTAATACAATTTCCTTAATAATAAATCTTTATATGTGAAACTTTGTTGAGAAGTAAGGTTAGTATTCATTTTAGTGTTTCTTCGATTATAATACAGCTTCTGTTGGGCCTTTTTAATACTAGGACTAATTATGATTTAGCACAAATCCATAAATATAATTTTATCTTGTTAAACTCAGGAATAATAGTGTTCAAATTGTGATGAGTTGTTTTTCACCGCCATTTACCGTTTTAAAAGCATTCAAAAATTCAGGCAGACAACTGTTAAATGTAAAATGACACTGTCCAAAATAATTGAAGAAGAAGCAAAAATAAAATAGTGCAAATGCAACTAACTTTGTTTAACCTCAAAACAAAGTTGCCAAATCACTAATTTTAAATTCAAAAATATAAGTATTAGAATATTATAAAGATGGTTTTTGGTGAAATTATTGAGCCGAGTACAAGGGCTCTGATTGATGAAGACCTAGAAGAATATCCAGAATACACGGAGTAAGTTATTTTTACAATTTTTGCCCCATCTAGGCACTGTTAAATTTAAAATTTTTTCTAGATCAATTCCAGATTGGGAAGGCAACGCAGAACCTCCGGGAAACATAGATAGCCTTATTTTTATCGAAACAGGAAGAGTCACAACGCTTTTCCGAAATTGCGTTTTTACGAACGAAAAAGCAATATCAAAAATAAATAATGCAGGCATCGAAATCTTTCATATATCCACAAACAAATACTTGATAGCTTTCTCTGAAAAGAAAGAATTTACTTGCGGTGAAGTAGGTATTTGTTATAACAATTAACAGTTCTAAAGAATCGTTTATTATTTCAGATAGTAGAATTGTTCGACAGATGGATAAGGACCGCTAAACATATATATGCGATAACGTCGGACTCCATATATAACTATCAGAATGACAACTTACGTGAGAAACCAGTGTCGTTGATAAAGATGTTATCTAATGAAGAAACCTCAACAATTTTTGGTTACGATTCATTAGAATCTCCAAATTTAATAACGGGTTTAGGCGCTGCAGTTTTGTCTTACTGTGTTCATGTAAAATTGAAGTGTAATTTGTTCGTCGTGTACGTAGATACGTCACCGTTGGATTCTTTGAATATGGGACCGCTTTTGAACCTTATAAAAAAATTGGATGTTCCGTTAAAAAATACACATGTTCAGTTATCGCCCTCTTCTAGTAATTTATATATGTAAGTAAATGTTATCAAATTACGAACTATGTTTTATAAATAATTCTATAATAAAATTGTATAAAGTTGATTATGAATTTTGAAAATTCCTTTTCCTTAAATTGTTTTATTAGAAACATCAAACATTAGAAATTACAAAAAAAATGCAGTGCATTAAAAATGTCCAAGTCTTATGCGAACACGAACCTTAGGCAACCAATTGATTCAAAATTCTTTAAAGACGAATTATCCAGTACAGTACATTTTATGTAAAAGAAAAAGTATATTTTTTATAGATATTTATATAAATTTATCACTGACGAATTTAAAAAGATTTTTTTACAAAATAAAGCTTGGAATTAAGAACAATGCTATTTTAACAATGCAATGAAAAAGTAAAAAAAAAAATAGAAAATAAAGTAAAAATTACTTTTTTTTAAGCTTATAATGACAATATAATTGATTCTTAATTAAAATTTGTACTTAAATTATGACACGAGTACATCAGCTTGAGGTTTATATTACAAAATTACCGATTTATCGTAAAAATAGCATTGCTTGACATAAATAAATTTTCACAATTCACGTTTAGGACCCAGATGACTATAATGTTTAGCTACCAACACCGCAACTTTTGCACTTATCCGTTTACAGCCCGTCTTGGAAAATAATTTACTGGAATCTGGCCCCCATTCTATAAAATCGATCACTTCCCTGAAAAATAAAAATATATAAAACCAACTTTTTCTCAATAATAAATACTAACTTTATGTGTAACGGACTTGGACGATCGACATTTCGCAGTCTGAACTCGTCTTTTATACATTCCACTACATGCTCCTCCTGCATCGGAAGGAAGGGTATGTAATGGTCTATTAGATTGCTCCTAATTGTATCGGAATGATGGAATCCCCCTAAAATTGGAAACCGCAGTTTTATCGGACGGTACAAAGTTAGAAAACGAGTTCGGGGATGATTTTCGTTTTCATAACTTAGGAACGCAAGCAAAAATTTAAGTCTATGTGTGTTAACACCTATTACATCATACCGGCCATAAAATGGTAAAGGGGGCCCAAATGAAGTTTATAAATTAAGTTCCTCACGATGTTATTGAAAAATCCCTCTTTGTTCAACCAACCTTCTTCGTTAAAGGCTCCCTTGGATATCAAATTCTCAAAATCGTTCAATTGTAGATCTTCTCTTTTTCTCCCCTGATTCCACAGATCTTCGTAATGCTCGTTTATCAAACTGGCGCCTGTATTTGACAAGAAAATAAATATAGCTCTCGTGTAATCGACTCCGTCGACGACGTCCCGGTAGTCTATCATGGGTTTAATACCATTGAGCACGTTAGCAGGCATTTTATCCACTTCGTCGAAAATGAATAACTGCTTTGGGCATTTCGTTATATTTCCTTTCAACCACAAATACAAATTTTCCTGCAATGAAGGAAGTGAAAGAGAAGAAAAGTTTTAGTAGTTTTAAATACCTTATATCGAGATGCGTGTTGCTCTAACGGGAAATGAATTCTTCCAATGAAATGGTGAACGTATTTACTCTTACTTCCATATTTATATAAACTATCTGCTACGAATTTGGAGACATAATTCTTTCCGCTACCAGGCCAGCCATGGAAGCTTAACGTTAAAGCTTTTTGAGGAGTGTAATATGGGCTCCAGTGAGCTGATAAGGCGTCAGCTACTGTATTTACTAAATGTTGGCCGTATACTCGTTGCCTTAAAGCTTTCTTTAATTCTAAAAACATTCAGATAAGATGGGATTATATCACATTCAGAATTATTTTCAACACACTGTTTATATCTCCAGGAATAGTATCGGCGTTACAACATTCAGCTACCCAACAGTAAGGGTTGTAACTCCAAGAATATGTACACTTAATACAAATTATAACAATAATCAATAACAACAGTTTTATTTTATGTACTAGCATGATTTAGGTTAAGGTGTTGTTCTTAAAATTATAATACTAAATGAGGTATGAACTAATTCCATTCATGAAGAACTTATTTACGTGATTTTAAACTGGTAAAGCATTTGAGGCATTTATCAGCATTTATATTATTATTTTCTGCTCTGGGAATTACTCAAGCACGTACACAATTTGACGTTTCATCATTTTCATTATTTCCCTCCGTCATCAGTCAGTGTCAGTGTCATTTATTGATTGGTAAAAAATAAAATGTTCCTACATTTGAACTCGTTAATTGACAGTGCCCATAGAAAATTTGAAAATATATCTTCGTTATCATGGCATGAGCCGTTGATGAATTTATATCTATTCCAAAAACTTTTTGGATTTTAGTTGAACAAATATTTTAAACAGCTGCTTATTCTTACATTTTCCATTATAAAATAAAGAAGAAAATTTAAAGGATGCCCAAGATTGCAAGAGTTTCAGGTTCATCAACTATTAAAACACAATTTCGTAACCATAGACCACATACTTGTTCATCCCCATAGACTTAAGGACTGTGATCATAACCCTGTTTTTAAACGTCAACATTATAAACACTAAAAATGGCAAACGATAGAGAAATTCTACGAGAAATTTGGGAAGGAAAATTGCCTGTTTGTTTTCGCTTGGACAGCGATGAAGTGGCGGACTTCAGAGAACCGGATCTCTTTTACTTAATGGTACCAAGAGTCAGCTATTTTCCTCTGGTAACAGATAAAGTGAGGAAGCATTTTTTAAAATGCATTGCGACAGAAAAACAAGAACAGGAGTTGTGGCTTGAATATAACGGACAACCTTTAAAGTGGCACTATCCTATAGGAGTTCTGTACGACTTGTTACACGAACCAGAAGATTTATTGCCTTGGAACCTAACGGTGCATTTCGACAAGTTTCCCGATACTGAAATTTACAAATTCAGCAATAAGTATGAGTAGTTACATTGGCTTTTACACTATTTTAATTTTTGCGTGTTTAGGGAAACAGTGGAGTCATACTTCATGTCATGCCTGAAAGAAGCAGACGTATTAAAACACAGAGGACAAATAGTGAGTAACATGCAAAAGAAGGACCACAATCAGCTCTGGTTGGGTTTACAAAATGGTAAATAGATATTCTATTTGATGCATTCTGCTTTATATATCATTTTTTATATATTTAGACAAATTCGATCAGTTTTGGTCAGTGAATAGGAAACTAATGGAACCGTCAGCCGATCACGAACAATTCAAGTACATACCTTTTAGATGTTATCTGGAGGACGGCTACAGGCAAAAATTAGTGAAACCGTTGAACGATGACGGTAAAAAGAAGACTCTTCAAGACTTGCTAGGGGAAATGTTTCCTAGTAGAACTAGCGGTGAGTTTTTTTTGTTGAATATTAAAATTTTAGCTATCGTACCTTTACTTTATCTTTTGACGAAATATTTTCCATTTATTACAAAATCACTTTATTGTGTTTTTTAAATAATTTTACTCATAAAGTAAATACAATGATAAATATATGATTTTTATTATTAAATCCGGAGATTTTTGGGATTAAATAATATATTATCTCTAATATAATAATCTTCTGCATAGAGAATAATCCCTAATTGACGTGGTAGCTCAATTTTTTTTATTAAGAATTTATATGTGACTGTATTGACTTGACTTTTCATTTTTCCAGTAAAAGTGAAAACTCACGGATTACTGCCACCTCTGGAGACTCCTCTTCAGTGGATGTCGGAACATCTTAGCTACCCGGACAACTTTCTCCATCTATGCATATTGTAAAATATGAATTTGCGTGCTTTCTCTGTGTTCACTCGAACGGCGTATATGAGTAAAGACTTCGTCTGACTGTGTGTTAGGTTAGGTTCAATTAAATAAGGGAACTGAGTCGTATCTTCAAAAATAGAAGTGTAACCGACTTTTTGCATTTAAGTTGTATCGATGTGTTTAGTTGCCACCTTAGGCTTCTATATATTTCATTGTGATAGTCTTTCATACATAATTCTGCTGGTACATTCTTGTAAAAATATTGTAGTGCCATCTAGCAGAGTTTACCAAAACTTTTCGTTTCTCTAAATGTTCAAACATTTATTTATGTTGCTTGCGACGAATTTTCGGTTCATTTTTATCAATTATGCCAGAAAATGTTTGATTTAGGATTATATTTATATGCACAGTGGCCTAATGTTGTGTGTAAATGGACAAAAGTAGTTTTTTCAACTGTGGCGCCCTCCAGGAGTTAAATTTTGAATGAAGGTGAGTTTAGTGAGAATCGTTGTTTGAACTCAAAACATCAGTGTATATGGAATATCGGATCACGCTGTACATATTTATGAATAATAATTACACTTACGGCTAAAGTTTTACTTATTTCATATTCTAATAATGTTAATGTCTAATTAAAGTACATCATGAATTATGACTTGAAGTAGTTACATATCTCGTCAATTTGTATGTTTCAGTTCAAATATTGTGGGGGAATAGGCGTATCTAAAGGGGTAGGGGGTTTTGTAATCATCTAAAAATACTGATTGGACGATATATTTTTATGCTATTCGAAAAATTTGTGATTAAAGTTAAAATTCGTCTTCTGTTGCTCGAAAGTCTGGTAAGTGGAATAATATTGTCGACTTGAACTCGGCTGTTCTCTAGAAGGCCCCAATTTGCTCCCCTGAATAAAATTCTAGCTTCGTTCATTTTTCACTGTATACAGGATGATGTTTTACAAATTTTTTTTATGAACTTCAATTAAACAACACCCTGTATATTTTTTTCAGTTGCAATATGTATACATTTAGAGGAATTTATTTATTTTAATAACTTAAGGGACAATTTTATATTGGAAAAGCTTTCTGCAAAGGAAAAACACTCAAATTGTAATATCCAAGAGTACATCAAAATTTCATTTATTGCATATTTTTAACTGTATAAGGTTTAGTTAGAGCTGTACATAAAACAATTTTATATTATGGATGGTGCAAATAAAATATTTATATATAACTGTGTATTTGCATGTCCCTCAGAAATAGGTTAAGTACAACTAGAAATTGTCACACCCAATAGAATTTTAAATAAACAAATAATAAAATTATTCATTTGTGTAACCTTATATTTTATTTTTGTTATTATGAAAAATATTTTTGCTATCTCTCCCACTAATCCTCGAACGACCTTGACGCACGGGATTAGTAAGATTTAGATTATTTTAGATATTTTTTTTGTACTACTATACGAATATATCGACCATCAACTTTCACCAATATTTTACGTATAATATATAATTTGTATTCAGATATTCAAAATCTTTTCCGCTATATCAAGCCTGCAGTCATTACCCCGATATTTTTGTTCCTTTTAGTTTATTAGTTAGAGTCGTACGCAAAGTGGATTTTCAGGTTTAGAATTCCCTAATTGAGTGACTCGTCTATTATTTATCATTTAATCCTATAATTTTTTGTCTGTTTAATCCTTGCAAAAGTTATAATGGGTAAGTAATATACAGCATGTTTCATAAGTAATGGCTGTGACCCAGTACAGACCATCATCTGGTAATAAATAGTTTAAAGTTTAACTTCTTAATCTTAACAAAAAAATTCCTACCCCCTAGTTTCGAGGGTGCTGATCACGAATCCGAAGTCAGATTTCGGCGCTCGCAGTTTTCGAAAAAAAAAAAATTCAAAATTGTAACCTCTAAGTATATATTATATTAGGTTGAAATTGCAATATAACTATATATTTTGACAATAGTGTGACGTCATGAAATGAAGAAGGCAGAGGGGGCAGAGATGTACATTGCAATTTCAACCTAATGTAGTGTATAAGTAGAGGTTATAATTTTGAAAATTTTTTTTATCGAAAACTACATGCGAGCGCCGAAATGTGGCTTCAGATTCGTGATCAGCACCATCGAAAATAGGGGGGTAGGAATTTTTTTGTTAAGATTGGAGAGTTTTACGCTGTTATAAATAATTACCAAAGTTTAGACCAAAAATATTTTTTTATTAAAATTTTTGATAACTTTTGTAGCAGTGGGAAATGATGATGTTTTCAAATACGCGCAGAAAAAAGAATATATTATTTTAATCGAAATGGCCTTTGTCTTCGATAATTTCGTGGAAAAATAAGCCCAAAAACGGTATTTAAAAATATAGTCTGGCCACAAGACAATCGCCACCACAGCGTAAACTGTGACGTCAGACGCCGTTCGCACGTGTGTACTTAAATACTGCTTTAGTTTATATCTGTATACAATTGCCATGCTTTCGACAACGCAGTACATATGCTTAGAAGAGTTAATTTGTCATGTGTGATATTATTAGGTGTTATTGTATTAAATAGAATAGAATAACTCGCGTCAAGAATTCAGACGTCTTACGTTACAGCTGACGTTACACATTTGTTTTTATTGTCAACGTAATTTTCGATATTTGGTCGCGTTAAAAACAATCATTTCTTGCAATATATAATGCAAACTTTTAGTGCAGTATATAGTTTTCTATCAGTTGCAGTTTCTTAAATATTTTGATGAAAATATAATGAATTATTCATTTGTTCATATGACGTAAGTCGTCTGAATTCTTGTCGCGAGTATATTGAATAAAGTTGCAAAATAGACTCGTAAAATTTCCACGGAACGTGCAAATAGAACAAGTATTGCATTATGTACGAATATAGCATACAGACTAAGAAAAAATATTTCACAGTGCCAAAAACTGAAAAGAAAAATGTGTAGGGCAATGAAGTGCAACGAAAGAAAGCATTGCAACATTGTTTGTTTGTGACAAGTTGTCAAGAATCAATTAAACTTTTCTATTAAGCTACCAGAATGGACACAGGGCGTTTAGAAAATCAATGGTAAAGCAAACTTACATTTTTTCTAATTTATTGTATTCAGCGCTTCTTTCCGATTCCAAATAACATGTTCTGTATTTGCTCCTACCATTTACGTGATGTGGAATGTTATTTGAGGCATTTGTAAAATTTTTCTATCTAACTTCACTAGGTACATTAAATTACCTGCTGTTTTATTCTGAAAGTAAAAAATATGAATTTTTTTAAATGTTTATAAGGAGAAATGAAATCAGTTGTAAATATAAAAAAAATAAAATAGAAAAATTGTGTCATTTTTATAGATATTTGACGTGTCTTAGAAAAAAAAACAATAGAACATCGAATTAAAACAATTATGTACTGAAGTTCATTTTTTTTTAATGCACACCCTATGTATTTTTTAAAATTCTGAAAAAGCATACAATTCTGATTAGATCTATATGATATACTTATGTATTTGTCCCAGTGGTTATTGAGATATATAGGAAAATGTCGAATATATCTGTTAAAAAAAAACCGCGATGAACGGCATGTGACGTCACACCGATGTTATCGCGTTATTGCTGCCAAACACATGTTCTAGCCTTTCAATGTTTGAAAGATTGCCCTCGCTGTAATACATTACAAACCGATATAAAATTCATGCAACTTGTCCATTGCTATATATATTTTTTTAACTAACACTGGAACAAAAATTATAATAATTTGGCCTTAATTAAACTAAAGAAAAAAAATATTTTACTTCAAACCCTGCATAATATAAACATTCGCCTTCACAGATATGTGTATTTTTAATATCCTGGCTTATGCTATTGTGACTCATTATTTATGAAACCCCTGTATGTATTTCCGGTGTCGAAATTCCTACAAGTTGTTAATCTGATAAAATAATGCATATTCTCATAAATATTTATGTTATCTTCGTAGCCTTATATATTTCTTTCTTATTTTGTACACAAAGAGACGACTAAGGCTGCATCAAAGTACGGAATCTCTAGTTTTACACCTGCAATGCGTCAAAGGCTTATGATTGAGAAACATCTTAATTATTTCAATAACGTGTTCACATGCAGTCGGTTTCGAGTGTTATGGCCAGTGTGAACCAACATGGCCGTAAGGATCAAATTTAACAGATAAACAACGCTGTATAATGAATAATATATAAAGATTATCATGAGGCTATGGACAAGAGGTTATTTGAAAAATAATTTGCATTTATTTTGCCTCGTATTGTATTGAACCTTGTGCAGTGACATCTCTATATTTATTAGTTTTTTTGAACCCTTTAAAATGATACGCGCATGAAATCGCAACCCACCCATTGTGCAGATCCTGATGTTGAAATGACGTTACTAGATAATTTGGCAACAGACTAGATGATGTGTGTTTATATGGTAATATAACATTATTTTATATTTTTGTTTTAAATCCATCCCACAAAGCAGAATTCTGCGTATGCCACAGCTAGATTTTGAAAGTACATTTCTGTTGAGCAGTGTAAATTATAAATGAACGTTTTATCCTTGATTAAGTAGGTATATACTTTTATCTGGAGAAGTTGCAGAATGTCTGTATAATTCACATTGGACACAAGTGTTAGAATTGTGTAGGATAGAGATTTATCAAATATACAAAGACAAATTTCCTAAGTATCCTACTTTAATATTTATGTCGATATTTAAAGCCAAGTGTTGCGATTTTTGGTAATAAATATCCAAAATCATCTAGTCATATTCGGTCTGCAACAATCTCTTGTAAACTTCTTATTCATTTTCTCTGTATTTCAAAAATGAATTAGCTACAACATAATAATAGACACTTTTTGATGTAAAATATAAATTCACTCCTAATTAGTTAAAACAATAGAATTATCCTCTATTTTTATAGGACCTCTTAAATTAGTGTCCTTGAAACATATTTAGCTTTTTTAGTTTACCAGGGGTGAGTTTAGCTTTACAACTTAATGCCTAAATTTTTAACACCCTGTATGATAAAGACTTTAAAATAATAAATCTGGGTAGCTTCAATCTTAGACTAAAAAAGGTACTCTTGTTTATTATTGATAAAATGAACCGTTTACGAGAAAAATAATAATAAACGAATTTATTTTTTATTTTTAATAAAAATAATGGTTTCTATTTTTATTCTCGGCAACAAAGTGCGATACGAAAGTCATTCAAACAGCATGAAAGTTTCATTTTAATATATTTAATCCGAAAAAATACAAAATTTGAAAACACGCAGTGGTGCCCAGGACGAAATTATTGAAAAACAAGAGGGAACATCGGTTTATTTTATAGACAATAAACAAGAGTAACTTTTTAGTCGAAGGTTGAAGCTACCCACATTTATTATTTTAAGGTCTTTACCATACAGGGTGTTAAAAATGTAGGCATTAAGTTGTAAAGCTTAGCCCGGCGCTGGTGGTAAACTAAAAAACCTAAATATGTTTCAAGGACACTGTTTTAAGAGGTCCTTACTATTATAGTATCCATCACATTAAATTTTTATTGAATTTAAGTACATTAAAAATTATTCAAGAAAACCCGATTTCCAGCGGCGTCCTTCAGGGACACATGTCTCCGTAGGGAGAGCCTACAGGTTAAAAAAATTATAGGAACTTCTCATCTTATTTTTTGATATTCTAGCTGCACCCGAGAGATTTCCCACATTTTCCCGGACACCTTGTATATGAAGAAATAAATAAAAAATTCTCATAAACAAAAACAATTATTTAACAACAAAATCCAGTGTACGCATACTGAATTTAGCAGAAATTTTTTTGGATATTAAAAAATAGATTTTAAAAACTCGAACCCCCTGTATCTACAAAATGGAGGCTCTACACGATTAAATTTATATGGAAAATTAAGCAATTAATATGAATACTATATATATATTCTTCTATAATTTACAAAATTTTATTTCCAATTTTCATTTCTCTTATATAATATAATTAGGTTCTCTTCTAATACAATTTATTTTCATTAGATTGCAATTATTACTACATTTCAGAGGTTTAAGTTTAAATGATTGATATTTTACGACATTTAATAACATTTACTTCTCATCACTCATCCTTTATCTTGTTGTGAACTAGAATTTATCTTATCAGCAATTACTAGCTCAGTAAATATTAGTGTCGATCGGTAAATAAAACGCAGATTATGTTATATACACTTTTTTTATTAATAATATCCTCTATAAAATATCTCATATAAAATAATACAATATCTATAAAAAGTTTAGAGCGTCAGCTCTGCTGACGATATACGGGGTGATAAACGATTCCAGAAAAATTCTCACAACCTACAGCGCGGCGTAAGGTCACAATATTCCCTCTCGTTACACAACTAATATTTACAGTATTCAATTGAATGAAAATAATTAATCCCTAAAATCACATTATTATAATTGCAAACTCCTGTACTTTATATAATATATAAATATATAGAGCTGTCTAGCTAAGGACTGTACATGATTAAAAATAAATTAATAAATATATTTTGGCATTGACGCCAAACGAACTGTATATATGGCAAAAAGGAAGACAAGAACTGAATTTCAAGTAAATCGAAAAGTATTGCAATTTTCAGGTATCCCAATAGCTGCCTTCCATCTCATTTGGCACGATTAGTCTTAAATCTACAAGGCACAGTTATGATTACTATCTGAGCAATATTTGTAAAGTTAGCACCCATTTTAACGTTAAGGCAAATATACAAGTTGTAATACATAGCATTAGGATATGTATATATCGGGGGGCGATCTAGCTACCCGCGCTTTCTCATTAAAAATCTAGTAGACTCGTGGCTTTCGAACAGCGGAAGATCGCTTCTACCTGACCGCGTGCATCTGTTTCATGGTCTCGTTCCTCAGCCTCAGCTCCTCGGCCTGCTTGAGCCACTTCTGGACCTGCCTCCGGTGCACGTTGTATTTGGTGGCCACCGCACGTTGGTTCCCCTTGCACACGGAATCCTGGTAATAGCAGTCGATGGCGCTCAACTTGAAGTCCAAACTGTAGCTCTGCCTCTGTTTGAGCGGTGCCAGGCCCTGCCCGTAGCCGACGTCGTCGTAAACGCCGCAATAATTGCTGCCAATTTCGTAATCACCCGAGTAACTCGGGTAGGAAGGGTAATAATAGCCAGCTGCCGATTTAGGCTGCAGTTCGAGCAGAGTGTAGGTGTTGTAGTCGGACTTGATGTCGCAAATGTTGTTGTTGTAGTAGAAGGCGTCGCAGCCCTGAGCGGCCGCGCAACAAGGCATCGCGGGCTCCAATTTGACCACGGAAGCGGGGCCCTCGTCGGACCCGATGTCGTCCAAGTACGGCTTGAATAATTTGACGGGCTTGGGCGATGTTAACGGCGGCGATTGGCACTTCCTCTTCAGGCTCTTGGTGGACAGATCCCAAACATCTGGGTGAGGCTGGGCCAGACTGGGCGACGCTGCCAGCGGCGGGGTGGGGGGCGAGTAGCTCGCAGGTGCGCTCGGTGAAGTAGGTCTTTTGAAAGACAGGTCCATAGGCGCCGAGGGGTCGGCGGGGGAGGGAGGCCGGCCGCCGGCGACGGCCGGGCTGGTCAGGCCGCGGGTGTGCGTGGTGAAGTCGAGGGGCAGGGGGGCGCTCTCCGACCAGGGGGCCGAAGGGGTGTGCGCTAGCGCCGGAACCCGCGCCTCTGCCGCGCTGGCGCTCCGCGGCCGCTGATCGTCGTCCCGCTGTCTGCCGCTGCTCAAGGCCACCGCCTCGAACTCGCATTTTCTAACCTCGGGAACGCACTCGCCGTTGCTCGATTTCTCCTTGGCACTTACGCTGCTCCTGAGCGTGTTCTCCACCTGCAGCCACTTTTGGATCTGGCGACGGTGGATGCCATACTTCCTGGCCGTCGCCCTCTGGTTTCCCTTGCAGTCCGCGTCGTTGCGATACGAATCTAACACTTGCAGTTTAAAGTGCGGGGCAAAAATGCGACGTGATCCGATGCCTTTGCCTTCCGCCTTGCAATTCGCGCTCGCTACTCCCCTTTTTATCACTGAATTCAGTCCGTGGGCCATTATGCATCTGTTTGGAGCACTTTAACACTTTTAAATCAAAATAAATCCTCGAAAAAACAACTAAAATAGCACTCTGAGGTTTATCTGCGACCTATGTAGCAACCATTTTTCGTCACGATTCACAGAAATCCCCACTCTGCTGACTAAACTGTAAACTCACGCCATCAAAAGGGATTTGAAGTGTATTTTGCGGAGGAATCAAAGAAACGCCCGACGTGCGACAGCAGCTGAGGTCTCACTAGACTGAACGGCGCCGGTTGAATCCGTAGGTCGTAGATCGCACAGTCGCCATAGAGGCTCCGACATCCGTTTGTGAAACAAGTTTACTGGCACTGTTGCCGGTTGAAAATAGTTTTCGCCTACTTATTTTCGGCGCGTGATTAACTATTTTTTCTGTAAAATCCGAAGACGACGCGTAATTTCTATCAACTTCGTACAAAGATTAGCGGAAACAGACAAAGGATTACCGATTTAGAACGCTTTTGTATAAGTGGAATGCGAGGAGCTGGCAACAGAGCCGGTGGTCACACCAGACACTGTGTCGCCAAGCCTGCTAGGCCAGACAACGCGTCTCTGGTTCCCTTTCTTTTCATTCATTAGCAAACAGATGATAATGGATGTTTTTATTGCTCTTGCATTATATACAGGGATTTCTTGTCGTGCTGGTATATCCACCGGAATTGTCCGTTTCATGCACAAAAAAATCGTTTGTCTTCATGTTTTGTTAGAATATAATTACGTAATTTGTCAATGGCGCTTTTTTTTAAATTGCTTTGTTAATTGCAAGATTCGCTTTTTGTTTCTGAACTGATTTGGTGGCATAAACAAAATTGAGATTCCGTCAATTCTATTGCATTAAATAGAAAAAGGTTTAGGTACCTATAAGCGGTATTACTATACCTAGGTACTATAAAAGATATAATTTAATTATAGGTAGGTATAAATGGAATAGGTATCTAATAGAACTAAGATGTTTAATTAACTGTTTTCTTCAAAGATAATTGAATATGTAGGTAGGGTTTATTAAATTATTGTTTCGTGAAGTAGGTAAATTTAGGTAGGTAGATGGTAAGTAATACACATTATAGGTATAAATACAAGATATACATATTTTTTTAGATAGTGTAAATTTTTAACTTGGATAAGTATTTAAAGTTATATGTGCACCACAAATGTGCAAATTAATGTATATTATGTAATTGGTATATATTTTAAGTTGAAATTGAAAAAATATCGCAATTATATAGATATATTTAGATATTATTATAAAATTTGTCCGTTAGGTATGCAACCAACAGTACACGGAGATGGTAAAATAGTTGCATTGTTGCAATTTTTTACTAGATCAATTTTCGACCTTATGTTCATTGGACATAAATGCCAAAAAAATGTCTTCTTTGTCAGGCCCATAAATATCACGATATTCCGGCAATGAATATTATAAATATTTAAGAAGTTGCACACAGTGACAAACTAATAGAATAGTGGAATTTATATATTTAAATTTATAGTACAATATTGACTTTTATAATAATAATAATTAATAAAATAAAATAGCATCTAGTGTGACTGAGCATGCGCGTTGAAGATAAATCTAAATCATGTAAGCGAAGTATTCTCTCAACAGGCAACAGAATCATTCAAGAAAAGTTTGGTTATATGCCAACTTTGTGATTGCTGTGTTCACTTATTTGCTTTCTTTCAGTTATATTTTGTAATCACTTTTGATATATTATGAAGATACTAGAAAAAAATGCCAAGATTAAACAAGATAACATAAAATACATTAATGATGACAGTGATGTTACGTGAGTAAAATCGCACCTGCGTGTGAGGCTACTTTACTTCACGATCATGCGCATGGATTACTACGACTAATTTTGCAATTTTACTTTGTTTAAATTTAGGAATATTGTTTTGCAATTTTTTGTAAATTTTAAGCACAATAATAGTATACCTATTTTACAAATAATGTTGGTTGTTCTTAAATATTACTAAAAAAAAAGTAAACATCGACATTGCTTTGGCTATCAACCTCAAAGGAACTTGGAAATTTGTGCATTTTTATATTTTATTTTCAGCAATGAACAGTAATGTTGTGTTTTGTTTCCAAGAGATTAATTTTTAACTATTTTATCACGATACTACCACTACTCCCTTCTAGCATTTTCTTGAAAAAGAATGAAAAAATGGCATAACATCGAATTTATTTTATTGATGTTGGTCATCATGGCATCTTTTAATTGTTACTGTTGGTGTTACTGTAAGTTTTTAACCTAAAATTTCTAACCTAAAAATCAGATGCAAATGTTTTACAAATTGTTTAACACGCTGTATTGTCCATTTATGCATTTTGTTAACATATGAATAGGAAGAGAACGAAGACAATATGGGCAAAGTTGTTAAAAGACTCAGTAGTAGTATCAACAGAAACGATAATGGACTGATTAAAAGTAAGTTAAAATTGAACTTATACCTACTTGCATCTTGTACAGAAACGGTAAAGTAACATTCATGAAAATTTTGCAGAAAAGCTAAAGAAAATAAAGAGAAAGAAGCCTGTGGCTGTAGAGAACAATGATGAGAAAACAAATAAACCAGAAGTAGTTGAATCTGTAGAAGTAGATAATGAAGAAAATTCAGATTTGATCGATAAACGTGAGTAACAAATTTATAGCGTATTTTTTGTTTAAATAATTATATCGTGATGATTCAAAGGCGAATATGACGTTTCCTCGAATTTTTTCAAGTTCTGGAGTAGAGATGTAATGAATACATCGTACATTAACTGATATTTAAGTAAAAAAGTGCACAAAACCAATAAATATTTCCTCATTTACCCATTTTCAACTTTTTAGTTCCCGGTTCAAGCTCCGCCTTGGAAATCTTGAGCAGTTGCACCTTCGAATCCCTAAAAGACAAAGTTTGCGAGAACACCTTGAGGGCTATCGCCGATATGGGGTTCACCACTTTGACAGAAATCCAAGCCAGATCGATACCTTCGCTGTTAGAAGGAAGAGATTTAGTAGGAGCTGCGAAAACCGGTTCCGGAAAAACGTTAGCATTCCTCATCCCTGCCGTCGAACTCATTTACAAGTTGAAGTTCATGCCCCGTAATGGTAAGGCGTCGAAAGTGGGTGTATGTATGTGTTTTGTGTAAATTAACGTTTTTAGGTACCGGCGTTATTATTATTTCCCCGACCCGTGAATTGTCCATGCAGACTTTCGGCGTTTTAAAGGAGTTGATGAAATACCATCATCACACTTACGGTTTGGTGATGGGGGGCACCGCACGCCAGACCGAAGCACAAAAGCTTGCCAAAGGTATAAATATTTTGGTGGCGACTCCCGGAAGACTTCTCGATCACTTGCAGAACACGCCCGACTTTTTGTACAAGAATCTGCAGTGTTTGGTTATCGACGAGGCGGATAGAATCCTCGAGGTTGGGTTCGAAGAGGAAATGAAGCAGATTATTAATCTTCTACCAAGTAAGTTTTGTTGAAAATTCCAGTTTTATTTTTTTTATGTATTTATTGTAATAGGTTATAATTTTTTTTGGTTGACAATATGATTTAGGATTATTACTTGTCTTCTTTGACTATGACTATAAAGTTATTTGAAGCAGGTGAACATTTTAAAACACTTGATGGGGTTCAAGAAAAAATACTAAAACAAGATTTTTAAGTGTGAAAATAATAAAAAAATGTATTTACTTCATACCGCACGGCATTGTAACATTCTTTAAAATAATTGTTTTTCCTTATGTTTTTCATTATCGTTTCTATTATTTATTTGCATTTTTTTATATATTCACTTATTTAAAACTACCTACACACTTGTTTTAGAATTAGGCGACAATTGAAGTAAAATTTATTTGGCCTACTGTCAAGTTTGAAATACAAAATCTACTACTGATTTCATTTATCATTCTTATATATTAAAAGCTTTGGGTGATCCGCGTTCCCACGCTGTGGTCTGAGGAAGGATGATTGGCAGCATAATGGTCCTTGCTTTATCCCGATGTCGTGTTCTGAAGGTGCCTTTTCGCATTTTTATAGCTAAATTTCCCTTTTCTAAGGCTCCAGTGACATTTCAAAAGTGTTTGTTTATGTTTGTGGAGAACTGCATATAGAAATAACTAAATAAGCAGAATTTTGACAGATGTCTCTGTGGCTTAAACCCAAGGTCGGTGGTTTAATTCTCGGAAGTTATTTTTTAAAATTTTTATTTAATTATTGAGTCTATTATGAGACTTATTATACAAAATTTTCTACAAAACTAGACTAGGTTCAAATTAATAATAATTAATATTTATTTATATGAAATCTTTTGGCAAAAGAAGTTATGTTTATTAATTAATCTTTTTGAGACTTTACATACATAATGCTTAATAAAATTTGACCAGATTATTCCTTATACTTTTTTTCATGATATAAAATTTAATATTTACTAACCAGCATGGAGGCTACTGTATCTCGTAAACTGTTATACAACCTGGCGAAAAACTGATATATTTGGCACAGTGAAGAGATATTTTCGCTAACTAGCTTAGATTTTTTTCATACTCCGCCTAAAAATAACACCATTAATTTATTGCACCTTTTTGCATTAATAATAATAATAATAATATCTCTATCCCTCATTCTAATCACAGGGATTAGCTCAGAAGTCGGAGACTTGTGCGGGAGAGGGGGCGGCATATTATTATTAAGCAGGCCGCATTTGCGCCCAGGAACGACATACGTTGGTAGACCCTAACCACTATTCAGTGCAGGAATGAGGGAAACCTGGAAAACCTCATTAATTAGGGGGGTAGTCAAATATCAACCAGTATCAATCTCCCACATTGACCCAAGCTAACATTATTCCACCCTACCATACCCGCAGAGAGGGTGCCAATCCTCTCCACGAATATAGCTTATATACGGTCTACCGGCAGCTGGGCGCGAACCAACTCCGATCTAGTCACCTTGATTCAAGTACTGACGCCTTAAACCGCGCGACCACTGACCGACCCGTACAGTTACATTACAGTTTTACATTTTATTGTTGCTGTATTTTTATATTTTAAACATATTTAACTCTTCGTTTTAGACATTTTCATTTATAAGAGTTTTGTTTGATCGGATATTCATATTTCGGATACTCGTATTTCGAACACCCTGTATGCATTGTAACGTACATTCTGTTGGACTATTATTATATTTATTAGAAAGGAGGCAAACGATGTTGTTCAGCGCCACTCAAAACAAGAAGACGGACGCCCTAACGTCTCTGGCTTTGAAAAAGGAACCGATCTACGTCGGCGTCGACGATGCCAAGGAAGAAGCGACGGTCTCCGGATTAGAACAAGGTTACGTCGTGTGTCCCTCTGAGAAACGCCTCCTGGTACTCTTCACTTTCCTCAAAAAGAACAGGAAGAAGAAGGTCATGGTGTTCTTCAGCTCCTGCATGTCCGTCAAGTACCACCATGAGCTGTTCAACTACATCGATCTCCCCGTCATGTGCATTCACGTAAATATCAAAGTCAAGTGGAGTGATAATAAAATTATTATCGATAATTTTTAGGGCAAACAGAAGCAAAACAAGCGCACCACGACATTCTTCCAGTTTTGCAACGCGGAAACGGGGATCTTACTCTGTACGGACGTCGCGGCGAGAGGTCTTGACATTCCCGCTGTGGATTGGATCGTGCAGTACGATCCTCCAGACGATCCGAAAGAGTACATCCATCGAGTAGGTCGGACAGCCAGAGGAGAGGGCAGCAGCGGCCACGCTCTCTTGATACTCAGACCAGAAGAACTGGGCTTCTTGCGCTACCTAAAGCAGGCCAAGGTACCCCTGAACGAATTCGAGTTCAGTTGGACTAAGATAGCAGACATCCAAGCGCAGGTAAGTGGGCTCGAATCAGACGAACCAGGCGGTTCCGTGATTTTTTACAAAGTAACTTTGCAGTTGGAGAATCTGATCGGAAAAAATTACTTCCTGAACATGTCGGGGAAGGAGGCCTTCAAAGCGTACGTCAGGGCGTACGATTCGCACCACCTGAAGACTATTTTCGATATAAGCACCTTGGATCTAGCCAAAGTGGCCCTGTCTTTCGGGTTCAAGGTGCCCCCTGCTGTGGATCTTAAAGTTTCCGCGAAGAAGGCGGAAAGGCCGGAGAAGAAGCGGAAAGGTGGCGGCGGGTTTGGGTTTTACAAGAATATGAATCAGACGGATAACAAGAGCTACAAGAAGAATACTATCTACAGGCAGCCGAGGAAGAAAGGGGGGCCCGACTCGAGGCAGTTTGCTAGATAGATGTTTATGTATTTTGTGTTATATATATTAAAGGATGGATTTTATATTCGTCTTATTAATTTCTGAGGGAATCTGTTAGGTAAATACAAAACATTGAAAAAAATGTTGTTGATAGTATTTTCCAATTAACGTGTTTCGTAAAAACTGAACACATTAATTTAAAAACTAGTGGTTGTAGAAAATCGTTTTCAAGTATATTCTTATACCTCTGTATCAAATTCCAGTTCTTTCTATTGAGAAATAATGATGTTAGATGGGATTTACCAGTTTATCACGATATTTCAGCGACACCAGCAGATATCTTGGATCTATTTGGTTTATCTTAACTGCCATCAAAAGGCACAACTTTTTTCTAATTTGAACCACACTGTATGTTTTACAGTTTCCGAGAGCCAGTGCCAGTGGTGAGTCATAAAAAACGGGCCACCCTGTATATTAATAAATTAATCTATTTTGCGAAATTGACGCATAATGATGTTTGTTTCTGAGGCAACTTTTTAAACAATATTGTATTTTAGGTGGCATACTAGCCAGAGGATTATTTTTAAATTTAAATAAAGTACCCGCAAAGTAGGCCAGATAATTTTTTGACATAGTAAAAAACAGTAAAATAAGAATTTGTTGATAACGTTTTTTTTTTCTCCAAAAATATAAAAAAACTATTGTAAAAGCGCGTCCATTTACTAAAATCTTGCTACATTTCTGAAATTGCAGTCTCTATCTTTAATAAGTCTTAAATTAGTTCCTCCAGATGGTTTCAGAGGTCACTGAATAATGTTAACTATTAAGAATCTCATCTCTAAAAACCTTTGAAGGAATCGTGGTTTTTTGATAGTCCGCTAGATGACCTGTCAGTTGGGATTATGTCCGCTTTTGAATGTGAAAACTTATTTTATTTTTATGTAAATGATGATTTTGGTGACAATTTATGAGTGAAAAAGTGTATAACTTTGAACTGCATGTGACAGTAACTAATGCTACAGCTACAACTTGAAAATTAGTGTACCATCATTATACAACCAGGATTACAAGTGTCAAGGAAATTGGAGGTAAATACTTGTAAAATTCAATCTTAGCCGGAAGGGTAGCTTAAAAACAAAATAACACTATTTTCTTGTCATATTCTCAGTTACCGTTCTCATTTAATAAATATCATTTGGTAGATCAGATATATAGAAGATTAAGTTAAATTTTGTCCTATTTCAATTTTAATACAACGTTAATTAAATCAGGTAATACTTGGACGATAGTCTACTAATCTGAATATGACCGTTAACTATTTGCCGTAAACACGTAATATTGACGATTACAGGTAAAAGTATATATATATTTAATGTTTTAAAGCACAAACACTCACCTATAGAAGATTTAATACTAAATAAAATAAAAATTGCAAAACTGACAATCAAATATTTCAAAATTGTGTTTTATGTCATCTCGATATAAAATTCAAAGTTAAAGATTTTTGACAGGTGACAGATAAAAATTACTTGCATAATAAAAGTGTGAAATTTTGTGTTTTTTAATATTTTCCTATAAATAGTACCAGAACAGTTTGAAAATAGTATAATTTTATCTTGAATGAAGAAAAGTGGATCTGCATAAAACAATTTGTAATAAGTCGGGTGTGGGGGTGAACAGCAATCCAAAAAATGGGTTGTGTATGTGCAGTTGTAATGGAAATTTTCTATATTTTTAGTAACTTTATTGAGATCGTACGATATTTAGTTATAAAAAGTGTACATAATGCAAAATATACGCAAGAATATTTGCACAAAATCTCGGTGCTGTTCTCCAGTACTCCTCTTACTGAACGTACTATCGTTTGCAATAATAATGACACTACCTCAATCAGTTTTTAAACAACTGGCAGTTCTGAGAAGAAATTTCATTGGATCTCTATTGATAAATGGAACAACTATGTACTAATGTTGAACGTTGAAAGTAGATCATTATCAGTACGTCAGCTGATTGAAATAAATAGCCAAATTCGTTTTAAAGTGTGTCATTGATATTGAAAACGATTGTACTTCTGAGATATCCCTGCATAAACTTTCCGTCGACAGAAACCACAGCTTAAATTAAGCTGTGCTGAAACTATGTAAGCAGTGGGAAATTAAAATGAGAATCGGAAAACCAATAAACCAATAACAAAAAACATGAAAGTAGCAAACATTTCCTTAAAATATTTATAACAAGGTTACGTTGTGAATTAATTAAGGATGTTTTTAAAGCTGTACCTATTACACTGCCAATTTTTTAAATTTAATGAAGTAGATATTTGTGGGGTGACTGAAGGAAACGTCTGTAAACACATGTTTTCGACAACTTGGGGCTTCTCACATTCTACCCCAGACAAAACTTGTGTGGCCTTGCCTCACCTTCTTTTAGAGATCGCACACGAACCCTCAAGTAGCCCAAGATATCTGTTATAGATATCGATCCAAGCCATTGTGTCTAAATCTGAAAAGTTGAAGTTACGAACATACAAGGAATTCATTATATACAGGGTGTCCCAAAATAAGCCTGCCAAAAATTAACTGTGGATTCTACGATCAAAAATAAGAAAAAAAGTTGTAGACGCCCCCTAACGGAGATATGGCCTCTTAAATGGGGACCTCAAAATTTGATTATTCCAAAATATTCCCAAAAGGGATCAAGATAATATAATCAAATTTGAAATTGAGAATCACAATTAGATCGCGAATCTAATGTTCTGAAAATAATTCCTCATAATTGGTCATAGGCGTGCCGAACTGGGGGTTCAGTGGGTAAATATTGCTCTAACTTTCTTGTATCTCAAGATTTTCGTCGTCAGATCAAAAAATTAAAAATTCTGGTCTATTTTTCGTGAAAAAGGTACTCCTATTTCAAACCGATAAACTGCGCTGTTTTCGAGTAATCTTAATTTAAAAATTTTGTGACATACCACAAAAGTTTAAGATGGAAACTATAAATAGGCGTAGTAGGCTCTGAGAAAATACTGTCGACTTATTTAACATATATTAAAGGTGGTAAAGGTAAAGGTTTTCAAGCGTTTTAACATATTAAAATGCTTTTAAAATGCATATCAATAAGTAATGTAATTATTTGTAAATTATTTAATTTTAATATAGCCTATTAATACTTAACATATGTAATATGTGTCAAATAAACTGACAGATAACTTTTCAAACCCTACTAGAAACAATTTGACCGCTTGCATATCATATGTAATATTTTTGTGGTGTCACAAAATTTTTAAATTAATATTACTCGTGAACGGAATAATTTATCGAAGTAAGACAAGAGTACCTTTTTTTATAAAATTGTTCAACGTTTTTAATTTTTTGATTTGACGGCAGAAATCTCGAGACATGAAAAAGTGCAATATTTATCCAATAGCCCTCCCAGTTTGGCACGCCTATGACTAATTATGGTATTATTTTAAGAACATTAGATTTGCAATCTAATTGTGATTCGCAATTTTAAATTTGATTACTTTATCTCGATCCGTTTTGAAAATATTTGGCGAAAATCAAATTTTGGGGTTTCCCTTTAAACAGCAATAGCTCCGTTAGGGGGCGTCTACGGACTTATGATTATGTAACTTTTTTTTCTTATTTGTGATCGTAGAATCAACAGTTAATTTTTGGCAGACTTATTTTGGGACACCCTGTATATACACTCTAGAAATGTGTACATTAAAGTTTGATAACTCCATCTAAAAAGAATACAAAGAATTACACCATAAAACACAACCTCTCGGGTAATTAAAAGCTTTATAATCTTTAACGGCAATTGTAAACGAATTGTTAACCCTTACATCCGACATCTTGAATTTTACTGCGCTATCTAGTGGTTTGAGAATTTCGCGAATACACAAGAAAGAAAAATATTTTAGAATAGTTAGTAGTTAGCAAATTACATTCTTCTATCAATTTAAGAGAACAAAATCCATTAACAAATAAATAAACCAGATTCTAATGTTTCTTTTTCGATCAAATAATCTGATATATCTGATAGGTTTCATAAGGATTATTATAACATCACTTGATTGAAAAAATTTAAGTTCTTATGTAACAAGCATTGTGGGTTGCATATTTTATGACGTCACGGTAATGTAATTTAAAAAATGCAAATCTCATTTTAATTTGCAGTTTCACCAACGTATTATTCGTCAAACGTTTAAACTATGGCTTAATACAGATAGCAAAATACAGGGTGTTGATTTGTTCCATTTTCTTAACTTGCCAAGCGATTCTATCCATAAAAATATAAGTTGGGAATTATTTTAGACATGTTGATATAAACTTTTATCTTATTTGTATTCGTAGAACCGTTTCCAGAAATAGAATAGAATTCACAAACACATTTTAATATAATTAAAGCCGAAGATTTATTTGTTTTACTGGAAGTCTACAGCAGAGGCATAAAAAATACCTATCGACGTGCCTATACCTAATAGCGGGCATAATAATTTATTAGAAAGTAAGACCGCGTTACACCTATGCGGATTAGAGGACAAATGGCGCTTCAGTGGGCAGTTTTTAGCATAATTAATATACGACAAATTCTCGTATATGGTCATACTTTCATTGGATCGCTTTACATAAGCAAATAGCGCGTAGACGTCGAAACACCGTTTGTGATACATTCAGTTCCTATTCACGGATATGGAGGTATGATGTAAACACGCTGGCGAAACCGTTTCACAAGAATTTAATGTTTGGATACCGCGGATCGGGATCTAGTGGGCCGATTTTACGATTATCTTGTTGGAAATGAGAAACGCTGGATAATGGCGTACGAAATAAAAAAAAGAAAAACGGTTTAGATAGAGGAACAAAAAATGTGCTATTATTTTTTCCGAATTTTTCTGCGATTTAAAGCCCTAAGAAATATATGAAGAAATAGTTTGTGTGACGTTATAATAACCATCAATTTGCAAAACAGCAACGTCGCAAATTCAACTGCATTCATTTATTCAACTTTTGACAGGAATAATAGTTATCAATTATACGCGCGCATAGTACTAAAAAAATAAAGATACTATTTTCGTTCACAAAAAAACTTAAAATTTAAATACATGCACATTTGCTGTTAAAAAATATCCCCAGTTCGAATTTTAAATTCCATATAACTACTCCTATAACTACTCTTATTTTTAATGAGCAACGGAAGTTATTTTTTGAATTTTTTTCAAGATGTACGCTGAAAAGCAATTGGAATTAAGTGAATAAACATGGCGCTAAAATAATAAAACAGTTTGGCCACTTCAGAAGCATTTAAAATACTTTAATGTTATGTAAAAGCGAAACATTAAGAGCATTATATTTTGTAGAAAATCGTTTGCTCGTGTTAACTACCTCTAAGAAGCAGTTTTGTTTTACTGTCGCGCAAAAATATTTTAATACAGCATTTATAAAACAAATGCTGTAATTATTCAGATAAACAGCTTTCTGAAATTAAAGTGATGCATTTATTTAAATAACTTAATAAAATCTTCACAATAAAAATGTCGAAAAAAATTAGGAGAAATTTTGTTTTCATTTTTTTACAGATTATGAGCTCTAAAGGCAAAAAACGTGATCCTTCAATTTTTTCAAAAATTCAATCGAATGGAACAATAAAACGGCTTGATGGTTCAGGTTGAAACTTTGTAGGGCTTTTGAGGGTACAATGGCCTATAAGATGCACACTAACATTAGTCATTTTCCCAATATTCTCAATGTGGCACGTGATTTTCTGAAAGACCTCAAAAAGTCTAGTTTTTCGAAATTTTTCAAAGGCATGTTAAGAATGAAAAAAAATTGGTTTCCTGAAAAAACATGCCAGAACATTGTAGAGGATGGATTTAAGTTTCCGAAACCCCCCTTGCATTTTCTGAGCGACCATTGGTTCCTGAGATATTGCTGAGAGAAGAGAAAATGACACATTTTCATTCAAAGATTGATAACTCAGCGAGGAATGGTCGTATCGAGGCCGACAAAAAAAGAAATTGAAGCTAAATGAACAACTTGATTTTGCGCTAATTGTTGCTTGGAATTTTTTTTATCGCAAGATCCTTAAACTAGACACTTCAAGCTTCAAATTGCTTTTTTTCACTCACATAGGACCATTTTTACCAAAGATACAGCCATTTGAAGAATCGCAAAAACTTTAAATTTTTTTTTTGATCTCTTAATTTTTTCCGCTAGTGTATTTTGTTAATAAAGCAAGTAAAACATTCCATAGATTTCAGGTAATCCGATACGCGATCTTTATCCTTTAATACAGTAACAGAACACTATTACCAGTGGACCGAAGACTGTATCAGTTATTAATAACGTTATTATAATTATTTTTCATGGCTCACAGGCAGGAAATACGCATCATGCGTCTTAGATTGTATATAAGTGTAATTTAATATACGGTTAGTTTTACTTAATAGTAATCATTATTAATTAACCAAAATTAGTCCGTAGATACCTTCCAATTAATTTATAATAATCTGCTGAAAGCCTGAAAGAAAAAAAACTTAATTAAATATTTTTTTTTCACAGGCTCTTAGCAGCTCTGTAAAATACCTCTATGAAAAATGTCCTCTCTACTCATGTTACCTGTGCTAACAGGTCTGGAGTAATTTGTAATCTTCGTCCATACCTACACAAGCCTTGACTTGACCAGAATAACCATGATACGTTTTATTACACGAACGTTTACTTGTCAAGTGCAATATATTATGCAATTGTTAGTCGTTCTACGAGATCAAACTCACCGACAACGCCTACTCAGTTCTGCTTGTTAGAAAATTATAGGCTTCGCGTTAATCAATTGTTTTTCTAGATAAGTAAACGCGATGGATATGAATTGCCTTGGAAAATTGCTTTTATTAAATTGAATTAATGAATGCTCTCGAATTGTTTTCATATATCTTTAAGAATCGTTGTTGGATTTTGTACAATGTGCGCCAGTGTATGTCGAGAAAAAAAAAGTTTATATAAACATGGCTTCGGAAAAGCTTAGTTTTTGATATACAGGTTGATTAAAATTTACTGTCTTAAATACTATAGTCTTCATTTCTCGAAAACCAATCGAGATATTGAGATGCAATTTGGTGCACAACAGTGTATAATGAAGGGCTACGTGTATAAAGGACAATGTTAAAAATAGCCGATTTTTGGCTTATCCGGGGGAACGCATAAATCATAAAAAAATCAATTGATTATTGTTAATTAACATTAGAAATGGCCCAGAAATACGTCAGATAGCTGGGAAGATGTCGCTACTACCCCTAAACCTATATAAACTACCCTTAAATAGCTTTAAATGGATAATCATTAATTATTGTCATAAAATTCGTGTAAAATGAAAAAAATGCTTGAAAATAATTTGAACAGACAGTATGTCAATATAAAAAGTGATAAATAACTGTAAAAATGTCCATTCCACCCCTAAAAATTAAAAAAAACGACTTTCAAAAGCTAATGGTGAGCTTACTTCGACATCAAAAATAGATAATGCTTAAATGTTCAAGGGAACGCCTATTGCTAGAAAAAAATTATAGATTACTATCAAAATATGCAAAAACTGATACTAGAGTACATTAAGTAAGTGGGGAAATATTAATTGCACCCCTAAATCTATATAAACTGCCTTTAAATAGCTTAAAATAGATAATCATTATTTATTGTTGTAAAATTCGTTTAGAATGAAAAAAAAATGCTTAAATCACTTTTAAGGTTCATTTATACTATTGCGACCTGAAAAATGGGCGCGAGGATAAATTGCCATTTTTTCAGTACGCGCTCGCAAAGTGAGAACAATTGGCGCTATTTCGCCATTGAATGGGCACTTTTACAGTCATTTATCAGTTTTTATATTGACATACTGTCTGTTCAAATCATTTTCAAGCATTTTTTTCATTTTACACGAATTTTATAACAATAATTAATTTTATAGCTATTTAAGGGTAGTTTATATAGGTTTAGGGGTAGTAGCGACATTTCCCCAGCTATGTGATGTTAATTAACAATAATCAATTGATTTTTTTATGATTTATGCGTTCCCCCGGATAAGCCAAAAATCGGCTATTTTTAACATTGTCCTTTCTCTTGTAATATACTAGCATCAGTGGCATTGGTGCCGTTAAATACTCGTTTTTAGCAAAAAAAATTGTACGCCACTGATTTTTGGACAAATTGGTATAGCTCTCTTCAAGCCAAGTTAATTCTGTTTAAAAAGTATCTCTTGAACTTTTTCCTCCTGACACACCGTTTTCAAGATAAAAATTAATTTATTAATCATTACAACAGACCAACTTTGGAAAACTAATTGAAAAACAATAATCTAGGTGGCATGTGTCCGTTTGTCATAAATTCCATGTCAGACTTAAACAAACAATGATAACACGAAGTGTCGGGTGACTTGTTTTGGAAGTGTTTAAGTGAGTTTTTTTATACATTTTTTTACAAAATATGTAAATATGGCGAATTATTCCTTTGAAGAATTGGCTTGGAAGTTATTTTCTGTGCGTTTAGAATTAAGTAGTTATATTTACAAAAACTACCAAATCTATTAATATCTTCCTGAAAGTCAATAAGATCATTATTTAGATTTGTTTAAACATCTTAAGGTCATCTGCATACATCGTAAAATGACAATGCTCAAAGCAGATGGATATATTATTGATACATATTGTAAAAAATTAATGGGTCTATATGACTTCCCTGAGGAATACCCGACGTAACTTTAGTTATATCAGAGCTGCAGTTCGGTTACCATAGACACTAATAAAAAGCTTATTAAAAAAACTATCATAGAGAACGTTATCAAACGCTTTTGAAAAGTCGGGATCCACCTGAACTATCAAAGATGAACTGTACAAAAGGGCAAGGTTAGACACAGTATATTGTATAAATTTTTTAAAAGAAAATTTATACGAGGTGTGGTAATTAAGTTCCGGGAATTTAGTTATAACTCGGAAACTGGCAACACTGCATCGTTCGTCACGTTTTTCTAGAGAGGGGGGAGCTTTCTTTTAATTTTAGTCCAAGATTGAGGCCGATAGCACGTTTGGTTTGTGTTTTATGTGTATTTTTTTAAAGTAACTTTTTTAGTGGGATTGTGTGACTCAAATTACAAGCAACGCGTTGTGATTCAATTTTTAGTGAAATCTGGCGAAAAACCCTCGGATCTCCTTCGAAAATTGCAGGTGGTGTATGGAGATGAGTGCATGTCGGAAACACGCGTGTTTGAATGGGCAAAACGGTTCAAGGAGGAGCGTGAATCGGTAGAAGACGATTCACGTGAAGGAGCTCCCGTCATCTGTCGTACGGACGCGAATGTTGACCGTTTACGTGCACTGATCACGTCTGACCGGCGCCTA
The DNA here is from genome assembly GCA_037114965.1 of Monochamus alternatus. Taxonomy (NCBI): domain Eukaryota; kingdom Metazoa; phylum Arthropoda; class Insecta; order Coleoptera; family Cerambycidae; genus Monochamus; species Monochamus alternatus. Next base: position 48,776,792 of record CM073435.1, on the reverse strand, counting down.
AGCATTCGTGCGTTGTCTGACGAGTTAAACGTCAACAAAGAAACCGTTCTCAAGATGTTACACGAACATTTGAATATGCGAAAGATTTGCGTAAAGATGGTGCCAAAAGTTCTTACCCGTGAACAGAAAGATATGCGAAAATGGATCTGGGACGATTTGTTGTCCCGCATTCGCGTAGAGACTGGATGAGTCGGGTAGTCACTGGAGATGAGACCTGGATATGGACAGCAGTGGGTGGAAAAGGGTGGAGAGCGGCTAACGAAAGCGAGGATGTTCAAGTCACAACTGAAGGCAATGTTGATCTTTTTTTCGATATCCATCATTCATCATGAATATGTTCCTGGCGGCCAGACAGTGACTGGACAGTTCTATGTTGGCGTCCCGGAACGGCTGCGGGCCCGCGTTTTCCGTGTGCGACCCGAACTCGCCGAGAACGGTTGGATGTTGGACCACACCACGACAACGCGCCAACCCATTCCTCGTTCATTGTGTAAAAGTTTTTGGCAAAATACACATTCCAATGTTGCCGCACCCACCCTATAGCCCCGATAGTGCTCCCTGCTATTTTTTTATTCCCCAAGATGACGTCACACCTCTAGGGAACTCATCATGGAGGCGTACAGGAGGTCAAAGAAGATGTAACCGTGGTGCTAAACGGATTAACTGCGGAGGATTACCAAGGGTGCTTCCAATCGTGGGAGCAACGATGAAATCGTTGTGTAGAGTTAGAGGGAAACTATTGTGAAGGTCGATAATAAAATTTTGGGGAAATTTAATTTGCTTGTTTTTTCATTGAAAAATTCCCGGAAGTTAATTGCCACACCTCGTATTACCACTTGTCTTGTTGCTAGGTTCTATTTACCCCGGGTCTCCTCTTCCATATCATATTTCATTTTCAACATTCTTATATTAAGACATAAATTTCAAAATTGAAATTTATATGGATATTAGTTTGTGTGGAATAAAACTATTGGCATTTATATCGACTGCATTTCGGAGTTATTCATTCGTTTCTAGAATTTATTAAGCGTCTCACATGACATCTTGTTTTTTAATGCGAAAGCGTTAAAAGGTGCTTTGACCTGGCTCAAGTTGGCGTGGCAATTCAATATTTTCCATAAAATCTTAATGTCTTTTCGCTCGATAGGGAAGGTTACCCATAATATGGTACCTGGAACGGCCCCCAGAAATCCTACGACCACCAGCCCAAATATAGAGTGGACTCTTAATCGAAATAAATGGTGCTAATTTTTAGCCATGACGGTTCGTTGAGGTGAATAACAAAATAATACAGTCATCTCAGTTACCTATGAGAAATATACAATTGTATACACATTTTGTTTCTTAAGTTGAAGTAAAAAATCCTGGGGTGTATTCTGTGGCAAAAATAAAGTTTTTTTTTTTATTTAAATGTGGAGTCTTAGAAAAGCTATTATAAAGCTACAGCGTGTCGAAAATTAAAAGAAAATCAGTTTTTAATTTCTAAAATATATTGAAATCAATAGCTGCAGTTATGACGATTTACAGTTCCGTTGTAGAAAAAAGTAGCTAATATATTCCATAATATACTGCATGCGACGGTCTGGATCATTCTCATTCAACTATTGCACTAAATGTTTTTTGTAAGGATGAAACTTTTCTTTTCTTAACAATTTCACCATTGGGAAGTGCATGATTGTTTATACCCAGCTGCCTGCAAGAAGTGGGTTGATTTTTTTTAACTTCAAGCAATAGCTTTAATGTTTTCATCAACTTAGGAGTGCCTTGTCAAGTTAAATCTTTTATCTACAACTGCATTATAAGAGCCTCATTACAGCATTTATTTGGCACTGTTATTTTTATTAAGAACCAACGAGTTTATTAATTTGACAATTAATAGATAATTTAACTTAAATTAAATTGAATTACTTGCCATAAATATTAACAACACAACTTGGGCAATTCGTAAGATTAATACTAGAGGAATGCAGCTGGTCTATATTTATATTAGCAATGCTTAAATTTTCTTTGTAAGCACTTGAAGTAGCTTCAATGACGGAAATCTCTCCTCCAAGAACTTTTACGGCGATTTTTTTCTTGTTTTGAGACGTATCAATATAGCCTTCACACACGGTGTTGGACTTCCAACCGCCATGCCGTTTTATAGTTACAAGGTCTGTTCCTGTGCTGGCTAGATGTGAAGTAGATGATCGTTGAAAACAGTGCCCTGTATAAGTTGAGGCTCTGATAAATTGAGAAAAAAAGCAATATTCTTTGGCATTATACTAAAAGTATTTATACCTTCCTTGTAAAAATTTTGAAACATCCTCTTTCGTTAATATTCTTGACTTTTTTGGTTTGTATCCCACTTTTTGCTTTTCCAGAAAAGCAATTAAATTGTTGAATTTACTGATGTCAACATTTTGCCGCATGCAGATTGTAGACCGCAGCATAGAATAGAACGCCCAAAGACTAGATGATTTGTACTTATTGGATAATTCTTCAAAAAATGCTAATAATACCTTTTTTGCTTCATATTTTACATTTTTAGATGCACACCAATCAGTGAATCGTTTATAAAATTGTTCTGTTGATTTATCTGGTAAAAGTGAAGCTACTGCAGTTCCAGCAGCTTTTTCAGTTTCAAGAGGTAAGTTTTCTGTTTCTGAATCACTCATTATTTCAATCAACACAACTATGTTCACGAGAAAATGTAAAAACGAAAATTCAATTTTGTTTATAACAAGTTTGACAGGTTACCATAACACTGCCTTTGCTTTGATTTTGAATCAAAACATAAACTGGATCTGATTTTGGATTTTTCTCGATTTAAGCTAGTTGTAGATAAAATTCTTTGCAGTTCTAGATAAAAGTTTATATAATACACGTGGAATAATGGCATTTATTATTACATTCGTGAAATTACATGACTCGGACTACGTTGTCGTCGTGCAAATGTCTGACTCCTGTATATCCCTATGCCTATATCCCACTTGTACTATAAATAACTATTACACTTAGTTTCCAAAAATTCTTGATCTAATATTTATTGACACATAAGAAAAACAAAAATGCCTGCGCTAATCTAGGCTAACCTTCAAGGCGACAAGTAGTACACCAAATAAAGTGACGTCATATTACCCTTCTGGATATGCATATGGCTTGATATTCACCATAGTTTTGATATTAACCCTGATTCGACGAACATATGTGATAGAATTTAGTAAAAACCTCTCGGTTTTCAATATATTATTTTGATTTAATACCACAGATGAACTTATCATACCATATACGTGCATTATACACAGAATTCATCACTGGATATAGGTACGTGGGAAGTTGTTTACTCGTGTGCAAATGGAAATGAAAAAGAAATAAAACAGCTTCTCGTTTGTGTCCACGGTGATAAAACAATCCCTGGGGGGCATAATTAAGTTGCTCTCTCTTGGCAATTGTAACAAATATGGACATTAGTAGTTATCATTTCATATTTCTTTTAAAGTGAGCTAGGCTAGATGACTGCAGGTAACTGGAAATGAATTGCGGTCATTATAATTTACTGTGAAACGATTTGTTCATTCAGTCACAGGTTTTTTCAAGTTTGGAAAACAAATACAAGATACGTTTTAAACAACGAACATTCAATTATTTTCCAGCGACTACTTGATCCTTCCACCGCTAATTTGATTGATTTTTAGGTGGTATTTCTTTTGAGATTTTTAAACGGGAAGTATGAACGGGGAGGGTTTCTGACTTTGACATATATCTATGTAGATGGATAGTGACATTTACTAGGGTGGAAAGTGATTACTTTCCACCCAAGCAAATGTCACTTTCAACCCAGGTAAATGACAGTAGTCATTGAATAACCAAAACGTTTTGTTTCAAAAAATATCTTTTTGTACATTAAAATATTCTCATCAAACTTACTGAAGTATGAAATATCAACATTACATACAGTATGCGCCAAAAGTATGGAATAAATTCAATAAAAACGAAACAATTATTTTTTGGTTGTAAATAAAATAAAAAACTTAAATTCAAGAGTCACTAAAGCAGTTTGTCCATTTATACTATAAATTAAAAATGCACCAGGTTGAACTTTACCTCCCTCCCGCGCCTCTCAAAAAAATTAAATACTAGTTTCGCCTGGTGAATCATAATCTAAAGCTAAGAGCTTAGTCAATCAAAAACAAATCATCCAGTCGATCAAGAAACTAGAAAGACATCACCTCGCGTACAGAATTTTTCATGTTTACGAAATAATATGGAATCGGGAAAAAATTACCTCCTTACATACTAAACCAGTGTGGGAGGACGTTTGAGAAATCTGTGGGCAGAGAGGTAATATAGCGGTGTGTTATGCTGTGTCTTGGGTACGTATGACCTTAGATTTCTTTAATAGAAATGTATGTCAGGCCACCGATGTGTCGCAATTTCAAAAATAGGTATTTCATCGGCTATACCTTGATAGTATTACTTCGCAAGGTGAGGAGGGGGGGGGGGGATCGTGAATGGTTGGTTTTTGATGAATGAAATTCATCAATGGAGTCTGTAGGCATACAAGCAAAAAGAAAACAATACGCTTTGCTTCTTTAATTTATTATTCCTAAATCTGTGTTGTTTCGAAGGGTCCAATTTGGGACACGTGGTGCCCCATTTTCAATCGAAAGTATCAATCAATTATATTTTTTCCAGAAACATACCCAAATTTATTTCCTGTTAAAAAGCATTATAAGACATATATCCAATTTTCGCGTGACTTCTTTGTGGGCTGCGTTTATTAACATTTCGCTGTTTATCTCATTACAAGCGTTTGTGATTTTTTTTCTTTCGAATGGTTAATATCTCGCGAAGGTGTTTCGTAAACCTTATTTTTTAAAAACCCTCATAAAAAATCGAGGGGTGTTAGATCTGGTGACTTTACGGACCACTGAATAGGTCCATTAATCCCAATCTATTGGGAAATCTGGGAAAGTGTTATCTAAATATTGCTGCACAATCCTGGCCTTGTGGGGTGGAGCTCCGTCGTGCTCTTTAGCTACAAAGGCACATTCTCCAGAAATGCAGGAAGTTCTTCTTGTAGCAAATTTAGGTAACTCATGTTGTTCAACGTCTGTTCATAAAAATAAGGCCTAATTAAATTACTGACAAACCAACTTTCCTTAACCTAGAGAACCTGCTGAATAAGGTTCTGATCAATAGTTTCTACATTTACTACCATTTGAGCTATAAAATTAAGTCTGTTTTCAAAGTGACGCTCAGATAAATACTCCAAATTGTGAATCCTGTAGTCATGTAGGGTATCATGGTAGGGTCTTTAAAATTCGTTGAACTGTTGAATTATTTGATTCTTCCGAACAGAAAATCCATCTTCATTTCGTCGCAAGGACGCCTCCAATCTTGTAACGGCTCTGTGATCAGAAATGAGGCGCTCTGGATACCTTTCTCGATATAACTCTACAGCTCTTCTTGAATTCCTTTGTGGCACGCCGTAAATTAGCAACATATCAACTTTTTCTGAATAAGAAAACATTTTTATTTTTTAAACACAAAACTGATGCATTTGACGTTCGTATTGAGTAATGACCAGTACTTTCTGACATTTATGATCTTTAAATAACGGTATGTTTCTAGAAGAAATATAATTGATCCCAAAGATAATACTTTCCATTGAAAATGGAGACACCCTGTACTATTACTATAAATGTTAATTAATTAATTCAGTTGCAAGTTTAACACATCTATTTGCATTTATGACACGAAATTACTTTTTTAACCTACTAAGGTAAGTATCTCACTTACTCATATTATCCATTATCCTTAGGAATTACCACTTTTCCGCTAAAACACACAATGTGGCAATAGTCTACTTAGCTAAGCGGGAGCAGCTAATTATATTTTTGAATTTGAAAAGCATAGTAAAGAAAAAAGTAGTTATGCTATCTACTGACATCATTTTATGGATGCGACCATATTAGAAGCGGTTCTGGTTGGCGATTTTTTAACGAAACGATTTTCCGAAGGACGTCTAACGGCTCCCAATTGAGACGGCGTCGCCATAGGAATGGGACCCAATTACCGTTTATGATCCGAGTAAGACGATTACGAGACCAAAACGGGCGAAGTAAATGATTTGTAATAGTTTAATTGGGCAATAATTCACCATATGGGATGGTTTGGGAAGGAGTGCGCTTGTATACCTGGTTACTGGGCGTGCTGTATGCATATGGTTTATAAACATGTGAGAGCGAATTGGTACATCGGCCTACGCTTTGATACCCTATATGCTAGGGGAGGTCGCCTGTTCCACCAGTGGTAGCAGAATTTATTTTTGTAACGCGTATTTCGTCTGTAATAGTATTGCGTTGTTTTTAAACAGTGGGAGTTAGAGATTCTTACTCTTGTTAAATTTTAAGGTTTACAAGAAAAAATGCATTCATTAAAACAATATTTGATTAGTGTTTATTAAAAGAAATCAAAAAGTCTTTGTCATTAAAATTTGATAGTTAGTAATAATAGTTATTTATAGTACAAGGGGGATATATGCATTATTATACATGGGTACTATATAAAATTTTATCTAAAACTGCAAAAAATTATATCTACAACTACCTTAAATTGGGAAAAATCCAAAATCAGATCCAGTTTGTAAGTTTTTATTCAAAATCAAGAAGCAAAGGCATCTCAGCTAACAATTTCCTGTTCTATAAAAATCGTAAGAACGTTTCTAGAACAAACATTTTCAAAACGTTCTTACAACACTTATACCATAAAAATGGGCACCGTTCTATAGAACTTTTTAGTTCTTTAAACTATTCTGTAAGGTCTGCAGGAAATACTTATAGAATTGTTGAATAAACGTTCTTACAGGTCTTAAAGAATTTTTATAAAGCAGTCTCATAAAAATTCTATGGCACTTCGTTGTACAATTTTTGTGTTGCATGGTGTACTGTTTAGAGAACTTTAAAATCGTTTAATTGTATCTTTTAAAAACAAAATGTTTCTGTTTCTGTATGTTAGAAATAATATGGACGGGCCAATAAGAACTAATAAGATGGACCTAATCAGCCTGCATAGGAGTACTTACTTATATCATTACGAATTACTTAGTTGGTTTGTCCATCAGGGAGCAGTACATTTTAATGCGGAAAAAGTTTTATCGTGAAATATGTGGTACATAATGGTAATTTTTTGACGCGCCCTCAGGTAACTTTATATTTCCTATGGTGCTGGACATTTAGTAAAAAAAAATGTTTTCTAAATTGATGAATTTAACAACCAACTGTACATAAAATAGTCATAAAGTAAGTAAATCCATTTCAAAAGAAATTGTGGAACCACTAACTTATATTTTAAATCAATGTTTAAACATGGGAAAATACCCGTCTGCGTTTAAAAATGCTTTTGTGATTCCACTTTATAAGAAAGGAGATAGTGCTTTAGTCAGTAATTATAGGCCCATTTCCCTTATTACTCATCTCTCAAAAGTATTTGAAAGGCTTATAAAAAAAAGATTAATTTCATTTCTCAATAAATATGAAATACTATCCGCAAATCAATATGGTTTTAAAGAAAAAACGTCCACCCAAGATGCTATAACGGCCTTAATAAATCCAATCCATAATGCACTGGAAAAGAATAAACCTTGCCTCTGCATATTCATTGATTTGGCAAAGGCATTCGACACTGTTAGTCATCGCTTACTCTTGCAGTCACTTAATAACATAGGCATCCGAGGAAGTTCTCTGAAACTATTTGAAAATTATTTGTCTAATAGATATCACGTTGTAAGAGTGGGTGACGACATCAGTGAACGCAAATTAGTGAATTGGGGCATCCCACAAGGCACTGTTTTGGGACCCATACTCTTTAATATCTATATTAATGGTTTATTTTCTTTAATAGTGAGGGAATGACAATAGGATTTGCAGACGATACCGCAATTTTTTATGAGGATACAGATTGGGCAGCACTGAAGCAAAAAGTAGAATCTGATTTTCAGATAATACAAAATTGGTTAAACCACAAACTTTTAACTATTAATTTCGAAAAAACATCATACGTACCATTTAGTTGTAACATAAATTGTCTTCCTGCCTTTGATCATCTGAATATCACCCTGCAAGATAAGCAGATCCCTATATACCCTGTGAATGAAATTAAGTACCTAAGAATTTATATTGATGGACACCTGAAATGGAATGCTCACATTAATATATAATTAGAAAATTACAGTCAATCTTATATAAATTTAAATGTCTAAAAAACTACTTACCTATCAAATATCTGATAACCTTGTACTATGCCTTAGTTGAAAGTCATATTCGATATGGCATTCTCGCGTGGGGCTCTGCGCGAAGGGTTCATATAAATCCTCTGGAAATTCTCCAAAAAAGAGTTTTAAAAATAATATATGGAAAAGAGTATAATTATTCTTCAGACTTGCTGTACGCTGATAGCGGGATTATGGATATTCGACAAATTTATTTTTATTATATGTTATTGAAATATCACAGTTATAAGAGCAGGGCATTAGTTCCTAGCCATAGTTATTTTACACGTAATAAAGACGATCATATCGTACCTTTTGTAACAAAATCTTTCTCCCAACGCTCCTATACTGTAATGGCTCCGAAGATATTTAATACATTATCTGTAAGATTGAAACATATTTCAAATTTCGGTCTTTTTAAGAAAGAGTTGAAAATATTTATTTTTACCACTGGTAGATATAAAATCAGAGATATTGTTGAATGTAAATAATATCACTTGTGTGTACTTAACATATGTTTGTCCTACCTTTGTAATGTAGTTTAGGATCATTACTAATAATGTAGATTTGTACTGAATTTATTTTTTTAGTATTAGAGTACCTTAATAATTGCTTTATTAACATATGCATTACTATTTTTTGTTTACAAAACAAGTGTTTGGTCACTTATTGTATTTTATGTATTCACTACTGCTGTAATCTTTTATGTATGTGTTAATGTTCTTTGTCCTTGATGTGTGTGAATAAAATTATTATTATTATTAGATTTTTTTCTTTTTTCACAATATGGCGACAGAAAGAAAGGCTTTATCTTGTACTTACAATGGATACTCACTAATATGACATTTTTGTGTCGAGTGCAATGATTATAGAGCAAATATGCTTCGTAAGCAACTATTTAATATTCACAGTGTTGTCATATTTTATTGTGGTAATTTCACTTATTTCAATCTTATTTAATAAAGCTAACAACATTCTTTAACTTCAACATCTAGAAGTGTAAATGAATAAGGTTTGGAATGGTTTAAATTAAATATGTTACTAAATTTCTATAGGGAAATCAGTTTTTATTAGTAATCAAATAAATCTTATCTATCGTAATGACATAATAATTTCTACAAGTCACGACTATGTTATACGAATTTCCCCATTATATTTTGATCAAAATATGTCGTACTTTTACAGGCAGGTCTCGCAGATGATGGTATGGGAAACCTACATATAGAAATGGTAGTTCTATAGTGTTTTTTTATGGAACAAAAATGCTTTTTGTTACTTATTTACTCTATAATGATTTTATAACAACTATATTATTACTCTCTACAACTGCTTTAAAGAGCTTTTTCTCTTAAGTTCGATAGCAGAAGTGTAACTTAACAACCCCTTACATAATAGTTCTATAATTAAACTATAAGCGACATTACGGAATAATTTTATAAGAACGTCACAGGAGATGATATAATTCTATAAAGCAGTATTTTGCATCGGTTTTACAATAATTTGATTCTAAAAGTACCGTTGCTGTAAAATTGTGTTATTGTACCCACTTATAAGGCTAAATTAGCAGTTATAAATGCTCTATAAATTATGCTCTAAGAACGTTCTTGCAACAAATTTAAATAACAATTCAGTTTCTGAAGGCTAAATAGCCTCATGTGCCACATTAATGCAACAATTCTGTGTTCTAGATACAACTATAAAATATTAACAGAATATAAAACTCCTATTACTCTTAATTTATAGAACTACTTCGCTAGCTCGGATTGTTATGGTAACCTGTCAAATTTCCTGTCAAACTTGTTATAAATAAAATTGATGTTTCGTTTTTACATTGTCTAGTCTTTGTGCGTTCTATTCTATGCTGAGGTCTACAATATGTATGCGACAAAATGTTTACATCAGTAAATTCAACAATTTAATTGCTTTTTTGAAAAAGCAATCAGTGGGATGCAAACCAAAATAGTCAAGAATATTAACGAAACAGGGTTTCCAAATTTTTACAAGATGCCGAAGATTGTTTGTTGGTTACAGAGGTGGTAAATGCATGAAACTTAATGTTGGTATAAATAATTTTAATGTAATGCCAAAGGAGATTGCTTTTTCTCACAGCCTCAACAATGTACAGGGCACTGTTTTCGACAATCATCTACTTCACTTCTAGCCAACACAGAAGCAGACCTTCTAACTATAAAACGGCATGGTGGGTGGATGTCCAACACCGTGTGTGAAGGCTATATGTTGATATGTCTCTTGAAAACAAGAAACACAAAAGTTCTTGGAGGGGAGATTGCCGTCATTGAAGCTAATTCAAGTGCTTGCAAAGGAAATTTAAGCATTGTTAATACAAATACAGACCAGCTGCATTCATATGGTATTAATCTTAAAAATTCTGTTGTTAATATTTATAACAAGTAATTCAATTAAATTTAAGTTAAATTATCTATTACCGCTGGCATCATAGGTTGTCTCCCCTCGATATTCGCGGTCGTGGTGGGCAGACCCATTGTCATTTACCGCGGGTTGAAAAAGTCGCTTTTCCCAATTTGGCTTCAGGAAAACGCAATAATAAATTCTCGAGTGGGCTCTGCTGACTGAAATAGATTTTTTTCTTAAACCGCGGCGCTGTTGCATTTCTCGCTACAATAACAAGATGCCTGTGTGTGTCGGGTATGCAATAATTAATTTTTCAAGGTAAGACGACCACGGAGTGGAGCACACCGTATGCCTACCTAAGGTGTATTAGATGTACCACATAAAAAAGCTGCTTGGCTAACCTCGAGTTATTTTTACTATGATTTTGTGCTGGAATTGTTATAAACAAATATTATATTGGACATTTCAAAACATTTGTTCATCTTGAAGTTTGTGTTTATACGATATTGGCACAAAGAATTTAAATATTTTACCATTCATTGTAATGATATATTGGTCTAATATTTTTATTTAACAATCTGCTCTGCTGATTTGGTAATAACGTGATTGAACGATGCACTCAAGGACCAGGTCATCCTTGGCCACCTAGATCACCCGATATGAACCCTATTGATTTTTTTGTTTGGGGACATCTCAAGACATTAATTTACAAGGTTCACATTGAATCTGAGGAGCACTTACGTCAACAAACTATAGCTGATTGTGATGTGATGTGCTACTTCTGGAATTTTTGTACGTGTTCCAGCTGCAATTTTAAGAAGATCTGAAGCTTGAATTTTGACTGAAAACGGCCATTTCCCACACTTGTTATAATAAATCATAGTAAAGTAATCCCATTGTTAATTAATTATTATTATTGGTTAAATTATCTCAAGCGATGTAGAAATAAAAATCAAGAGAAGTAATAATATCACTTTTTGCTCGTAATGCATAGAAAGTTTTATCTATAATCACCAGTGGCGGCTTGTTAGAGGAGGCAGGGCAAGCTAAGCCTCCTCTGCGGTGTTTGTAGCATTGCTAAGAAAATGTCTTTTATTTATTTTTATTTTACATTACATAAGTACCTACCTATTTTTATATTTATTTTGTTATAAATCTATTTTCACATGCAACTAATTACTAATTGAGATCTCGAGTGAGCAAATAAATACGTGAATTTTGAATGTGCTTGAAATTTAGCGCTCTCCGAATACGTACCTCATGCTAACGGAGCTGCTGGCCGCTAAGCGCGGTAAGCCTCCAGCGCTTTCATATGTATCTAACAGTGCGCGACCTTGAAGCTTCAATACACCCGCAAATAAATCTCAACACTGTCCTCTAGTCTCCATCAACTATCTCTTTTTAACATGTAAGTTCTTTAATTTAGCCATCCTTCTTCTACCACCACGCGATCGCCCATCGTGAAGCCTCGGCACTCTCGGCAGTAATCGGAAATAGACAAATAAAAACATTTGTCATTTGTATTGTAATCTATGAACTGTAATTTCGCGGGATTCTGTGATAACGGGTGTTTTTGTGTAACTTAATAGTGTTTTTGTGCAATTTAAAAGTGTTTTTTTTTAAGAATTTGTGCTTGACAAGCAATCTTTTACATTTTACTGGTACGTATTTAAAAAATGAGTGCTCAAAGTGACAATAACATCTTCTCTAGTTGCATGGACATTGTAGATTATTTGCTATTAAAAGGATTTCATACTCTCAGTTACGATGAAAAGCTGATAAACAAAATAGGGGATTTAACAATAATAATTATAACAAAAACGACTGGTTAACCGCATCAACTATTAGAAATAAATTATACTGCTGGCAATGTTTGTTATTTACTAATGATAATTTATCCGTTTGGAACAGGGTGGGTTTTAATAATTTGCAAGATATAACACGAGGTCTCGAAAGGCATGAAAAATCTCAGGAACAGGGTAAACGTTATTGTAAATGCTTTAGATTCTGCTCACAAAATAGAAATACAAAATTATAATGAGAGGTCCGTGAAAATAGAGATATTTTGCATAGATTAATCGATGTAGTAATATTTTTATCGTTTCAAGAAATTTCTTTTCGCGGTCATGATGAAAAAGCGGATTCTTCGGAGCGGATTCTAATCAGGGAAACTGAACAAATTGAAATTAGATTTTCTGACTTAAATAGTAAATCCGGATAATTTTTCAATATTTTCAAAATTATTCCCGAATGATTTAATGGACAGTTTAATAAAACAATATCGGATGTTTGATAGAGCGTTACTGCGGAATGAACTATGTGTACTGTACTCCGATCAACAACTTTTAGGCAGTTCAACCTCGCTTCAAGAAATGCTTAGTTTTATTTGGAATAATAAATTAATAAATTGCCTACCTCAAACATACAAACTTTTATCTTTTTTGTCAACAATTCCCGTAACATCAACTTCTGTATAACGGTCATTTTCAGCACTTAAGCGTATAAAAACTTTTGCTAGAAATACGATAGCTCAAGATCGCCTGTCAAATATATCTTTTATTTCTATAGAAAAACGTATATTTGTCAGAATTAAAAAAAAAACAATTCATTTTATGACGAAGTTATTGATTATTTTGCTGGATCACAAAATCGCAGATTGTCATTGATATATAAAAATATTTAAGTTGTAATACTTAATTTATTTGCCTATTATATGCATTGTAAATATTAGATAATCGTTTCTTGAACTTTTTTCTCTTCTATTCATTGTTGATTTTAAAAAATGGATTTTATTTTATGTTTTTTTTTTTAAAGTAAGGGATTTATAAGTTAGTTGCGTGGGATAATAGGGCTACCGGCGAACAACTCACTTAAAAAAGTGCAGCACGAGCCGCCACTGATAATCACACGACAAAATAAAACTTTTCAATTTCAACTTTATTACAACGAGAACATTATTTAAAGAATTAAAAGCTTCTATAAAACAGAATATTGATATTGAGCATAAGAGGTATACTGCGAAACTTGAAAGTGAATTGAAAAATAATCCACAATTCTTTTGGCACTATATTAATGAGAAAAGAAATTTAAATTGTATCCCTGATTGTATGGTTTATCAAGGTGACAAAATTAGTCAACCGCAGACTATTGTTGACGCTTTTGCTGATTTTTTAAATAATTCTTATCATATGTCTTCTGAATTTGCTGTTACTGATTATGTCTCTTGTGTTCCTTGCTTGCCCGTGCCTAATATATCCGAAGAGTGTGTGTGTAGCTATAACACTTAAAAAACTTAAACCTAAAAATACTAAGGGTTTTGATGGTATTCCTGCGTTTTTATTGAAAGACTGTGCTACAATTTTAGCTTATCCCCTTTCCATTTTATTTAATTTATCACTTAAATCTGCGACATTCCCTGACATTTGGAAAGAATCAAAAATTATTCCGGTGTTTAAAAAAGATAATAGAGAAGTTATAGAAAATTATAGAGCTATTGTTATCTTAAATAATTTCAGCAAAGTTTTTGAAACAGTTATTCATGAGATACTCTTTAGTCATGTTAAATCTCAAATTAGTATTGATCAGCATGGGTTCATGCCCGGTCGGTCTACAGTTACTAATTTACTTTGTTTTGTTGTGAAAAACTTGAAAATGGAGGCCAAGTTGATGTCATTTATACCGATTTTTCCAAAGCTTTTGACAGACTGGCCACGGTATTTTGTTGCGTAAATTATCTACTTTTGGATTAAATATAAATTTTTTGAGATTTTTTAAATCTTACTTATACAATAGACGTCTGTCAGTACATTGCCGTAGTTTCAGTTCTGCCGAAATAGAGGCGACTTCAGGAGTACCTCAGGGTTCTGTACTTGGTCCCCTATTGTTTAATATTTTTATAAATGACATCACATGCGATCTATCTTGCCGCTCATTACTGTATGCTGATGACTTGAAATTATTTACGACAATTGAATCTCTTGAAGACTGTATTTTGCTACAACGTGATATTGCGGTGATAAATCAATGGTGTTCACATAATAACCTATTTCTTAATATTAACAAATGTAATGCCATGATATTTACTAGAAAACTAGCTCCTATTAAATTTGATTACACATTAAACAACCAGAAACTTAACTCTGTTATGCAATATAAAGATCTGGGGGTGTGTTTTTCATCTAAATTATCATTTACTGATAATATTGACAGCATGATATCTAAGGCTATCAAGAATTTAGGGTTTATAATACGCAACAGTCATCAGTTTGAAGGGCACGGTACGCTTATAGTATTATATAATGCATTTGTAAGATCTAAGCTTGAATATGCTTTTGTTATTTGGAATCCTTGTTATGAATGTCATTTAAAAAACATTGAAAGACCCCAAAGACGATTTGCTAAGTACTTATGGTTTAAGTATGATGGGGTATATCCCCCAGTTGGATTTTCTAATGAACAATTGTTATCCCGATTTAATATGTTTGAATTGTCTTTACGTCGTAAATATTACTCCGTAGTTTTTCTGTATAAGTTATTAAATAATTTCGTTGATTGTCCGGAACTTCTTTCTTATATTAAATTATCACCACCTAATTTAGTAACGCGTTTTCGTTCTTCTATGTTTCATATTCCCACATGCAGGACTAATGCTCCAATGTTTGTTATGTGTTACAATTATTTCTTAGTGCATAGTACCTTAGATTTATTTTTTTGTAATGTTGAAAATATTAAAAATGCATTTTTTCATTAATTTATATGTATGTAAATTTTGTATACCCGATTTTATTTTGTTTGTATACAGGGTGAACCTTAAATAAGTACAAATATTTTAACCAGCAGTATAGTTCACTGTGTAGAACACATAATTAATAGTTTTTTTTACAAAAAAATCAGAAATAAAAAAGTGAAATTTCAAATACATTTTGTAATATTTCTGTAGAAAACTTGTTGAGGACCGCTGACTTTCATACATTAATGAGTCATATCACTGCAGATTGAACGTGTGGTTCACAGTGTTGCCAGTGTTACATAAATGTCTTTGCATTTCTTGATATTAAACGCATACGTCAAGCTCCTATTTTGTTATTTAATATTGTGTGTACCTCTATTATTAAAATTTGTTTCACTGATTAAAGTACGAAGTCACTTTATGGTTTTGAATTCGAAATGGTTAATACAGACTCATTTGGGGTTATGTGGCGAAAATTAAATTTAATATGCTGTGTGAAAATCATAGTTTTTCGTTATTTTTCATAAAATAACTTAAGGAAATTGTGTCTTCTGTCTCTTTCTAATAGTGTACAATGTCATTTAACTTGTGAAATGTGGATTACTGATTAAATAGTTAATTTTTTAACAAACAGGTAAGCTTGTGTACACGTTTATGTATAATTTTTGAACATTGAACATGGTAATACCACGTAATATCTTCCTAAATACTTTATGGTAGTATGTATTTAACTTGCGGAAATTTATTTTTAATCGTTTATATAAGGCCAGTTAAGCAGTTAAAATTTATGTTACTAATACTGCGTATCATACTACATACCCAACTTTACTGTACTTATGTTTCAAACAAGTATTTTTAAAATAGAATTTAACCGTATTACTTTACTATTACGTTAAAGGAAACTTAATATTTATATTAGAGGAGATATGGCAACCTCGCAACAAATTATATGGTTCATGGTTATGAGAGCGGTCCTCAAAATGTGGGTATTTAAAAAAAAAATTAATATCCGTATATATTAGAAATTAAAAAAAATGGCTTTCACTAGACTGATCTATATGACGAACTACACCAGCAGTTAAAATATTTGTACTTATTTAAGGTTCACCCTGTATATTTGTTATTACTCGTTGTTTTTTCCTGTCCTGTAATTGGATTCTGTCTGGACAGTGTATTGCAAATAAATAAATAAATAAATAAATTATATCAAATAAACCAAAAGTAAGAAATTCCCTCAGTCTAGAACCAGTCATTATAGCCTCAGGCAACAGCCGATAGCGTTACTGACAGTGACAGTACAGTGATAGCGGCATCAACTAATTATTATCGGTGATGCGTCCCATTTTTCAGTGATGGTTTTTCAAAATATCAACAGAATCTGGCACTACGTGAACGAGAAAGCACGCTGACATTTTCCAAACGTTTATAAAGACCCCAAGGATTGCCAAACTCCACCAAATGGTATATTACATCATCGCGGTGAATAACAAGCAAATATCATCTGGTTTCAACATTACGGCTATGGACATACAGATGACGAATCGCCTTTCCTTTACAGAACAAGACACAACGTTAAGAAGTAACCAGACACCGCGTTCACATGAGACGGAGTCGAAAATAATTAGAACGTTTCCACCGGACCGAAATACAATCCATCGAGGATATGGAGAGGCTGAGTTTTTAGATGCTGAATAGGAGCCACCTAGGAAATACACCACTTGATATACAGGGTGTAACAAGAAAGCAGGTCAACCTGTTAACTGCGTATACAGGCTGTTAAAGTTGAACATTTAAAATTGTTTCTTCGCTATAATTTTTTCAGGTTTTCGTTTATCAATTTGAATTTCTTTAGAGATACTTCTTGTTATCAACCAAATCCTCAAGGGTGTTATTGTAAACGTAGAAACAGGGAGAAGGGGTTATTTTACCCCCTCATTTTTTTCTGACGTGCATCTATGGACGATTATTTCCAACGTCATAATGTAAAATGAGTGTCATTTTCAAACATCAAATTACAAAGAAACAATTTTTAATGTTCTAAACTTGCACTAAAGTGTTCTAACTTATTTTATACAGCTGAACATTTTTATCAATATAAATTCGTTTATTAAGAAAAAACAAGGATTTAAGGAACATATTAGTTATTAAACAGATTTACACTAATTGCTGCACTTTCTGCAAAATAATAAGTTTAACCAATGATTATAAGTTTTTCAAAATATCACATAATATTTATTTAAAAGAGCTCGTTTATGCGTTCTGGAGAGAGGTAGACATGCGAAGAAATTAAAATTAGGAAGTTAAAATAATGAAATTAGAGTTTTTCTCCTCTCCCCATTTCTACGTTTGTTTTTTAAATATCGTTTACAATAATATCCTTGAGGATTTAGTTAATAACAATAAATATCAAAATTTCAAAGTGATATATGAAAACAATTTTAAAAATTCAATTTTAACACCCTGTATCTTTTACGGGAGAAATTTTTGTATATAGGTAAGTAGGGTTAAATCGTCATATTTTGCCGCCAAAACTACGCAGTTAACGGGATGAACCTCTTTGTTGTTACACCCTGTATTACCTTCCAAATGTGGATTTGAGACAGGATATTGGGAAACTTCCAACGTTTTATTTATGTTTTACTTGAATTGTTGTCTTTTCATCTTAAGGAAATGTTAAATCCATTAGGATAAATATCTTGGCATACCTAGCGAGATAAATTAAACTAAAAAGTATTTTTACTAAAGTACAGGGTGTGTAAAAGATTGCTTAAAGTAAATTTACTCCGAGGTGCTGAAGTTTAGCAAAAAATAATTTCTACAGGGTAAAAAATACGATAATAGGGGACGAGTTAAACATATTTTTGGATATACGAAGTATATTGTAACAAACTAAAGGCGTTGTCCAGCGACTAGCTTGTTACCTACATCAATAGTTTTTAAATATTTTTCTTATGTTTAATCTTAATAGTTTTAAATGGTAGGTATTTTTGACATATTTTGATGTTTTTGGGTTGTCACTCTTTCTGCGGGTATGGTAGGGTGGAAGAACGTTGGCTTGGATCAATGTGAGGGATTGATACCGGTCGACGTTTGACTACCCCCCTAATTAATGAGGTTTTCCAAGTTTTCTCTCATTCCTGCCCCGAATGGTGGTTAGGGCCTACCAACGTAAGTCGTTCCTGGGCGCAAATGCTACCTGCTTAATAATAATATGACCCGGCCCCTCTTCCACAGAAATCTTCCGACTTCGGGGCTAATTTTTGTGAATTCTTGTTATTCGAAAACTATCAACTTTTGTTAACCATGACCTATACCTATTTTCAATACCTTTAGAGACATTGGCTTAATTATTGTGTAGTAGATAATTTTTCCTAATTTTGCCATATTATTGCAACAGCCGTGACAAAATGAACAGTTTGAATTTCCTTTAGTGTTCTATTCTACGGATCGCATATTTCATGTTAATTTCAATTTTTTTCCTGCCACGGTCTTTCTTTATAATTTTTTCACTTTTACCACTTTTTATGGTACTATACATTGTATTTTCTGTTAGCATGGTTATGGATGATGTTGATCCATTACAGTTAAAGCGCTTCATGGCGTAAAATTTGATTACAACGAACCTCTTTCGAAACATATGCATCGCATTAAAACAACGAGAAAAGACGACGGCGCCGTCTTCCAAAATAGAACCTCACTTCCGTAAACCTAGGGTACACAGAGGTCGCTGTAGTAACGCCTGCGGCACGTGCTTCTTTTAACTGCATTAACTGTAATATTCTCTCACTTTTATGTGGATAGTATAGTTATCATCCGTTGCTATTTTATTTTTAAAGCTTAGCATTACAGTAAATCTAGTATTCCTAGCTCATGTATGCGCATACAAAGTCCTTATTCAGGATAACTGGCTGAAACGAATGCCGGATTTATCAATTGGTAATCGAGGATTGTGCAAAGCCTGTAATTGAAAAGTGGATAATTGAATACAGCCATAAAATTTGCATGTAATATTTTCTTCGTGTAACATTATAAGCGTATGTAAAGACATGCGCTTGGAAATAACAACCAGAGGCGACTTGAGCGTTTGTTATCTTTAATTTGCACCATAACCTTTGTTGAAGATTAGTTAAAACTGAAAGTGATTCTAAATATTAAACGATTTACGGTTGTGTAAGGTGTGTGACCAGAGAAGCTTTGTTAAAATTAATGAGAATGGAAATTATCTCCCTTGAATCAATCACTGGAAAAAATACCACTGAAACAGTTACTATTGTCACGGATTTCTCAACCCGTCTTTTTCTTTTACCAGAAAACAAACAGTCAATTAATCACTTATCTTTATTAACTACTGTGTACATTATTGAATACTAATTAAAGCTCAATTAAACGCCATTTCACTGAAACTCCAGGAAATGTCCAACTGAACACTCCAATTTGAGACTGTAATTCAAAACTGACTGACTCGGTCGTTTATTCTTCTTTTATAGACCAAACGAATATTCCAGGTATTTTCTAGCATCTCTAGATCCATTTCTAGAAAGATTTTCCATATTTTCCAGTCGCGCCTCGATACACGGCATTATTTGTTTATTTACCAGAATCGTGTAGGGACGATCAGGGCAATCTAGCGTTTCGCGATACCGCAGTCGTCGAATTGGGTTCGAGCGGGGCAAATTCTCTGACACTATAAATTTGTGCTTACAGTTTTGTCGTAGAACAAAGTACAAATGTAGTAAATCGTACAAGTAAGATGTTGTGGTAAATGCAAATGTGTTATAGTAATTGGATTGTTCTAAATTTTAATATCATTATTAACCTTTTTACTATATTTTGTAACAAAAATACATGCTCCAAATCTTCTTGAAATTGCAGCTCAAATACAAAGTAAAAATTCCAGGAGCAGCTCTTATCAGATCACAACCAGCTATAATTTGTTGACGTAAGTGCTCCTCAGGTTCAATGTGAACCTTGTAAACTAATGTCTTAAGATGCCCCCAAACAAAAAAAAAATGGGGTGTTCATATAGGGCGATTTGGGTGGCCAAGATTGACCTGGTTCTTGAGTCTCTCGTCCAATCACGTTATTACTGAATCTTTTAAAATGTGGGGGAGCCTCGTCGTGCATAAACCAGATTCTTTGTCTTAGCACATGGTCAAGTAGTTCAGGCAAAACGTTTTCAGGAGAATGTCTGAAGAAAGCACCGGTTACAGTTATTAGTAAAAAGTAAGGTCCAACAAGAACATGTCCGATAATACCCACCCATACGTTCAAAGAAAACTGAAGTTGAAATGAAAATTCCATTATGGCATTAGAGAATTTATGATTCACGTTAAGATTTGCAGTGATCCTCCTATTATTGGTATATAGATCTTCTTCAATTTTGTGTAGAATGGCTTCTTCCAACTCAGGCGTTCTAATACTCAAAGGTCTTCCATTGGACATTTCTGAAATGAGCCTGACTACGAAATACGTTGAAAAACATTTCAGAACATTCTTGGATTTGAAGTTGGATGATTTGGAAATCTTTCAATATAAATTCGCCTAGTCTCAATACTATTTCCATCTGCAAGGCCATAAATGCTGGCCATTTCAGTAATTGATTATGCATAAGGCATTATTAAAACTAATCCGTTTACAAGAAAAAGTTCATTTTATCGACAATAAACCAGAGTACCTTTTTCTAGTCAAAGGTTGAAGCTACCCAGATTTATTATTTTAAAGTCTTTATCATACAGAATGTAAAAATTTAGACCCTAGTAAAATAAAAGAGCTAAATATGTTTCAAGGGCACTATTTTAAGAGGTCCTTGCTAGTGTCCATCACATTAAGTTAGTCAAGAAAAACCGATTTCCAGCAGCGTCCCTCAGGGACACATATCTCGGTAGGGAGGGGTAGGAAAAAAAATTACAGGAACTTGTCATCTTATTTTATTCATGTTCTATTTGCTCCCGAGATATATCCCACATTTTCCGGACACCCTGTATAATCGATTACTATCCCTTTTATTTTAATGCGTATCTTAAAAGAAAACCGATTGAAACGCATTAAGCCGGGGCCCCTCGTAGGTCGTCATTTGACGTCAGTCCTTCGTGGGCGACGTTCTCACCAAAAGCGCTGCCCACCAGGTGGCCGAGGACTCCATGTATGAAGAAGTAAGTGGCGATCGGCTCACCTGACTCTGTGGGCAGCTCCACGGCCTAAATAGGAACTCTGCGTAACTCACCGGGGCTTATAGATTTACAAAACGACAGGTAGAGAGACGATAAAGCTTTTGTTTATAGCATTGGCTGGCGCCGCACGAGGAAGCGGGCCCCAACGGACCGGAGACGGCAACGTCGACATACATTTTTGCGATATAAGAGTAAAAAATCTAGCTAAAATAAGTCTAGTTAAGACAACTGTCCAAAAAAGTTATTTGGCTTTGTAAATAATCCTCTTTTACTAAGTTAGACGGACTGTAATTTGAGACAAACATTGTACGCTCTTAACAGCACTTAAATATCAACCAAACAGTAACAAACAACAGAACAACAAAAATTACTTTCAAAATAGGAAAATAATGTTAATAACACAAAAATAATACCGCAGTGACACAAAGCTATTTCTAAAATAACAATCAGAGTCGAAATTTATTAACAAACAATATCTGACGTTTTCTGTTCATCATACCAATGACATCACTCTGAGTTTTCCCAAAACCAACTGCAGCCATAATTATTTTTTGTAGAAATGAACTGTCAATAATTAAATGTGTTTGTTTGCTTTTAGAAAAGGGATAATATCTTCGTTTTGACGAAATAAACTAAGAGCTTGGTACTAACCCTAGGCTTTAATACACCCTGTATAAACCCAAAAAGTCCTCTAGGATTCGCCCAAAGTACGCCTCTGTGAAATCGCAGTCACTGTTTAGCGGTGACGCCGTTATCAAGTCTAAGACAAGATAGATAATAAACCTACAAATGAAAGTTGGACCCGATCCAGAAGAATCGCATTGTATATTAACGTTACTTAATAAATAACAAGTGGGGGGGGGTGAGACGAATATCAGTCTCTCAGGTAGGACGCGGATAATCCCGAAAGGGTCATTTTAATGGGAAACCAAGAGCCCCATTAAGTTCCTAAAAGGAACTGAGAGGAGCACTCCGATGAAATTTTATACAGAAACAGTAATATTACATTCTAAAGAAATACGCGCCCCCTTATAAGGCAAATGCCGACGGCGCATGGACAGCTTTCAGCTGCGCACGCGCTCTCCTCATCCCCGACAACTCTAGATAGTAGACTCACTGCTCAGTCCCGCATCGAACGCTTAGTTTGATTTTAAGGTTGAGTGAGTGCGTAGTATTGTGGCATCGTTACATGTCTATCACCATAAACAAACTCTGAATTTCGTGTTCGGTGGACAGAATACAGTCGAAACATGTGCGATCAAAACGCTGCCTCGACGCAGAGCATTGCGGACTACCTGGCCCAGTTACTCAAAGACAGAAAGCAGTTGGCGGCGTTCCCCAATGTTTTCATCCACGTCGAACGGCTCTTGGACGAAGGTAAGCTCTCGGTTTTCTGCTCCCGGGGCACATTTACCACGGCGACGGCACAGTTCCGTGGTCCGTTTGGGTTTTCGCCTAACGGCGACCGAATTACAAGTGATATCATTAACATGTGATGGGACAGTGACGTAAATTGTTGACCTAAACGGAGTCCGATCGCCCATTTGTATTCTGTGGTCTGTGAGTACCCGTTCCCGACCCCTAGACGAGCTTTTCTTTACCCCGCGGGGCGAATTTACCTAGGAATATCGTAGAGGTTATACGTCTTTCGCGAAATTCCAGCGATACCCGCTCGGGAAGGCGTGGCTTCACGCAACAATGCACGGCATCGGTATGTAGGTAACTCGGATCTCGTCGAGAGACGTTTCAAAATCAGGCTGGGTCACACGAGGATCAGTTATTAGTTCTGGCGGCCCGTAACGATATTTTCGTGTAATTATTTAAGCAATTAGCGGTTATTATTTTAATGGCTAGCGTCCCGCCGCCGCTGTGTCATTTACCATTTTTAGAACTAGTATATCAACATCGTGATGTCATTTCTTGTCGATTTCGAGATTTTTAAAGCGGACAGGAGTGAGTAGGCGGGTTCGGCCTTCGGATGCACTTGTTGAACGGCACACTTGATTTCTCACCCCCTTATCGGAGCGCAACAGGTAGTGTCACGCTTGGCAGGCAGGGGAGGGTCCCCAGTTCAGGTAAAAACGTATTTGTTGAAGATAAATTCCAGCGAGTTCAATACGTGTTTAAAACGGTATCAATATTCAGCTATTATGCGGATATCGAGAGATTACAGGCTGATTGGATAATTGTTACTGGGAAGGCGTGACAAATATTTGATAATTATGACATGGGAGTTTTTTAAATCGGTTAAAGTTGGACGCATTTCAAAAAAAAAAAGATCGTGTGATTCGCTCGCTTGGCAAAATTTAGACGAAAGTGGAAACGTTTTCGTATCGACATAATTAGTAGTTGTTTTTATGTAGCAAATCTAATTACTGATAAGTATGGACACAGCTGTATTATTGTAACAAGTAGGTGCAGATAAACCCTGTTGTTTTACTGTATTTTCAAACTAATTGTGTCTACCGAGGAATCTGTATTATATTTCTTCCAAAACAAACCAAACGGATATAATATTACTTGATTATTTGTCATCACGAAAATTATTAACTGTTCAATCATTAAATAGTACTAGACTTTTTATTTCTTCAAATAATAACTAAAATCTTGTTTTAATTAATGCATCTTTTCTTGAAAATCTTAAAAGTATTTTAAAATTTTGTAAGAGTAAAAAAGTATTTTAAATTAAATTCTGCGCGGGATATTATCATTCTTTTTAAATTCGATTAATGGGAAAAAAGTTGGGTATAATTTTAGGACTTATTCACCCTCAATGAACAGCTTGTAGTGTTTAAATTTACTTAACTCATAGTCAAAGAAGGCCAATAATGTACTTAAATCATATACCAAAGTTGGTTGTTCCAAGTAAAAGTAATTCAGAGAAATTATTTTTCCGAAATATTCGGTCCCATTTTGGAGGCCTGTAACTCCGCCTATGTGCAGCTTTTATATAGATATTTTTGGTTAAATTGCAATATTTTAGGACCCCCTACATGCACCGGCTCTGTGTCATGAAATCCACGAAATTATGAGCTTGACATAGACATTTTTTGATGACTGATTTGACGTTTGTAGAAAGATTGGCTTCATTCCAATAAATTTCCGCTTAAAAAAACATCAGGAGTCACAAATTGCAAATGCGAGCACCCAGTTCGCGTTATCAGTTTTATTTTGGTATAAAAATAAACACGGTTTTGCGTAGGCGAGTACTTAGATATGTTTTTAAGTTCCAGCAGAATGCACGGTGCTAATTTCGACTGTTTAAATCTACATTTTCTTCTGTTGCAAGTTGCAAGCGAGATAAAACATAATCTATCTATCCTTTGTTATTAAAATATGTCAACCCAATAAAATAAATTTAACTCTCCCATAAATGCGTTCTGGATATGATAAATGACGGGTTGCGGAACAATGTGGTAATCCATTTGGGCTATTTTTAGGAGGCAGTTTAAACAAGCGTTCGTCCGGCGGGTTCGCTGAATCTTATAAAACAATTGGGATGACGGCTTGCGCAGTTAGTTTGGTCGAGAAAGATGTAGGTTTGATTTCCACTTGGCTGCCAGAAGAGACTTTTTAAAAGGGACGTCTTTAATGTAACTTGAGGTGATGAAGCATTGGCTTTTAAAAATGGAGCATAGGCGTACTTATAGTCGCGTCAAATTAGCATTTCACTTGTAACTTTTTGCGGAGAGGTCCGATTGAGATGCGGTTTTCTGCAAAATGTTCAGCGAATATTTTATAACAAAAGGCACATCTAACCTCTGTACGCTCGCAAATTTTTAATTTTTTATTTAACAAATGACCCATGTTTGTTGAACATATGGCAAATGTCACACACGATTCAACGAAAATGTCTGGAAAATCTTCTCTTGGGGGTTTTCGAGGTCCCTCTTTATCACTTTGGTGTTAGCTTTATTATTTATTGCTAAATTGTTGTTACTGGGCTAATTAACAAATTAAAAACTCCACCCCCGAAATTACTAGAGAACCGGAATTTTTTCCAGGATTTCTGGCTTATTAAGGCAAACCATCGGTACAAGATTTTTGCAAATATAATTGTTTATTGTTCGATTGTTGCAACCTCGCTAATTAACATATTAATAACTCTACTCCCGGAATCGTTAGAGAACCAGATTTTTTTACAATAACTCTGGGATCATGGGGAGAACCATCGGCACAAGGTTGTTGCACGAAATTGTTTATTTTTCTATTTTTGCAACCTGGCTAATTAACAAATTAATAATTCTACTCCCGGAATCACTATAGGCCCGAAATTTTTTCCGGGATTTCTGTCTTTTTAAGGCGAACCATCGGCACAAGATTTTTGCAAATATAATTGTTTATTGTTCAATTGATCCCAGAATTATTGCAAAAACATCCGATTTTCTAACGATTCCGGGAGAAGAGTTATTAATTTGTTAATTAGCGAGGTTGCAACAATCGAACAATAAACAATTATATTTGCAAAAATCTTGTGCCGATGGTTTGCTTTAATAAGCCAGAAATCCTGGAAAAAATTCCGGTTCTCTAGTGATTTCGGGGGTGGAGTTTTTAATTTGTTAATTAGCCCAGTTACAACAATTTAGCAATAAATAATAAAGCTAACACCAAAGTGATAAAGAGGGACCTCGAAAACCCCCGAGACATTTGCCATATGTTCAACAAAAATGGGTGATTTGTTAAATAAACAATAAAAAATTTGCGAGCGTACAGAGGTTAGATGTACCTTTTGTTATAAAAAATTCCCTGAACATTTTGTAGAAAACCGCATCTCAATCGGACTTCTCCGCAAAAAGTTGTCTATTTTCACATTTTTCATGCTAATTTGACGCGACTATTAGGCTGGTTTCGCAGTTGAGTGAAACTCCGATTTGGAAGGGGCGTGGCAATTTACTTTACGGATATAAAAAATTGTATTCTGTCTCGAAATTTGTTAAAAAAAAGTAACAAACAATGTTACGGTGAATATAGGCAACAATGCAACAATTATAAATTATATTTATCTATATTGTTTTTGAGGAAAAAAGGGTATACTTACTTGTCATTAATCTCAGAAATTGGTCATTTTTGAGATAATAGCTTTTCAACAATCAGCTGCATAGTTCATCGTACAATATTTTACCGTAGTAGACGGTAAAATTCTCTTGTAAATTGGATATGTTGAAGCTACCTTCAACATATCCAATCGAGAAGCAATACAATTTGCACTGGTGTAAAATGGTACGGATATTATTTTTCAACATGCAACGATTTTAAAATGGAAGTAATACCGATTTTTGCAGCCCTATAGTCGTTCTGAATTAGTTCCTCCCAAATATTCTCGTTGCTTAGCACATCCATTGGAATTTAATTGCCAAAAGATAATGGTCACATCTGTCATATCTGAATATGAAAAATTGTGCCTCTATTGTGTGAATTTTTCGATTTTGTAAATTAATTGATTTTAACCAAAAGTGGATAAATACCTTACATTTGGAAATACTTATTAACTTTAACATAAATATTTTGTCAATTCTAAGACTAATGACAATTATACATTTTTTCCTCAAAAATAATGTAGGTTTAAGATTTTTTTAATAAATAACGTGATGTTATGTCCGAAAAAGTCCAACATTTACGTCTCAAATATGGCGAATGTGGCGCCCTCTAGGGAATATGCCGAAATAGACAACAGATTATGATTTCTCATATCCAAAAACAAATTTTTAAGAATGCAGTCAAACACAGTGTAGTTATAACAAAAAATTACTTTTTGAATTCCAAATTTGTCACCCTGTATCTTTTTTATTACCAACATTTTATTAAGGCATTTTGGCTTAAATCGCAATATTTCAGTGAAAAATCTAGTAAGTAAGTAAGTAAGAGCATGTTTTCTTTCGCCAAAGTAGGTTGGGTATACTTTTGTTGTAAACTTTCTTCT
The DNA here is from genome assembly GCA_037114965.1 of Monochamus alternatus. Taxonomy (NCBI): domain Eukaryota; kingdom Metazoa; phylum Arthropoda; class Insecta; order Coleoptera; family Cerambycidae; genus Monochamus; species Monochamus alternatus. Next base: position 48,749,346 of record CM073435.1, on the reverse strand, counting down.
AGGGCATTAAAACTGGCTACTCACATATGAATTTTTAGTAGTGAAAAATTGATCATGTGATTTGTGTATCGTTTAAATAGGTTTGTAAACATTTGCTTGATGTCTGATGTCCAAAAATTGTTGGAAAAAGTATGCCATGTTCAAATATTTACATAAAATTAACAGGATCTTGTTATAATTGCTTCCATCCTGTCTATCTAGTCGTCAGGGTCCTTAAAATTTTATCTAAGCACATTTTACTTTAAACTGTAAGTAAAATTCGAGGGGGAAACCACTGAGGTATTTTGCTGTACAAGCTGTAGGTAATTAAAGGTACTTTTTGCATTTTTTGGGTATTTATGTGTATTTATAGGTATTTTTCGGCATTTTTAGGTACTTTGTGTATTTTTGGGTACTATCAAGGTAATAATGGGTATTTAATTGGTATTACGAAGATAATTAATGGATATTTGAAGAGAAAACTAGTATTTTCCCGCCAATTTTTAAATACAATGGCGATCGCGCATGCGTTATGCCGATGGCACAGTTTAAATATAAGTAAACAACTGACCGACGCAATGGCAAATATAAAAATTATTAAAAGTAGATGCAAACATATTTTCTGTAAAATTTTTCGGAGGCACTGTTAAACCACTATGTAGCCTTTTATTGTCTTCGTGAGCCTTTAGTTTAGAAAATAATATAGGGTGATTCGAATTAGATACATTCTATTGCAAAAATAATGACACTTTCTCAAATCAGTTTTTTGACTACTGGATGTTCTGTGTAGAAATTTCAATATATAGGTGAGTGGAACAACTAAGAACTATGTTTAAAATTGAAAGTAGATTTCATTACGAATATGTCAGCAGTTGGAAATAAATAGCTAAATTCAACTAAACAGTGCTATTATTATTGCAATAGATTGTACAGTACAGTACCATATAAACAAGTATCATATGAATGTTTTATAAGGCATTTACGCAGAATATGTCCCGCATACTAGCACATTCCCCTCTTCTGTTAACAATTTTTAATATGGTATAATTTCTTAAACTTTATCTTTAAATAAATATATTACATATTACGTTACACGACGTGTTAACGATAAGTTTGGTCAAACTTCTCCGACATATTCAATCGATGAAAAATATTTAATAAAAAGTGTCACATTCATATTCTGTTTGACATAAAAGAATTTTTATGTGAACAACTGCCAATTATCTAATTCTAATCATACATGACGGAAAGCAAGCTGGGGCTAAAATTGAATTCTCCCTCGATACCCATGGATTTACACTTGCTAATGAAAGATTTTGGTTGTACTGGAGATACCGATGGTACCCGATGAGTATTTGGGATCCGGACAATAATTTTAGGAACACTCTGTATAGACCGAATATTATGATTTCATAGACGAGGAAGAAGTTTGCTTTTAGTTAGCTTGAAGGGGGCATAGTGTAGGTATTGGCACCCTTCTTGGGTGCGCCAATGAGTTTATGATACATTTTATGTAATCCAAAATGTTCTTTCCAGACGTATTCAGATCGAGTCAAAGGAGCCCTTAAAAAAATCTGTTGTTATTTACGTAGATCTGTAACTGGAATAATTTCTCAGGAAGTGAAAGACAGTTTTGGAAAATTAAAAGTATATTCAGTAAAATCATGGGTCATTTAATGTATTTTTCGTTTCTTAGATATCTGGGTATTTAAGGGTATTTTTGGGTACTATTCGGTATTTCTGGGTATTTAACGGGATTTTTAGGTACTTAAGGGTATTATTGGGTAATAGTAATAGGTATTCTTTGGGCACTTGAGGGTAATTCGTTGTTTTTGGGTATTTTTGAGGTATTTGCTATTTGATGAGGTATTCTCTTGGGAAAATAAGGTATTTACAGGTAATATTTTAAAAAAATGGCATTTCATTGTACAAATTCCAAGCAGTGGTTTACCCCTCGGCAAAATCGAAATAATACATTCTGCCTCTCTATACACTTATGTTAATATTCGAGTATCACCAAGACTGGTATTACATCATCTTCATATGAGTTATGAATAATTGATACGTTCATATACCACGAAATTAGTTTATATGGATGATGGAATCAGTTTAATTTAGTTAAAATATGTCCCATATAAAATATATATGTGTCTGTAAATATTTACATGTGTTTAACACACGGCAAAAAAATCATCTCACTATGTTGCAATAATGTGTGTTGTAATAATTGTAGTGACTAACTTTATAAACAGGGCTTTATTTACTTGTATATCTTTAATATTTAATAATTAGGAGACGTTAAAGAAAATTAGTATAGTCGCAAATCAAAATCTCGCGTGATTTGTTTCGAAATCTCCCACTAGTTGACGACTTCATATAAGGGGTGAGTTTTTTATGTTTAATTGAATTGTTTGGGGTAGTTTGTGCCGAATTTTCCTCCAGTTTGTTTAATATTATTTCAAGTTGGTCCTAAGATCGTGACAGGAACAGTTTGTTCACAAAGTATCACATACTTGGAGCATATCGTCGTGCATTTTGTAACTTTTCTTGTACAATTACCTCTCACAAATTTAAAAATTCTCAAAATTAAATTACCAACAAAATTGTGTTATTATTGTACATAATATATGTTTTTTGCTTAATTTGTCAAATCATATGCTAAATCCTGTAATTTGTGTGCAATATTAAATTATTTATTTTTATACAGGGTGGCCCAAAATTAGCCTGCCGAAATTTAATTGTAGATTCTACGACCAAAAATAAGTTATGTAAATATATGTCGGGCAATGTTCTCTAAGGTTCCTTAAAAGGAGGACCCAAAATGTGTTTTTTTATAATATTTCCAAAATCGCCTAATTTTGAATTAAGTATCATTATTAGACAACAAATCTAGTGTTCCAAAAATAATTTTGCATAAATAATCATAGCCGTGGTAAATTGGAGTCATTAGTTTTGGTTAGAGTGTGAATAGGCCCTTTTTGAATTATTTACTGATCTTAATTTTTATTTTTCAACAATTTATTACTGTATTTTCCAATTTAACATGGTACTTCCTACAACTGCTGAACAAATAATCTAATATAAATTATAAAAGGTACATAAATAAGTATTTATATAAATAAATATACTTAAGCTTAATCTAATTTTTACCTGAGTACTCTGACCTGACAATTTCAAAGTAAATAAATAATGTATAGTTAAGGGGTCAAGTATAATTAGATGCAAAAATTTCAACCCTATCTTCCTCGGAGGCTTTTTCCGATCAAAACAAAGCAATTAATGAAATATATTTTAATAATAATAATACCAAAATACTTTCTTGAAAATTTACAAGTCAAGAAATATTAATGTTATTTATTTGATACATGGTGATTTTCCGGGTTGATATGCCGTGACCTCGGTAACTGGTAGCTGCCAGAAACAGAGTTAAAATGCGCATCCCTAGCATTAGCCGGGATTCTTTTACCTGCCCTGGTTGTTTTCGGGCTAGGCTCTGTGGGTGAACAGATCCGCTATCGGTGTCTCTGGACCTGCCCATATATTGATTTCGATTCCTATTGTTGGTATTACGACTACTACGGTCGGAACCGTTCCTCGGATAATGGTGGTCCTCCGAGGCGTTCCGTAGCCGTCGCTGTAACTGGTTGCATCCCATGCTTCCAAACGTTTCGCCGCTCTTCACTGTCGGCATCTTCAGTGGTCACTCTGCAAAAGCTTCACCCTGTAGATGATTTTGGGGGATTTACAGTATCTTGTTCATTTTTTGTTTCCTTTAAAAGTCTGTAGATAGTCGATTTTCCAATCCCTGTCATTTTGGAACACTTTTCCACGATGTCATCAACACTGTTCACATCTTTTCACGCGTTTAGCAGTTACGTAATCTGATAAGCTCGACATTTTACCCAAACAATATTGTATCCACTGGCACAATAGTCACTAAACACAAGTCGAATTTTACTCTACTGCATTAGCACGTCTTCGTATATTCAGCTCTAAGACTGGATTGATCTGTCACAATACACTGGCTCCTGCCCTATGATGTATCCAGTAAAATCTACTAATGTCCACCATGTGTTAGCATGTGTTAGCATTAGTGTTACCCGATAATTACCTGAAACGAAATATTACCACTCCCGTGGCCGGTTCTTATCTCGGGGGTTTTATTACTCTCTTTCATTTCCGAACAGGCTATAGACTATTGAAAATCAATTTTTTTTTATGGAATTGAAATATCTTGAAGACCATTAGAGATAAGGAATCTTGATAAAAGTCCCCTTAAAATTACGCGTAGAACTCAAATTTGCAAAAATATACAGGGTGTTCCATTTAAAATAAGCAAGAAGACTTCCGGTATAACCGGAAGTACTACAAGAATGGCATTATTTTATTTAAAGAGAGCACCCTCGAATACCCCAAAGCCTGATTTTCAAAATTGAAATCCGTAGTGGTCTTCGAAATATTATAGTCGACATCGTAACACAGTCTGTATACCCCCGAGCTGTCCACCATATGGTACACTTTTTGCCGCATAACCATAACATTGCCCTATTAAGAGGCCGAAAATTCACCGTTTCGAAGAGGTCAGTTGGTCGAATGTCTTCTCGCAGAAGACCAGACCTACCGGTTGCGATCGGTCGGCATTCCACTTGTCCCCCCCCCCTGACGATGACTAGAGGAATTCTTTAGGCTTGTCCCAGGTTAATTGTGCACGGTACCCTCGAAATGGTTGTGTTTGATCGCATTTCCGATACGATCCGGCCGTACTCGATGATAGTGTGGCGGTACTTGTTTACAGTACCCACCCAAGAAATCTCAGAATAAGAAGAAAAAGTAGATGTTTCTCGTAATTCTAATAAAGTTATTGTTTGAAAGCGTTTTCTGAAAGCCACGAGCCGTCACTGTGCTCACGGGGGTCCCAGATGAAAGTTTTTTTTTCCAAATATGTACGTTCAATGTCGTGTAAGATAAATCAGTGAAACTTGCAATTAATCTTACAATTAGATTGTGAATCTACACTCCATCTAATAATTATGGACAGTTGAATGACCTGCAAATATACGTATGTACTTTAAAGCATAGGCGTACGTGTTACTTTTCTGAAAAGGTTAAAAATGATAGTAGTAAATATAGGTATGAATGGAAATATTTTCTTTGAATAAAGTTTAATTAGCATTAATATATTTGTTTAGATTTGTTGCTGTATGCAAATAAACATAGCATGTTTATGCTTTTACAAAGCTTTGTTGATAGGTATAAGCAAATTTCCACACCACTCCACTCCTGAAATATTACTTATGACGTGTTACCATTTTTTTAGTGGGTGGTTTGCTAGTAGTCCTATTTCTCCCATAAAAACCAAAAATCAACATTTAAATAACAATTTGACTTATGCATTTTTGAAAATCTTCCGCATTTACCTTTGCAGTTGCTCGTTTTATCATTACTTCTGTCAATTTAAATATCCTATTATCTTTGGCTATGTCTTCTTTTACTTGTGTCCAATACAATTCTATTGTTCACAATAATAAAGGGGTAGTCTTAATACTGTTATTCCACGAATCAATGTCATTTCATCTACAGCAATTTTTTTTATACTGTCTGGCATTTCTTTGAACAATTTTCCATAACTTGGGTTTTAGTTTGTTTTCATCAAATGATATCCTTTTTCTTGTAACCATCCTTGGAGTTTTGCTTTCCTCCATGATTGTCGTGGCATTTCTTCCCATCTTCGACTGTGGAATGAAGCATTGTTCATAACGGCAACAGACTGGGGTTATACATTTTGAGGAATGCATTCAAACCATTTTTCAAAAACTTCTACATTCATTTCTTCGTGGTAATCTCCGGTCTTTTTTGACTGAAATATCAGTTCTCCATGCTCTAGAAAACCACTATCATTTCCTATGTGTGTCACTATTAAAGGACGACACTTTCCAGATGGCATTCTTAAACCAGTAGACCAACCTTCTATTGCTGGTTGTCGAGCGTTTGTCACATTACCATCCTGCCACCCTTTTCTAACTGTATGTTCCTCGTTGACCCATGTTTTGTCCATGTAATAAATTTTTGCTGATATTCTTTAATTTTTTGTAGATAATCTGTACTCCATATAACTATTATCATATTTGTCAATCAGATTTCATGAAAGTTCATGTTACGTAAAACTGTTCTCAATGTGTCCTTGCCCATTTTTTGAATTACTTCGTTTTCTCCAATAGCTTACAATATTTTTTCTAACGTTGGCAATTCATTTTTAAAGACAAATGTGTGAACGGTTTGCCGTATGGCATATTTGGCATCTTCATGTATTTCTATTTTTCTAGGATCGTTGCTTGTTTTTGGCTTTTGTGCTTCTCCATACGCTTTTTCTTCTCTCAAAATTCTGTAAATGATTGATTTTGAAGTACATGTATAATCAGAACACATATCTATTAACTCATCCTTTGGACGCGGATGATCTCTTAAAATACACTTGAATACTTACAATACCAAAACTTTTTTGCTTCGAAGCATTGAAGGTTCCGAAGTATTTTCCATCCTTCAATATCAAAACATAATCGCAATAACGTTATAACTGATTACTTTCAAACACAAATTCGCAAAAAATGTATTTAGATCACCAACACACAAAAAAAAAAACTATCACGGATTGTTATTTTCAAAATATATTTCAATTGTATTATTAGTGCACCTGACAATTGGTGTTGCCAAATCTGAGGATGGACTTTGTTTTTATTTTCTAGTGCATGTTCAAATGTCAAGGTTGGCTAAATCGGATGAATGAAATTGAATTTAAGTCAATTAAATTTTTTTTGCCAAGGCTGTTAAAGTAGAACTTTAACGTTATTGTCTAATTAGAAGCATACTAAGGAATTTGTTCGTTTCGAATCGTTTAAAGATATCGCACGCATTTTCCTATAAAGAATAAAGGTTATTTTAAAATACATTTCAGAAATTTATTGTATATTTAGTCCATATAAGGAGACTGAAGATATATCAATTAATATAAGAATGTGCGTCACATTTTTTAGCAACAAAAAAATGTTTGTAATGTCATTTAAATAAAAGTGTTTTTTAGTTACTCTTTAAGTTTTATTCGAAAACCAGGCTTTTCCCGCCAAACATAAAGCAGGAGAATTTGAAGAAAATTAATAGGCGAATTCGAAAATATGATTGTTGCAATAAAGCAGTGGCGTACTATTTTCTTTAGAAAAAAACCCTGTATCTACGCCACTGGAGCATCTCAATTGTAGGAAATGCCTTCAGATTTTAAATAATGTTTACATAAATCCGTAAAAATCAAAAATAATTTTGTAAGCTTAACATCCTGTATGCGTTTTTACGCGAAAATATTTAAAAAAATATGAAAAAAATATGAATAGACTCTTTTTAGACCCCTAAACGAGACGCCTATGATTTGAATAACGAAAAATGGATTAGCTCATTTTATATTTAATGAGGGGGATTCGAATTTTATGATCCCGAATCCAGGGATTGATTGCTGTCGACAATGTCGATATATTATTTTATTTATTTAAAAGGAAGAGAAGAGATTTATTTAAAGAGAAGAGAAATATGAAAAAAAGTTATATTATAATTAATATTAATGTTGATATATATGAAATTTATTTTTTATTCATATTTTGGAAAAAAATGTATAAGAAAAACTAATTCATGCAGAAGATTGGCCAGGTTTGATCAAACCAATTTTCAACAAAGCACAAAGATTTTATCAGAGCATTCTGATATCTTTTTCGATCTCTTTGAAGTTTTGCACATGTCCATAATTTACCGTTTTGAACAACTTTTTCAAGTAACATTTTGTTGTATTTTCAGTAGAAAATGCACTTTATCTAAAACGATAACAGTTTTCAATCGGTGCACTGAATATTTCAAATAGGATTATTTCGAAAACTGTTACTCCTAACGACTTCAACAAGGTATACCTTTTTCAGATATAACAGGTAGGAGAATCGATTATTTTAATAGTAAGATGAATACACTAAGCTGCAAAAAAGTTCTGCCATTTAAAAGAAAGATGGTGTGCCACAAGTGGCGCCCTCTACTTGTAACGCCAAAATTAGAAACAAATTTGAATTTCTCACCCGCAAAAACCCCCGATTTACAAATTTTATGTAAATATTTAGATTTCTTAAGAAGTTATTTAGAAAAATATCGAATATAAAATTTTAACTTTGACACCCTGTATCTTTTTTATTATGCGATTTTGGATATAGGTATGTTAGGCTAAATGGATTTATTTTTACCTATTTTCATTTTTGCTACTTCATTTAAAAACACACTATATTTCTATCGACAGCTGATGGCCTGTACTATTTTTTGGCAGCTTTCCGACACTAGATTTTAAAATTTAAACACATAAATTTATCGTTCGCCGTGGTTGTTATTTCTAGAGAGTGCATACTGCACAAACCATTAAATTTATTGTTGAATTTGACAAATATATGCAGCACTGTTCGGACTTTATTGCGTTTTAGCGATGCTGGCATTCGCTGCACGCATTTTATTTTCCACGTGCATTTGGAATCGGAGAACCAGAAATACCAAAGATTTAATACCCAAACCGGAAGCGACCCCGCGGGAGGGGAAGTGGCGCATTGTTTCGATAGCCGGAGAGATGATTTTATCTGTTTTTGGCGTCCTGCAGTTTTCAAGAAGCGTTTAAGTTACCTGAGGCCTCAGTGGCGGCTCGTTTAGACCACAGAGGCAGGCAGGCAGGCTGAGACTGTTCCAAATACGATCTACAGAATTAATATTTTTCATTTTATTTTAGAATTACACCATCCAACAGTCAATGACCAATTACAGGATGAGAACTACAAAACACAACGCACAAATTACAAAAAAAACAACAAAAATGTAAAATCTACAAATCAACACAATGAAATAGCAATACAGTCTAAAATTGAATGTCAAATTCTATATTCTAAATAATTCTAATGTTTTTTATTTTATTTAAAGTTGTACAAAATGAATCAACCTTACTTTGCAAATCATTACAGGTATGACAGCTGAAATACAGCGCAGAAAACTTTAAGATATTAGTTCTCGGAATAGGCAAATGTACTCATATATTTAGAGGAAGTACGTGGCAACGCAAAGGTTAGCTTTTCTAATATTGTAGGGAAGTCTACATAGTTTTTCAAAATTTTGAAGATAAATAATATAACTTGTGTTTGCCTACGTATTTCAAGACTTTCTGCAGAAAATCTAGAAATTAATATATTTTGAAGAATGCCGATGAAAGGATGAAATCCATCAATTGTATAAGATACATATTTTTAAAAAACGCCTATGAATGTTTTCCAATGAATCTGTATATGTATCCAGGGTTCCAGATCAACGAAGCGTATTCTAACTTAGATCTTACGAAGGCATTAAAGAGCAGAAACAGTATATTAATATTGATGAAGCCCTTGGAGTTTCTAATACCGAATCCCAAATTTCTGTAGGGTGCTTGAATAACTGATTCAACATGGAAATTAAAAGTTAATTTTCTGTCAAAAGTAACTCTCAGGTAACTCAGAACGATCTAATATGATACCATCTATACTGTATGTATATAAAATAGGATTATTTTTTCTGTTGTAAGAGACCACACTACATTTTTTGCCATTAGGGGAAGCTTATTTCCATCACACCATTCTTTAATTTTTGAAATTTTCTGTGAAATACAGTCGGATATGGAATGTATAGGGCAAAAAATGTTGGGGTCATCGGCATAGAATAAGATGTCAACGTTCAAGTCTTTTACAATGTCATTAATAAATAAAGCAAATATGAGGGGTCCAAGAATAGTCTTGAGGTACACCAGCTTGAATTTCTACAGACCTGATACCATGGTACTCGACAAATTGTTTCCTATTGTCGAGTAACTAACTAATTACTAACTATAGTGATTAGTCTATAATTTTCAACGTTAGATTTATCTCCCTTTTTATACAGGGTTAACTATGACTAAGTACAAAAATTTTAACCACGTGCTCAGGAATGTCTAAAAGACAATAAAAAATTTATTTCAGAATTCTAGCTCGATGTTTAAAAAATGGGGCAAAACCCTCTTTTCGCACGGAAAGTCGGCGCCTATGACAATCTATCATCATCCGTCATGGCTAGATATGTCAACTACTGGTCGTTTTTTCAACATTATCAAGTGTAGAAACGACGAAACGAAACATTTGTATTAATAATAATAATACTTAGACGTACCTGGTAGATAACAGCTAATCCGGTAAGCTGCAGTATTTTGTATTCGTTCTTTCGTTGCACACAGCCAAACTACATTTTCACTCCTTGCAGATTCATCATAATTATCCACTAACATATCCGACATAAAATACTTTATTTAATTACTATAACACGTTTAAAATTAGTCACTTAGCTGATTTAAAGTAACAGTAAGTTCTAGGTTATGCCATACTGCATTGCTAATTGCATACCCTCCATGCTCCAAACCATCCAGAATGCGAAGTTAGTTATAATCTAAGGGTCATTTTTACAGAACACTGTAAACATCTTGGATTGTTATAGTTTAAAATATTACTAATTATTTTATGCAAACATCGTCGATTACTGTTAATATTGTTGCTATTATTAGTATTAACAGAATTTAATTACACAACACCGTATTTCTCATTAAATAATATCTACATTTTGTAAAGATTTTTTTTTTCAAAGCGGCTTAAAATTTAATAAAATTAAATACACGTGTCAATGGACCTGTCACTATATTCGACACTTTTGACTGGCAGAATATACCTAACCTCGCGGCTGACAGAAGGTCAGTGACGGCGATAAATAGGGATTTAATATAGTTTTGAAAATTTTTTTTTTTGGCTTTATAAATAAGTTTGGAATTTTTTTGAAGGGTGATTCCATTAATTCTTATTTTTCCCTATCCCCCTCTTAAAATATTTGTACTAAGTCATAGTTAACCCTGTATATCGAGCTGATACGAGAGGTCTTCCATGAATCAGGAAAAACACCACACTGTAAAAAATATTAATTTGCTAACGCAGAAGTTCTAATTTATCATAAGCCGCCTTAATACCATGCCATTTGTATAACTTCCAAGGTCTGGATTTCTCCTTTATAGCCAAAATTATCTCACGATTATACCATGGTGGATATTTTCTGACAGAAGGAATATATTTGGGGAGACATGTATCTCATATGTTATTTATTACCTTGTAAAACACAAGCAGCATTTACATTATTAATTTCATTCAAATTTTTTTTTCATTATTAATCATTATTTATAGGTAAATCAGAAAATACAAATACGGAATTATTTGAAATTGGTTGGCTTTTTTAAGCAAACAAATTCATTTAAGTAAGAGTTTTTTAATTATGTGACGATTGAAAGAGGACAATGAGAAATTTTATTATGAAATATTAAATCTAGTGACAATTTTTTAAATCTGTCGAAAAAGCGGGCTTATTTATTAAACAATTATTAATATCGTTAGCATATTTCTCACATGTTTTCATGTTCTTGATATTATAATATAATATAGTAATAGTACGAACCTATCACACAATATGGCACAATTATTCCAACGGATACTATGCTCTGCATCTCTTTCTTACCTATATGTTTAAATACTGTTGGCGACATAGGCATTACATAGCCAATATATTCTAATGCTACTTGACGTAATAAATAGATTAGATGTTTAAAGTAAGGAATTAGTGATTCTTCTTACTTTCAAATTTTTACTGAGCCACTGCCTCATCGTAGTAACCGCTACTGCACGGCCTACTGCAACAATTTACAATTAAGTTCATGGCTTGCTAATCTATTTCAATCTATAGGACACGCTTCTTGCACTTATTCGTATAATAAATTAATAAAAGAAGTCATTATCTTAATAGCATCCTTACTGTATCTTTAAAAGTCTTAAAATAAAATTTGTACTTATTCAGTAGGGTGTGTTTCCAGTCAACATCCCCCTATTTAACTTCAATTATCCACTTTGAGCGGTGTAGATAACCTTCAAAAATGAGGGTTTCTAAAAGGGGACTAGATATGGCAATATCTACCCCTATGTGCACTTTAAATTGATCTGGAGGTTTTAAAGTGGAATGTGTTCTTTAATTTATGGGGGACATAAAAAATTATTACTTGCATTTGTTGTTGGTATTGCCAACGAATTTTAATTCCTATAGTCTGTTTAGAAATGAAAGAGAGTAATAAAAGGTTATTATGTATGCAAATCGTAAATAAATGTAGTACTGGTGCTTATATTCAATATTTTTATATTATGTATTATTGGTATAGATGAGGTGTACTTTTAAAAAAAAATTGTGTGATCGGACCGAACTAAATTGTAGCAGGTAGCTAAAATTTAATCTCCGACAATCCGTCTTTGTCTATGCCGCTTCTATTTCTCGATCCATTTCTCTTATAAGTAAACAATATAAAAACAGCATTTCAAAACTAGAGGCTACTTTAAGCATCATAACCGGGTTAAGAGGGTTTTTAGTAATTCAAATAAAATTATTCAATATTATTATCAAAATATTTATTTAAATTTAATGAATAGACTTTTATTCCACACAAAAATATATATATTTTGAAAATTCAAATTATGGTGAGTAAATGTAGTGTTATATAAATGTACAATAAAGAAAATAAAAAAGTAGGTATATTAAAATTCATCCTCTGAATATTCTGATGAATTATCTTCGTCTTCTAGATTAATAACGATAGGTTCCACAGTAACGTCAATTAAATTATCGAGTTCCCACATTTTCTCCTCTTCTTTTTGTACATGATGTATACATTTTTGCCAGTTATCTGCAACAAAATTTTTACGTCACTTAATTTAAACGTCGTATTATTTCGCGCTACATCTCTGCGCCCAGACTAATTCGATTGGGTTAAGTTCACAATGATAAGGTGGTAACCGTAGTATCGTTATTTGGCGATTTGTTGTTATTTCATCTATAACATATTTTTTCTGATCTTTATTAAGGTTGACAAGTGTCAAAAGTTCCTTTTTCACCATATTTGTTTCAAAAGAAATGTTTTTTCCGGATAACCATTGAATTATATCGGCTTTCTTCCAAGCAGTCGTAGGCGTCCGCTCGGTCTGCCGTGAATGGTAACTGGCATTATCCATGACAATTACAGACCCCGGAGGAATAAGATCCAACATCTGTGTAAAATACTGCGTTCATATCTTCGTGATAGTCACCTGTATTTTTAGATTCAAATAAAAGTAAACCGCCATCTAGAAAACCACTGGCACTACCTATATATGTCACTATTAATCTTCTCCCTTTACCTGAAGGTGCCTTGAACCCTGTTTGAAGTCCATCCAAAAATGCTTGTCGAAAACTTTTTATATTTTTATCTCGCCATACTTTTGTTACAGTATATCCCTCGTTGACCCATGTTTCGTCTAGATAATAAATATTTCTCTCTTCGTCACGGAATTTTCTAATTTATCTTAAGTAGGATCTTCGCCAACAAATAATTTCATCTTTATCGATAAGAACTGACTTCCTGTTTTGCTTTTCCCAGCAAAAATTCAACTCTCGTAAGACGGCCCATAATTTGCTTCTACTGATTTTTGGCAAATCGTTGTCCTCTGAAAGTTCACTTAAAATTTTGTTTAGCGTTGGTATTTCTTTTTTAAAATAAAATGAGTGTACTTGTCTGCGAATGACATTTTTGAAGAAATCATCTATAACGACTTTTAACCTCCCTGTAGATGATTTTGGGAGATTTACAGTATCTTGTTCATTTTTTGTTTCTTTTAAAAGTCTGTAGGTAGTCGATTTTCCAATCCCTGTCACTTTTCGACGATGTCGTCAACACTGTTAGTAGGATTTTGGTGTTTCAATGCATTAAATACATTTAATATAATAATCTTCTCATTCTGAGACAGCGCACATCTTTTCACGCGTTTAGCAGGTACGTAACCTGATAAGCTCGAGATTTTACCCAAACAATATTATATCCGTTGGCACAATAGTCATTAAATACAAGTCGAACTTTACTCTACTGCACTAGCACGTCTTCGTATATTCAGCTCTAAGACTGGATTGATCTTTCACAATATTAGTGTTACCCGATAATTACCTGAAACGAAATATTACCACGTCCATGGCCGGTTCTTATCTCGGAGTTTTATTACTCTCATTCATTTCCAAACAGACTATAGAAGGAACCTTGTGAATGTAATATGTTGGTTTCAGTTGTAGTCAACGTATAGAGTAAGGATTACCAATATTACCGATTGGATAAGGACAGAGTATACTCACGTATACCCAAAGAGACACAACGGCAGTGGCGGCTACGGGATATGCTTGCCCAAATTTTAATTGAATATTTTTGTATCATCACAGTAGGTCTTATACTATCCTACTCCCTTGAGACACCCTGTACTATAGGATTAAGCTCGGGAGAGTCAGGCGTCATCTTACGGTACGCGTAACTATAAAAACATAAACAATTCGTTAAAATCGTCGCGCTACTAGCAGGCCCATAAATGGTATCTACCTGATACCATTGTAATTATAAGGATGACTTCATTGTAAGCGTCCGTCTCTTTCTGATACTTACATAATATGTTACTACGATTAGCAATGCTTGAGACGTGACAAAATATTGTGGTTGGTAATAAACATCCTAAGGCACTGCCAGTGACTATATAATAAATATTCAGGAACAAGCCCACTTTAGGGTGGGGCCTGTGTAATATGAACAATCAGAGTATACATTTATTTATACGGTTAACATTTATAGGTAATTTATGTATGTATAGCGTATGTTGCGGACTACATCATCTACGTTTTTTTTCCGACGGTATCTTGCGTGTATGTACTGGGTGATATACGGTTATATTTTCATCACAATTTGGTACTTATATATACAAAGTGATGGTTTGGATTGACGTACTACAAATTCCAAAAGTAATAGGTTAGATTTTTTTTATGAATTATTCGTCTGTGATGTTTTTCCCAAGATATAGCGTTATTTATTTATTATTTTTATATTAATTTCAACATTATCTCCAAAAGTAATGACATATTAACTGAAATTTAATGTTTTCTATGCTTTGACAGGCTACACATTGTCGGATCGGTTTATTTCATTTTATACAGTTCACATGCACCTGATATACCAATTATGAGTGCAACCCTTATACAGGGTGTTAAAAAAAGAGTGTAAAATATTTGAGGAGGTAATAGTATGAACCAAAATAAGCAGAAAAGTCTTAATAAACATGGGTCCGTAAAGTAACGGTTGCGGAGATATGGACCACTATTCGTTTTTCAAACATTTTATTTTATTAGGAATAAACCGACAAAGGAAGCTTTTAACAAACAAAAAACAAAGTTACAGAAGATGTTCAAAGTGATATCCGTCCATTTCTAAGCGGGCACGATATCTTCGTCTCAACG
Source organism: Monochamus alternatus (assembly GCA_037114965.1). Lineage (NCBI taxonomy): Eukaryota > Metazoa > Arthropoda > Insecta > Coleoptera > Cerambycidae > Monochamus > Monochamus alternatus. Next base: position 48,733,932 of record CM073435.1, on the reverse strand, counting down.
ATATTCGAACTCTTTCGAAAACACCCTCCTTGGTTTGGATTTCTTGACACTTTTGATTAATCCGTAGCTGCAGCTCTTCCAGGCTATTTACAATAGTACCATACACTAATGTCTTCAAATGTCCCCAAACAAAGAAATCTAGAGGGTTCAGATCAGGCGATCTTGGAGGCCATAAAACAGGTTCGGCCCTTCCTAGTCATCTATGTGCAAAAGTTTGGTGTAAATGCTCTCTAACGGCCATGGAAAAATGAGCTGGAGCACCATCATGCTGGAACCACATCTGTTGCCTCTGATTCAAAGTCTGTCTTCCAAAAACTCATACATTGTGTTCTGCAGAAAGTTGAGGTAAGCGGCGCCTGTTAATCGGTTTGGTAAAACAACAGGACCTAGAAACATGTCACCTACAATACCCATCCAAATGTTTAATGAAAAACGTGCCTGATGTCCAGATTCTATTAGATCATGAGGATTTTCGTATTGCGATATATGCGTATTGTGAAAATTAAACACTCCATTTCTTGTGAACCCGACCTCGTTAGTAAAAAGAATGTTTGCAAGAAAACGAGGGTCTTCAGCATCATGACGTAGAAACCAGCGGCAAAAAACCAAACGTGCTTGATAATCATTTATTGGATTTAAGGCCTGTACTCGTTGCACATGGTATGGATAAAGCAGTTGCTTGTGAAGGATTCTCCAAACAAGACGACCACTAATTCCTACCTCGGCTGATATTCTCCGCACACTCGTACCTGGATTCGGCTCTACCAGTGCTAGAATTTCTTCTTCTGCTCTAGGAGTGAATACCGACCTTGGTCTTCCGGATAAATGGCACTGCTTGCTCAAGGAACCGGTATCACGCAATCTTTGGTGAATTCGTCTAAACATGTGTTGTGAAGGAATCTGGCGATTTGGATAAGTGTCAACATAAAGACGTCGCGCTTCGGTGGCGTTCCCATTAGCACGACCAAACATGAAATGTATGTCTGTTAATTCTGCGTTAGAGTAACCCGCCATAGCGAAAGAAAACTTGTGCACTGAGAACAACTGTCAAATATGTACTGTTTATTTCACTAAATATCAACCAACTATTATAAGAAAATACACAACGTTTTTGCAAAATAAAAAAAGGGGCTAAAAAACATAAAACATTCCATATCTCCGCAACCGTTACTTTGCGGACCCATGTTTATTGAGACTTTTCTGCTTATTTTGGTTCATACCTTCTCAAATATTTTGCACTCTTTTTTTAACATCCTGTAGATAGCATATCATCAGGTGCATTCTTCAAAAACGCCGGAATGTCCTCACTAGAGAAAGTGCTTGACTTTTTGGATACACATCCTAGATTTTTTGTTTAAAAAATGCCAATAACTTCAAAAATTTTGAGATATCCACTTTATCTTTAAAATTTAAAATAGTACGCAACATTGAGTAAATGGACCAAAGAATTGACAGCATTTTGATTTTGGCAATTTCTCTAAAATATGTCAGGACAATAGTTTCAGAAACAGCTTTCTGAACATTTTTTTGCGAGCACCAATTGTCAAAAACATCATAAACTTTATCGTACCTTGCGCGACTCTTTTTAGGTAACAAATCTTTTTCCAAACTTTCAGCGGCTTCTTTCAGTTGAGAAGGAGTACAAATAATTTGTTCTGAATCGCTCATTGTTTTCGAAAACACTTTTTTGATGTTTGACTTTTTTACTACCATAGTAACCATTGTCAAAATGCTAACTTGACGTTTTTTTTGTCTGTAATCTGGTTACACAGGGATCTTACTTTGTTAATTTCTCACGTAACTATTTTTGTTACAAAAACCGTCACTTGCATTTAAAAGGTATGGTTGTAAACAAATTAGTATACAAAGAAAAGTTTCATTCTTGTCTAGAGAAAAGTTTCATACTTTTCTCTCGACAAGAATGAAACACTTTTTATCTCGATATGTAATATACTATTAAATTACCAAATTTACCTAATAGTGTCACAAGAGCGAATTTTGCAAGCTTTCCTTTTATATTTACATGACATGTCACAGTAAACATTGTTCTGGTCTTTGAAGTAGCCATTGTTCGGTCTTGTAAATTATCTGTGCAAACAGAACCTAGAATTTCTGTAGTATAATGATTACCATCGGTTATGAAATGGTCGTAAAATTGTTTTTATACGTACGGGGAAGGGATTTTATAGTGCGTATTTTTAGATGGATGACATAGCGCGACACTGGCTTTTGATTTATCCACTTATATATGTTGTGTGTAGCTAATATAATGTACAAAGTTTTCTAATAAATATCATTTAATAGCTGAAAATATACAAGATGTTTCTAAAACGAGTATTCAAAGTTTCAGTGCATATAGACCAAGTTAAAAGATAACGAAAACCTTAGTATAGTTCTTTACAAGATTTTTAAAAGTAGGTATGAGGTAAAAAACATCATTAACTGCGAGGGCTCATAAAAGCAAAACACTCTGTATGTAGGTTTCGGGTGTGAAGAACATTTTTAACAGGTTTAACTATAGGAAACAATTTTAATAATTAGTTTACTTGGATCGGTCAGTGGTCGCGCGGTTTAAGGCGTCAGTACTTGAATCGATGTGACTAGATCGCTGTGGGTTCGACCCCCGCAGCCGGTAGACTGTATATAACCTATATTCGTGGAGAGGATTGGCACCCTCTCTGCGGGTATGGTAGGGTGGAAGAATGTTGGCTTGGGTCAATGTGAGAGATTGATACCGGTTATCGTTTGACTACCCCCCTAATTAATGAGGTTTTCCAGGTAAGTCCAACCAAGTCGTTCCTGGGCGCAAATGCTGCCTGCTTAATAATAATATGCCGCCCTCTCTCCCGCACAAGTTTTCGACTTCTTGGCTAATCTTCGTGATTAGTATGAGTAGTAGAGATATTATTATTATTTTTATTACTTGGTATTCAAAAGTCTTATTAATGTTTTATATAGAATGTTCTGAATCAGGATTTGTTATTTATTACTTTGTCTGTCGAGTCAATCACAGAATTCTTCTGATAATATATAATATTTATAAATTTAACCTTAAAAGCAATGTCAGCTAATTTTTTTTCTTGGTTTTTTTTCAAAAAAAAAAAAAATGATATCTGAAGAACTGTTAAGTTCTATGACAAACTTTAGCAGGTGGTAACTAGGTTAATGTCAAACATTTTTTCTTATATGGACATACTTTAAACACAACTAGAAAGGTGGCAAGTCGGCTATCGCCGACTTGACCTTTCTTGGGATGGTGGACACCGGATATTTTCAGTAGTATAGTTTTTCTGGAGACCATTGCGAAAAATTTCAGAAAAAGTAATTTTTAAATCCATGAATTTTGAGGATTATTTGAGAATGGTTCGGTTTTTTTAAACACCCTGTATTGTTCTCATTAAAATAGTTTCCATATAGACCATTGTTAAAAGTTTCATCAAAGAAATATTTATACTTCTATGACAGTTTCAATTATCGCAGGTGCAGATCAGCAGTATGATCTGTTCTTTAATTTAATACATTTTAAAATTTTTGGTTACAATATTATGCACTATTGTATTTTTATCACTATCAATTGTCGTAGGTACAGATCAGCAGTATGATCTGTTCTTTTATTTAACATTTCTCAAAATTGTTAAATACATTAGTTATGCTTTTCTGTTTTTTATCAATTATCGTAGGTGCAGATCAGCAGTATGATCTGTTCTTTCATTTAACACTTCTTAAAATTTTTGTTTATAATATTATGCACGCTTCTATTTTTATGACTATTAATTATCGTAGGTGCAGATCAGCAGTATGATCTGTTCTATTATTTAACACTTCTCAAATTTGTTACCTATATTAGTTACGCTTGTCTATCTTTTATCAATTATCGTAGATGCAGATCAGCAGTAGAGAATGGTTCGGTTTTTTTAAACACCCTGCATTTTTTCGTTAGGGTAGTTTTTCTGCAGACTATTGCAAAAAGTTTCATAAAAAAATTAATTCCATGAATTTTGAGGATTATTAGAGAATAGTTCGGTTTTTTTAAACATTCTGTATTTTGTCATTAGCATAGTTTTTATACAAAACATTGTAAATAGTTTCATCAAAACAAACTTTTGTAATTCCATGTATTTTGGGAGTTTCAATATTGGTTCAGTTTTCTTAAACACCCTGTATTGTTCTCATTAAAATAGTCTCTATATAGACCATTGTTAAAAGTTTCATCAAAGTAATATTATACTTCCATGAATGGTTCGGTTTTTGTAAATATCCAGTAGTTTTTTAATTAGTATAGTTTTCTTACAGACCATTGTGAAAAGTTTCATAGAAAAATATTCCATGCATTGTGAGGATTCTTAGAGAATGGTTTGGTTTCGTTAAACACCCCAAAAGTTTCATAAAAAAAATAAATTCCATAAATTTTGTGGATCTAGAGAATGGTTCTTTATTTTACACCCTGTATTTTTTCATAAGTATGTGTTTATATACACATAATAATACCAAAGTATGTATTTTTTATAGTTTTTTTACAAACTATTGTAAAAAATTTCATCACAAATCAAAAAAGAATTTTCAATTCCAGGTTTTAAGGATTTTTAGAATGATTCGATTTTTTTAAACATCCAGTATTTTTTAATTAGTATAGTTTTTCTGCAGACTATTGCGATAAGTTTTATAAAAAAAGTTTAATTCCATGTATTTTGAGGAGTTTTAGTGAATGGTGCGGTTTTTTTAAACACCCAGTATTTTTTCATTAGTATGGTTTTTCTGCAGACTATTGCGATAAGTTTCAAAAAAAAAAATTAATTCCATGAATTTTGAGGATTATTAGATAATGGTTCGGTTTTTTAAACACCCTGTATTATTTCATTATTACAGTTTTTTTACATTCTATTGTGAAAGGTGTCTACAAAAATAATATATTAATTCCTTAAATTTTGATGATTTTTAGGGAATGGTTCGTTTTTTTTAAACATCCTGTGTTTTTTCAGTAGGGTAGTTTTTTGCAGCCTTTTGTGAAAAGTTTTGTAAAAAAAATTTTTTAATTCCATGAATTTCGAGGATATCAAGAGAATGTTTCGGTATTTTTAAACACCCAGTATTTTTTCATTATTACAGTTTTTTTTACAGCCTATTGTGAAAGGTGTCTAAAAAAAGAAATATTAATTCCACAAATTTTGAGGATATTTAGAGAATGGTTCGGTTTTTTTAAACACCCAGTATTTGTTCATTAGTATAGTTTTTTTGCAGACTATTGCGATAAGTTTCATAAAAAAAAAATTTAATTCCACGAATTTTGAGGATTATTAGAAAATGGTTCGGTTTTGTAAAACGCCCTGCATTTTTTTAATAAGGGTAGTTTTTTTGCAGCCTATTGTGAAAGGTGTCATAACAAAAATATTAATTCCATAAATTTTGAGGATTTTTAGGGAATGGTTCGGTTTTTTGTAAACACCCAGTAGTTTTTTAATTAGTAAAGTTTTCTTACAGACCATTGCGAAAAGTTTCATTAAAAAATATTCCATGAGTTGTGAGGATTCTTAGAGAATGGTTTGGTTTTGTTAAACACCCTGTATTTTTTCATTATTACAGTTTTTTTTACAGCCTATTGTGAAAGGTGTCTACAAAAAGAAATATTAATTCCACGAATTGTGAGGATTTTTAGAGAACGGTTCGGTTCTCTTAAACACTGGATATTTTGATTAGTATATATATATATTTTTTAACAGCCTATTGCAAAAAGTGTTTACAAAAAAAAATTTTAATTCCACGAAATTTGAGGATTTCAAGAGAATGGTTCGGTTTTTTTAAACCCCCCGTATTTTTAATTAGTATAGTTTTTCTGCAGACTATCGCGAAGAGTTTCAGAAAAAAAAAGGAATTTTTAAATCCACGAATTTTGAGGATTTTTAGATAAGGGTTCGGTTTTTTTAAACACCCCGTATTTTTTTCGATAATTAGTGCGGTAAGAGACCCCCGACTGAAGTTTCGTAAAAAAAAAAATTTCAGTTCCCTTAATTTTGAAATTTTTTTAGCGTTCGACATTTTTCCAACACTTTGTATATAAAACGGTCTTTCGCACGTCAGACGACCCCTCCGAAGCGAAAAAACCGAAAATTTCCTCGAACCTGTAATTTTTATTTTTTTCTCGTCAATTTTTATCGGAACACCCCGTACATCGAGCTTTTTTGAGTCGCACTGTATATACCCGAAGCGCCTCGAAAAATTTGAAGAGCGCCACATTGCTGACGTCACTGTTACCCCGTCTCGGTCTTGGATTTATGCAAATTTCGATACAAAAACGACCTCAAAACCCAGCGCTCGCATAACAGAAAGTATCTAGAGACTTCAAATTTACCGTTTTCGGCCTTCGGGGGGCTCCGATCGGCCCATTTAGCGAAATTTCCTATGTTTTAATCTGAACTGTCACCACTCGTCGTTTGACGTTTCTGAAGGTTGCGCTCCCAGCGGAGTGCAGTCTACCAAATTTTCTATATTTTCGCTATAAAATCGAATTTTAAACCCGGATCTGAGGCACGCGGGATATTGTAGAAGGTTCAAAGTTTACGTTTCGATATGGCTTTATGGAAATAAAGAGGTACTTACTTTGGAGAATGTAATCGTTTTGAAATTTTTGTGATGTCGGCCATTTGCCTTCCTCTTCCTTCCCGTCTCGGTCGTTATTTTTGCACGTTTCCATCTAAAAACGAACTCAAAACCGAGCGCTCGCATAACAGAAAGTATCTAGAGACTTTAAATTTACCTTTTCTGGCCTTTGCAGGCCTCCGATCGGCCCGTTTAGCGAAATTTCTTACGTTTTCTTGGGAGATGTCACCGCACCGCACCGTCGGGCTCGAAGTTTGACGTTTCTGAAGGCCGATCGTCGGGCGAACGTGTGTGGACGCATATTTTCACTATTTTCGCTATAAAATCGAATTTTAAACCCAGATCTGAGGCACACGGGATATTGTAGAAGGTTCAAAGTTTACGTTTCGATATGGCTTCGTGGAAAGGAATGCGGGAAAATACGAAAATATCGAATCCGAAATAGTTTGACGTCTAAATATATTTCGTACTGAACAACTGACGTTTCTCCGATTCCCTGCCGATAAGCTCCGCCCGTGCTATATCCATCTCACTTTTGTCGCGTTTCCTCGCGAAAATCGCAAACCGGCGTCCGCGGACCTCCGGAAAAACGCAAAATTCGCCCCGAAAAAAGTAAAAAGAACCCACCAAAATACGCCTACCGGACAACCGAAGGACCGAACTCGACCCCGCGCACCCGGACCCGCCGCCGCGGGGCTCGCGAAAAAAGCCTTTGTGGCGGCAAAATGCCACTTTTTCGCCCGCCCGGTGGGAGCGAGAAAAAACAACGGATTTTAATATAATAGAAATAGCAATTATTGTTATTATAGCAACCATCATTTTTATTATCAGGCTACTTTGATTGAAATATTAAATTATATTTTTTTAAATGCTTCTAAACAAAAATGAATCAGAGCTCTGTTTATATGAGGAAAATATTCAACATTAGGCCAGCTACCATTTGTTAGTTTGTCATAGAGCTTGTAGCTATACACGTACATATTTTAATGAAATGGGCGGAGAAGAGATCATTTAGAGGAGACCATTTGGTCAGGATAGCTTTCAAATTTTACCTTCTACATCTGTTTTTCCGTACTAGACATCTTGATGCATTTCATGAACAAATGGTTTCTACAAACAGTACAAGTGTCATTTTAAGAAACTTGCTCCACAATTGTGAATAAGGTCTTTACTTAGCGCGTTTTCCCACGCTCACTAGAATGACATCTCATAACGATTTTCTCACCTCTTTACCATTTTTGAGACTGGGAAGTGTGCTGTTCAAATATTTGATCAGCGACGTCCTTATTCACTGGCTAGCTCGATTGTAAGTTTTAGTATGTTACCGTGAGATTTCGGTGTTTGCGTTACTTAAATCATCAGCGATTTGTTTCACTTCAAAGCGAGAAATAAATTAGGAAAATGTTCCTTAATTTTTACCGACCGTGCACGAGTGGGTTTCCTTGGCACAGGTGGTGTATTTTTGCCGTAACGATTTCCTCAAAGTGACAGTGAGAAAATTGAAATTTCCTACGATGACTTTAGGGTTTTGTCAGCGGTGCGACGTTTTGGCAGATTTTTGGAACTCGCAGAGTTCTAGCCAAGTGCTAATTTATTTTCCTAACACTAAAATCAGTTTAGTTTTATGTTAATGTTTGTCTCAGTGAACTAAATCGTTGTTACTGGTAAAATATTTCAGTATAATTTCCATTTTCGATTGTTAATTTTTTTTGTTGTCAATTACAGCAATTCAAGAATGGTTGTTAAGTCGATTCGCCTTGAAGAATCAGTAGGTTTTGTCTTGTACAACAAGTACAATCTCTACGGTATCTGCTGCATCATTTTCGGTAATTTAAAAGTTCATGTTCAGTACTATCTACATCGTGTTTTTTTCCGATGCTGTTTGTCGGTGCGTAAGCTTAGTTTTTCTTTAGTTGTAGAGTAGCCATCAGCATAAATCCTTTCTTTGATCAATTTGTTTGATTTTTCCTTTCTAACAAAATAAAATCACTTTTAGTACATATATACTATTTCTATAAACATCATTAAAAGTACAAATCAACGCATTTCTTACTTTATTGAATTTATAAAATATCATTTTGAAATCCAATTGTCCATGAAGCTTATTGTTGTTAAGGTAACGAAGGTTGGATCTTTTGTTGATTCTTATATTTCTACAGCAACTTTACGACATCCTCAAGGGTCCAATTTAGGACCCCTGCTTTTCTTATTTTTTATTAACGACCTCTCTGAGTTGAGTTGTAAGAAGCTACTATTTACCGATGACTTGAAGCTGTTTAGTAAAGTATCAGTTATTGGAGACTGTCAGAGGTTACACAATCAATTATAACTCTTTGGCAGCTGGTGCATTAATAATTGCCTGCAATTGAATATAATGAAATGCAAAATTGTAACTTACACTCGCAATTTGCATCCAGTAACATATGATTACACATTGAATTGGGAAATGCTTGACAGGGTAAACTCTATAAAAGACTTAGGTGTCTTGTTTGACCCACAGCTCCTATTCACCAAGCACATTAATGAGATCACTTCATCTGCGTTAAGGATGATGGGCTGTATTATACGCAACTGTCAGTCATTTTTTAATGAAACTGCTTTGAAGACTATAACTCTTACATTAGATCTAAACTGGAATATTGTTCAGTGGTGTGGTATCCGCGATATGAAATATCTAAAGCTTCCTTTAGAAAATGTCCAAAGAAGTTTTTTAAAATTTATGTCACTTAAAGTAGATGGCTTTTATCCATATAGGGGTTATAACCTCACTATTCTACTTAATAGATTCAACTTCACTTCTCTGGAATTTCGTAGGGTTCTAGCTAGTGTCAAGGCTTTATTCAACTTATTTCATAGTAAATTAGAATGTTCGACTCTGTTGTGCCAGTTTTATTTCCATGTTCCTCGTGTAAATGCTCGTCAAAATCGTATATTTGTTTGTGCCAGGGTAAGATCAAATTGTGTTAAGATGTCTCCAGTGCATATTATGTGGCACAATTTTAATATAGTGTCAGATTTATGTGATATTAATTTTAGCAGCTTCAATCAGATAGTTGGAGCTGTTGGTCTGAGATTTAGTAGCGATATTTAGATGTTCGAATGTATTTTTTTAGTAGTTTTAATGTAACATTTAAAGAGCCTTTTTTACTGTTTTAGAAAGGTATTTTAAGCTAATATAAATCAAATCTCCTACAATTCCTATCAATGAAGTCATATGTATGTTCTCTGATACCAAACATCTCGGTATGCTAATGAACAATTCCACAGACAAAGCTCTATTCAATAATTATCTAAAGAAAATAATCTAATTTACTAACCTGCTAATGAAACACTCTATAAATATCTAACTTCACTTTTTGGCAGTGGGAACACGACAAATTCAGCCACTGAGTAGTTAGTTTCACACAATATTATTAATATCTAAAAATATATAAAAACTTTTACATAAAAGGTGAACATTTTTCAAGTAGGTATTGTCATATTTAATTCATCGACAGGATGTCACTTTTTGTCATTGTCGATATTTAACTTCAAATAATTTTAATTTTTATAGTTAGATATTTGATTCAACTTAAAGGAGACCACCTGATCTCATCAGATCTCATCTATTGTGGTTGAATTTGTCGTGTTCCCACTGCCAAAAAGTGAAGTTAGATATTTATAGAGTGTTTCATTAGCAGGTTAGTAAATTAGATTATTTTTTTTTAATAATTATTGAATAGAGCTTTGTCTGTGGAATTGTTCATTAGCATACCTAGATGTTTGGTATCAGAGGACATACATATGACTTCATTGATAGGAATTGTAGGAGATTTGATTTATATTAGCTTAAAATACCTTTCTAAAACAGTAAAAAAATGTTACAAAAGCTAAAAATAAGGAATATATGGGTAGATATTGTGGGTGTAATTCAACGCAGGTTGGGGCTTTTGTCCACTGAGTAGTTAGTTTCGCACAATATTATTAATACCTAAAAATATATAAAAAATTTAAAGAACCTAGTGCGTACTGTTCTTTCTATATTTATTTGTTTCGTTGTTTTTCTGTTGTAACATATTTGTCCTTTAAATGGATTTTTATCTGTTGGGCAATAAAGATGATTATTATTATTATTATTATTACAAATTTTCCTTTGTTTTGTCTGAAAATCATATATGTCTGCCTCTTCACACACACAAATTCACTCCCTACCCCATTTGCTAAAAAAGTAGTAAATCGAAACCAAAAAGATTATTGCTTTTACTGAAGTTATTTCATGTTTTACATTCGAACGATATACCTACACCTATCTAGTATTTCACATCAGCCGAATACCTAGTACATACGTAATACGAAAGAACCAAAAGCAGGCCATAGTCGTAAATGCTCGAATTTGGCAGTCCACCTTTAATGGCCACACAAAAAGCATTCCTTTGTGACGACTAGAGTAGATTTCACTGTTCGGCACTAAAGAGCCCCATAAAAAAGATGTTCTATGTAAATTTTCGTACTATTTTCAACCTAATCGTTCATCAACTCTTCGCCACCTCCTGAAATCGAATTAGAAGCTGTTCGACACGGAATTCGTTATGCATCGCATCGCTCTTGCATTCAAATGACATCTTAATGCCTTAGCCTTGCCACACTCATTAAATTTTTATATTTAGGGGATGACTCACAAGTCAATTTGTTTATAGCTGCGAGCCTAACGTTAATGCGAATACAGTAAGTAATTAATTTATTTTACTATCAGTAGTTTTGATATTTATGTCTTTGTGTCCCCAGGGCAGTTCTTGTTTACAGTTATTTACCATTAGAATGGTGCCGATCGGATTGTAAAATTGTGTTTTATTTTGCCATAAATCGACGGCTCGCTTGTAACGGAGATATCGGGTGGCCCATTTTGAAGAAAATAACTTGATATCTTAAAAACTGTATTTTTGTGCTTTTTTTAACGTATTGATAATGTGTAAAAATTATATTTGAAAAAGCTATAGCAAACAGTCAAGTTATCCGTTAGCGGTGCCGCCAGACATATACCGGTTTCGAGCTTATTAAAATAAATAAATAAATAAATGATTTATTGTCTAAACAGGAATAATTTCCCAATTACATAGACAATCCATAAAACATAAACAGTGCTTTGTTAACTTAATATCTATTTTGATTGAATCAGTGCTCCAATGACCCAATAATCATTGATTTGATTCAAATGTAATGACCATTACACCTCTATTCTATATCCAACCAATGAACAAAATACTAAAATAATATAGAGAAAAAATATATATATAAATTTTCCGATGTTGAAACACAAATCAATCATGGCAGATGTCGCACTTAAACACATATAGATAGATATATGTACAACACACAAATATAAGGATCTCAATAAGAATATACTGTATTGACCATATTTCATACAATATTTAATAGTCGTTTTAAATTGTTCTTAAAACTACCTATTCTGTCACTAAACACATCTATTCCACCACAAATCTCATTAACATGTTTACATGCACAGAACATCGGCGAATATATTAGTCCTAGGTTTTTGAAGATAAAACGCAGTCTCATTTCTACTATTAATGCGTGGCACATTAAAATTTAATTGTGAGAGAATTTCAGGACTGTCAACCATATAGTGAATTAACTTATAAATAAATATACAAGCAGAGTAATCTTCTAGTTTCTAAGGTTGGCATGGAAAATCTAGATAGTAAAATATTATTATCAAAACCTTGAGGAGGGTAGCTACCATCCATCCTGAACACTATATACTTCATAAACTTCCTCTATACTCCTTCAAGTTGTTGGATATATATATCGTATTTTGGTGACCAGATGAGTGAACCATATTCAAGCTCTGATCTTACGTAGGCGTTATATAACGTTATTAGAGCTATTGCAGTAGTGAAGTCATGACATGTACGGAAAATCAACCCCATCATTCTCTTTGCTGAAGAAACTGCTTTGGTAATATGTGGTGCAAAGCTAAGTTTTGTGTCAAATTGTATTCCAAGATCTCTAGTTTCATTACATTGTTGAAGTTGATTATTGTTAATTGAATAGTGGTGTTGCATACATGTAGTTTTAAGGGTATATATCATAAATTTACATTTCTGAATGTTTAGTGGTATTTTATTATTTTCACACCAACTATCTAAAATGCTTAAATCATCTTGTAGTATTATACAATCTGCCTCAGTTGTTATAACTCGAAAAATTTTCAGATCATCTGCGAACAGTAGTATATTACTGGATATATTTCTGACTATATCATTTACAAAAATTGAGAAGAGTAGAGGCGCTAGATTGCTGCCTTGGGGTACTCCACTACCTGCAATAAAGGTTTTTGATTTATGACTTCTATACTCGACATATAGTTGCCTATTCTGAAGTTCAGAAGTTTGTTATCAAAACCAACCAAATTCAGCTTTTGCATTAAGATTGCGTGATTCACTCTGTCGAAGGCTTTCGAAAAGTCTGTGTATATTGTATCAACTTGAAGTTGTGCATCTAGTGCATTACTAATAAACTGCGTAAAATTAGTGAGGTTTGTAATTGTTGACCTTTTACTCATGAAACCATGTTGAACTGTAGTTATTAGACTTCTTATAGGTGCATACACTCTTTCATACAAACTCATTTCAAAGACCTTCGCAAAGTTAGATAACAGTGTAATCGGCCTATAGTTGTTTATTTCATTAATGGATCCTGATTTAAGTATTGGATTTAATTTAGATATTTTCCACTTCTCTGGAAAGCATCCAGTATTAAGAGAGATATTAAAAATAATTTGTAATGGCCTAGCAAACACATATGCACAGTCCTTAATTAAAAAACTGGGCAATCCATCATCCCCGCAAGTATTCTTTGGCTTAAGTTTTTTTAACGATTGCAAAATTTCATTTTCTGAAAATTGATCAATGGATATCAACGGGTTATTTTGTAATTCACCAAAATCAAAATTCACCTGTGTTTGAGGCATATAAACACCTGCGAAAAACTCTGCAAACGCATCAACAATGGTACGCGGATTAGAAAATTCCTCACCGCTCAAATACGTAATTCCCGGAATTCTGGATGTACCTCTTTTATTCTGAAAAAACTGCCAAAACTTAGCAGGATCTGAAGCAATTGCATTTTCAGAATTTTTTTTGTAGTCGTTATACGCTTTAGATATTCTTGATTTGACAGTTTTTCTTATATTTTTATATTCCTGTATCAGGTTCTCAGAATCCGATAGTTCAATTTTTTTATAAAGCTTAGACTTCTGCTTGATTGCTTTAATTATCTCCCTATTAAACCAAATAAGTACAAATATTTTAACCGGCAATACAGTTCGCTGTGTAAAACATATAATTAATAATTTTGTTACAAAAAATCAGGAATAAAATAGTCAAATTTTAAATAAGTTTCTTGATTTTTCAATTGAAAACTTGTTGAGGACCGGTGACAGTGCTTTTAAATATTTAACTTTGCCTTCTCTTGATATGGAGCGTATACAACAAGGTGGTTATTTTGTTATTACTTGTTTTGTGTTTTTTCTTAAAATCTGTTTCACCCACAATGAAGTACGAAATAGTTAGCACTGACACGTTGTTTGAGGTTATGTAGCGAAAATGAACTCTAGGTGTTGTGTGAAAATCAGTTTTTTTTTATTCTTCATAAAATAATTTGCGTATTTTTCTAACAGTGTACAATGGTATTAGCTTGTGAAATGTGGATAACTGTTTAAATAGTTCTTTTTTCAGTAAGTAAGCTTTTAATAATAATAATAATAATAATAATTTATTCTCAACGGATTTACACCCAATTATAGAGAAAATTAAAATCTAAGTTATACATAGAAAAGTAGTAATAATAATTACATAAATAATAAAAAAAAATACGGTAACGGTTCATACATCGCACACAATATGTGCGTTGAAACACATAACTACATAAACTAAATTTGATTAGCTGAGAAAAACAAATCAAAGGAAGGAATTATAAACAATAATATAGGTCATCACAGAGAAATCATATCTTTAAAGGTCTTAATAATGAAATCCATTTTACCATGGTGTATATCACATAAATGGGATACCCCATTAAATAACTGGGACATGTTATAGACTGGCGATTTGACTAAAATATTAGTTTTAGGTGTTTTACAATAAAATGTGCGTGGGTATCTTGACTGACTTCTTGGTACATAGAAATTAAGTTGACTTAAGAGACAGTTACAATCTATTTTATTATTAAATATTTTGCATAACAGTGTTAAAGCGGCACAATTCCTCCTATCAGCTAAAGATAAAAACTTGAATTGCTCCAGTAGAGCAGCGTGATCAAAACCCCTAGGCGGATAGTAACCATTACTTTTGAAAAACATATATTTTAAGCATTTACGTTGGACGGATTCTAAAAGCTGAATGTAATTTAGATAGAGAGGAGACCAAATAATTGAGGCATGCTCTAATTTGCTTCTAATAAAGGTTATATATAATAATTTAAACGTATCTATATTTGAAAACTTGCTCCAATTTCTAAAAAAGTATCCAAGTAGTCTGTAGGCGGAAGAAACCGTTTCTGAAATGTGGGTATTAAAGGAAAGCTCACTGACAAATATCTTTCCAAAGCAGTGTTGTTGAGGGAATAATTGAAAATTAATGGTCTGTATTTTCTGTGAAATTACATAACTTTACATTTAGACAAATTTAATTCTAGGTTATTTTCATAACACCATGTCTGAGTAGCATTTAATGCATTTTGTAACGTATTACCATCCTCATAACTATTAATTTCTAAGTAAATTTTTAAATCGTCTGCAAAAAGTAAATGCGGCGCTGAAATATTGACTGATACATCATTGATGAAAAGAAGAAAAAGTAGAGGCCCCAAATTGGAGCCCTGAGGAACTCCAGATGTTGAAATGTAGGTGTTTGATAATATACCGCCATATTCCACGTACTGTTTTCGATTTAGTAAGTACGACTCCATTAATGTCAACAAAGACTTTGAAAAACCAAGGGATTTTAGTTTCGACAATAAACGACGATTTATGTACGCTTGTGGATAATTTTGTAAATCATCGAACAAAACAACTTCCTAAATACTGTAACATCGATAGCGATAGTATCGAACTTGCGGAAATTAATTTAATAATAATAAAGTTACAGTTTGGGTTAATATTATTGCGTACTCAATTTTACTTTAGTTATTGTTAAAAACAAGTATTTTTAAATTAGATTCAACCAACGTTGAAATGTGCCGTTTAATATTGTTATAGTCTCTGAACGCTTATTTATAAGTTTGGACATTTTTTGAAGGGTGATTCCGTTAATTCTTATTTTTCTTCTGAAAATATTTGCGTTTAGTTAACTCTGAATAATTAAATCTTAAATTAAGTATGTTCTAATGCGTATTTACTAACCATTAATGCTATAATAAAATTGGTCTTCACTGTTCTAAGCGTATCAAAAGATTATAAGTAAATAGAACTTTGATTTATACAATATTATACTAATTTAATTGATGAGGTAATGTAAACAATATCTCCACGTTTAGAAAATCAGTGATTAATGTGTGAGAGGGGATGGCGTATTATTGTTTTACGGTAAGGTTCGTATCCTGCGATATCAAATGTTGTCGTGGAAGTAACGATAAAGAAAAAGTACCAGAGCCAGTTGAACTCGACCGGTCTGTGCAGGAAAACGAATTTCTAACCGTTTTATGCATTTATAATTGGCATATTAATGCAGTTTGTTGCGAGACATGAATTTATTTAACTTGTACGGGTTATATATAGCCGGCAGTAACTACTACCGGATTTGTGGAAATTTCATTTAATCTAGCGGAATTATTGGTTTTAGATAAGATAAAATTTTCTATGGAGCGCTCACAGTAACAGATTGACATGACAACGTTAGCGGAAGCCAATACAGGTAGTGTTTAGGGCCCGCCCACTTCGATTACGGCAAGTTTAATGTAAACACGGTTATTTGACAAATTGCGGTACGTTTCGTTGCACTGGAAATAAATTGTTGGGAAAAGAGTAAAGAAAGTTGATAATAAGTAACAAAAATAAATAATAACTGCTTACTTTAATCATATAACCTTTACAGGGTGTTATAGAATGATGTTAAGGAAATCTCGGGGCAGGTTCTATGTTTAAAAATAAGAAAAAAAGTTTATATAAACATGGCTTCGAAAATGCCTCGTTTTTAAGATACAGGTTGTTTAAAATTTTCTGTCTTAAATACTTTTCTTCTTCATTTCTGGAAAACCGGTCGAAATATTGAGACGAGATTTTGTACACAACCGTGTATAGTGAAGGGCTAGTTTTACGTGTATAAATTTCTCTTGTAATACAGGGTGTTAAAAAAAGAGTGTAAAATATTTCGGGAGGTAATAGTATGAATCAAAATAAGCAGAAAAGTCTTAATAAACATGGGTCCGCAAAGTAAGGGTTGCGAAGATATGGACCACTATTCGTTTTTCAAATATTTTATTTTATTAGGAATAAACCGACAAAGGAAGCTTTTAACAAACAAAAAACAAAGTTGCAGAAGATGTTCAAAGTGCCCTGCGTCCATTTCCAAGCAGGCACGACATCTTCGTCTCAACGATATTCGAACTCTTTTGAAAACACCTCCTTGGTTTGGATTTCTTGACACTTTTGATTAATCCGTAGCTGCAGCTCTTCCAGACTATTTACAATAGTACCATACACTAATGTCTTCAAATGTCCCCAAACAAAGAAATCTAGAGGGTTCAGATCAGGCGATCTTGGAGGCCATAAAACAGGTCCGGCCCTTCCTACTCATCTATGTGGAAAAGTTTGATGTAAATGCTCTCTAACGGCCATGGAAAAATGAGCTGGAGCACCATCATGCTGGAACCACATTTGTTGCCTCTGATTCAAAGGACTGTCTTCCAAAAACTCATACATTGTGTTCTGCAGAAAGTTGAGGTAAGCAGCGCCTGTTAATCGGTTTGGTAAAACAACAGGACCTAGAAAAATGTCACCTACAATACCCATCCAAATGTTTAATGAAAAACGTGTTTGGGGATATTTGAAGACATTAGTGCATGGTACTCCTGTAAATAGCCTGGAAGAGCTGCAGCTACGGATTAATCAAAAGTGTTAAGAAATCCAAACCAAGGAGAGTGTTTTCGAAAGAGTTCGAACATCGTTGAGACGAAGATGTCGTGCCCGCTTGGAAATGGACGGAGGGCACGTTGAACATCTGCTATAACTTACTTTTTTGTTTGTTAAAAGCTTCCTTTGTCGGTTTATTACTAATAAAATAAAATGTTTTAAAAACGAATAGTGGTCTATAACTCCGCAACCGTTACTTTGCGGACCCATGTTTATTAAGACTTTTCTGCTTATTTTGGTTCATACTATTACCTCCTGAAATATTTTACATTTTTTTTAACACCCTGTATACTAGCATCAGTGGCGTTCGTGCATACTTATATCTTTTTTTCTCATTTTTAAACATAGAACCTGCCTCTAGATTTTCTTAACATAATTCTGTAACATCTTGTATATTATATCGAGTAACATTACAATTTATTGAGTATGCGATTAGCGCATACATAAATTTTAACAAATGTTATTATAGCACAGGGGTATTGGCTTTTGGTTCGTGATTTCTCATTTCTTTTTAATATTTTAAAAATTACGGTCAACGAAATCGTACCTTGAATAGTACGTGGTACAATAGTGGTATGAATGGCTTACCGGTAGGGCAAAATTAAATAAACTCTTAAAGTTTTAATCAGTACATATCGATCACTTAATCTTTGTATCTAATTTTCGTGCTGGTTAGTCTATCCATGATCGCGAGCCAAAGTGAAAGATTATTGTGTAGTTGTTGATTTTAGCGAGGTATTTCCAAACCCAAAGAAAACATATTCGAGGATGATGGATTTTCAAGCGATTCCAAACAAACGATTCGTGATTTCCTGTTACACATTTTCCTATTTTTAGCCCGCTGATTTTTATTACTTCTTAATTTGTGAAGGCAATGTAAAAAGATAGGAATCTTGTGGGAGCGTGAATATTTTAATATATGTAATTATTGAATTCTAGCAATACGATTAATCATTTATAACTTTCATGGAAATTGATAAATCAATAATACTCATTTTTTATAAAAATGTGAGGAAATTATGAAAATGTCGCTGTTTTTTTTTTCTCTTTTACTATCATACCATAATTTTGGGTATTAGTTATTAGTTTGTATTTATGATTTTTTCAAGCAAAGGCTAAATGTATTGCGGACAAGTTCCGTATACTCTGCTGAAGATGGTAACAATTTATTTGCGATTGAAATTTTATTTTGTACAGATATTTTCTATATCTCTCTCAGTTAAGAGATTTCTTCATATTACCAGGGACTGCCCGAGATTTCCTCTGTATTTCCCCCGAATTACGTTCCTTTACTCTATATTTTCTTCACTGTCTAACTCTCTAGACTAACCTGAAGGACTAAAGCGACCGCCGACGGCGTCGGCTTTCCGCGTACCACCTGGCAACGTCGCAGCCGCAAGAAACGGATAAACAGATGTATTCTTAGAAGCCGTTTCCGAAGTGGAGTTATTTTTGGATACTCTCGACTCACCGAGACCGTCACGTGCGTACGTTTAAAATCCACGATTCGACCGAACTCGGCGGGGGCGCTCGCAGGGGTGGGCTCCGTGGCGCACATGGACTGGGGGCCGGCCATCTTGATTAGGCGACGCCGGATGACCTGAGGCCTCATGTTGGCGAAATGCTCATTCCTCTGTACGGGGTGTCTCGAAATTAGGGGACAAAATTTCTCCAGGGTGTTCTACGTGAAAAAAGACTTTTTTCCTACAGGGTGTTTTTTAAGTAGAGGTAGAGATGACGATTCACTTATAAGTATCGATATTTGGGATCGATCCGGAAATTCATCGTATGGTATCGATACCCGACAAAATGTATCGATACAACTTGGAATGTATACTCGCGACAAGAATTCAGACGACTTACGTCATACGAACAAATGAATAATTTGCTATATTTTTATCAAAATATTTAAGAAACTGCAAGTGATAGTAATAAAATTATATACTACACTAAAAGTTTGCATTATATATTGCACTAAATTGCAAAAAATGATTGTTTTTAACGCGACCAAATATCGAAAATTACGTTGACAATAAAAACAAATGTGTAACGTCAGCCGTGACGTAAGACGTCTGAATTCTTGACGCGAGTATATATCGCTTTAAAGATATCGATACAAAATGTTCGATACTCCAGAAAATCTTATCGCATATCTCTAAGTAGAGGTCAAAAATCCAGAGGCGTATTTTCTAACCAAAAATAAGGGTTTTTAATTTCTAAACCGCTTGAGATAATTCAATCAAATTCGGTATAAGTATTTAGTATGACAGCAGGTATGGAACAAACAATTACCAGCTTCAGAAATTTACCAGTGGCGGAGGTGTGGGTATCATAGATCATTATTTGACAAAAAGGAACAAAACGCCCTGCCGTTGTATTATTTTCACCTTTTGTTTCTTTACACTTTTTTGTATTTCAAACCGATTAAAAACAAAATAGATGTAAGTCCCTTTTTACGATTTTACATGACTTAAAATAATTAATTAAGAATGGAATTCATTTACTATATTTATTATAACAAATGTTGGAAATGACCGCCTTATCATATCACAACCAGCTATAATTTGTTGACGTAAGTGCTCCTCAAATTCGAACCTTGTAAAATAATGTCTTGAGATATCCCCAAACAAAAAAATCAATGGGGTTCATATCGGGTGATCTGGGTGGCCAAGGTTGACCTGGTTCTTTTTCAAGAAAATGCCTGAAAATTTCCAATAATACTCATCCATACATACAAAGAAAACTGGTGTTGAAATCGAGATTTCATTATGGCGTTAGGCTTTATAATCTTGAGGCAGTAAGGCTTGAATCCAGAGAAATAGAGGAGAGGGAGAACGCGCTTCGACGAGTGCGCATCCACATTTCACTAGGACGCTACGGGCGCAGCCATTTTGAATTCATGTACGTCACACTTTTAAGACAAAATATTTACAGACAACGGTCGGACGGGAGACTGAACGCTTCGTATTTCGAGCAGAGAAATAGAGGAGGGGAGATATTTATACGAGGGGGATTGATAATGTTATTTTACCAGGTCGTTCAAAAATTTCTATTTAGAAACATATTAAATTTGAAATGAAATATGAACAAATATGTACTTTTGAAATTTTCAGATACATATTAATTTTCATAATGGCGTTATTATGGGTGATTATCGGAGATAAGCAGAGAAATAGAAGAGGGGAGAACGAGCTTCGACGAGTGCCCATCCACATTTTACTAGGACGCTACGAGCGCTGCTATTTTGAAAGCCATGTACGTCACACTTTTACCACAGCTTAAATTACGTCAAGTTCCGGTTCCATGT
Source organism: Monochamus alternatus (assembly GCA_037114965.1). NCBI lineage: Eukaryota > Metazoa > Arthropoda > Insecta > Coleoptera > Cerambycidae > Monochamus > Monochamus alternatus. The sequence continues at coordinate 48,712,903 of CM073435.1, read as the reverse complement.
TGTTGGAGTTGGCGACTAGCGAGTAGTGTAAATTTGTGTTATAGTTTTATATTTTGTGGATTTTAGAGCGGCAGCAGGTGTTTTTTTTTATTCAGTTATACTTATATATTTTTAATAATAGTGTTAGTTTAGTTAATTATTAGTTTTTTAATAATAATAGTAGTTAGTGTTAGTATCGTTTTTATTGGACTGTAAATATGTCTTGTGCTGTGAAAGGTTGTACAAATCTTGTGTAATATAACTTTTCATGCATATATATTATGAAAATTAATCTGTAACTGAAAATTTTAAAAGTAGATATTTGTTCATATTCCATTTCAAATTTAACGTGTTTCTAAATAGAAATTTTTGAACAACCTGATAAAATAACATTATCTATCCCCCTCGTATATATGAATTCAAAATGGCAGCCTCCTGTATTACTAAGTTCGCGCATCTTGACGCTCATTCTCCCCTCCTCTATTTCTCTGCTTGAATCCTTTGTAGGTGATACGTGTAGGTATGTTGTACTTCAGAACGGATTAAACTAATTTATGATTCACTTAAGATTTGAATCGATCTTACTAGTACTAGTATTTTGTTCTTCTTTAATTTCGTGTAGAATAACATGTTCCAACTCAGGTGTTCTAACACTGTAAGGTTTTACAAGACCTTGCTGAAATGAGCCTGACTCCGAAAGACGTTTCCATTCTAGGATTTGGAGTTGGATGATTTGGAAATCTTTCCATACAAATTCGCCTAGCCTCACCATTTTCAACTGCAAGGCCATAAGCATTTGAATATGCATAAGCCAGTATTAAAACTTAATCTCTTGATGATGTTTCCATATTTTATTAGGGATATTTCCCTTCTGTCAAAACATTTAGCTTGCAATCACGCAATATCTTTGTAAAGTAGGTGACCTGTAATCTACGACTTATTTAGAACAGCGTTATAAAGCTTACCATTTGTGTACTGAATAAATGCAAATAAAAAAAACCTTTCATACAATCATGTCATTGCAATTAACAAGATGAATGTGTTATTAACAGGGCGTACAAAATTAGTACGATATCGAGATATGATGCAAGATTCGTCCTCGCTTCCATGGGCGCTCGTGGTTATTTTACCAAGGGTATAGATACAGACCACAAAACCAGTTATCTAAACAGTTAAAATGTTCAAAGTGTGTAGCATTAACTTGCACATGTGAATTTTTTTGTTTCCTTGTAGATTTAATGCGTATATCGGCGGAGAGGGAGGTTTCTTACCTGTCGCCTTTGGCACGCCCATGCTCATTTCCATAAAACCACATGTGTATCTCGACCGGATGAAATGATATGATTGGCAAACCGTATGGTATATGTTAAACTCATCCGTTCTGCTATTCCTCTGGAATGAGCTTATCTGCGACTTAAATATAGCTTTTATAGCCGGTGGAAAAAGTATTGAATGTTCTATCAGATTTTCAGCGTGTTGGATTTATTATTTCTGGTCGGATATACAAACCGTCTGACTAAATCTAGTTATTAAAAAAAAATATCTGTGCAGTCGTTATATTAAATTAATACGATCCAGTCAAAATTTTACTTCGAACTTAGGCAATGATGTAAGTAGCGGTTTTTTGAAAACTTTCCGGAAAGTAGATTTTGGTGTTGCAGAAACTTTCCTTTGATGTTTCTGGAAACATCATTTACCAAAATCTTAAGAATCTTGTCTTCATACTGCTATCTCATTTTTATGATTATGATTCTAGAAAGTTTTGGTAAAAGTTTCCCAAAAATGTATAAAAGTGGAAGTTTTTTATTTTAATTGATGCAATATCTTTGACAAGGTATAATTAAACAAAACATCTAAAACTTAATGTTAGAAGTATTTTTTCACTTAGGTAAAATTTCTTTCAATATTTGAAAACTTTACGGAAAGTAGATTTTGAGCTTTAGGAAACTTTCTTTGAAATATTTTGAAAACATATATAAATATTTTAAGAATAAACAGTCTTATCCTTATGCTGACATCCCAGTCTTATTTTTGTGGCTAAAGTTTTAGAACGTTTTGCTGAAAACTTTCCTATAATCTGATAATAGTTTTTAATTGATTGTTGTATTGTCTTTGATAAATGTGTAATCAAACAAAGCATATCTAATAACGCTAGAAATACACTTGAGTAAAGTTATGATGAATGGATTTAGAAAAACTCTAGACAGATTTCAAAAATAATTAATAAAGTTTTTATCTTTATGTTGATATCTCGCTCTTATTTGTGTAGATGTAGTTTAGAAAATTTTAGTGACAATTTTATGAAAATGGAAAGTTTTCCATGTAATGGAGGACAAATTTATGATCAAGCAAAACAGGAAATTGCTGGTGGAAGAAAAAACTTTACTTTTATATAAACACTCAACTTTTAGAAACTTTCCGGAAAGTAGATTTTGACGTATGGGAAACTTTCTTATTATTATTAATTTGGAAAAACTTTCTAGACAGATTTTAAGAATAATAATTATAATAGAGTTTTATATTCACGTTGATATCTCGGTGATATTTTTGTAGTTGTAGTTTTCACCAAAGTTTTATGAAAATAATAAAATAATCAAGTAAAACATACAAAATCGCTATAAGTGAGAAAAATTAAAATTTCAACTTTCCTGAATGTATTTTTTACGTTTAGGAAACTTTCTTTGAATTACTTTGGGAAAAACTTTCTAGATTTTAAGAATAATAATTATAATAGCATTTTATCTTTGTTTTAGTGAAAATTTTATGAAAATGGAAAGTTTTCCATAGAATGGTGGACAATTTTTATTGTAATCCAGCAAAACAAAATTGCTATAAGTGGAACTTTATTTTGGATAAAAGTTCAATTTTAGGAAAGTAGATTTTGACATTTAGGAAATTGTCTTTGAATATTTTAGGAAATATGTCATTGACAGATAAGTTTAAGAGTAATTATAACTTAGTTATCTTAGACATCTCCATGAATATTCTGTATTTTTTTTACAAAATTGGAAAGATTTCCTTGTTTACTGATTGTTGTCCTTCTCTGACAAATCAATAGTGCATCTTAACTGATTTAAGCCATGTAACGTTTTAATAACTTTGCTGCTGTGTTTATTAATTTTGTTCTGTATACATGTAGTTCTAAGTCATTAGTGAGAAACATGTATTGAATGAAATCTGATAGGACTCCCACGTAAATATAAGGAAATGGGTTTGGTGCAAACGTGCTTTATTGAGAAGAAATTATCAGCATCGTTTGCGCCTGTTTACTTAAAATGTTTTACAGGATATCTGAAATAGTACTGAAACTTTGTTTCTTCTTTTTTTTCTAGAAATTTTATTTATTAAAGAAAAAAAGGGACATTACTTAAATTCCGCTTGAAATATTCATGATTAACATTCTATTTTACTATAGCGATAAATCTTTATCCGCTTTGTAACATATGCATTAAAACTAGCATTTCCTGTACCTGTGCGTATAAAAACAAATCTATATATTGTTAATGCATTTATTCCCGGTAATTTCTCAACTCCAACATCATTAATAATGTATTGTAAGTAGATTATTAAATACTAAAGCGACAAGTAACAACTATTGTAAAATTTATCGTTTCGAATTATTCCCAATGACTGCTACGGATGAATATGTGGTATTGCCACGGGCCTAATTTGACCTTTGGTGAAAAAATTGATGTTGTACCTTTTTCTAATAGAGATAAAAACGATCCGATACGATAATTGCTCAATGTTTAGTCATTTCCGCTGTCGGGTTTGTGTATACAGAAAATACACTGGTAATTGCACAAGTTGCATAGCTGTTTAGGTTTGCTTAATAAGTTTTTTGCTTGGTTGGAACGGATCCTTTCTAAAATTGTAAGGTGACAAAAAGGGGGTTTGTGTAGAGGCGGCATGGTTTTGTTTGTTCGTGAAATTGATGAATTTTTGGTAGAAATGATACATTATTGAAGATTTCGTTATCAAATGTTATGAAAGATATGATAGTTTATGATACTTTTTTATAATTTCCTTAGATCGTTCTTTTTTTTAGATCATGAAATAATTTAAACCAGATTTTTCTATTTGTTTAATACCCTCACAAAAAGAAGTCCAAATGATTTAAGTCAAGATATCGTGGTGGCCATCCTACTCCTTGAACTTCATTAAGGTACTCCCGAACATTTTTGGTCCAATCAAGCGATCATCGACAATCCTTACCCAAACATTTAAGGAAAAGCGTTGCTGAAAATTTTACCTAATAAAATACCTTTCTCCATGTTAATTTCAAACATCTACCAAAAAATGCAAGTCTTGCAACTTTTTCAAATTTATCTCGTATACCTACTACAGAGATGAACATCTTGTCTATTCTATTTGCACTTAAAGAAGCAGACCAGCTTATCTCAAGCTGGCGGTGCTAGACTTTAAACCTCTCGACTGGAAACTGTACACCATATTACCACGTAATCCGGATAATATGCTAAACGAATCGATTTTAAATTACGCCGACAACCTCTCCATAAAAATATTTTAATAATCTGCCTTTGACTGACACTGAAACACGCGAAGATTTTTTAGACCGTTGCTCGAATACCCGTCGAGCCATATGTCACTTTTAACAGTCCATAGATTAGTCGCGGTTTTCGATAAATACGATTATTCACCTCTGCTTCATGTCGGATCGTTAGCTGTCCCATATATACAGGGTGTGCGAAGCGTAACCGTTGGATGTTGCATCATTTTTCATTATTAAAAATACCTAAGCAGTATGACTTATGTATATTCGTTTTGTAATGGTACACACTTCATTTGCTTTTGTAACAAAAAGGCAACTATATCCGAAATTCCATAGGCGTATCATTTCAGAAGGGTCAAGGATCACAAAATTACAAAAAATAAGTTAATGATACGTGAACATTTAAAAAGTTTATATACTCAACAGTGTCATTCTCTCCTCAATTATAGAATGACGTCTTTTTGGACGGCGATTGTGGCCCGCTACCAGCTACTTACATCTACTTTTAACACTTATAATACATTGCACTATATATACATACTATACTGGTTACACGCACTTCACTATGAAGGTCACACATTCAGACTTATCGTCAGCTATAAGGCAGCATCAGGTTCCATATAAGTGGCAATCAAAACAGACTCAAACTGTTTTTCAAATCCTTCACTATCCATATCGTCATGATGTCTCTTTTCGTCGTGATTCCAAGTAAACTCTGTTCCAAAAATCCTGCTGTCCTTCCCATATGTATTCTTATTAGCTGTTGTCTTGTTCAAGAAGGTGAGTCAAAAATCCTTCAGGAAATGACTATCGTTTGCTTTGGATATTGCAACCATGCCACACGTTTCATCCTATGAGATAGTAGCCTGTATTTTCAACAAGATCTACTATACGGCATATAGTCAATAAATCTAGGATTGTTCTGCAAAACGGTATAATTTTTTTTTTAATTTTACGAGTACTATCCTGCTGTAAGCCTAAACAAGTCTAAATAAAAACAACACCCCTGGGCCTCGTTTCTCAAATGTAGTGAAATAAATTCGTGTGGGAAGCAAAAACCATGTGAAATAATTCCCCATTTTTTATGGGAAATAATTACAATGAGAATGGTCAAGAATACAGAATGTGTTCCACTAAATTGGAAAATCGAGCTCCTGTAGGAAATGGGATGTTTCTGCCGATTAGCTGGCATGAGATTAAATTTATTTTAATATAAATAAAGTATATTTAAAAAATAAGGTCATCGTCAAATCCGGACCTGAGATCTGCAAGCGGGCTTTACATATAACACCTAATGATATGTTATTGTATAAGTGTCAGTCTCTACTATTTTGAAACCCGACTTTGGTCTGATGCTGTTTCTTGTTGGACAAACGACGAAGGACCACCAGAGGCTTTGCATTGTTGCAATTAATATGTACATCAGTCCCAGTAACATTTATGTTGTTGAAATCTGTTCCAAGAGCGTTTTTATTTAGGTACTTCTTCCATTTCTTAAAATACCATTCACCGTGGCTTTCTATAGGGCATGTCGCTCTAGGGGATCATAAAATCGGAAGGTCATCGAACCCCGCATTAAAATTAGAGGTGCTAGATATCCGTTTTTGATACTTGAGTCACTGTCATTATAAAGAGATTTATATTCAGAGTAAAGGTGGCCGTACACGTGGAGGTGACATTGCAGATATTTCCATAAATTGTTCAATTAATTTAGTTATTGATGACGACAAAATGTCTCAGGAAGAATAAAATTTTGTATAATAAATGCTTCACTATTGAAAAGTTTATAATATTTACACTGAGAATAGTTACTCGTATTTGTAATATTACGCGGTTGGTTATTTATTGCCTAGGTTTATACACAGTGGTCTACAAGCTCTATGACAAACTTTAGAGATTGTCTTTGTATATAGGTATTGTAATGGCAACGCCAGACAAGCAGCCCGAGAACAAATACACCCAAATAGACATCAACCTGCCCACCATAGTCTTTAGTGCATCATTTTATAGACTTCGCGAAGAAGGTAACCCAGCCCCAAAAAAGACTATTCGTCCTACTGAAGTGAATATACAAAATGAAGGATACAATAGATGAGATCATTGACAAAGCTCCAATTAGTGTTTGGCGTATAGCAAGTAATCTTCATTTATCACCGAATTTTGTAAGACGCTTATCTTCTAAACGTAAACGAATCGGACGTATAACCGCATTTTAGTGCACATGAAATACAATTACAACATTTTACTGTCTACCTGAAATTTCTTGTTGTATAGGGTGTTAAAAAAAGAGTGTAAAATATTTCAGGAGGTAATAGTATTAACCAAAATAAGCAGAAAAGTCTTAATAAACATGGGTCCGCAAAGTAACGGTTGCGGAGATATAGACCACTATTCGTTTTTCAAACATTTTATTTATTAGGAATAAACCGACAAAGGAAGCTTTTAACAAACAAAAAACAAAGTTACAGAAGATGTTCAAAGTGCCCTCCGGCCAGTTCCAAGCAGGCACGACATCTTCGTCTCAACGATATTCGAACTCTTTCGAAAATACCCTCCTTGGTTTGGATTTCTTGACACTTTTGATTAATCCGTAGCTGCAGCTCTTCCAAGCTATTTACAGAAGTACAATACACTAATGTCTTCAAATATCCCCAAACAAAGAAATCTAGAGGGTTCAGATCATGCGATCTTGGAGGCCATAAAACAGATCCTACCCATCTATGTGGAAAAGTTTGGAGTAAATGCTCTGTAACGGCCATGGAAAAATGAGCTGGAGCACCATCATGCTGGAACCACATTTATTGTCTCTGATTTAAAGGAATGTCTTTTAAAAACTCATACAGTGTGTTCTGCAGAAAGTTGAGGTAAGCAGCGCCTGTTAATCGGTTTGGTAAAACAACAGGACCTAGAAACCTGTCACCTACAATACCCATCCAAATGTTTAATGAAAAACGTGCCTGACGTCCAGATTCTATTAGAGCATGAGGATTTTCGTCGGCCCAAATATGCGTATTGTGAAAATTAAACACTCCATTTCTTGTGAACCCGGCCTCATCAGTAAAAAGAATGTTTGCAAGAAAACGAGGGTCTTCAGCATCATGACGTAGAAACCAACGGCAAAAAAAAAACATTCCATATCTCCGCAACCGTTACTTTGCGGACCCATGTTTACTGAGACTTTTTTGCTTATTTTGGTTCATACTATTACCACCTTAAATATTTTACACTCTTTTTTTTAACACCCTGTAGAACGTGTAAATTTATTATCATTTTCATCAGTGTAAGTCTCTTGTATACTTTTTCTTTATCTTGTGTGGTCTGCTTTATGGATCAGGAACAGTTCTTGGATTGCGAAATTTTAAATTTGTACTAATTTTATCAGATATTGCGTCGTCTATGTATTATGTAGTAATATTTTGTTTCTTTTGCAGGTAATTTATTTCTACACTACACGCTAGTTTTGCCTTTGCTGTTATTTGTAAGTATCGCTAATTTCTATACTGCTACTACTCAAATCTCTTATTTTTAATTTTTTTGAAAGTAATTCTCCATAAAAATATCTAATAATGATAATAATAAATGCCATTATAAGAAATAAAAATGTTTGCTTATCAAAATCATGTCATTACTACAGATACATTTAGATTTTCATATACTGGGTGTTCAGAAAATAAGTCGCCACCATAGCTAACAGAAAAATTTTGGCAGCTAGTTCTCTTAAAAGGTGACCATCGATTAAAGAGCCATCCTGTAGGTTATTTTTTACTCGGTATAAATCAGCGATACGACCGTATAATTGTTCGCCTTAATTTATTCACACTTAGTTGAAATATGATACAGCTAGTAGGCGATGAATGTGTGATTCAACTATTAATTATCCAACGCCACGTTCCGTTCTCCGCCTTGTCCTCGCGAAGAAAATAAAGTCAGCCATTTTTTCGACGCCTGAGGCTACTTTGGCTTCACATCTCACTTTTTCGCAACATTAACTGTCAGAAATGACAGATGGAAACGAGAAACGTTAGTTGAATAATATTCTTGCCGTAATTCCCAAGGGGAAACTTGGAAACTGCGTTTTATGAGGTGAGGGAGCGGTGTATTAGTATTTTTAAGCTAAGTATATCTTTTAATAACTTGTCTATAGATTTTGATGACATGCGTTTATTTTGGAGATTGCTAGGTTATTTTTACAGTAGAAGCAAACAATGGCTCAATGGTGTTAATTAGTGGAGAATATTATTAGGTTACGTTATACAACATTTGCTAAAATAAATACGTCAAACTTTTGTTCGACTGTCGACATTATTGCTGTATAATAGATGTTAAAAGTTCCAGAAATATATCCATGCGGTATTTTGATTGATTTTTATGACTCACAATTAAACAAATGTAAAGTTTTGGATGAAGATTGAATGGATGAAAATAAAAAATGGACCATACGATGTTGTTTTCATCTTGCATAATCTTGTTAGTGATTTAAAAAAAATTGTGTTGAAGGATGAATTTTCTTGATAATTAGACAAAGCATTAAATTTTGATAATTCAATACTACTAGTTTCTGACATTGAAAATATTAACACCTAGCTACATAATTAACGAGTATTTACAGAATTCCTGTTTATGATTCAGGTTTGCGATCAAGAATGATTCACGCAATTGTTTGAATTTTTTAAGACTGCAAAAAATTCTTATCTGCGAGTACATTTTTTAGGCAATGCCAGACTGTATGGAGGAAGGGACGGTTTACTATTAGATTACGAGTTAAATTGCGCTTATAATCTATTCCATTTTACTTTATTTATAGAAACTGACAACCAGTGCCAATCCTTCATAACTTTGTTAAATTATCAAGACGTAACATCGTTATTTTTTTACTTTATTAGTCATACTCGAGGTTGAATTGTAAATGTTGCTCTGGAATTTGTATTTGACTTACAAAGTTTATTTATAAGCATTATTCATTATCCTTATTTCAACGCACCTTTCTGCGTATTTTTTATTTATGTCCAGAACATATTGTTGTGAAAAATAAAACGAAAATGGATTTGGATACAATCTCACGAAATTTAAAAGTAATACTTATTTTAGACGTAAAATTGGATGTAAATCTGCAGGTATATTTGTTTTGATATGCGTTCACTAAATACTAAAACTAACTCCTGTCGGAATTTACTGCCTACCGTATCGCTGTTTCCTGTCGTTTTAAAACGCCAGGGCTAACATAAAACAAATTGATGATTCCAAAGCAAACTTGACTTCCCGACCGAGTGGATCTGGCGCAAAAATACGCCGGTGTTTATCAATTCCGAAATAAATTGTTATTAAGAGACCTACTTTCGAGATAACCGAGCTAAAATTAAGTCTTTTGTTCGACGATAAAGCGAGAAGTCCCCAGCGTTTGCAATTGTTGTCGAAATTTAAACATTGTTTTCGCTAAGGAAGAACTGGAAAATGTTTTTTTTTCTTCTAAAGTCGTATTATAAAGACTATATCATGTATATGTTAATTATACATACTAAAGAACTAAAGTGCATCTCTTAATTCAAAGATGAAGAAACACTTAAAACATTTTAGTATTGCGTGGCCTAAAATAATTACTATTAGTAATATATTATATTCATAAGGACTAAAATACCAATGATGAAGAAATGGGGACAAATAAACACTTTAGTCCTGTCTTCTTTTGCACTGCTTGGCCTAAAATAACTAAAATTAAACTTTCTAAGTGACAAAATGAAGTTTTCAATATCCAAGACGAACAAATTAGGACCAGAATAATAAATAAGCACTTTAGTTCAATATTTATTGCTCTTTACCTGAAATAACTAATATTAGTAGTATATTGTATACTACAGCGCTAAAGTGCATTTTTCAATATCGGGAGAATAGATATAGTCAATATAGAGACAAATCAACGCTATAGCGATTTTATGTTTTGCATTTCTTGACTTAAAATAACTAAAATTATGCATCAAGGTGTTAAAGTGCCTTTGTAATATCCAGGACGAAGAAATAATCGCCAAAGGGCATAAGTAGTTTTGTTTTATGCAGTTCTCATCTTGTTACCGAAATATCTAAATTTAAACAACCCATCACAGATCTAAAGTGCATTTTTAGTATCAAGAGCAACGAAATAATAATTGGAATAATAAATAAACACTTGTCTTGACATGTTTTGCGCTTTTTGGCTTAAAATAGCTAAAATTATGTGCTAAAGTGCATTTTCTAAAATATAAGATGGACTTTCATTTCGTGCTATTCATAACTGATGCATCTTGTTGCTTGAAGTTTCTAAAATTAACAGTATATTATCCACCAGAAGGCTAAAGTGCATTTTTAATATCAAATCGAAGAATTATCGCAAATAAGCACTTTAGTCCTGTTATGGTTTGTGCTTATTGGTCAGAAATTGGTAGAATTATGTTTGTAGCTGCTAAAGTGCATTTTTTAACGCCTAGAGCGAATACATAATTATCAGAGGGATAAAGAAGCACTTTAGTTCTGTAATTGTTGCATCAAGTAACTAGTGTTAATAGTATATTCCATATAATGGAACTAAAGTGACATTAGTACTGTGTACTATATTATATTATTAGAACAATCAGAAAACTCAAATGTTTTATGCAGTCCTCATAATTCCTGCATCTTGTTATTTGAAATATCTGAATTTAAACCGTATATCATCCATCAGAGGTCTAAAGTGCATTTTTATTATCAAGAGCAACGAAATAATAACTGGAGTAATAAATAAACACTTAGTTTTTACAGTTTTGGTTTAAAATAGCTAAAATTATGTGCTAAAGTGCATTTTCTAAAATATAAGATGAACGAATTAGCATCAGGCAAATAAATAAGCACTTTAGTTCAGTGCACTGCACTTTTTGAACTAAAATAACTAAAATTAATAGTATATTTTATAATGATGGCTAAAGTGCATTTTTTAATGTCACAAGAGTGTAAATAATCATTGGGGAGAAAAAGCAATATAACTATTTTATGTTTTGCATTTCTTGACTTAAAATAACTAAAATTGTGCATCTTAAGGTGCTAAAGTTCATTTTTAATATCCAAGATGAAGAAATAATCGCTAAAGAAACAAATAAGTACTTTTGTTTTATGTAATTCTCATAATTTACGCATATTGTTGCTTGAAGTATCAAAAGTTAACAGTATATTATTCACCTGAGAGCTAAAGTGCATTTTTCATTTCAAAAGCATCGAAATAATAATTGGAGAAATAAATAAACGCAGTCCTGACATGTTTTGCACTTCTTGGCCTAAACTAACTAAAATTATGCAAATAAGCACTTTAGTTCAGTATTTATTGCAGCTAAAATTAATATTATATACATACCAGCGGACTAAAATGCATTTTTTAATGTCAAAGTAAAACAAATAATCATAGAAGTGATAAATATTATAGCTATATTTTGCATTTGCCTTAAAATAGGTAAAGTGATGTATCTAAGATGCTAAAGTGCAGTTTAATACCAAGGACGAAAAGGGATCTTCAAAGGAATAAATAAGTACTTTCATTTCGTGCTATACTCATAATGGATGCACCTTGTTATTTAAAGCATCTGAAATTAACAGTGTATTATCCACCAGAAGGCTAAAGTGTATTATCAAGAGGGAAGAAATTATCGTTGGAGGAACAAGTAAGCACTTTAGTTTTGTTATGGTTTGTTATAGGCCAAAAATTGGTTAAATTATGTTTGTAGTAGCTAAAGTGCATTTTTTAACACCCAGAGTGAATAAATAATCAGCAAAGGAATAAAGAAGCACTTTAGTTCTGTAATTGTAGCATCAATCAACTAATATTAATAGTATATTTCATATAAAAGGAATTAAAGTGATAAATACACAAATTTGTTTAGTGTACTGTAAGTGTACTATGTTATATGTATAATTGAAATAATGAAAAACGGAACTTTAGGTACAAATTAAAGAGTAAAATAGTAGTTTCGTAAGAAAGTTTCGATTTGGTTGAGGTGTTGAAACGATAAACCTAGAAATTTTGACGAAAACTAAACTATACAAAAACCTGACGCGATTGTTTTACTTGGCTTATTTTTTGCCTGCTTCTTTATTTACGTTCAGCTGACTCCGACTGAACTAGCAAAAGGCCGGGTTTCATTATTCAAACGCGCGGAGAAAGAGAAATGACCTGTCACTGTCAAAGTCCCCTATATACCTGTACGCACAGGTGCCGTCGATGAAGGTGCTCGCCTTACTCACGCTTTGGCAACCGCTCGAGGTTTAAAATAAACAGAATCTGTTCACCCGCATACAGGTGCAATTCGTGCCGAAAATATTCGGCGCTGTGATATATTTTCCATGTCGAATCGATGCATACAACGACTTATTTCAGTTCTTGCAAAATAAAAGGTGCGTACCTCAACTAATGTATGTTGGGATTCAGAAACACACTTTAGTGTGAGTGTGCTTTATACAGTATGCGCCTAAAGTATATAATAAACGAGACAATTATTTTTTGGGAAAAATCCTCGAACAGGTCGATTTTTAATTTAAAAAATACATATTTTAGCGTAAAATGCGATTTTCATATGTCATTTGTTTTCGAGTAATGACGTCATCGATTTTTTTTTAAATTGCAATACCATCTTTTTTTCCTTGATTCTGAAAGATCGTTTAATTCTCTATCAGACAGTATTAAAATTTTGCCCTGTTACATAGGAAAGTTTTCGAGTAAATGACGATTGAATGTTAGAAAACGTAAATTGTATCCATAAAAAAGTAACATTTCTGAGGTATGTAAAATAAAATACAATTGATTAAATTTTATACTTAAGTTAAATGTTCGAATTGCCATCCACCAACGTCTTGACAATGCGCAAGTCTGTGAAGAAATTCTTCTTGCACATTATGAAAGATTTCTGGGGTGACTGCGATTTCATCCCGAATGCGATTTTGAAGTTCTTCTAAATTACGTGGTTTATTAATGTACACTTTTGACTTCAAGTATCCCCATAAAAAATAGTCAAGAGGTGTAAGATCTGGCCATCTTGCAGGCCATTATATCGGTCCGCGTCTGCCGATCCACCTCCCAGGAAAACAGTTGTCCAAAAAATCTCGTACAGGGCGCGCATAGTGCGGAGGTGCACCGTCTTGCTGAAACCATATGGTATCGTCAGGAATGTCAGGTTCATTATCGTTAGGAAAAATTACTGCAAGGGCTGCAACAAGGTCATTTTCTAGAAACTCTAAATATCTTTGTCCTGTAAGGGTTCCTTCAAAGAAGAAAGGCCCTACTATCCTGTCGTCAACTATTCCAGCCCACACATTTAATTTAATTTCTGAGGGTGTTGGGTATGTGCCTCTGCCATCCAATGAGGATTTTCCCGACTCCAATATCTGCAAGTTTGACGGTTTACTGCACCATTCAGACAAAATGTGGCCTCATCTGAAAAAAGTATTTGTCGGTGTAAATTTCTATTTCCTTGAAATAAATCCATTCGAATTTCGCAAAAGTGTAAGCGGCGATCGGGATCATCTTCATTGAGTTCCTGCACAAGTTGAATTTTGTAGGGATGATATTTTTCCTTCCTCAAGATACGTAGCACTGTGCTCTGACTAGTGTCATTGTTTAAAGCCACCAATCGTGAAGAATTATGAGGATTATCCACCATACTTATCAAAATGTTTTGTTTCTGATTTTCATTAATGCTTGGACGTCCAGGTTTTGGAATATTTACAACATTACCAGTTTCTCTAAATTTAGACTCTACCTTACTGACTGTTGATTGGCTGATAGGGCGACCTGGATATTTTTCATTAAATAAATCGCAAACTTCCTGCTGAGTTCTAGTCATATTCCCGCATCCGATAAGAATTAAAATTTCAATTCTTTGAGTAACAGTTAAATGTGCCATAATACTTTAAATTGAATAATAATTTCTATGTCGCTTACAATACTTATTAGAAAGTCGGTGTGACAATGACACTTTGCAAAGATTTTCACCTGCGTGATCCATAAAAGAACTATGGAATTCGAAAAACTAAACTTGATAACGTTTTTGCTTTATTTTAATTGATTTACGTTTTCTAACATTCAATCGTCATTTACTCGAAAACTTTCCTATGTAAGAGGGCAAAATTTTAGTACTGTCTGATAGAGAATTAAACGATCTTTCAGAATCAAGGAAAAAAATATGGTGTTGCCATTTAAAAAAAAATCGATGACGTCATTACTCGAAAACAAATGACATTTGAAAATCGCATTTTACGCTAAAATATGTATTTTTTAAATTAAAAATCGACCTGTTCGAGGATTTTTCCCAAAAAATAATTGTTTCGTTTTTATTGAATTTATTCCATACTTTTGGCGCATACTGTATATAGATGTACAGGGTGTCTCAATTTTCATAGACCTGTATATTTTTATGCAATTCAATTGCATTATTTTTTTTTTATAATGATGTATGGCAGTTGGAAAGTGTGGAAAAACGTTAAATTAATGAAACTGCATGGTTGGCCATCCATTTGTATATAATTATTATACAAAATTTGTTCATGAATTAATTCCTTTAAATAATTCAACAAAATAATAATTATTATATTAGCCACATAAGTAATTTATAAATATATTTAACGGAATAACATTTGAAAACAAACAATAAACAGAAACAAACATAACAGATTGTTAAGAAACAACAATGTCTTTAAAAAACCGTTGAATATTATTTATTGAATAATTATTTGGAAACTATTTTTTATTTAAGATTTTAAATACATATAATCATGAACAATAGTCAGTAAATTATAAAACAGGGATAAATTGAACTTTCGAAAAAATAGGACTATTTATCATAATTGTTTAAACAACTGTTTATTTTGTATATATTTTTCTAAGATTAAAGTTCAGGAACCAATTCTGTATAAGCCCATAAAAATGCATGGCCACACAACAACAATTTTATTAATTTGACGTTTTTTGACAATTTTTAAATTATAAAGTAGCATCTGCTGTAGGTATATCATTACGAATAAAAAACTATCAACGAATTACATAAAAATATACAATATGTATTGTGCATCTATGTTTGGGTACTTTAAAAGAGGCGCCCCGTAGAAAAATTATAAGCACGCCACTGGATTCTGCTTAAAGAATTCTATCAGGAGCAATTTTCACCGTTGCTATATCATAGTTATTTTCTGAGATACGAAGAATCCCTTCAAGGTAGCATTTTTAAATCCGTACATTTGTAAAAGACAGTGTGTCTAAAAATGTCTATTTGAGATCAAAATTCGAGACAGTCATTTTTTTTTAGCAATATTTGACAGAATTGTAGCATTACCAACGTTTTTAATCGTTGCATTTTTTTGGGGCACACTGTACATGTTTCTGTTTATAAGTGTGACAATGTGAGAGAATCTTTAAACATATCGATGATATATGAATGACAGGTCTGGTGAGTATTACTTGAAACCGCGATGTTCATAACGCGTGGGCGGGGTATACATTTTATTTATTCTACTAAAATTTGTTAATTTATTAAAATAAGATCGGAACACCTGTTACAAAAATATATATCTTTGCGGACCGAGGTGATTCAGTCCACCAGAATGCGTGGGGGGAAAGCGTTTGGATGAAGAAGCAAGCAAATTTTGTCTTATTCGTTCACTTGTTAATATTTCTAAATTGTTTAGATTACAGTTTTCTTAAAGTCTGTTGGTCGTAAAGAAACGATCGGAAGGTTGTTGTTCGGATTCATGGACGTACGGCAACATACTTAAAAGGTGTTTAAATATTTATAATATATTTTACTATCTTTTGTCATTTTATGAAATGAAAGATGAAAGAAATAAGTAAAATTTTATCACACCTATTTTATATCAGCAAATTCAACTGCTTTTGTTATTATTTATAAAATAACTTGACATAAGTACCTGATATTACAACAACTGTATAAAATGTCAAAAAATGTCCACCGACGTGTAAGCACATTTGGGGCTGTCTTACCCACTTTCTATGAACTAACACAAATGTTTTTGGTTCTTATCCGTTTTCAACTCGTATTGGCAGCGGCTATATGTTCGGGTAGATCATCAATAGTGACCACTTCGGTGCGATATGCTCCAAATTTTAAACATATCCACAAAAAGAATGTCGGGAGATCGTGGTGGCCATGGTACCGTCCAATCCATCCTACCCATTGACAGCTAAGGGCACATCTTCCAGATCATTTTGAAGGAATTCAGGATACTGAACCCCAACTATTCAATTTGGGTTAATAAGAATTCTGATGACGCTAGAGACTACAGTCAATAATATTTTTCTTGGAGACTATAAGGATTCTACAAAAACTCTTTACAATAATGTTTCCATTTTTCACGACGCATCTATTTCCAAATTCTTTTGGATAAGTTGTCAATCATCCCGTATGTATTTTACAACACAGTCTATTACACACCTGATGGTTTTTTAATGCTATTAAAAGAGTCTTACTCAGCAATTAGAACGAGGCGTCCACTTTGGCGACCTTACTTCCTACCTTCATCCTTTACATAATGTCACCCCATATAGACAGAGCCTAAAACAGAAATGTCAACGATACAGGACTATTATTGATCAGGCTACTAGATTTAGTCACTACATAACTCTAATTCCCCTTGAACAACAGAAGACAAAGTACGATGCATGTTTACAACAATAACTACCTTTGATTTAGCTTTTCTAGTGCTAATTTTTGCCAGGTGGAATGAATGTAGCAACTCTAAACAATATTTGCTTCATCTGTCTAAGAGAGGTCGGATCTACATTTCCCAATTTCTTGAAATTAGCTAATGAAACGTGCTAATTCAGTCTATTAAACGTTTCCTTGGGTTTGAGTACTGGCTTAACTGGGTTTATTGTGAAGACCGTAGTGAATACCAGCAATAAAAACGAAAATAGATAAAGAACAAGGTAAATATTTACCGATTATACAACAATGTTGATCATGGGATGACTTTAAATTTCGTAGATAAACGCTGGCCAGACGAAAATTTTAAACACCTTAGCACAGTAAAACTCCTATAAACTGGGTTTATTCACAGCGTCACTTTTCAGCGAAAACTTAAAATTTCTTTTTGATAACACGGAATGGGTATCTTATTTTTCAAATTGTTACTTGTAAAAAATTGTATAGCCAAATAATATATATATATATATATATATATATATATATATATATATATATATATATATATTATTATATATAATAAAATATATATATATAATAAAATATATATATATAATAAAATATATATATATATATATATATATATATATATTATTATATATAATAAAATATATATATATATATATATATATAATAAAATAACTAGCTCCTACAATCTATGCCACTGAAAGCAGACATTTACATTCGCACTACGGCACTTGGGGTTGTTATACTGTGGTCTAGGTAACTGGTCGTCGCCAGTCACAGAACCACTAAGCACTTTTCTAGTCGCAGCTCCGTATCGCCGGCCCTTGCTTTCCGACTAGGTTTTGAGGAGTGCTTTCGATCGAATGAGTCTTAGAACCAACAATAGCACCTAAATAAGTAGGAGAACCCAGAGATTCTGACAGAGGATTCCGTTCCTACTATATTTTTGTGGGTTCCATGCATTAAAAGAATATGTAGAATATAGATGTTAATTTCTAATAGCATGCAGATTTATTCATCGTTTATTATAGGTAATCGAGAGAACTTTGCTTTTTTAATTGCAGCTTATATGAATTTACGACAGTCGGTTAGCATTGTTTAACTGTTACATAGTTTATCCGTGTATAAATATTTACAATTGAGATGTATGTGATAGTTAACATTATTTTATACTGTATATTACAAAATTATATAGATAGGTAGGCATTTGTTTTTAACTGAATTTGAAATTGATAAATTATTGTTAAGTGTTAATTAAAGAATAATCTATTTTCAGAAGCTTGTAATCATGATGGAACTCATTTTTCAATGTTTGGTAATATTTTTTAAATTCGTCTTCTCACATTGAACACGCTATTATCTAATTATCGAATTAAGTCACCAATTATCTGATAGTTTTTTAATCGTAATGATAGTAATTTATCCTTTATTAATTGGGAAATTAAGATATAGTAATTAGAGTAATTAATTATATATTTTTTGAAGTATATTAAACCTGTCATGTGGCTAGTTGCTCTAAAAATGACTCAAAAAATCATAAAACAAAATCTTAAAATGTAAAAGGATGAGAGTATGAAAATATGACATTATCTAATTATATTTAGGAGAATTGTTAACTAAACAGTGGCGTCTCAGTGTTTTTAATTATACATAGGATATACAGGGGGAGTCTAAATGATGTATTTATACATTTAAATAATTGGGAGACAAATCCGAAAATATCATGATCGTTACAATAAAGCAGTGAGTCTTTTAGACCTCCTTGAGCACGTGGTTAAAATTTTTGTACATAGTTAACCCTGTATATTTTAAAATTAAAAAAAAAATAAAAAAATAATTTTGTAAGTTTAACACCCGGTATTTTTTTAACGAAGCGTGCTAGATAAAAGCTTTATATGAAAGAAGCCCTTAAAATTCACCATTCCTTTTTGGTCGTCATTTGTGAATCACCTTGTATAACCATATTATATCACTGCGCGACTGCAAAATGATTGAATCAAACTTGTTTTTACACGAACAGATCTTTAAATAAATTAAGCATTTCATAATTCTCGCTTCTGTATTAGATTACGATTCAATTAAGAGCTATATGTTTGTTTTTTTTTAAGAGTTTTGCCTTGAATGCTAGATTCACGCTTGTACTTCTGCAGTGATGTAACTCTTACCATTCTAATAATAATAACCTAATAATCTTCAGCTGGATGTGTCTACCGTAGATAAATATATCCTGTTTTTGTAATATCGGGGAAAAGGTATTTCGGGACGTGTGCTAGGTGTTATACGGTCGGGATCGAGGTTGATGGTTCCCTGGAAATGAAAGGAAATGCCGCATTCGTTGAGAATTATTGAGTTGAGTATTATTAACTGGAAACTGTTTTTTATAGTGATATACACGAAAAAAGAATAGTAATTGCTTATAGAATTAATTGTAAATCTATGTAGGTACTACAATTTGTTGTGAATATTTTTTTACTGTTTTAGAAAGGTATTTTAAGCTAATATAAATCAAATCTCCTACAATTCCTATTAATGTATGTTCTCTGATACCAAACATCTAGGTATGCTAATGAACAATTCCACAGACAAACAAAGCTCTATTCAATAATTATCTAAAGAAAATAAGCTAATTTACTAACCTGCTAATGAAACACTCTATAAATATCTAACTTCATTTTTTGGCAGTGGGAACACGACAAATTCAACCACAATAGATGAGATCTGATATATTTCTGCATTTTTAGGATTGCTTCTTCAGGTGGTCTCCTTTAAGTTGAATCAAATATCTAACTATAAAAATTATTATAAAAATTAAAATTATTTGAAGTTAAATATCGACAATGACAAAAAGTGACATCCTGTCAATGAATTAAATATGACAATATCTACTTGAAAAATGTTCACCTTTTATGTAAAAGTTTTTATATATTTTTAGGTATTAATAATATTGGGTGAAACTAATTACTCAGTGGACAAAAGCCCCAACCTGCGTTGAATTACACCCACAATATCTACCCATATATTCCTTATTATTAGCTTTTGTAACATTTTTTTACTGTTTTAGAAAGGTATTTTAAGCTAATATAAATCAAATCTCCTATAATTCCTATCAATGAAGTCATATGTATGTTCTCTGATACCAAACATCTAGGTATGCTAATATGGGCAGATATTGTGGGTGTAATTCAACGCAGGTTGGGGCTTTTGTCCACTGAGTAGTTAGTTTCACACAATATTATTAATACCTAAAAATATATAAAAACTTTTACATAAAAGGTGAACATTTTTCAAGTAGGTATTGTCATATTTAATTCATTGACAGGATGTCACTTTTTGTCATTGTCGATATTTAACTTCAAATAATTTTAATTTTTATAATAATTTTTATAGTTAGATATTTGATTCAACTTAAAGGAAATCACCTGAAGAAGCAATCCTAAAAATGCAGAAATAGGTCAGATCTCATCTATTGTGGTTGAATTTGTCGTGTTCCCACTGCCAAAAAGTGAAGTTAGATATTTATAGAGTGTTTCATTAGCAGGTCAGTAAATTAAATTATTTTCATTAGATAATTATTGATTAGAGCTTTGTCTGTGGAATTGTTCATTAGCATACCTAGATGTTTGGTATCAGAGAACATACATATGACTTCATTGATAGGAACGGAGATTTGATTTATATTAGGTTAACATACCTTTCTAAAACAGTAAAAAAATGTTACAAAAGCTTACATAATAAGGAATATATGGGTAGATATTGTGGGTGTAATTCAACGCAGGTTGGGGCTTTTGTCCACCGAGTAGTTAGTTTCACACAATATTGTTAATACCTAAAAATATATAAAAACTTGTTGTGAATATACGTCCAAATACAATTTGTAGTATTATTTCACATAAAATAATGTAGTAATAATCTTTAATCTCAAACACTACGTTGCTATCTTATTAAATACTATATACAGGGTGAACTTTAAATAAGTACAAATATTTTAACTGCAGACGTAGCTCGTCATATAGATGAGTCTAGTGAGTCATTTTTAAAAATTTCGTGGTTCTAATTATTGGAGTTTGGGGTGCATGCAGACGTGGTGAATTAGTAAAAAGGAATGTTCTGGGCAAAGAATCCATTTTGATAGTTACTATTCCTACTATTCCTGATTCAAAAACAAGAAGTCAAACTCTTACTGTAAATGATACTGCAGGAAACTACTCCGCGAACTAATGCCCCGACCGGCATTGAATTATTCTTGCAGTATCTGTGTGAACAGTCAAAACCCTTGTCGGACACACTACCAGACATAGACCGGTTTCGGGCTTGTTAGCCCTCATCAGTATGCTATAGGTGAGTTGACCGACAATTGAACTGGCTGTTCCTTCATATGTATGTTCACATATAAACTGAGTGCAGGTGAGATACAAACTCTTACTGTCACAAATAACATTCAAGACAATTCTATTAACTTTTTGTCATTCAATAGGAAGTATGTAGCCTTGAGATCTATAAACGAAAACACACTAGCAAGATTATTCTTAAAATTTAATAAAGGCAAGGGCTTTAATCAACTGGTAGGAATGAATGTTATTTCTAAAATACCAAACGATATAGCTAATTATCTTAACCTGTCAGAGTGTCATTTATACAAAGGGCATTGTTTTCGAAGAACATCTTCTACTTTATTGGTCCATGGTGGATAATATACAATTGAAGCGACACAGGGGGATGGAACAGTTCTACAGTTGCAGAAGGATACACAGATAATAACATCAATGAAAAAATTTAAACAAATAAGAACATTTTAACTAGGTCATCAAATAATGTAGAAGTAATTGAATATAGCAGTCGCAGTGATGAAAATTTGACTGTATCAGAATATAGCCCTAATATTTCTTTCTGGATCAGGAATTATTAAAAATTGTTCTTTCAGCATCCGAATTACAGATGCTAATAAATGAATGTCTTAGCTTTGTTCTATTTGTATAATAAATATTCTCGTTGTAATAAAGTTAATAAATGAAAAGTTTTATTTTGTTGAGTGATTATAGATAAATTTTTGTATGCATTACAAGCAAAAAGTAGTATTACTACTCTCGACCTGTCACTCTAGAGCAATAATGTATCAGTTTTCGCGCTTAGTACATAAATAACTAACTAACAAGCAAAGAATACACAAAATTATTTCATTTTTGACCTCTTGTATAAAACAATCATTATTACCTTTATCTCAAATATAGCTCCAAAACAATATTCTAGTTCTAATCAAAGAATCTAAACAGTAAATCTTCATGATTTGGTTTCTAGGTTCGCCGTTTACTATTGAAGAAGCGGCCTCGAAAACAAACCTCATATCCTGCTTTGCAGGAATTTGAGTTAACTCTGCAAATTTTTACCTATTCTGGATTCTTTCGCTGTCCTAACGATATTATGCTACAAACAGGTATGTCTATCGCTAATAATATGCAAGATAGTAAAGTTGGGGAGATACAAATCTCCAGCGACATTGAAATTCAGAAAAGTCATACATATTCATAGCCGTTTATGGAAAAGGTCGTATGAAAATTTTAATAAGCCCATTCAGGTGCATTTGACGTTCAGTTGTTCTTGATTCGGCTGTTACGATCTGTCCTTTGAGACATGTGCCTACGCATAAGCGTGCCATTATATCTTCCTGTTCCAATCACATTTTTGCTGTACCGAGGTCGATAAAGAAATGAGATAGTTTTTTAATCATATCCAATTTACCTCTTCATTTTTTAAACTAACGACGCTAACAGCGTACTTCCCGCTTCTTAAAATGCCGACACATCCTCGGATTTTAACCTATGCTTATCGTGTTTCTTATGTTTGGAGTGCGCTGGAAAGCGACCTACTTATATATGAATAAACAGGCTGAAAATATGCCTGAAACCGATTTCAGCTCATTAACGCTTTTAAGTCAACAAACAAATTAGAAACCGCCGCTTTATATTTGATTATAAAACAGACATGTTAATGCTTTTACAGTTTCCTGTTGCACAGAACGCTGCTGTATCGGAATTGCGAGGCGTCGGATTCGTTGCATTTTTATACCTGTCATTGTTCGGGTTGGAAATTAACGTATTCATCGCACGGCGTTCTTTTGTTTCTCTTGTGTACACGTCTAAAGGTGTAACGGTTACTAGGAAGCATTTTACATACGTAAATCGTAGACAATAGTTGGTGCTGTTGGTTACGTTAACAATGATCCAGGTAAAAGTGAGAAATCAAGGGAAACAGACGCTCTTGTGGTATTTTTAGATTTTATGAGCTTGAAGTAAGTAGAAAACGAAAATCGATGTTAAAAAGCACTGGAAATAACGAACTCAACGTTTTTGACATGTTGATAGTCGGAGATCTGATATACAGGGCGAATCTTGTGTACATGGAGACCCAAATTGGACTGTAGAATTAGAGAGGAGGCGAGGCACTTGCATGTCTCTTGGATTTTTTTTAATATAATCAGGTGTTCATTAAAACTTGCCAAGGCGGTTCAAAAAGCTGTACAAATAGTAAATGGTTGATCCCTGTGAGCAATGTCACCACTTTTTTCTCTTTATTAGGTTGGTTAGCTGTCCAGGTCAGATCTCTTAATGGGAGGAATGGCTAAGTGCAGTGACTTTTTAAGGGTACCCTCTCATAATTCTAGAATCCAGAAGTAAATGGTTGATTGCCAATAGTAAAAGTCAAAGCTGCCCAATACGCTTTTTTCAACTGATATCAAAACTAGGCGAACATATTACCTCATCATGGCTGTTCTTAAATTCTAATCTACACTGGAAAACGAAAACCGATACTTGGTACGACAATGGTCCTGTTGGAAAAAATACTATTAATGGATGGACTAAATCATCTGCTAGGCTATTGGCCTGAATGTAAAGGACAAAAAGGTAACAAACCGTTCCAGCAAGTCAAATGCTGGGAATTGGCAAAAAATGGTATGGAAGAACAATTGCTGAAAATTACTGTTCATAACAATCCAAATTCTATAAAACATTCTGAAACATCGACCAAGAATTATAAACAATATGATCATAATACTATACGTGGTAATAGAGCTTCTATAGTAGAAAAATATAGAGAATCTTTAGAATACCAAAAAATTTTCTCGTACATCATCGACAATGTCTTAGGGATAGGGATAGCGTTTAATTGTGGAAATTTCGAAATATAAATACTAAATAAATAATAAAGATTTGCCATTCCAGATTAGCAAAATGTAGAGAGTGTAGGGCAATATTGCTTTCTTTTTTATGCTCCTGTCCATTGATATACTCGTTCTGCCACTACACATAGTAAGTTTGCTAGTTGGAATATGTATTTTATTGTGATTTTTCGGTGTTTCTAAATTAAGCCTTTATTTAAATTGTTAAGAAAACGATGCATCAGTGTCAAGTGTGTGGATAATTGTATAAGCTTTCTATTTCCTCATACGGTCTTCAGACCCATCCTTCTGTTCTTTCCCTCTAAAAATGTTCCTCAGTATTTTCCTCTCCCACACACTTCCAGTCTGGTTGGCTCTGATTCATTCAACGTCCACATTTCATGGCATATGTCACTACTCGTCTTACCACTGTCTTATATTTCTTTGTCAAGAAATATTTTTATTTTTCAGTATTCTGTGCAATCCTGCTACACATTTTTTTCCTGGCATTATTCTGGCTTCAATTTCTTCTGACTTTCAATTCTTCCAAAACTTTTGCACTTCTTCCTTGACTAAACCCCATTTATATTTCCCAATTTTAGCCTTTAAATATTCTTTGAAGGCTTGTCTTTTAATTGTCTTTGAGCGATTAGCAGTAACCTAGCCGACAATTTCAGTCAGCAGCCTTCTTATTCTTTAACTTCTTCCAAATCGACTTGCTAACGGTCGAAGTTTACTTAGAATTACGCAACTTGCCTGAAGCTCTAATCCATCACGACTGAGTAAGAACAAAATAGTCCTCGACAGTAGGAAGTCGATTTGGCTTCGCGCAGTAGGACCCGCTCGGTCTGATTGCGGCTAATAAAAAATAAATCGTTCGTAATTATGGACATAGCGTAGGACGACCAGGCCTGTCCTTAATTTACCCTAAACACGTGTGGGCGGTTCTCGGTTTCAAGCTTACGATCTAGCGGGGACCTTCACCCATGGGCGAGGCAAATTACATAAATTGGATTATATTTTTTTCAATTAATTGTCGATGAGGTATGACAGTCGTCCTCGTCTATTCGCCGAAGGTATGCACTAGTTTCCATTAATCACGTTAGCTGTCGAACATCCTGTACGTTACAATTGTCTTGGAGGTGGTGGAGATGGAATGATTCATGCTTAATTTTAATCGTATCCCACTGGTAATGATTTGATTAGTTTAGATCGTTTGGCGGACTTTTTTGGTGTTATTTTTTAATTGTATTGTAAAGTTGTTTTTGTAAAATCGTTGCATAATAATGAATCTATGTTATTTATACCTACAGCTTGTGTAATACATTTTGAATTCCTATACATGATAAAAAATCTGTTGTGATCAATGGTGGATGGACGTAGACGTGCATAATTGCATAAAATTTCTAAAAAAATGACTTCAACTATGTCTTCTTTTGGTATTTTAAATAATCTAGAAACAGTTTTGATATCGGAAATAGTCACTTTAATGAAAGACATAGCTTCAATGTTCTCTGTACATAAGTTAGTTCTTCTCTTCTACAGGCTCCAAAGATACCAACAATCAAGACAACTTTTTGGATTAAGTACATTTCATCATCTGCCTATTTTATAAACCTTTCAACCTGTTCCTTGGAAACTATTCTGGATTTTCTGAGTCTATTGAACAACTTTCTCCAAAATTTTACATACTTTTTTCCACGGTCGGGAGTAGAAATCAGTTTCTATGACATCAAAATTAAAACAGAAGTAGTCGATTATTCCCAAGAGAGTATAATGCTCCCAAGGGAGTTTACTTTATGGAGAACGTTTTTCATGCAAAAAAAAAGATAACATTGAAATTATTTATTGACATTTAAATTAAATGTTACATTTGTACAATTTTCGAAATTAATATTAGAAGGAATATTACTTTCGCTTACATTTACAGTTTTTGCGATTGCGCTAGTAGTGGTACCTACTAAAACCTGATTAGCAATTTTGGTCTTATTTTCAATGGAGTTCTCGACATAACCCTCAGCGACTGTCGTTGATTTCCAACCAGCATGACGCTTTATTGTCGTGATATCCACACCAGCATCTGCCAGTAATGTCGCTGAAGATCTTCGTAAGCAGTGACCAGTATAACATGCAGCATCAGGTAATTTTAAATACGAAGCTACTACACTCGGAATTTTTCCCATGGTATTCTTGCCAACTGGCTGCGAACTACATTTTCTTGCTTTGTAGTACAAAAAAAGGCGCTTATGCTTGACGTGGGGAGGACGAAGAGACAGGTATTTTCGAAACAATTCAAGCATATTTCCCACATCGGTAACCAGAAAGGTTCGTGGAATCTTTGTCTTAGTGTTTGGAATTTTTACAATCAAGGAAGAGCCTACATCTTCAATATCATCTACAGTTAAATTGACTAGTTCATCAGTTCGACAAGCTCTGGCAATCCCCAGAATTAATCCAACCTATAAAAAATCAAAATACTTAATAATTGAAATACCTAACAACAAAAGTAATCTTACCTTAATCATTAAGAATTCTTTGTCATCTGCACTTGATAGAAAACGGTCGATTTCACCCTTTGTCAATATTTTCGATTTTTTCGCTTGATATCCGTCACCGGTTCTTTTCAAAAATGCAATCAGCTTGGGAAATTTGCTTATATCTATGTTGTCGTAAATTATCAAGCATGACTTAACCATAGAATATTGCGCCCATAATGTGGAAGACTTGTAATTCTTTGCATTTTCACTGAAGTATGCCAACAAAACATTCTCGCTGTATACTTGAACATTTTTCTCGGCGCACCACTTTTTGAACCGATTGTAGACTATATCGTATAAAGATCTTGACTTTGTAGGCAGCAAATTGCTTATTGCAATATTTGCAGCCTCCACAATCTCTTCTGACTCACAATTATTCATTGTGCACTAAACAAACTTTAAACTAAACCAAACTAGCACCTTAATTTGACAATTCTTTTTGTTTGTTTATTTTGTAGTTATGACAATAACTCAACGACTACTAAATAAATGCTCAAATCCGAATACAATAATTCTGGTGCTACTTACTTCATAATAACAAAATATGTGTTTTTAAGTTAATGAGACCGTGGAAAAAATAGTATATACCATTCGGCAGAGATGCTATTTTGTCTTCGGTGCATTGTAGCCCTCGGGCTTCAAATTGTATCTCTGCCAAAATAACGTATTTCTCTCCCTATAATGTACTATTTTAGACACAAAAAACCAAGATTCTTGACCCAATTTCGATTTGTGATAAATCAATGTACATAAGGCAGCTTCCACCTCATTTTCTATTTCAGTATCACTACAATCTCTTATGCAGAACACCAACAAATTGTCACTTTAAGAAAAAAGAATTAAATATGTCGTAATATTATTCTTGCTTAGAATAACCATTACATTTTTTCTCATTTTTAGTTGTTGTCATTCAGCAACTTTGATGACTAATAATTTTTAACTTTTTTTCAACATCCGATCTCTAAATGATCTTGAAAATCAGATTATAAACAAAATTGGTTCTATTGTTACATCTTTTTTTTGATAATTCTGTTTATAATAGTAAATAATTTGATAATAATAGTTGAATATTATTTATTGCAACATTTTAAGTTTATTGGTACCAAATAATGAATAACAAAGTTCGTGTTCAGTAATAATTATTTATAGGCAAATGAGGAGGTGTAATTGATTTTATAGTAGTTAATAATGGTGGCTTCCTTTAACTTTGACATTAGCCTGTTATTATCGTCTATAGAACTATCCTTTTCCGGTTATTCGAGTTCTTGAAGCTTAATGATTTTGTCCAATTAAATGTAAAGCACTAATAACTAAAATCAAGTTTTCATTGATCAAGTATTTAAAAAATATGTTGTAGGTGTTTTGAACATTGAATAATCTTGTACGTTTCAGGTTTTTACCTATCAGTTTTGTATATTTCCAACGATATATGTCTTTGGATACCTACCTCATCTTAGATCAGTATCATCATCATCAATATCATCATCATCATCAAGCTCTGATCATCTCGTATTTTAAACTTGATCTAATTTTGTTAACCATTATGTAATATCTGAAAGCGGCATTTGGTTTTCACAAAAAGGCTTCAAACAAGAAAAATGTTACGAGGCCTTGGGTCAATTAATGATTTAACCTGGTCAATTTGTTTTAAACATTATGCGTATAAAGTCTGAAAATGGCATCTGGTAAATTAGTAAATATAAATTTATCTCCAAATTATTTCGATAATTAAAATAATAGTCTGGTCTAGTTTTGTAAAGCACTGTGGTTTAAAAAAAGTAGCACTACTGTGACAATCATAAATTATCTATTCGAATGAATGTGTACAAAAGTACGTATTTCAAGATTTAAATTAATAAAATGTTTCAGTTTTATCCACAGTCGTATCGCTATGCATAGAGTGGGGTAAATAATGGTTAGGGTTTATATTTTA
Source organism: Monochamus alternatus (assembly GCA_037114965.1). Taxonomy (NCBI): domain Eukaryota; kingdom Metazoa; phylum Arthropoda; class Insecta; order Coleoptera; family Cerambycidae; genus Monochamus; species Monochamus alternatus. The sequence continues at coordinate 48,684,117 of CM073435.1, read as the reverse complement.
TACGCTTTATAGTACTTTTTTATTATATTCGTATTATGTATGTTATTTTTTAGATTCTTTAAGATATAATAGCGTTACTATTTTGAAAAATGTATTATTTAAAATAGAAATCTGTATCATATGACCACAAATAGTTTTTATTTCTCTTATCGTTCGAATTTGTGATAATTAGACTATACAAACAAACATTTACTATAAATGAATTTTTGCATTTCTACGTAAGGAAACCATGGCCTACTTCCACCAATACTGCAATTTGTGTCGTTTGTGGTAGTAATGTGACATCATCTCTAGAACTTGATGATGTACTTGGTTCGGACATTCGTCATTTTTCTCATGTATTTTCGCATATAATAGAACTGAAAGAATTTAATAAAATAACAGAATTGAAATAAATTCACTCTTGATGTCAAAGAAAGAATGTGTAATCTGTGTCAATAAAATTCGTCGCTACCAGTCGACAAAAATGTAAAAAAGATAAGCTAAGCTGTTCCACTTGACCTATATGTTAAGTATTTCTATGAAATTTTATGTGAATCTAACGAAATGTATCTACACACGTCAAAAGTCTTGGACCCGCCCTCATTCTTCTTAAATAAATCTTTTTGTCAGAAAAACCAAATACATTTATAAAAGTATATTGTTTTCTGATATATATATTTTTTTTGTGAAAAGAGTATGTTAGATAAACTGAGTACTTAGAAAATTAAAAACCAGCAAATATGTGACATTTTTGACAAAATTTATTAAATCAAAAAGAAGTAACAAAGCATGTTCTCTATTTGACTAATAGTCGGTATGACCTGCACTACGTTCCAATAGCATATTGACACGTCTGTGCATTGAGATAATAAAGCAGTTAACGATCTCTTGTGGAATATTGTTCCATTCCTCTTCCGCCGCCACGACTAACTCATCAGCAGTCTGAGGTGGAGGAATATGATTATGAATGGCTCTAGTAGCGAAATCCCACATGTTTTCAATAGGATTCATGTCAGGAGAGTTGACTGGCCAATCTAATCTATATGTCCTGCTTCGAGTGTCTCTTGAACCTTCCTTACGCGATGTGGTCGAGCGTTGTCGTCCATAAACACAAAATTTTCACCTAATTCATTACGTAGGGGATAGATAATGGGCGTAATAACTTGTTCAATGTAAATTTGACTGGTCATATTATGTGGTATGCGAATTAATGGGGTGCGACCATTGAACATTATTTCACTCCAAAGCATTACGGTACCCCCTTCATACAGAGCAACTTCACGGGGAAAATGAAGTCGTTGTTGACGACCTGGTTCTCTCCAGACTCTTCGTCGATTGTCATCAGTAACCAGCCCAATTCTGGTTTTGTCTGTACTTAAATAAGACCCACGCCACTGGCGTAAAAGCCAATCCCTATGCTCTCGCGTCCACTGGAGACGGGCAGCACGATGCCTTGGAAGTAGAGTGGGGACCCGTAATGGTCTTCTAGCACGTAAATTAGCGTTGCGGAGTCGTCTTTGAATAGTAAGTGTCGATATAACACGGCGAAACGTACCTTGATGTCATCATGTAAAGCAGTAATTCTTGTTCGGTTAAACGCAGACATTTCACGACCTGGCATTATAATGTACAAAATTTCAAAGGAACACTTGGCTGAATACACTGCCAAACTGACCAGATTTGTAAAAACATTACTAATAAAGTAGAGGTTCATGGTCTGCAATTTTTTATTGTCTTTTTTGTTCCCTAAGTACATGTACTTTTTGACCACATTAAGAAAAACACTAGATTTAATGGATCATTTTTTATACAAAACTTTTGCCGTTGTGTGTATTGTGTTCCCAAAAAATCGTCTGGGATAAGTTGCCTTTGCAGTAATAAAAAAAGTGATAAAATCGTGTACTGGAAATTTGAAAACAAACTCATTAATTTCAGAGTAGTTAAATTAGCGGACAGTAAATTTCCCGTCTGTTTCTAACGGTGATGTCAGTGTCGTTAAAAGCATCGCAACTCGTTTCCAATATCTGCTGACAATTAAATAAATTATCCAGAAATCTCATGTGCCTACGTACATATTCGTTTTTTCTCGATTTTCATCCTTGTTGTAAGAATCAGGTGGGCAGTTTTAAGGTACTGAGTCACGATTTTACGGTTCCAAAATTATTCAGTATTTTCCATCACCTATTCCTATAAATATACCTAGTTTAACGAAGTTACGTGCTTCTTATGACATCAGCCGTGTTATCGAGTATTTTGTCTATTGACAATTACATTAGTATGCTAGCTTGCAGGTACCCACACATCGTAAATAATATATTGACATTAAGTGATTTGCCTTGTTATAAAATCAAAATCTCTTTTAAACGCTATTTTAAGAAATAAACAGCTTACACTTCACTGGAATAACAATTTTATTAGAAACTACGTTCAGTGTGATATACAAGTCTAATGACTGGTTGCCGGATCTTAGACATTCAGTCCAGAGTCGGGTATACAAAAGTTTATAATACTGTCAAATTTTTCCTTTCTCCATGCCTTTGAGAATAAAATACTACTCAGTAATTTCGTTCTTTTTCTCGTGTCGCCGAGTGCTTGTAGCATTGAAGGTTTATACAGTATGCGCCAAAAGTATGGAATAAATTCAATAAAAACGAAACAATTATTTTTTGGGAAAAATCCTCGAACAAGTCGATTTTTAATTTAAAAAATACATATTTTAGCGTAAAATTCGATTTTCAAATGTCATTTGTTTTCGAGTAATGACGTCATCGATTTTTTTTTTAAATGGCAACACCATATTTTTTTTCTTGATTCTGAAATATCGTTTAATTATCTATCAGACAGTACTAAAATTTTGCCCTCTTACATAGGAAATTTTTCGAGTAAATGACGATTGAATGTTAGAAAACATAAATTTTATCCATAAAAAAGTAACAATTCTGAGGTATGTAAAATAAAATACTATTGATTAAATGGCGCATACTGTATATAGGTGTGCATTGTTTATTTGGCATCAAATCAATGTGAAAAATACGCAATCGCTAAAAAAACTGGTTTCGATGAGTCATCGAATATATCATCGTTAAAAACCTTGAAACCATTGTAAACAGATAAGTGTTTTGGGAAAAATTGGGATAATCATTTACAAGAATATTTACTGATGAAATTCAACCGAAGAGAAATACAGGGGTTTCGTGTATGTGTTATATTTGCCTTTTAACACACTAGTGGATTAGAATTCATAATACCACGCTTCGATTTTATAGCATTTTATTTAGAATTATTATTATTAATATTTATTTCAAAAACGATCTTGTCATTTTGACCGGGATTATTTAAAGTCACTGGAGGTTCTGAAGGACAGGAGAGGCCCATAGCTTCGCCAGGTACAACCTGGATTTTTTCAGCTATTGCCATCTTGCTGGACAGTAAACTTTCAATATAATTTTCCGCTACTGTAGTTACTCGATTTCCAATCACCATGACGCTTTACAGCGGTAATATCACCCTCACCATATCAGGGAGCCGAAAAAAAGCAGTCACTTTTGAAACAGTTTTTGAAATTGTATTGATGCCCACATTTTCCAGCCACATATGCCAAGAAAAATCTCCCACCGGTATTTCTAGGTCGTAAATTGATGTATTTTCGACATATTTCTACAGCATTGACTGAAAAAGCTTCTTCCATGATCGTGAAACTTGAAATATTTGTTTTCGTATCTGGAATGAGTACGTATAGGTAATTGTCTTTGTCATGGATATGGGTGATATCCAAAAAGGTTAATTCATTGCATCGACAAGTACCGGCGCCTCCCATGATCGTTGCAACATGTAAAGAGTTCAAAATAATAAATTGAAATATTAAAATCGTGTATTTTCTACCTTAATTGTAAATATTACTCATCCGATGATTTTTTCAAAATTCTTCGAATTGGTTTCCCTCCAGTATGTTTGCTTTCTTTGGTTTATAATTTCTTGATTCTGTTTTCAAATGTCAATACCTTTGTGCACTTTCAGCATTGATTTTAGTATGGAATATTTTGTCCACATCGAAGAGGCAACAAACCGTTTCTTCACTTTGAAAAAGTAGGATAGAAGTACCTGTTCTGCAATTGCTCCTTCTCCTTCACACTTTTGCTTTTGGCTGTAACAGACGTAATGTTGCTTCTTGGGTTTCTTGCTGGATTTCGGCCCGAAATAAGAAATTCTCAGCATTCTCACTCATTTTTTGACTCTCTCTCTTCTTGTTGACAAATAAACAAACGCACGTCATAGAAACGATTCCAAGACTTTCTAGTATTTAGCTGACTTGATTAAAATAAATTTGTCAAATATGACGTTTTTCAAAACCATAATTTTTAACCTGCTCTCATACGGATTTCGCTCTCCTAATTGACCGGTTTTGGCCGTGGTCGTGGATAAAACGTTGAATTACATTCGGGAAATTAACAAGCCACAATCCACCAGAAAAAATGGACACTCGAGGTGCAGCCGAGAGTTACATATGTGTGTATACTAAGCAGTAACTTTCTAAATCACTGCCTTACTGGTACAGAGGTGGCAATATTGAAAATGAAAATAGCATAATTTTGCCAGGCTTTGACTAGATTTAACGTAGATAAAATATACTTCAATCGAAGGCTACAAAATCGTTTGTAGTTGTTCGAAATGTAAAGTAAAATCACTTGCAGTCAGTTAATGTGGACAATAAAATAAAATCCTTAAATAAACATAGTAACAAATTTAAAGAGAACATACCTTAAACTGTACTACTAGTCGCGTCAAATTAGCATTTCACTTGTAACTTTTTGCGGAGAGGTCCGATTGAGATGCGGTTTTCTGCAAAATGTTCAGCGAATTTTTTATAACAAAAGGTACATCTAACCTCTGTACGCTCGCAAATTTTTAATTTTTTATTTAACAAATGACCAATTGAACATATGGCAAATGTCACACACGATTCAACGAAAATGTCTGGAAAATGTTCTCTCGGGCGTTTTCGAGGTCCCTGTTTATCACTTTGGTATTAGCTTTATTATTTATTGCTAAATTGTTGTAACTGGGCTAATTAACAAATTACAAACTCCACTCCTGAAATCACTAGAGAACCGGAATTTTTTCCAGGATTTCTGGCTTATTAAGGCAAACCATCGGCACAAGATTTTTGCAAATATAATTCTTTATTGTTCGATTGTTGCAACCTCGCTAATTAACAAATTAATAACTTTACTCCCGGAATCGTTAGAAAACCAAATTTTTTTGCAATAACTCTGGGATCATGGGGAGAACCATCGGCACAAGGTTGTTGCACGAAATTGTTTATTTTTCTATTTTTGCAACCTGGCTAATTAACAAATTAATAACTCTACTCCCGGAATCACTAGAGACCCGAAATTTTTTCCGGGATTTCTGTCTTTTTAAGGCGAACCATCGGCACAAGATTTTTGCAAATATAATTGTTTATTGTTCAATTGATCCCAGAATTATTGCAAAAAAAATCCGATTTTCTAACGATTCCGGGAGAAGAGTTATTAATTTGTTAATTAGCGAGGTTGCAATAATCGAACAATAAACAATTATATTTGCAAAAATCTTGTGCCGATGGTTTGCCTTAAGAAGCCAGAAATCCTGGAAAAAATTCCGGTTCTGTAGTGATTTCGGGGTTGGAGTTTTTAATTTGTTAATTAGCCCAGTTACAACAATTTAGCAATAAATAATAAAGCTAACACCAAAGGGATAAATAGGGACCTCGAAAACCCCCGAGAGAACATTTTTCAGACATTTTCGTTGAATCGTGTGTGACATTTGCCATATGTTCAACAAAAATGGGTCATTTGTTAAATAAACAATTAAAAATTTGCGAGCGTACAGAGGTTAGATGTACCTTTTGTTATAAAAAATTCCCTGAACATTTTGCAGAAAACCGCATCTCAATCGGACTTCTCCGCAAAAAGTTGTCTATTTTCACATTTTTCAAGCTAATTTGACGCGACTATACACTAATCTCTAATACAAGTGACCGTCCAGATATTTCCTCACAGAAAACTTGATTATCTGATGGACTAATAGCTTCGTAAGTCCTCTTATTAACAAGTTCTAAATCGTCCTCATTAAGTCGTTTAATCCCAAGAACGACAACATCTAGGGACCGTTATTCGGTCTTTTAAACTCATCAATTTATCATTAAGTGAATATCTGGCGATTGTGTATCATGCTGAATAAATGTGAACACATTTATAGTACAGTCTGTGAAGTTCGAGAAACTCAAATTCGAGTAGGGTATAAAATGTAGGTGATGTTTCTGTGATAGTTACTTACGTGTGTGATGACAGTTTGACGAAATGTTTTAAAGATCCTAAAAATCAAATCTATAGAAAGGGTCAAGGTAGTTGTACACTTTTGACGATGCAGTTGTACGTTTAATTGTTATTTGTATTATATTTTAAGCAGGTGCAATCAAGTTTTCGTACTTGTTTCGTTTTTGCGCATAGTTCAGTTGGATCTTTGCCACAGAACTAAAAATGACTGTGGTTTAGTCATAAGTCACATTTGTGTAATGGATGTTTTCGGACATCCTGTTTATAAGCTAGTTCTGTTTTTCTATCATATATTTCTAGCCCAGGTATGACTAGTTTACGTGTAAATTTGGATGGTTTATATACAAGGTGTTCCGTATAAGAACCGACACAGAGTAGGTGCATACAAGTCTTTGTAGAGGTCTGGCGATCGTGGTGGCCAATTTTGAGGACAATTACTTCCTCGTCCTAACCATTTATTTGGAAACTTATTATTCAAAAAATTTCAACAGTAGCACTAAAATGAGGCGGTGCCCCATCATGCATAAACCAAAACTCTAGTCTAAGTTGCAACGAAAAATCTGCCATTAAATCAGGGAGATTATTTTGCAGATATTCCAAATAATTTTCACCATTTAATCAACGCAAAATAAATGGTCCATTCGCATAACAATAATACCGGTTCAAACATTTATCTTAAACTCGCGTTGAAAATGTCTAGTTTTTGCATCGGAGTTTACACGGAAATCTATCACAACGTGCATAACTAGCATAACATGTCAAATAACAACAACATGTTCGCCGAATGTAAATTTTCCAGCCATTTTCAACAACAAACAGTACCAGAAATAAAATAGTGTTATTACTAACTGTCAAATTTTAAAGACAAAGCCTACTACTGATTTTTTGATGTTTTCTAATAAACACAATTAAAATCTTGTTTTAATTACTGCATATTTTCTTGAAAACTTTAAAATTGTTTTATATGTAGCTAGAGGAAAAAATGGTTCAAATTAAATTCTGCGCGGGATATTATCATTCTTTTTAAATTCGATCAATGGAAAAGTTTGGCATAATTTTAGGGGTGACTCGCTCTCAATGAACACCTTGTAGTGTTTCAATTCCAAATCAACAAAATGCTCACTGCTTTCATCAAGGCGAGAAACTAAACATGTCATTTCTTGTTCTCCTGCAGCTAACACATGACTTTTACGTTGAAATATAATAGGCGGCAAATTTAAAATTATTATTAGTAGTGAACTTATACCACAGCTGTTTTAATTACGTGAGATTTCAGTTAATCTCATACAATTGACAGCAGCCAAAATAGTTGAGATTAGCTGATCCCAGGTAGATAAAACTCAAGTATTAACTAAATATTAACTACTTTGCTAAAAAATAATCTTCCACCGACTGTTTTGGGTACAACAAATGTGCAGTCAATAAAATTTGATTGACACAAATTGATATTTTTTTGACAAAATTGGGGTATTTGTATGGTTACAGATGAAAACTAATAAAATTATTCTACAGGGTGTTCAAAATATGTAGTAGCACTCGAGAGACAGAGCAGAATAAAATCTTAACCAATTTACAATATTCATTAAAGAAGCAAAGGAACATAAAAATAGGTGTTTTATTCTCCATTTTATATGTTTGTATCTTACACGGAAAACTTTTCTTGGACTGTCAAGAAAAATTCTTTAAATACAACCGAAACGTAGACTTGTCAGTAAATTGGTTCCCTTTAACTTTGGACCCCATTCCTAATAATATATCTGAAGAATAAAGAAGAATCTTTGAAAGATTTTTTTTCTTAAGAAAGATCTGTTACAGTGCTGAATTAAATGCTTATCTAAACTTATAATGACTTTATATGAGTTATAAATTAATTTCAATTTTTCTTGTTTCAGGTAAGCAACAGATAATCGATTTGGCGATCAGGATGGTTGCAGTAAGTTACGATATTGACGCGCATTTAAGGAGTGAAAGATATTCCGTGCGACCTAAAAAAAATCGTCGCCGATCTATGAAGAAATATTACGCGAACAGTCCTTCAAATATTTGAAATACGCGATGTTCTGCTTCCCCAGATGCGTTCCCATGATTTAAACATGGCGGGATCCAAATACGGCCTTAGATCAGCATAGGAACATGGTCCTTCGTCCATAATGGTACGGAAAAAATGCAGGCATACCAGAGCAAGGCGCATGATGTTATGATAAGCTTAATTTATTGCAAAATTAGCGTCGATACAATTTCTCTCTGTAATCGGGGAATATTATTCGCTTTCTATTCCAAGCGGAGATATTTCCTAGACACATGCGACTTGTGTTTGTTTATTTTTCAGTTCGGACTGCCCTAAGCGAAGATAAGGGGAAAGCGGACTTCTATAACTAGTTTCAAGTTTAGATGGACCTGCATAAAACTTTAAAAAATATATACCTTCTTAAACTCTTCAAGGACATTCAAAAATTAATATCGTACGATATTTCTTCACAGAAATATTTTCAAAAAAATTTGTGGTGATTTGGTTCGCTACCATATCACCACAGTACTTGGAAAAGGCGTATAGTTACCTGTTTTATCAGCCCGTCACCGGTCAGTGATAATAACTAATAACCGATGAGAATTTATCGTTCTAGATGGAATTTCGATTTTCTAATCTGCGGCTTTCTCTAGGGACTGCATATTTTTCAATGTATAGGTCGTAAATGAGGGAAAGTGCCACAAATTAAATACAGAAACAAATGAACACTCGCAAGTATATCTTGGATCATTATTTTAATAACTTTAATCTAGTATTCGTATGGTATATTTCATTGTAATTTAGTGTAATATACAGGGTTAATTAAGTATGTGCATAAACTTTAAGGGGTTAATCTATGAAACTTGGCACCCACTTATAGGTATTTAGAGACTACATTTTGCAGGTATTAAAATATTTTTAATTTTTTTTTCGTGACCTACCTTGCAATAATTTTGCGTTGAGTTCTAACCAATTTTGACTCTCAACTTAAATTGCGTGCATAAGAATGAAATTAAGAAATTTTTTCGAAAACGGTTCATCGTATCAAAAATTACCAAGAGAAATTTTTTGTGTAATTTTAATTGCTTCAATCGGTTCGAATTTTGAAAAATTCGTTGTAGTGCCATTTTTTTTCTAAAAAAACTATGAAGGTTAGCCATATCTGCGCTCATGGCTAAATTAAAAATAATTTAATACCTGCAAAATATAGTCTAAATACCTTAAAGCCCTTTAAAGTTTGTGCACATATTTAATTAACACCCTGAATAGTGCATATTTTTATTGTAGTATACAGTATGCGCCAAAAGTATGGAATAAATTCAATAAAAACGAAACAATTATTTTTTGGGAAAAATCCTCGAACAGGTCGATTTTTAATTTCAAAAATACATATTTTAGCGTAAAATGCGATTTTCAAATGTCATTTGTTTTCGAGTAATGACGTCATCGATTTTTTTTAAATGGCAACACCATATTTTTGTCGTTGATTCTGAAAGATCGTTTAATTCTCTATCAGACAGTACTAAAATTTTGCCCTCTTACATAGGAAAGTTTTCGAGTAAATGACGATTGAATGTTAGAAAACGTAAATCAATTAAAATAAAGCAAAAACGTTATCAAATTTAGTTTTTTCGAATTCCATAGTTCTTTTATGGATCACGTAGGTGAAAATCTTTGCAAAGTGTCATTGTCACACCGACTTTCTAATAAGTATTGTAAGCGACATGGAAATTATTATTCAATTTAAAGTATTATGGCACATTTAACTGTTACTCAAAGAATTGAAATTTTAATTCTTATCGGATGCGGGAATGTGACTAGAACTCAGCAGGAAGTTTGCGATTTATTTAATGAAAAATATCCAGATCGCCCTATCAGCCAATCAACAGTCAGTAAGGTAGAGTTTAAATTTAGAGAAACTGGCAATGTTGTAAATATTCCAAAACCTGGACGTCCAAGCATTAATGAAAATCAGAAACATAACATTTTGATAAGTATGGTGGATAATCCTCATAATTCTTCACGATTGGTTGCATTAAACAATGACACTAGTCAGAGCACAGTGCTAGGTATCTTGAGGAAGGAAAAATATCATCCCTACAAAATTCAACTTGTGCAGGAACTCAATGAAGATGATCCCGATCGCCGCTTACACTTTTGCGAAATTCTAATAAATTTATGTCAAGGAAATAAAAATTTACACCGGCAAATACTTTTTTCAGATGAGGCCACATTTTGTCTGAATGGTACAGTAAACCGTCAAACTTGCAGATATTGGAGTCGGGAAAATCCTCATTGGATGGCAGAGGCACATACCCAACACTCTCAGAAATTAAATGTGTGGGCTGGAATAGTTGACGACAGAATAGTAGGGCCTTTCTTCTTTGAAGGAACCCTTACAGGACAAAGATATTTAGAGTTTCTAGAAAATGACCTTGTTCCAGCCCTTGCAGTAATTTTTCCTAACGATAATGACCCTGACATTCCTGACGATACCATATGGTTTCAGCAAGACGGTGCACCTCCGCACTATGCGCGCCCTGTACGAGATTTTTTGGACAACTGTTTTCCTGGGAGGTGGATCGGCAGACGCGGACCGATAGAATGGCCTGCAAGATCGCCAGATCTTACACCTCTTGACTATTTTTTATGGGGATACTTGAAGTCAAAAGTGTACATTAATAAACCACGTAATTTAGAAGAACTTCAAAATCGCATTCGGGACGAAATACGCAGAGTTACCCCAGAAATCATTCATAATGTGCAAGAAGAATTTCTTCACAGACTTGCGCATTGTCAAGAAGTTGGTGGATGGCAATTCGAACATTTAATTAAATTAAATGTATAAAATTTAATCAATTGTATTTTATTTTACATACCTCAGAATTGTTACTTTTTTATGGATAAAATTTACGTTTTCTAACATTCAATCGTCATTTACTCGAAAACTTTCCTATGTAAGAGGGCAAAATTTTAGTACTGTCTGATAGAGAATTAAACGATCTTTCAGAATCAAGGAAAAAAATATGGTGTTGCCATTTAAAAAAAAATCGATGACGTCATTACTCGAAAATAAATGACATTTGAAAATCGCATTTTACGCTAAAATATGTATTTTTTAAATTAAAAATCGACCTGTTCGAGGATTTTTCCCAAAAAATAATTGTTTCGTTTTTATTGAATTTAATCCATACTTTTGGCGCATACTGTATATCTAGTTTTATTATTCTCGGTTGTAGATTCCTAAATATTTTGATGAAAATATAATGAACTATTCGTATGTTCGTATGACGTAAGTCGTTTGAATTGTTACCGACTATTTGAAATTGTTCTACTTTGATAGCTGATTAAGTTCATTTAAGTAAGAATTTCTTAACTGTTTGGCGACATTTTTGAACTTTAAAATTAATTTATTTTTTATTTCTATTTTACGCGCATCCTCCAATGCCGTCGTAATATTTCATTTACTTGAACTTATCAATGTTAATTTGCAATTTGGAAAAATAAAATTAGTAATTTTATTATGAAATATTAATAAATCTCGTGACAACTTTTTAAATCGGAATATCCATTTTTGAAAATGCTGAAAGCACGCGCTTGAATAATATTAGTAATATCGTTAGCATAATTTTTTTTACTGAGGCACGTCGTACTGTCCGCCACTGATTGGTATTCATTTTCTGTATTAAAAATATTAAACTTTGGACATTGTCGTACAAATCAGTGGTATTATTTGTCTTATTACACCAGTTTTTCAACGATCAAATACAATACTTGGTTTGCACGGTGTTGAGAAAAGAATCGCAAACTCAAACCGCTTGCGTAATAATATTTTTTTAATTGTGTGTTTGGATATTTCATCATGACGGCTAATGGGGAGCGTTTAACTTCATCTATGACCAAATTAAGTAAACATTGACTAATACTAATAAGTTTTATTTGTTGTGCTGACAGAGTTGACCTTAGCTTACTTTAATTTGCTCACTGTGCAGAAAATTTGGCGTAAAATGGTTGCCAATGCGAGTGGCATGCTTCCGTCTAATAAAGAAGTCTTTTCAGAGGTAGCTTTCCAGAGAAAAAGTTAAGTCAGTGCATGGTAGATCGAGAGATTGCTTTTGTCGCACCTACTTGAAATCTAGATTATTACATACAGCATTTTTCAGATATAGGTCGAATGTATGAGGAAAGCTCATCTCTTGGCATATTATGCTGCGTTGTTTTTGTTATTGCTTTACCAAAGTGAAGTCATCTGTTATTTCAGTCATTAATATTAATCGCGTTAAATTATGCATGTTTTTTAATTACACACTGCGGCCGACTAGTCTAAATTATATTAGTTTATCAAACTTGCCGTTGATAAATTCTTTGCATCTTGAAAGAAAAATGTTTTTTTGTTGTGTTGTAATAATAGAAATCATAAAATATATAAAACTCCAAAAGAGCTATATCGACAATGAAAACGCGTCTATGATGGTTGCACTAACAGGGTATCTTGACGCGGGAATTTCAAAACATGGAAACTTTACGTCCAATTCCTAGAAGCATATGATTTCTATGGTCCAATTACAAACATTCTGTTTTGGTTTCAATTCCTTGCTAGGATTAAAATGCAGTATTATCAACATCGTACATTAAGTTTTCCTTAAATGGCTATTTTCCAAGCTCCACGACGTTATTTCTAAATGGTAATTTTAGTGGAAAAAATAATGATAGAAATTGAAAATAGTGACAGTGATATCTAGAACAAACCTCTGGAGATTAGAGATGCTGAAGAAACTGTAACTTTAAGTTTGGTGCCAAAAAAATCGAAGAAGTTATACGAGAAGCAATATTTGTGACATTGTGTAAGTCGAAGGAAATTTATAAATATTCAGAAAACGTCCTCGTCTATTTTTGTCAGAAAGCAGACACTAAAATGGTCATCATTATGGTCCATTTACTAAATGCTAAAATCTACATTATCAACCAAGAACACATTGGCTCAAAAAGTTGACGGCACTTTTAGAGAAGCAAGGAGTTGGATGTAAGCCTAAGATATTAAAATCTTTTTGCGCGAAGTCGATGATGAAACATATGTACTTATTCTGTACATATTCATTATAGTAAAATCTGTAATTGTACTGTCATAAATAAAATTCAATATAATGTTATAAACTTTTTGTCATTCTATAGGAAGTATGTAGCCTTGTGGTCTAGAATAATTTATTGTTTGTTTAGAAAGACAAGGCTTCGTCAAACCTTCTCGTTGACCACGATAACCGAAGAATGGTTTTTTCGATTACCAATAGTGTCTTCATCGCTTCGTAATTTTTTTCTCATTATCGGCGATGTTATGAATTAATGGATACAGACAATCCACCGGCACCTAACTCGACCTTCACTCTTGGGCACAGAGGCCAAGTTCATACGCCAATGAATCCGTACTAATTTAATATAATAAGCCTTGTCTATAAATGAAAATCGCTCGCGATGCCAACGGAAAGGTCGTTGTTTTGTTGGACGCCTTACGTCATTGAAAAGCTCCAAATTCAGTTCGGAAAATTTATGAAAAAAAATTCTATTGATGAAATAGTGAATCATTAACCGAGAACAAAAACATCTGTTAAGTTTACTCAAAAACTGTTAGATTAACAGTTTGCACAGTTATATACAGGGTGTCCCGAAATTAATGGGACACAGAGTAAGACTAGATTCCTTATATCAAAATAATGCGATTAAGTCAAGCTTGCCTTGGTCCGTTTGTGGCTAATAAAAAAGTACAGGGTGTTAAAGATCAAATTTTGAATTTGAAATTCTTAAAATTATTAAAAAGTTTTCAAAGGGTTCTTTTGAAAATTTGGATTAGGACAAGAAAAACGAATCCGTACTTAATTTTGCTGTCGACGCTAGAATGCGCTACGAATGTACTCTTATTTGATAAAAACTGGTTATATCTTGTTTTATCAGTGTGTGTACGAAGGTTTTAATAGAAAAATATTGTTCTCCTATCCATTTTTCACAAATAAGGTATTGTTTTATGTCGATAAATGTATCCATTTCCGATTTATTTCTTGTTTTTCTATTGTATGCAATCAAATAAAATAAAAGTTTGTAGTTACTTACGTAAAACTGTCATAGTAAGCTTTGGTTATTTGAAAACAAATTGTAATATTGACAATTGGCTGTTTGATAAGTAACTTATGTTAAATAGTGTATTCCTTGAAAGTTTTTGTTTCGAATTAATAATATCGCGTGAAATATGCCTCGCCATAATTTATTTTCTAATGAAGAAATGCGAGATGTGGTATGTATTTATGCAAAAGAAAATTTTAATGGACGTCGTCGCAGGTATTTAGAAAGTTACCCAATTGCAACCAAATCACAAATTATTTAAAAATCTTTATGACCAGTTAGGAGATACTGGATTGTTTCGTCCTAAAAGACGAGATGCTGGCCGTCCAACAACGGGTACTCCAGAACAAGAGGAGGATATTTTGCTTCGTGTAACAGAGAATCCTGAAATAAGTTTAAAACGAATGTCTGCGGCTGTAGTGGTACCTAAATCATCTCTATTTTTTTTTCATTCCTTCCAAATTTTAGCCTTAAGAATTTTTGTGCTAGAGTTTTGTACAGATATTTTAGAGACATCCTAGGTTTGTTCTTTTTTATTTGCTTGTTAATGCTCAATGCTGTTTTTATTAATCCTAAATTTCTTGGTCCATCTAACAGATATATAGGTCAAGCATTCTCAAGCACCACAATTCAATAGCTGTACGCACTGTTTCATGCTGTGCTATACAGAATGAAGTCAAGTAATTGCTAAATTTCACATGCTTTATTATCGCGTTGAAAAAAAACACATTTATTTCAGACTCACCTTATATTGCCTGTAGCCATTACATACATTTGTAAGCAATACTCTTTAGGTAACCAGTGCTCGTTAGTGGTGATTTTTAATTATAGAATCACCGCCTCCAAATCACTGGGATATAAATTGATTGATACAGTTTTTTGGGAAAGGATATTTCTCTTTCTATTTATCATGAATCGAACAGAAAAAAAAATTGAAAGATACTGGACCGCTAGCGCTAGACTAACTTGAAGAACAGGTTAAAAGAGTGTACAATGGTACCTGATATAAACGCCAATTTTAATGATTTTTTTTTTGATGCACCGGAGATAAATAATGAAAATCTAACAAATTTCGGACTTGTACTACTATTCAAGGATTAATTCCTTTATTTTTTTATTTAGTTTATCTCAACGAGTTTTTTTTTTAAGTCCAATAAATAATTTCACACGTATGTAGTTTAATAAAGTTCGTATAGATGGCGTTGAGGACCAATTTGAAACTATTTTATTTATACGACCGTTAGAAAATGTATGTTTTCCGAAACGTACCCTACTAAAAATATTTCTCTTTCATTGAACTACATCACAAGAAAGGAAAACGTATCGAGTATTTTTTCGTATCAACCCTGTAGGCTTCAACAGTGGCATATGGACGGTGCGTATCGATCATTTGCTTAAAAAGCCCAGTAGTTCTCGATAAATTATTGTGAAGTACGGCCATATGGCCGGTCTGGGAATTACTCTTCCACATAATTGGGTTGTAATAATTTTCCACTTGAGATGAAGCGTGTTGATAAAGGTCAATGGTTGTTCTGCCACGTTAGAGTGTATCCTTGATGGAAAGCGACTGGAAGAATGTGAAAGGCCCAATTTTTTTTAAAGTCATTGATGCTTATGTGAACACAGGGATTCCATGGTGACAATTGCGTTTCGCAAAAGTTCTAGTTGGACTCGAATCGAAACAAAAAGTGTATGCATTTGTTAAACTCGACTGTAACTAATTCATAAAAACTTAATCTGTTATTATGATGATAGGTTTGTTTTTGCAGCAGTTGGAAATGGTTTGAAACTATCGGAAATGTTAGTCAAATTCAATAGTAACGCGTTCTCAATTTAACTAAATATTTCTGACAGTTCCAAACCGTTTCCAACTGCTGCAGGAACAAACCTTTTGAAACAACAAATGTCATTTCAAAACCACCCCTGGGACTCCGTGACATATAGAATTCTACAAATCGAAATGTTTGTATGCAGTTGGTACTGAACATGATATGATAGTATTCTATTTTGTGACGTATTGTAGTATGAGCCAATTTTTAGCAATTAATGAAACAAATCAAAATCTCAACGATTATGATTACTGACTTGTGTTAATTTGATTAAATTATTTGTTGAATATCATTTATTTTTACTTAAGGGTAAGCGTTTTACCATCATGAGAAATGTGTGTATATACATACAGTGCCACGTGACCAGGACTGTGATCCCGAAGAACAACTCGAATACAAATAGATTTCTTGTCCCTCTCAATTGCCGTAGTGAGGAAGGCACTGTATTTTCTATATGTAGTATATTTTAATAGATTTTTATATACTGTTCTTAAGCTTCTACTTTTATCAATTACATTTTTATGGTAATATAGTGACCTCTGATAGCTATATAATATATAGATGAAATTAGCTTAATTAGATTTGAATAGTGGCAAGTAAATACATTGTGCTCAAAATGATTATTTAAATGTTAATAAAAGATCCTTAATATTTCGATGTTTATTTCGACTATATGAAAGTGGGACACATTAGAACATTAAAAAATATATTGTCACGGATTTCCTAATCTAAATTTCTCTACTTCCAGAAAAACAATCCGTTAATTAATCACTTCTTTATTAACTATACTCAGTACACTACTGAACACTAATTAAAACTCAACTAAACACTTATTTAATTAATCGCTATCTAAATCACTTTGATATCTCCAACTAAACACTTCAATTCAGACTGTAATACAAGACTGACTTAATCGGCCGTTTATTTTGCTTTTATAGACCCAACGAATATTCCAGGTATATTCTAGTATCTCTAGATTCATCTTCCCGAACGACTCGAATGCTTCTCGTCGATTCCCCAATTTTCTAGTTCCGTCTCCCCGTATAAACGATAGAAACTTTATGTTCAAGGGTTGAATCTGAGTTAAACAAACCTGGTAAATATGAAACATGTTTTTTCGCACATAGAACACAACCATTTTATTTGCCGACGTAAAGATTTATTTGGCTATAAACTTACTTAGTTATAGCGAGCGAGTGTGTTACAAGATTTTTAATTAATAATCAAGCAAAGAACGTATTTATCTTGTTTTTATGACTAACTTTTATTAAAATTATATAGGAATGTAAACAACGACTTGTCTGGCTTAGCAACAGAGGAATTAAGTTTTAAGAGTTATCATCATTAGCAGCTAGTAAGATGAGGAAGGTGAGGCGGTGGATCAGTAAAAATTTGAAAGTAACAAATAAGAATCAGTAACTATTTTCTTTAATCATCTAATTGATTTATTACGTCCAGTAACATTAGAATATATTGGCTATGTAATTCCTGCTTACCTGAATTGACTGATATACCTAGTTTATTATATGTCATTTTATTTATAGATAATTATTTATAAATAGAAGTGGCTTCAATTTGACCTATTACACTGTTTTATTTGATTAGATTTTTCTTTGTTCTGATATTAACTCTAGATGATATAATAACCGGTACTGGTGATGTCATTTTGTTATTAATTGTGGTATCAAAGCGGTTGTCAACTGTAACACATTCTCTTAATTGTGAAGATGTTAACATCAACACGAATTTTGTTCAGTCCAAAAACTTCCTCACAATGCTTAACTATATATACGTGTAGACCACAGAACCAATTATTCATTGACTGATGACGTTAACATCATTACCCTCTTGGACTAATGTAATTTTATATAGTTGAAGTTTTAATATTCTTTGAATACGTGAAACATCTGACAATTTTTTGTGTACCTAGAATAAGTTCTATCACAATGTGGATCAAAACAGTAACTTCAACTGCTTCGTTTCTTATGGAATGCGGATAACATTGGTTTGTTTGCCACGAATTTTGTCAGTAGGTTGCCGACAGAAGCATGGAACATGACTGTTTATTATTTGTAGCAACATTTGTTAATTTTTTCACCATGTCCATTTTGTGGAAACCTCGAAACACACTCGAGTAAGATTACGAATAAACAGCGCGCGTAACTGGGAATCTGGAGTGCATTTATCCCACAAGGTTAAAAATATCTTCATGTAAAGAATGCAGCGGTTGGCTTTCAATGCCCGCCAATTATGCATGATTAAAGATATACCAGCGCGAGGTATATGGCATTTTACGAGTGGTATTTCTGCTCTTGGCTATTACGTAATGCACCAAAGCAGGCACTTTTCTCAGGAATATATGTCGGGGAGCAAGTTTCAGGAACGGAGGATGAATTTTCAAGTATTCTGCTTCATAATTTTTAAATTTCAGTTTGGAGACGAAGGAAAACTTTCATTCTTTATTTCTTGAAACTTGTAAATTTTACATAATATCTTTCGGAATTTTGAATATTTTTCGGAATTTTTAGAGACCAATATAGCAAGAGAACTTTCTACGTTGTACTTATGACTGAAAACTTTCCAAATGTCATTAGAGAAAGTTACCTGAACCTGGAAAGTTTCCTACTAGAAGGAATTTAAACAAAGTCCTTTTCTATTGTTAAACGTTAATTCCATAGAAGATAAAACAATTATTACGAAAGAGAATAATGCAGGAAGAAAATTTAAGTACCATTGAAAGGTTATAGAAAGACTCATTTTTGGTAACATTCCAAGAAAACTTGCAGAGTTAGCAAGTGTCGCACAATTATTTTGTGAATCTGTTTATGAAAAGTTTTCTTTATGCTGCGATGATATTTAAAGATAAACAAATAAGCGCTGTAAAATTTTAGGAAACTTTCCCGAAATAGATATTCATAGTTTACAAAGCTTTCTTTTTTCTCACTGAGATATTCAGCTTAACAACTTTCTTAATGGATCATGCAAAGATTCTTTAACTTTGAAAGTTTTCTGTCGGAAATTTGTCTAAAATGGAAAGTTATCTGATATCTGGTGGTCTTAGAAAGTTAACTATAATATGAATTTCTTATAGGGCAGTAAAATAAGTGAACTTTAAAAAGTTTTCAGTCAGAAATTTGCCTAGAAGTGGAAAGTTTTCTTATGTTTTATTTCCTTGGTGGCAAAATTATTCCTCAGCTTTGCCAACCTTCCACCAAAAAGTTGTTCAAAACGGAAAGTTTTCTAATTTTTGGTTAGAGTTAATTATAATGTGAATTCTTTAGAAGGTATTAAATAAAACAATTTCATACTTTAAAAGTGTTCGAAGTGTTCTGCATTAAAGATATTAAGCAAAATTTGAAAGTTTTCCATCATGTCCAAAATGGAAAGTTTTCTAATGTTTGGCGTTATTGGAAAATTAACTGTGTAAATGCCTTAGAAGATAGTAAAATTATTCTTCAGTTTTGAAAGTGTGCCACCAGAATATTGTCTAGAAGTGGAAAGTTTTCTAATGTTCGTTGTCCTTGGAAAATTAACTGTGTAAACTGTTTAGAAGTAAAATTATTTTTCAGTATTGAAAGTTGTCCAAAATGGAAAGTTTTCTCAACTGTGCTGCTCTTGGAAATTTAACTATATGCCGAGTTCTTTAGAAATTTTTAAAATTATTGATTTTTTTTGTTGCAATTTTTGCCAATTTCTTTAATAAAGGGTCGATGAAAACCGAGCAAATCTGCTAATTTCAAATTATGTAAGGAATGCGCGGAGAAAAAAACAAAGAAAACAGAGTGTCACCTAGCGGGTCATTAATTTTTCCCACGCTTAACGTGTCGAACAATCGACTAACGTCCGCGCTATCTGCTGAAAAAATCTACGCGGAGAACAGCGGTGTAATTCAAATTACATACGACCCATTAATATAGGAGACAACGACATGAAAAAAGACCAAGAAATCGTTTCTCCTTAAGATAGGTACCGGTTCTTTATTGCAGGTCAGTTACGTCGGTGACGTTCATTTGTTATTTCGTTGGTACTGTTGGTAGAGCGCTTGATGAATAGTCGGAAGCGACTGCGACATTAGACACGAGCAGGACGATTGCAAAAGCGTTGCGGGACATGTCAATGCAAAAGGAAAGTTCAATTATTCAGTAAAGAGAAAATTTGGTGTCAAAATATACCTAGCTGCTTGTTCGGTTAGGTACTATTCGTTACTTGAAAAATATCATCAACAGTTCGAGTAAAATGCGTAATAGGATTCCGAAAGGGTCGATTTGGGCTGCTACACTGAAAGAAATACTATTGAAAGTTACTACAAATTTATGCCAACAATTTTGTCGAAAAATAAACTATAAATTTAAAAAAGTTAAATGCCTATTATAATAAAACTTTTTACTGTATTTTGTAATAAATATCATAGTGTAAATTTTAAAATGAATAAATCAATTGAAGAATTATTCAAATTTTCGGTCACAAATTTTCGAGCTCCCGAACGCATTTGTGAAAAATTCAAAAACACCACGAAATTTTCTACTTTCTTTCAGCTTTTGGCGATTTTAACCTTTAAGCACTAGTTTTCTCGATTATTAAGTAGAGTAAATTTGCTACAATTTGATTATTTGATTTGGAATAGGTTATTTCTTATATTTATAGATGATAAGAATGCAACACTTGTGGTGATTACCAAAACTATATAGACACTATTCTAGTATTATTTACTACAAATTGTATTAAAGTTGTGTGTGCAGGTGGACATCTGGTTCAGCATGTGGTCAAGATATAACTCCATGTTGTATCACGTCTACTCCCTACGTCTGGTTCCCTTCTGTCGCATAAGTCGTCGGTTGCCTCGCCTCCAATAGCTAAGCTCAAAAGCGGTATATGTCTGGTGCTCCGCCATTGAATGACTTTGACATTTGACTATAAATGTTTTTTTTTTTCTTATATGAATAATTAAATACTACTGACTGAGAAGTATTTTAGGGTGGGTAGAATAGTAAATACCAATTATGTACTTCACTTCTATTTTATTTGCGTAATGCAATCTTATTATTTACTTTGTTCAAATTTATTTAATACTATTTCAAATATTTGCAGTATATTATTTCAAGTCACTTAAAACTTCAAATAAAGGAAACATAACTTTATTTTGAGAATAACAATTGTTGACTCAAGTAATTTATATTATCTAAATAAAACAAAACAATCGTTTAAACAAACATAACTTTATCTTTTACTAAGTGTAGTAGTTTTCTGGATTTCAAGTAATTTTTATTCTTAAATGAAGAATATGTAATCTTATTGTACAAGAATAAGTTAATCTTTCAATAAAGGAATAGTGAAACTAAGCTACCGTAAAGTACTAAGTGTATTAATCTTGATATTAGTATAACTTTTTATACGCGTATGTGTTGTCATATATTTAAGAGCTGTCATAATTCTGCCATCATTGGTCAGAGAAAATCGATAAATAAAATATATTTTTTTTTGGTACAATTTATCATACAGCAAAATAAAGCCACTCATATTTCGAACATCCTGTATAAAGTAATGGAATTAAAAAGTATTTAAATATAAACCAAATGATTCCCAAGGTATTCTTGGGTTAAACAAAAACTCTGTACTAACTTATCATCCCAATTCTTTCCAAATACTAAGGATTTACATGTTTTTTTGTGAATATTTACCTTCCTTCCTCGTCCATTGACTTAATTTTGCAAAGTTTTTTTTATCGTTTTAGAAATTAGCCATTACCCAATCAAAAAAATACATAAGCGTGTCAAATCTGCGTAATGTAGCAGAATCTGGCTATATTTACCAGTTTTTTAGCCGCAATAATGCAATTATAAATTGATGTATGATGCAAATTGGAAAACGAGTAAATTGCAGATTGAATATGTTCATTGAAATTTGTTTTGTTCAGTCTGTGATCGGTTACAGGGCATGAAAGTAACGAATTAAATATATTTTCATCCATTGTTACTGCGTTAGCGCGATTAAAACGTTTAACAATTTTTTTTTACAGCCCAAAGGTGTAATTATCAGCTTCGTATCGGACAATAAATAATGGACATTTTTATTGAGAATTAATTTGCGTCATAAAAAGTTTAGCGTGTAGAAATATACAGATGAAATCATAGAACATTAATATTATGCTGTCGAATATGTAGATAAAATGGCGACGCAAAAGGTAAAAAGTGGGTCAGAATATTGGTACATTGGTAAAATTTGGTATTTGATTTAGGTTTATTATTGGTTTCAATCGACTATGACTTCAAGTAACTTGAAACACTATAAACTGTTCATTGAGGGTAAGTCACCTCTAAAATTATACCAAACTTTTTTCCGTTGATTGAATTTAAAAAGAATGATAATATTCCGCGCAAAATTTAATTTAAAACACTTTTTTCTCTTGTTAAATTAAAAAAAAATGTTTTCAAGAAAAAATGCATTAATTGAAATGTGTTTATTAGGAGAAATCAAAAAGTCATTAGTACGCTTTGTTTTTAAAATTTGATATCTATCACATCTATATCGCATTCGAAAGCTATTGCCTCAAGATTTGGATCGACGAGTGACCCTTTGCGAGTTTATTTTACTTTTATATTAATTTTCACAAGAGAATTCATTTCACTGATGAGGCTGTTTCACTCATAAAGGAATTACAAATGTTCACAACTTTAATGAATATTCCGATGTAAACCCCTATGCAATAACTCCTACACATTTTCAACGTGAGTTTAAGATAAATGTTTGGCCCGGTATTATTATCATTCTTTTAAAATTCGATCAATGGAAAAAAAAGTTTGGTATAATTTTAGGCGTGACTCACCCTCAATGAACAGCTTGTAGTGTTTCAATTTACTTGAACTCACAGTCAAAGAAGGCCAATAATAAACCTAAATCATGTACCAAATTTGGTTATTCCAAGTTAAAGTATTTCATATTAATTTTATTTTGAAATATTTGGCCCCAGTTTGAAGACCTGTAACTCCGCCTGTGTGCAACTTTGTATATTATAGCCTTGACCATATACACTAAGACTAGTCAATCTAATGGGAGACCTTGTTGGCCTGAATGGGAAACCAACTCTCGCGTAATGGGAAACGAACTCAAAAAGAACGTTTACGCTTGGGCTATTTGCTAATAGATGGCGCAATATTAGGTACTAAAACGATTTTTAATAAAAAGAAATACAGAAGTGCAGTTATCCAGTTCATATTCACTTTCGCGTATCAATGAAAGTCAAAGCTTAAAATATATTAACCGCCAGATAACACTTTTATCATACTCCTCCAGCTTTGGTAAATTCAAGTGAAGAAGTCATTCAATACGTGTCGATAAAAATATACAGGGTGGGCCATTAATAAAGGGGCATAGAAGAGGAGTAACATCATTGGGAGGAAATATGAAGATATAGCTAAATATATCTTCGTAAAATATTTCTGTGGAAAAGATAGAAGGTGTCAAAGTTGAAATATTTTTATTTGTGTTTTCTTTTTTTGTATTAACGCAAGTATCTCTCAACTGATTGAAATTTAATTCAAAAAAATTAGTAGGTATCAATGAGTCGTTTACTTTTTTTAAATGTCCAGAGTAACTTTGGAAAAAAACTCATATTTGAAAAAAATTATCTACATACTTACTTTTATGGACAAAAATAACAACAGAGCAGTAAAAACAACTTAGCCCTTGAGCAAACTCTCTCTACTTCTACATGTCTTAATTAATTAAACTAATTATTACAGCTAATTATAGAAAATTTTCAATATGGCAATTTTCTAATACTCCTAAGAGATTTCCTCACGTCGAAAAATACATTTGGTTGTTTTAGATCAGTTTTCTGGAAAACGGTAGGAATTTCGTTAACAAAAAATAAGATAGAAATTGTCATCATCTGGCAATGGTCTATCTGTTTTAATAGGTACCTAATACATAAATTATGATTGCTTTTCTTAAAATATGTTTCTCTACCAAATTTAATGACAATCGGTTGAGCGATCCTAGTTATTAAAAAAAACGAAAGAAAATATGTAAACCTGAATCTTTTTCCACAGCAACATTTTAGTAAGGCATATTTAGCTATATCTTCATATTTTGCTCCAAAACTGTCATTCCTACTCTGGCACATCATTAATGGTTCACCTTATATAATACTTAAAATAATAAATTTTGAAACACATTCTTTTCTCATGAGGCCTATAAAGTTCACAAATTATTTTTACTAAAAACATTAGCGCATGTAAATTTATTTAAATTTGCATGCGCAAATGTTAAATTATTTGAATTTTTAAATTAATTTAAATTTAATTTTAATTTAAAAATTACTCTTCAAAAAGACTACAAAATAATATTTATTTCACACCATCACAAAATTATACTTAGATCAAACATTGGAAAAAGATACTTGGTGTTTTAGAATTTTTACTAATGAATTTTTCGCAAAATAATAATGCATCTTATGAAGTAAGAGAAACCCACACGATAATCTGCAGTTCTATATGTCTCTTTATAGAAGTAGGTATGTCGAATTCATTTGAATTATCTTAATATGTTTAAAGGAAATAAAACAGAAAATATAAATTTTGGCATATCGCTGAAAACTCTTTTAACAATCTTATTTTTCTGTTTTTTTTTTTTTAATTAATTTACAGTTCATATTCTTACTTCTCTAACGCAATAAAATAAACTGCTTATGTTTCAAACTTTATGATCTGTGGTTTGAATATAAATATATTGCCACAATCTTATTATTTAGGCACGTATATGAAAAAGGGTCACGCGGCCACGCCCTCGAAACGCCTTCACAGTTTTTTTGCAGATTAAAATAGTAGCGCTTTATTTCCTTCGTTTGAATAAATGCGTATTGTTACACAGTGCGACATCTAACAGCAATTATGATATCTATTTAGGTCTTTATTAAGGATTGAATCTCTTGGTGTAAATACTCAAGGATTATAGGTATGTTTGGTTAAATTGCAATATTTTGTGTCGGTTCTTATGCGGAACACTGTTTTTTCTTTTTCCGATTGCATTACGTCGCCGTATTTGTTTCAAAATTCTCCCGACCTCTACTATAAATCCAGTATCGGTGAATGTAGATTCGCCTCAGATTATGCACTCTCATTCCATTCATTGTCGGTTTCTCATGTTACCACACACCTGGCTATCTTCCTTCAGATCGGATATCGCGGAGAACACAGTGGTCGGTGAAAAATTCAATTATTCAGCGTTTGTCTGAAATCGGGAGGGAAAGCTCTTCGCATTCTTGCTCTCATTCACGTTTGCTGTCGTATGCAACTAAATAAATCATTTAACGGTATCTCCGCCTTTCATTATGAGTGTCGGAATTACCCTGAGGAGGGAGCGATGTATTACTACTTTATCCAGTTGCATATGCATCGACTACTGCAAATAATGGTACATTTTTGGAACTAAGTTTTGGAATTGATTTTAATAGAAAATGTTACAGCTGGCATGAGTATTGACACAGAGAGGGAAATGTATGAAAAATGCTACAGTAATTGTGTATAACAGTATTCCAAATTATTCGTAATAGTGACAGGAACAATTTCACATGTGATTTCAAGCACACGGAAAGAAATACCAAAGTTCGTGATGCTATAAGACTGTAGCTCGAAAATTGCGTCCAATATTTTTATTATTGATGCTCTGAGTATAACTTTTGTAGTAGGTAGGTAGTTTCTGCATCTTAGACAAATACGTTTAAGTGACGTTACGATTACGTGGCGAAAACGGAGGGATGTTGTTGCCGCCTCTAAAAAAGAAACTGAGAGTTAGAATAAAGTAATAAATTAATGTATTTTGTCTAGCGTTAGAAGGTCATGTAAGAAGTAAGTCACTATTGGGTAAAGGTTACTTCATAGTGGATTTTGAAGGTAGTAGCAACTTTACAGTAATTTTTATCCCATGTAAAATGTGGAAATTACTTATGGATGAAACATTAACATGGGAACAACAGCCACAATTGTATATTCAAGTGTCACTTCTAAGTAACATGTAAGTGATATGGCTTGGTTGACGTTACCTTTAATATCCACTTGAACAACTTTAAGGTGCTTAGTTTTCATAATGTTCCAGGCACCAAACCGCCCCACCAAAAATTACAAAACCATGAAGCGATTTTCAGTGGTGAGGATTACGTACTTACAGCTATGCTAACATAAATTGGAGTTATATTTGTTATATGGTGCTAGATTTAGTGATTATCACGTAATGGGCGCTTAACTGAAGTTGCCGTACCAGTTTTCGTTACTATAATCTTACTTGGGATTTGTCAACGGCGCCACCAGACATTACCGGTTTCGAGCTTGTCACCTCTCATCAGTATCCCATAGACGAGGCAACCGACGACTAACCCTGGCTGTTCGTGTTTGTCAAACCCGACAGAAGGGAAGCTACGTGCACGTGATCTAGCACGCCGCTACATCAAGTGGTCACTGGTTACTCCATGGTGGTGCCCCTGATGATTGATTAGTAATTAGAGCGTATAAAGCATCACACTGACTTTGTTTTTCAATTGTTCAAAAATATGCTACAAATTTCATTGCACAACGTTGTGATTTCGCTAAATGTAGAACATCTTTAGCGGTGATGAAGATATCTGAATTGGAATGATTCCATTATAATTTTTTTATCGTTGTTTTAATTGTCGGCGCGATCACAGAACCACGAATACAACAGCTAATAACAGCGGACAACAATAATACAATTATCTAGATTTTTCACGGTGTCCAATTGGAACAGTTTCTGTAATTTTCCACGCTTATATTCCTCGTCGGAGTCTGGCACCCAAGGCCGTTTGTCCACAAAGAAAAAAAATCTCGTAGTCATTCCGTGAATCATCAGAAACAGTCGCCCTGGTGTTTCTTGATGGGAAACATTGTTTTTCTAACGCCCACGATGTCCAAACAGGCTAGATGTGTAGTTACTTTGGATTATGGTCCTTCGGAAGCGTAGGAAAACATCCACCCACTTCAATTCGACCTCTCGGGTGCAGATAGAACATGAAAAAATAAACCGATTTCCAGCGGTGTCCTTCAGGGGCACATATCTCCGTAGGGAGGGCCTGTAGGAAAAATGTTTATAGGAACTTACCTTATTTTTTCATGTTCTATCTGCACCCGAGAGATTTCCCACATTTTCCCGGATATCCTGTATAATTTGTCGTGCTAAATATTTTTATATTTGAAGTGTTTGAAATTATAACACAATTGTAAGACTTACAGGTACACACATTTCTACATAGTTTATGCAGAAATTCTGCATAAACTGAAGTTATTATTGGAGAATATTTGTAGAAAAACCCTGACGTCTGGTAACCCTTTACTGGAACACATTCCGATTTGCTGGTTTTGACGATTTTGTTAGAAACATAATGTGGTTATATTTCAGAATCTAAATGAGGCGCGGAAAGTGGATATTGCTGCTGTAAATAAACAAGTCAAACATAAAATTTCCGTTAAATAGTATGTTAGTACCACATAATAAGAAGTAATAACCGAAAGTTTATTTTTGTGTTGTTAGACTTTATTCCAAGAAACGATTTATTTCTGGAACAAATATTGCAGATATGTTGGATGATTTAAATAATGATCTAGTAAATATTTATAAATGGTTATGTGATAATGATTTGTCCATTAATATCAAGAAAAGCACATTTATTACTTTTGGATCAAAATATAAATTGAATATGTTAAATGATTCGATTAATGCAAAAATTGAAAATGTAAATCTGGAAAGAGTTTCGGAAATAAAATATTTAGGGGTTTATCGTGATTTAAAAAAACATGTAAATTATATATTAGGTAAAATGTCAGAAATGTGGGATTTTTGAATGTCTTTGGTATTTTGCGTGTGTAATTTTTTCATCTTTGACTCTTTAACAAATTGGACAGCAAATTCTGTTTTCCCGAACTGTTTTACGTTAAAAAGGTACTCTTGTTTCAAATCGTTATCTTTAACGGTTTCTGAGAAAATCGCTCTTGAATTAATCCCACTTTGGTCAATTTCATAATATCTAATAATTTAAACAAAATTATCAAGGTATTCTTATGTCAAAGTATTGTCAACCCGATTGCCAATTTAATAGTTCTAAGCAAAAAAAATGGAAGAGTTTACGGGACAAGAGTTAGTTGATATGATATTTATTTATGGTTTTTGCGATGGTGCCGTGTTGCAGCGGCAGAACGCGAGTACGGGAGAAGGTTTCCAAACCGAAGGCTGCCATCAAGGAAAACATGCCCTATGGTATTCCGCAACTTAGCTGCAACCGCCACTTCGAAAGGCACTAGGTCAAGGACGTCCCAGGATTAATAGGGAACCGTA
This sequence comes from Monochamus alternatus, assembly GCA_037114965.1. Classification (NCBI taxonomy): domain Eukaryota; kingdom Metazoa; phylum Arthropoda; class Insecta; order Coleoptera; family Cerambycidae; genus Monochamus; species Monochamus alternatus. The sequence continues at coordinate 48,655,531 of CM073435.1, read as the reverse complement.
GGTCCTTGACGCTATTGAACAAGATCCTATAGGCAAATAAATGTTCCTCGGCCAACGGTACTACATATCTTAAAGATTTCCTTAACAGAATTGATTAGATGTGCTACTAACATTTCAGGTTGGAAGAATATTAAAGCGACAAGGTCTACATATCTATCACTATCGACGTGTACATGGCTTGATACCAGAAGATTTTGCGCCACGTATCCAATTTTGTCGCTGGACAACGAGCAAGCTTCCAGAATTTTGTGGTGTGACGAAGCTCCTTTTACCCGAAATGGAAAATTAAATTTTCATAATTCTCATTATTGGGAAGAAGAGAACCCACATGTTGTTCGGAGAACAAACTTCCAGCAACGGTTTTCCATAAATTTATGGGCGGGAATAATTCACGACACTCTGATTGGACCTATTGAAATTCCACAACGTCTCAATTCAAATCTTTATTTAAACTTATTTCAAGAAAATTTTCCCCAAATTCTCGATGATCTGTCTCCAAATTTACGACGTAACATGTTTTTTCAACACGATGGAGCCCCGGCACATAGTGTTCGCAATGTTCTAAATTTCCTAAACGAAAATTTCGCTGGACGGTGGATAGGGAGGCACGGACCGGTAGCTTGGCCGCGACATTCTCCCGACCTAACCCCTCTGGACTTCTTTTTCTGGGGATATCTAAATCAAAAAGTTTACGCCACCGAAGTCGATACCCGTGAGGAATTGCTGCAGCGTATCAATGATGCAGCCAATGAAATTCGTCAAAACCGTTTTAGCATCTTAATAGCTTCGAGAAGTGTTACACGTAGGGCAAGACTTTGTATCAGAGAAGGTGGAGGGTTTTTTGAACAGTTTTCAAAATAGCTTGTTGTCTGTTATCAAAATTAAGTTTCCATTTTATGATCCCTTCGAAAAGTGACGGTTACAGCTAAATTGCGGAATACAGTGAGGAATGTCCTCCTTGATGTCAGCCTTCTGTTTGGAAACCTTCTGCCGTACTCGCGTTCTGCCGCGCAGCATTACCATCGCAAAAGCCCTAAACAAATCATCATATCATAATTGTTCTACATCAATAATGTGTATTACTGATTACGTATTAATAAATTATTATTATTATTTTTTGTTTAAATTACTATGAAGTTGACCAAAGTGGGATTAATTCAAGAGCGATTTTCTCAGAAACCGTTAAAGATAACGATTTGAAACAAGAGTACCTTTTCAACGTAAAACAGTTCGGGAAAACGGAATTTGCTATTCAATTTGTTAAAAAGTCAGAGATGAAGAAGTTATACACGCAAAATACCAAGGGCCCCTTCGTCTCACCCTAATGGACCTTGTGGAAATAAATGGATTAGTCCATCAAATTGCTCATCAAAATTTAACTGTGTATACCAAATTTCATTCATTTATCACAACGCAATTGAGAGATATTGCAAAAAAATGATTTCCATTCCTCCCTCTTCATTGGGTCCCTGTGCCCTTAGGAAGCATTTCCGGACCCATGTTCATATGAACTTTTTTTACTTAGTTTTGATCATAGAATCGGCCTGTTCAGGGTTGGCAGCTAATTATAAGACACCGTGTATAACATCGATTTAAACATTTATGCTTGGATCTTGGATCAGTCCCATTGAAGTAATAATAATAATAATATCTCTACCCGTCATTTTAATCACGAGGATTAGCCCAGAAGTCGAAGACTTGTGCGGGAGAGGGAGCGGCATATTATTATTAAGCAGGCCGTATTTGCGTGTCACAATAATTTAAGAAAGGAGTGTTGCAGCTACTCTCTTAAGTAACGTTCAGATACGTTAGTGCAATGGCACTGCAGTTGTACTGTTGTATGGTAATTGTATTGTATTAAATATTATTTACTCGGTTTACATAAAATTACTGTAGACTTAAGAAGTTGGGGAATTTATCCGCTGTAAGTTGGCGACATGCAAAAACTCAAAATTCTTGACCTTCAGAGGGGTTATGTTTATGTTTTGTCAACTACGTCCCTATCTACGGAAATTGTTGTTTTTTATCATTTGCCGAATAGTAATTAAAAACCTACCCTAGATAAAATATAAGCCTACAATCTGCAGGAATAGATGGTCTATTTGAATGTTTGGTTAAATCACAGTATACTGTGGGTTAAATGAGGCCCCACTAATTTCAGCAAGTCATCAAACACTGCCACTGTCATTCGGGTGAAATGAAAAAATAATCGGCATTCTCATTTCGCATTTTTTTATATAAATTATAGAAATCACCTTGCACGTGCTATCTGCTTCTTCTTTTCATTTTTTTTTTACATGTATAGTTTTTATACTTATTGACTTCGCTGCGAATAAGAGCAGCAAAATTAACTGTTTCTAAACCAAACAGTCCTCTTCATCCATTTTTTTTAGAAACAAATCAATTCTAAACTAAATATCTAAATTAGAATCTAATTTAAAAGCTTAACCTGCAAAAATGTGAATCTTCTGTTTACTGTCAAAAAAGCAGTTTTCTGATTGGTCCTTGTATGATTGTTGCAAAAGGATTGGTAAAAGCTAAAATGCTTTTAGCTTCTGCCATACAACTGCAGTACAAAGGCGTTACTGTTAAGTTTATCTGAACGTTACAAAAGTCACCCGTATTTCTCGCCGTTTTACTTCAGTATCTTTGAATATTTGCAGGTGGGATGAGTTAACATTCCTATTATTTGCTAAACCCTAGATTATTCAGTTATTAAATGTCTAAAATTATTAGTATTTTGTAGAACACACTATTTCAAGAATACGGCGCTCTTTTTAATAACTTTTCTGCAGTACCAATGCAACCGCACTAATCTTATGTGAATGAAGCTTTACTCATAAATTACACAAATTAATTCAGTCATTGTGAAAAGAAAGTAGCCATTTCGAAATTTAAATTAATAATTATACGTCAATAATTTATGCTTGATATTAGAATAATAAAAATACGAATTCTAGATCTAGTATTTATTTTTTTTACGACTGCAAGCCAATTGTACACCAAACACCAAACAATTCTCTAAAATCGTCCAATTAATGCAGAACGTCGCTCCACTTTCGATTTCTTCGCCTCTCCCGATCGTCGACCTACAATTTAACCATTATTTCGATTGTTCCGGATCCATTCAGCCGTTAAGCCAACGTATGACCCGCGTACCATTAGCATTTCCATCACTGCCCATTGTGGGCACCGTAAATAATGGAAGCGGCACCCCTCTGGCCTTATAAGGCGAAAATATGCCTGAATGAAAAGCCGCATACGTGTAAGAGTTGATTATTTAGGTGTTGGCGTTGATTAAACGCACGGCGAGATGTTCGAGTCGCCGTTTCGGAGAAATTTCACGCGTGGATATCGCGGTCTCTGTGGCGCTGATGAGGTCAGCAATACAGAAACAGAGCCCTTTATGCTCGTTGCACACGCGTTGTCATTTATTTAGCCATTTGTGCAGCCCCAAACGGTTATAGTCTTTCCATAGTTAGTTGATGCATGGAAAAATGAACGATCATCGAATTGGTCAGCACTCATGGGCGTACAGCTACAGATTTAAAAGGGGTTTAAGTATTTGGAATATTTTTTAAAACATCTCTCATTGTATGCATGTGATCTGTAAGATATATGCATTAGAATTCTATAATTAGGACTGTTTCATGACAATTTACATAAGTATGTCGATAGAAACTCGTACTCGTATAATTAAAGTTATTTTAGTTATAATAATTTCCATAAGTAGGTCGATTTGACACATGAACATTTAGGCTTGAAAAAATTACAACTGTTTTAATCATAACTTACATAGGTATGTCGATTTGTCACATGGAAAATCATACTCGTATGTCAATTTGACGTATGCACACTCGAACTTGTAAAATTAGTTTTAATCATGATAATTTACATAGTTATCTCGATTTGTCCTATGGAAACTCATACTCGCATGATTAGAGTTGTTTTAGTCATAATAATTTCCATAGCTATGTAGATTTGACATGAGCATTCGTATTTGTAAAATTAGAAGTGATTTAATCATGATAATTTCCACAGGTATAAATTTGAGACTTGTACTTCTAAAATTAAAACTGCTTTAATCATAATTTTCATAGGTATGTTGATTTGGTAAATAAAAACTTGTACTTGTTTCAGTTATGACAATTTTCAGAGATATGTCGATTTGGTAGATAAAAACTCATGCTCTAATGCTCAGATGATTCGAATTGTTCTAGTCATGTCATGATAATTTCCATAGGTATGTTGATTTGACACATCAACACTCGCACGTATAAAATTATAAATGTTTTAGTCATGATAATTTCCATAAGTATATTGATTTTGTAAATAAAAACTTGTACTTGTATGATTGTAATTGTTTTAGTCATGGCAATTGTCACAGATATCTCGATTTGGTAGATAAAAATTCATGCTCCTTTGATTAGAATTCCTTTAGTCATGATAATTTCCACAGGTATGTCGATTTGACACATGAACTTTCGAACGTATAAAATTATAACTGTTTTAATTATGATATTTTTCATAGGTATGTCGAATTGGTAAATAAAAACTTGTATTCGTATGACTAGAATTTTATGTCGATTTGATAGATAAAAACTTATGACTAGAACTGTTTTAGTCATGATATTTGCCAGAGATATGGCGAACTTCGCAAAACAGTAATATTATTGCTATTTTCATCATTAGATGGGGGTTATTAAGTTTGATTTGGGGTTCTGATAATCTACCATGACAGCCAATAACAGTTTTTTGATGAAAAAATTCGCTAAAATTGGGACTTTACCCGCTATTAAATAATTCGCGCGAATATTTGCGAATTTTGCGTCCATGAGAACATGGCTTTAGTCATGATAACTCATAGATATATCCAGGATTATTGTTTTACTAATGACAGTTTCCAGCGGCACGCCACTGGCGGCCCACCGTACGGCGCAAACTTTCTTCTCAGCAAACAGGAAACCGCGAATAACCTCGATGCGACACGGGCGCCAGCGCAGGTTTCCTCACCGTCGCTCTCGTCCATCTGCCTGCTTTTCCCCGTTTTCCCGCTGAAGACCCGGGAAAATCCACCTCCCCCCCTTCAGAAACGCCTTTTGCGTCGACGTGGAGCGTGTCTCGTAGCCGGGGCCGCCCCACGCGCCGTCCAGCGCCCTTTTCGCCCCTTTTCGTGGACTTGTGCGACGCAGATGGCGACACCCACTTCCCGGGCGACGTGTGGGTCGTCTCCGAGGAGCTCCGAGATGTTTACCAGCAGCTCGGCCTCGTAATTCCAGCCCGGCGTGTACCGCTTGCGACCGCTGACCCAGTAAGGCCCGCTCGGGCTCGGGGCAAGCGGGGAAGTTTACTTAAGAAGTAATAAAAAGATTGTTCAGCATTTTTTTATTTCATAAATGGAAAGCATACGTGAACACCGAGTTGATTTGGTAGCTGTGAATGAATCCAGGCCGCCAGAGGTCAGTAACAGTCTGAAAATGGGTTTAAGTAATGATTTGAATTTATATTCTTTCAGCGTGCATGCATTTAAAAATTTGTTTAAATTCGTATTCGTATTATACCTATTATTTTTCCCTAGTCTTCCTTAAAATTAATGACAATCAATGCATACAGGCAACGCTAATGATAAGGGCGCTCAATGGAAAATACTGTCACGGATTTCCTAACCCGACTTTTTCTCTTACCAGAAAAACAAACAGTTATTTTTTATTGATATTTATTACACACTCTGTACACTACTGAATACTAAGTATTTCACTTTGAAGTTCCAGGAAATTTTCAACTAAACACTCCAATTCAAGACTGAACTCGGTCGTTTATTTTTTTATACACCAGACGAATATTCCAGGTATTTTCTAGCAGCTCTAGATCCATTTCTCAAACGATTCTCGTCGATTCTTAATTTTCCAGTCGTGCCTCGATACATCGCATTATTTTGTTTGTTCACCAGCATCGCGTAGGGGCGATCGGGGCAATCTAGCGTTTTGCGATACCACAGTCGCCGAATTGGGTGCGAGCGGGGCAAATTCTGTGACAATACTTTAAAGTGCTGTTTAAAAGGCGAATTATAACCGTTTCGGTACTTTATTAAAATTAAAAGTTAAAGTTTTTGGATTGTACATCGCGTTCGTAAATTGTTTCTGTAATTCGTATTCCTCCCTAGCAAGGTGAAAAGCATTTGAATGTCAAAAAATTGATAAAAAGGATATTTTCTATGAAATTCATTTTATTCTTTCACATAGATTTTAGAAAATCTAAGTAATTTCGAAAAAATAGCTCTTCACTGTGCCAGTTCTACAAGTTTCCACAGGTTATAAAACAGTTTATTTACATATTTTATATTTCAAACTTACAATAAGTTTGAAAGAAACGTATTTCTGACTTTGACATATGTTAATCCATGCTGAACATCCTGCTTAGAAATGGTAACGGTTTTAGTACTGAATCTGGTTATACAGGGATCTTACTTTGTTAATTTCTTACGTAATTATTTTTGTTACAAAAACCGTCACTTAAAAAGATATGGTTGAAAATAAAATAGTATACAAACTTCGATGATGAAGTTTAATTCTTGTCTCGAGAAACCATCCTTTTCTCTCGACAAGAATGAAACATTTCCCACCTTGGTATGTAATATACTATTTAGAATAAGAAAAGAATAATATTTGTTATGTTATGTTTCATTATTACAGTTTCTACTACTTTGTACGCCTGCTGTAGACTAAAACAATCGTATGCGGCATTATAAGTGCAATGAAACCCCACAAATTATTTTAAGAAACTGCTGACACTTAAAATAATATAAATTATTAAGTATTTTTGACGAAATGCGATACTAAGCGAAACGGTAGAATTAACTGTCTTTAAATGAGTAAATGAGTAATGAGTAAGTTTCAGCAAGTCTAAACTTGTTATAGTTTTGGTTTTACACTAATATACTTTTTTCTAAGCCACAACCTGAACAACTTCACATGCACGCATCCGCCAAAACTTAAAATTGTACATCCTTTGCCCACTTTTATCCTAAAATATGACGAAGGATAATATCAACACTTCGATCAACAAATTGCTTTCCTTACTTGAAAGTCTCAAGCACTTGTAATGGTTATTTAATCATTTAAATGAAACATTATTTGGCTTATATTTTTTAAATATCTGATATTACTAATTTTTTACAAATAGGTTTTCAGCTCGTCATCTTAACAAAACGTATTAATTTAAAGCAATTATGCTTTGTCTATTGTGTTGAGGCACCTCGTAAGATATGTTGCTACAATCCAAAGGAAACCTGATTCGCCGTATCATCATATCCAGCCAGTGGCAGCTCGCGACTCTTAGAGATGGGCGCTCAAGCTATTATCCCATAATTCTAATTAATGTGACGTAATTGTACTTACTTTACAGTTAGAGCGAAGTTTTTGAAAATTGCTAACGAATGTTGAACTTTATCTTTGCCCTTTTACTTTTTTTTGAGCAAACTTTATTAGCCTTGGGTGAAATTAATAGTTAACTATAAGAAAAATGTATACCATTCTTGTTTATGTACACTCACAATCACATCAAACAAACAGTAGACACACATAAACTCATTAGTTAAGGCAACTAGTCAAGGCAATCAGTAGACAACTATTTTGATCTACAGGATTAACTATTACTAAGTACAAAAACGTGTTCGGGAGGGTCAAAAGACAATAAAGAATTAAATTTTAAAATTCAAAACTCACGCTCCGCGTACAGTTAAATAAAATGCACATTTATTCTAGGAAAATCAAACGAAAGGAATACCAATAGATTACAGGAACCTTCGCATTTTAATTATAAAATCTCGTCCTTTAACCGTAGCTCCGCTGGATTTGCCCTCGACTCTAACAAAAGCAATCATATATATCATGCACTTCGTTCGCAGATCTCAGGTCCGGACTTGGCGATGGCCTTAATATTTAAATATATCTTTATATTAAAACAAATTTAAGGCAGCTAATCGACAGAAACATATTTATTTACCTGCATGGGCTCGATTCTCACATGGATAATAATATACTCAGGAATTTTAAGTGGCATGATTTCACACTCGAAATTATTTCACTGCATTCGAGAATCGAGGCCCAGACGTGTTGTTTTTATTTAGACATGTTTAGACTTAGAGCAGGTTACTACTCGTAAAACAAAACAGTTGCAATGGAACCGTACATTAGGATAGTAGTTAGAAGCAAATTATTACTACGTTCATTTTCACTGCATAAGAAGTATTTTACAGCGACTGCAGTCAAGTGATTCTACTTCTATTTTACATGCTCAACAAATATTTAACGACCCTAGAATTTGCGAAGATTTAGCATACATATATTTTAATTATTCATGGCTACCTTCAGTTGTTCGCCGTCTTGAAGCAACGTGACAGTATCGGGGTATTCAATAAATAATGCAGTAAATAATGTTTTTTATTTACAACACTTTCATTTCCCAGTTATAAGGGCCTTGTGCTGGACGAGTGAAGAAAAAAATTGTTTTGCAGAACTAGTAGATCTTTTTGATGGCAAAGATGCAGATGATTCTGAGAAAAGCCTCTAGGAGGATAAGATTCCAATGAACTTGATAAATATGATACCATATTTTCGTACCGTATTCAAGTTTAGATCTCATAAGAGCACCAAACAGGGTTTTGAAGGTGTTTGTATTTGAAAAGTCCCAACAGTTGCGATAAATGGAGCCATACGATTTAAAGGTACTAGAAACAATATTATTAATATGGTAGATAAAAGTAAGTTTACTGTCAAAATATATATCCAAATTCTTGAATACATGAACCCTATTAACGGCATTATCACCAATGGAGTATCCATAAATAGGAAAGCTATTCTTGCGAGTATTAAGTCGTTACATTGCATTTAGAAATATTAAGTTTCAGGCGAAATGAAGACATTTGCTTGCAGAACATTTAATTTCAGAATAAAGTTTAAAATCATCCGCAAATAATAATTGCTCGCAAGTAATGGCCATAGGAAGATCGTTAATAAAAAATAAAAAATAGTATGAGACCTAAATTTGAGCCTCGCGGAACACCCGATGTTGGAGAAAATGAATCTGAGGTGAAATTTTTATTATATCTTACCATAAAATGCCTGTCGTTTAAGTAAGAAGTGGAGAATTTAATCAAGGCATCAGAAAATCCAAAACCTCCTAATTTTACCTAAAAGGAGTACTTATATTGCGGTCCATTTGATCAACTGCTTTTTGGAAGTCGGTGTACAACGTCGACCTGTCCTCTATTATCCAAAACTTCAGAAACGCATTGAGTGAAAACTGCCAAATTAGATACTGTTGACTTCTTCTGCATAAAACCGTATTGCCGTGGCGAAATAAGCTGCCTAGCAACACAATACAGTTTACCGTGCAGAAAAGTTTCAAAAGCCTTAGAAAAATTACACAGCAATGAAATGCCTCTATAATTGGATATATCACTGAGATTTCCATCAAAATGCTTTATTTAGTTACTATAAAACATCAAATACAGAAAAAATAGTCTGAGAAGTTTGGTTGCCGGCGAATTCCGTAAATTTTTCGCCTGCCCATCCAGACGAGCCGCCGCTACACACTCACATTTCCAGCCGACGGCTGTCATTGTCCATAGCTATCGCACGGCTACTAAGACGTTACAAAACACCTTTTGTGTAATAATTAGCAAGTAATCGACCAGGTGGGCACGACGGTGGGAGTCGACAATAGCTGGATGATGAAGTGATGACACGTCCATACGATTAGCGTAAAAAATAGGAGAGATCTCTACGCCTCCTCCGACTACTAGAAAGGAAAAATTAACGGCCATTATCCTAATCGTAGGAAATTATTTTGATTGCGGCCAAGAAGGAGCATGCAAATCAGGCGGAGATACGTGAAAAACAAGATTGTAAAGTCGCGTGGAATATCTTTGCATATTTTGTATGGTAGGATTGAGCATTAGCATGTATACTGTTAATGCTGAAAAGTTGTGAAACACAAGTCAGTTTTTTTACTAATTTGAATATTAAAGAAAGTGAGAAATGGTGCCTAGGCATACAGAACATGACTTTTAATCTTTTATTGGTATTGTGTGGTGCGATATTTACATTTTTGTGAAACAGTGATCTCACACCAAATTCTAAATATATATATATTTGTTGCTAAACATGGATCAGAGAGAAAAGGTCATTCATCTGTCTAATTTGACATTTTCTCTAGCGTTATCTTTTGTTATTACTCCTTGAAAGAAAAACTATAGGCATTATTATATTTTAGGCTTGTTTGGGTTCTGCATTCGAATGGTTCTAGAATGATTCTAAATAATTTCCCAGTTCAATTTGCAATTTGCATTTTTATTGTCGCTTGTTAATTCTTATTAATGAAATGGTCAGTTATTTTGAACACTTCTACTATCGGAACCAAAACAAGGCTTTTGATTGCACGTACACAGTTCAGCAGGTTGCAATTTGCAACATAATAAACAAGATTGCCATGGAAAAACATAACAACATTCAATTGTTTTTCTAAACATCCTCAAAGATTCTGATAAAATATACCTTATGTATTTATCATTTTAATGTCAACATGTTTTGGTTGACGATGACTTGATTTTAAAGATTGTAATTGTTTATTAAAATAAAATTCTTTATAAAATATCCACGTATAAAGGTTTTCTGAAAAATAGGAGCTATAGATAATAATATTACTAGGGAAATTCTGAAATATGTAATCTATGAATAACATGCGTTTTTGTCACCGTCACATTATATTTTGTAATCACTCTAAAGTATTTTTTTACTTTACAGGTAAGGACAAATATTGATTGGTTTGCATCTACATATTTTGAGGAAGTATGCTTTTGGAGCTGGGGTTTTGTGAGTACCTATATTTATAACAACAACAATACATTTATTTTCCATGTTTAACATAACAAATAGCGTTTCATAGAAAATTCGTTCGCAGAGAAGGAATATAAACAAAGAAAATATGAAAAAGTAGACATTTGTATTATTCAGTAGGATATTTTTAATGATTATTCTGAGTATTTCAATTTGTGAGTACATTTATAATAGTAACAACAATAATATATTTATTTTCTATTTTTAACATAACAAATAGCGTTTCATAGAAAATTCGTTCACAGAAAAGGAATATGAACTGGTAAGGAACTGATAGGAAAAACTAGACACCTGTTTTTTTTAATAGGGCATTTTTATGATTATTCTAAGATTTGAAATTAAATATTAACATTATTGTGTAAAATATCATATTATGCAACAGATGCTAAACAATTCTTTTTTTCTGGACAATATAAATATGGGCCAAAATAATCAATAAATCGGTAGTAGGTTTTGTCTTTCAAATTTGACAATTGGCCAAATAAATTTTACTTCAGTTCTCTTCTAGTTAATAAAAAGTACACAGGTAGTTTTTAAATTGGCGAATTATTACGTAAATAACGCAAATAAAGAATAAAAAATAATAATGGAAAACAGAGAAAAACACAATTATTTTAAAGAATGTTACAATGTTGTGCGGTATGAAAAACGTAATACGTAATAGCTTTTTTATTGTTAACGTACCAACTTTGGTACAGGATTTCTACGGTAAAGCGTGCATATAGTATAATAAACAGGGTGTCCCAAAATAGAAGGCCATACAATTAACAACGTATTCTTTGGACAAAAATAATGCGACTTTCCTTATGCCATTTTTTATTTGGGCGCCTCTGTTTCAATATACAGAGTGTTAAAGCTACGTTTTAAAAAACTATTTTTGTTAATAATCCCATTGGTTTCAAGATACACACTTGAAATTTTGCACGTACTTTTATCTTATTGCGGCATACTTATCATGTAATTTTGGTGAAAAAAATTGAAGGGCGAATGGAGGTAACTGAGGGATGTAGTACCCTTTATCCCCTTCAATTATTTATAAGTACGCCTATGCAGTTTTTTCTTGAATTATCAAATGCAGAATTTTCTTCTGATCATTTTACCTTTTTTGTAATTTTATGTTTAAATGCCTCGTTCTGGAGAAAAACGGCAATTTGTAGTGCCCATAAATCTATCATTCACTACCATTTTCAAGTGAAACTGAAATTTTGTGGATATGCCTGTTATTACAATACCTTGGCAACTTAGCAAATCGTAATACTTACTGAATGAATATTTGCCAAGATAAAATGATCAGAAGAAAGTCTACGTTTGATTTTTCAAGAAAAAGCTGCATAGGTGTACTTAGAAATAATTGGAGGGGATAAAGGGTACTACATCCCTCAGTTACCTCCATTCACCATTCGATTTTTTTCACCAAAATTACATGATAAGTATGCCGGAATAAGATAAAAGTACTTGCAAAATTTCAAGTGGGTATCTTACAAAACAATGGGATTATCAACAAAAATAGTTTTTTTAAATGTAACTTTAACACCCTGTATATTGAAACAGGGACGCCCAAATAAAGAATGGCATAAGGAATGTCGCATTATTTTTGTCCAAAGAATATGTGGTTAATGGTATGGCCTTCTATTTTGGGACACGCTGTATATATTTTTTCTAAATTTAAGGTCCCACTTTGGAGGCTAATAACTCCTCAGATTTTTCACTTCAAAATATTACGATTTAAGCCAGCTTGCGTTAATAAAATGTTGATAATAAAAAAGATACTGTTTTTGACTGTATCAACTTAAAAATTTAATACCAAATACACGGTTTACTATTTTAAACAAACCCTGACAGCGATATAAATCGAGGCGGCGGCGCCACCTTTGACGTACAAAAAAAAAACAAAGAAACGGGAGCCGGGAGCACCTCTCCTTATCCGGAATCGTTAATTGGTAGAAAAGTGCCGATATTTACACGGCCTGCCGAGACTAGCGGGAAAAAATCACGGCTACTTCAGCTCGAGTGAGTGCATCCGATCCGACTGCATTTTCAGTACCCGCGAGTCAGTGGGTCAACGGCCCCCTGCGATCGTATTCTGATCCTGCGGTGCGTCGTTCGTAAAGCGTAATCGTGTTACCGGCGGCGGCAGGCGACTGAAGCGCCATCTGTGGTCGGTTGACGGTCGGGTGGCGTTGGAATCTCTGGTGCTGCGATCACGATCACCGAAAGGGCAAGGGCCTCCTGCTAAGTGAAACGTAACCTCAGTGCGATTAGGGTTAGTACTGTAGAACTTGAAAATCATGATCGAACTACAGGGTGTCCGCATAAGGTCCGACACAGAGCAGGTACAATCGTTGCAATAATAATGGCACTCTCTTAAAACAGTTTTTCAACTTCTGGAAGTTCTGAGTAGAAATTTCATTAAATCTCTATCGGTGAGTGAAACAACTAATAACTAATATTAAAAATGTGAAGTAGATTTCATTACAAATACATCAGAAGTTCTAAATAAATCGCAAAATTCATTTTAATGAGTGTCATTATTATTGCAAACGATAGTACATGTGGGCAGTCCAAAATATTGCAATTTAACTTAACTTAGGGTGGTCCATGGAGACAAACTAGATTTTTCACTTCAACCTATTACGAGCCAATGTGCCTTAATTGATAATAAAAAAGATAAGTTGAAACTTAAGAAGTGCTTTTTTGTGATAACTACACTGTGTTTGACTGCATCATATTCTGTTCTATTTCGACGTATTTTCTAGAAGGTGCCACATCCGCCATATTTGTGACGTAAACGTGAGCGTAACTTTTTTTACCCTAACGTTATTACGTTTTTTTATTAGAAAAATCTTAAACCTACATTGTTTTTGATGAAAAAAGGTATACCTCTCATTAGTCTCAGAAATTGACCATTTTCGGGAAAATAGTTTTTCAACAATCAGCTGCATACTTCATCGTACAATATTTTATTACCTAAGGACCTCCCAGTATACGTACAATTTAAGCTTTTTAAGGAATGTAGAACCTGTACATGAACTGTATGAAAATTTGGCTTTTGCACGATAAAATATACATATAGGGTGTTACAAATTAGTAGGTCAAGCCCTTAACCACACATTCTTTGGACTAAAATAATAGGATTTTTTTATGCCGCTTTTCATAGCTCCACTACTAATTTGCAACACCTTGTATATACGAAAGCTATATATGTATTATCGTCGTGGTATTAAAATATTTTTGGGGTGCGGAAAAATTGTTTTAAATAATCTAAATAAGTAATATGTATGATTTTGTACCTAACTATTAAATATATAGTAATTAAAAAAAACGTACAATTTACGTATACAGAGTGATCCCGAATTTTGTGCAAAATACCACTAATTTTAATAAGGGCGTATAATTTTCATTTTTGCTGTTTTGTCACGAAAGGTTTCCAAGTAAATAAAAAATATAATACAAATTTCGAAATATATGACTTAGATAAAGGTATATTTGACTAAATCTCATTTATTTTGACCGTACAGTCACCCATTCCAAAGATGCCACAAATACCGGAACCACTTTATATATGCACATATTCTGCCAGGCTATTAAAGTGCACTATTCTAAAAAACATTAATTTTATAATCGGAAATTTGAGGATACTACTCTCCTTTTTGTGCACAAAATAACGCAAGATGACGCCATTGCGATAAACTATCTCCTGTAGCAATATTTGTTAGAAACAAAATCTGCTTTATTTAAACGAACCTTTTTCTTAGTGTATACCGCTAGAACGTGTACACAAATGACATCGTGACATCACGCTAATTGAAGGTCAAACGTTTTGCAATTAATACAACCCATAATGGTAATTACTGCCAAATGACTTCTAAGTAAATCTTAAAAACATCGTTTCTGTAATTTATCATCCGCACCTGAACTAATAATTATCACTATACAGCGTTTGAGGCTATTAATCGTTGTTCAGCATAAAAAAAATCGGGTTTAATTAAACCTATTGATCATTTTTCGGATTCGGAACTGACTTTTTTAGAGGATTATTATCGGCAATGTAAATATTTGTAAAAGAGAATGATCAGGCGGGGAAAGATGTGAGGAATATTTGAATAAAAATGAGCCGGTTAGTTAGAGATCTGTAATTAATTATAATTTATAAAACAAATGATAAATATCGATGCGATAGGTACGTATTTATTATACGTCAGCGAACTGAAGGAATGTCGGTTGGAGTGCAAATTAACAAGTACAATTGTGGACGAAAAAGTTTCCACTTAAAATTATACTACGTAACAAAGAAGGATAAACATCTATTAGATACATAGACCTTATAAATCCTGTCCTGATGTGTAGAAACATCATAAATCATTAAAACCTTCCTTACAAATTGTTATTATCAAAATGAAATTATAAATTAAAATTCTGAATAAATGAATAAATATCCAATATAATAGCAAATTGACTTGAAAAACTGGCATCTGTAAAATACAAACCTCTTGTGAAATTACCGAATTAAAATAGTTTTACCAGATTTTCTTTATATGTTGATATAAATAAAACAACGCAAATCAATCTACAATCGACGAGACACGTCCACAGCGCGCCGTTGACCACAATAACCTAGTGATCTAGTTAGTGCATATTGTAAACAGTTGAACAGGATTGGCTTAAGTTCTATTTCTTGATTTATTTTCTGGTACACATAATACTATGAAACGAAACCCATTCATTCTGTCATCGAACATCCTGTTGCTTTTGGATCCAGCCTACGATAATGACGCGAAAACTTAAAAAAAATTCAAACAATGTACCACATTGTGGCAAACGGTATGTTGGCAAAACATGATCGTATCCTACTTGACAAAAATTTAATGCTGGTGCCAATGTTTCTCTGGACGTAGGTAAATATAACTTAAATCATACAGGGTGATTTAGAAGTACTGGGAAAATATTCGGACTTTTTTTGCTTAAGAGCTTTTTTAGGTTTGAAATTAAATCCAAAATTTTATTTTCTACGCATATCTCCTGGCTGCTAAGCTAATTTCAAAAGAAATTGGTATCTGTTTGTAGATAGTTCATCTGAATACATTCGTAGTTATAGTTTTTTCTTATTTTGTTTTCCGATGTTTCATTAAATTGTTTTTCCAGCAGATTCAAAGCACAGATTCATTTAGAACAAAAAAGTACTCTTCCGTTCTTCATGTCAGGCATAGTTTACTAGAAATCATCGCTAAAGTTGTAATACTACCATTGACAAGCTTGAAAATTAATGATATGGAAATTGTGTGGATTAATCCACTTTTATTATTTAAATTCTCCTCAGATAATATAATAACTTTTAAAATGCAATGTCAAATAATTTTTCATGTTGTTTATGAACCCATTTACTCCTAGAATGGCCCTGTATAATAAAATTTAAATAATAGATTATACATATTATAGTAATTAGAGATTACGCTACATTGTTTTTTACAATTTCGTTTCTTTTTATCTGTCAATTCTACAGGTGTTCGTTGTGAACAATGCAAATACCGATTTTTTTGAAACCTTCACTATTTCAAGTACTCTCCTTTGTTTCGATAGTTACCTGTCCATCTTCCCATGCATACGAGCCTAGCCGCTATAAACCTCGAATAAAGGACGACTAATCAAGTACCCGTAAAACGGCTAATGGTACAACTTCTATGTACGGAGTTCGACGTACCTAAATATAGTCGAGGAGAGTACAGGAAGTACATCTAATACGGTACCTTAGGCATATCAAGTAGTTTTGCTTGTCGTCGGCCTTTGTCGACAAGAAAGCTGCCTGCCATGTGAAAATGTTTCGCGATAATGGGGATTGTAGTAGAGAACGACCGTTATTCCGTTCTTTGGGTCAGTACCGGCAAAAGGTTGTAATGGTATGTGGAGAAATAACGAAAATGATATGTGCTGAGGGTTGCTTCTTATTGTCAAGGTGGTCGAGTATAGAGGTAAACTCATTTAATTTGTATTTGATATAGTTTCGGCAAAAATTCAGACGATTTATGTTATACGAACAAATGAATAATTTGTCGCATATTCAAAACCTGTTCGCTGTCACAATTTTATTATCGTTGGTCAGACAAGAAAACATTTTTAAGTCAGTTAGGTTTTTCCTATCAATGAAGTCATATGCATGCTCTCTGATACCGAACATATAGGTATGCTAATGATCAGTTCCATAGACACGGCTGTATTCAATTGCAAAATCTAATAATAAAGAGTATATGGGTAGATATTGTGGGTACAATTCAGTGCTGGTCGGGACTTTAATTCACACAATATTGTTATTCAGTGAGTCTTATTCCAACTGTGGTTATCATGATCATTTGTTTTGCGTCTTGACAGTCTTGGCGAATATGTTTTAGGCTAGGTTTCTAATCGTCTCATGAACGGTAACCGTAGCGACAACTGAATATGCAAATGGCTTTTTTATCTATTTCGTCCAATAGATTCCTTAATTGGGTATGTCGATAGAAATTGTGTCGTCTATTATTCATTAAGCATATCGATTTGTTAGCTGTCAGGTGTTACATATAAGTTCCCAGAATCGCTTAAAAACAGTTTATTTAATGATAAAAAAAGAAGAGATTCACGTAGGTGATACCGTTTTTAAATTGTATACTAGAATATCTAATGTAATTTGAACCTACCGCGCCGGAAATAGAACCTTGGCGCACACCGTAAAACCATTTCTGTCATTGTTCGAGTGTCTATTTGACACTGTTGACATCAATTGTGTATATACAAGATAAACACAATTTTGTAAAAAAATCAAAAAAGGCAGTTCGCAAATGATTTAAAAATAGTCTTCTGTGCGGTATTGAAAAACCTGACCTGGCTCAAGGCAAAGTATGCAATCGGAGACCGGTACGACGGCAAAGTGTAACATAGAATGAACGGACAAAAAATTTCCCTATTTTATGTCAGCTAATTCAACTGCCTTTGCATAAATTAATTTGATATATCTGATGTTACAACACTGTTGAAAAACTGATGTAAACACTATCGTAAAAACGTTAAGACTACAATCGGATTTCAGTATTCCGAATCGTCTGCGTTCCTGTGACGTTAGAGACTACTGCAACCCGCGATGTAAAGGTTGAAAATACTACATTTTCCATTTTTTTTTTAAATAAGCTGCGAATCACCTTGTATTATAATGAGCCTCGTCGTATTTAACGATGTTGGTTTTGTAAAAGACCCGATTACCTTATCACTTGTATTAATTATCAAATAAGTGGTTCTAAGATAGTTGTGACCTAGACTGACAATCTGTGTGTCGAATATTAACATTTACATAACCCTGTTAAGAATGAATTAATAATGCATGTTACAGATATCAGGTGAATGTGTAATGAGCCAATACATTACTGATAGGGCAGCTGTTCTGAATATCTCAGATCGTGTATGTGTGGTTAGATGTTAACATTGTAGTCCTTGAAGTTGTATCACACGAAAACAACTATGATGTGTCTACAGTATGCGCCAAAAGTATGGAATAAATTCAATAAAAACGAAACAATTATTTTTTGGGAAAAAACCTCGAACAGGTCGATTTTTAATTTAAAAAATACATATTTTAGCGTAAAATGCGATTTTCAAATGTCATTTGTTTTTGAGTAATGACGTCATTGATTTTTTTTAAATGGCAACACCATATTTTTTTCCTTGATTTTGAGAGATCGTTTAATTCTCTGTCAGACAGTACTAACATTTTGCCCTCTTACATAGGAAAGTTTTCGAGTAAATGACGATTGAATGTTAGAAAACGTAAATCAATTAAAATAAAGCAAAAACGTTATCAAGATTAGTTTTTCGAATTCCATAGTTCTTTTATGGATCACGTAGGTGAAAATCTTTGCAAAGTGTCATTGTCACACCGACTTTCTAATAAGTATTGTAAGCGACATAGAAATTATTATTCAATTTAAAGTATTATGGCACATTTAACTGTTACTCAAAAAATTGAAATTTTAATTCTTATCGGATGCGGGAATATGACTAGAACTCAGCAGGAAGTTTGCGATTTATTTAATGAAAAATATCCAGATCGCCCTATCAGCCAATCAACAGTCAGTAAGGTAGATTCTAAATTTAGAGAAACTGGCAATGTTGTAAATATTCCAAAACCTGGACGTCCAAGCATTAATGAAAATCAGAAACAGAACATTTTGATAAGTATGGTGGATAATCCTCATAATTCTTCACGATTGGTTGCATTAAACAATGACACTAGTCAGAGCACAGTGCTACGTATCTTGAGGAAGGAAAAATATCATCCTTACGAAGTTCAACTTGTACAGGAACTCAATGAAGATGATCCCGATCGCCGCTTAAACTTTTGCGAAATTCTAATGGATTTATGTCAAGGAAATAGAAATTTACACCGGCAAATACTTTTTTCAGATGAGGCCACATTTTGTCTGAATGGTACAGTAAACCGTCAAACTTGCAGATATTGGACTCGGGAAAATCCTCATTGTATGGCAGAGGCACATACCCAACACCCTCAGAAATTAAATGTGTGGGCTGGAATAGTTGACGACAGAATAGTAGGGCCTTTCTTCTTTGAAGGAACCCTTACAGGACAAAGATATTTAGAGTTTCTAGAAAATGACCTTGTTCCAGCCCTTGCAGTAATTTTTCCTAACGATAATGACCCTGACATTCCTGACGATACTATATGGTTTCAGCAAGACGGTGCACCTCTGCACTATGCGCGCCCTGTACGAGATTTTTTGGACAACTGTTTTCCTGGGAGGTGAATCGGCAGACGCGGACCGATAGAATGGCCTGCAAGATCGCCAGATCTTACACCTCTTGACTATTTTTTATGGGGATACTTGAAGTCAAAAGTGTACATTAATAAACCACGTAATTTAGAAGAACTTCAAAATCGCATTCGGGACGAAATACGCAGAGTTGCCCCAGAAATCATTCATAATGTGCAAGAAGAATTTCTTCACAGACTTGCGCATTGTCAACAAGTTGGTGGATGGCAATTCGAACATTTAATTTAAGTATAAAATTTAATCAATTGTATTTTATTTTACATACCTCAGAATTGTTACTTTTTTATGGATAAAATTTACGGTTTCTAACATTCAATCGTCATTTACTCGAAAACTTTCCTATGTAAGAGGGCAAAATTTTAGTACTGTCTGATAGAGAATTAAACGATCTTTCAGAATCAAGGAAAAAAATATGGTGTTGCCATTTAAAAAAAATCAATGACGTCATTACTCGAAAACAAATGGCATTTGAAAATCGCATTTTACGCTAAAATATGTATTTTTTAAATTAAAAATCGACCTGTTCGAGGATTTTTCCCAAAAAATAATTGTTTCGTTTTTATTGAATTTATTCCATACTTTTGACGTATACTGTATAACAATTGCCTTACAAGTTACTCCTAACCAAAAATTGCTACAAACTAATCTGTTGTGAATGAAATTGAAAATCAAACATGACATTTGGAAATCCATGGGTTTTTTTATGCTTAAGAAGAATAAAATTAAAAATGGGCATGAAAATGCTGAATGTTCAACATATGCTTAAACCACCGAGAGGAAAATTTTAGCATTTTTCGCTAATATTTTGGAAAGTAAAAATTTTAGAAAAAATCCTCCCTAAATTGTGCATGAAAAATGTACGGGTCAAACCAGTAGAACAGTCGTTTCGAATCAATGAGTCCAGAAATGATCACCGAACAGTGTTTATTGTGACAAAATTATATAGTTTATGGATAAATCTTTATTTTTCGTATCTCAACGCTAAATGAAAGAAGGAATAGATCAATATATAAAGTAGAGAAGTCAGATTATGGAAGGAAATTATCACTAATCGAAATTAAGTGGAATCGTTGTTTATTCAATTTTTTGTACGTCAACTGTTTCCTTTATTATCTCCTTTTTACATTTGAGATGCTCATCAAGGGGACGTGGTGTTGGTAGCTCGCTGTCTCTACTTTCTCTATTTTCTTTAGTCTCTTCACTGTCTTCAGTTTCTTCCGCCTCTTCATTCGCCGCATCTGATAGTTCAACTACAGAAGAAAGAATGATATTATTTTAATTGAAATGGCTTTTGTCCTAGACAATTTTGTGGGAAAATTAACCTAAAAAAGGTATTTACAAATTTAATCTGGCAACGCCCCCTCAAAACGGTCGCCGCCACAGCGTATGTAGAGCTGTGACGTCAGACGCCGTTCGCACGGTCACGAGGCATACCTAAATACAGCAATGTACTTTAGTTCATATCTGTATACGATTTCCATGCTTTCGGATAACGCAGTACATGCGTTTAGAAGAGTTAATTTGCCATTTGTGATATTATTAGGTGTTATTGATTGATAGACATTGATCACGAGCGGGTCTATATTGTAGACAAAGGAATAAGTTACGTTTAACAATATCGTAAGTTCACTACATCGTCACTAATAATTGTAGCATTACCTACACTGTATTTTACACGTATCTATTTATCGTACAGAAAAATTAAGGCAGTCGTATTCCGGACACCTTGTATATTCAGTAATGTACGTCAGGTAAGAACTTTGTTATGCCTTTTTTAAAATATTTTGTCCAGGTCGGGATTGCGCTCTACCCAAATCCAGTCCTGTTCCGCGCTATTTGCTTCCAAGTAAAAGGCGCAGTCAATAAAGTAGATTCATCATCAGTAAGAGACAGTTTACGTGTCTCTCAATTAACTAAATTTTTACAAATCATCCTCCAGTCTAACGCGTTACCGGGTAAAAAAGTTGACATAATACTTGAAAGCGCGTTTTACGTTGACATCACCGCATTGAATGGCATTGTCGTGACCGGTTGATAAAACTAGAGAATCCGTGTAATTGAGGCTAATAGGAAAATTTACCAGCCGTCTCGCCTGACCGATCTCGGCTAGAATAACGCCAATTTATCATAAAATGCGTTTACCTAAGTGGTGTCCTTATTAAAACGTTATCTAGACGGCTAGAGGACTTGATTTGCTGTTTACTTTTGCATGGGATACGAGGGAAGGTCAGATTTTAGTCGGGCGTATGGGAATGAACTGAGTGTTTCGTGCAGTTTTCGTTTAATTTAACATTTAAACGCAAATTATCTGCCGTTGTTTTCTGTTATTTAAACTAGGGTTAGCAGGGATTAAAACTTGAAAATAAACACAGCTTAAATTAGGTCATGCAAAACAATAATAATAATCAGAAGCTGTCATCTTATTTAATATTGTGTTTCGTCAAATAAAGTTTTTTTTTAAAGATTTAGTTTTAATAATGGCTAATAATTAAATGCTGAAATGGGTAATATGGTTTACATTTATGGCCTTGCAGATGGAAATGGTACTGAGGCTGGGCGAATTTATATGGAAAGATTTCCAAATCATCCAACTCCAAATCAAAGAATGTTCATAGTCAAGCTTATTTCAGAAAGATCCAATTCCTAGAAGACCTTTGAGTGTTAAAACGCCTGAGTTGGAAGAAGCTATACTACATGAAATTGAAGAAGACCCAAATGCTAGTACTAGGAAGAGCGCTGCAAATCTTAATGTGAATCATAAATTAGTTTGGTCCGTTCTGAAGCATCAACAGTAGTACCAGTATCACATACAAAGGGTTCAAGCCTTACTGTCGCAAGGCTATCCTGCTCACCTAAAACTTTCTCACTGGATTTTGCAAAAAATTGAACAAAATGTTGAATGTTGTTGTTGAAATGTTGAATGTGAATGAATTTCCACAATAAACATGTTTGGTCTGATGAAAATCCTAATGCCATAACAGAATCTCGATTTCAATTAGTTTTCTTTGAATGTGTGGGTGAGTATTATTGGAAATTTTGTTGTTGGGTGTTACTTTCTAACAAGAACTTTAACCGGTGCCTCCCACATATATTTTCTTGAAAGCGTTTTACCTGAACTACTTGACGATGTTCCATATGCTCTGAGACAAAGAATGTGGTTTATGCACGATGGAGCTTCCCCACATTTTTGTTTGACTGCGCGTGAATTTTTAAATGAAAGATTCGACAACAGCGTGATTAGACGAGGCACCAAGAACCAGGTTAACCTTGACCACCCAGATCACCCGATATGAACCTTGTTGATTTTTTTAATTAGGGACATCTCAAGACATTAGTTTATAAGGCTCACATTGAATCTGAGGAGCACTTACATCAACAAATTATAGCTGATTGTGATGTGATAAGAAGAGCTACTCCTGGAATTTTTGCACGTGTTTGCTCTGCAATTTCAACAAGATCTGAAGCATTAATTTTTTTTGGTTGAAGCCATTTCCAACATTTGTTATTATTTTGACTAATGTAATGAGTATCGTAAACATGCACTTCTTGATCAAATAAATCAATTTTGTTGTTAAATAGTTTGGAATACAATTTTTTCGTTTAATATTAACTGTATCAAGAAATATTAAACGAAAAACAACAACTTTTAAGAATATTATTTATCCACTGATACTGTATAAGCCATCAAAATACGGAGTATAACAAAAATACATATTCCCTCTACATATTCTTCACATCGTCAGTCAGTCAATAGTGAAATTTTGGCCTCTATTTTAGCTCCATATTTTAGAACCACCCTATAAAGTAACTATTTTCTGTTGTAAAATGTAGCACCTATCGCCATATGCAAATTTCTGAGGAAGAAAGTCCGAATCCGGCAGATCACACGGTATGACCGAGAGAACAATCGGACGCTGATAAAATCTGATGATGAAAAAAGCGAAACGGAAACGATGGGATTCTCTCTTCATTGTCTTACATTCGCGATCCGAGAATTTTTAAAAAGTCGGCCACCGCCATAGGCGTAGTCGACGAATATGATTAAAATAGTAAATTAAAATCATATTTTTTCGAAAAATAAAAGAACAAAATTTTTAAAAAGCTTAATAGTGGTAATGAACCATGCACCGTTGAAATTTCTGTCATTTCACAACATCTGATAATAATATAACTATAATGAAAACGTGTTGGACTGCTTTGAGAGTTGCTCCAAGAATGAGGGTAGTGGCAGTTTCAGTGGTTTATTTAATTTTAATACTTGTTCAAACTGTGTATTTAACATCAATGTGGATAAGCAAAAGTTATTGTAAGTATTTCAGTATTTCCAGTCCGGTTTCAGGCCTCTACATAGTACAACTACTGCCTTAGCGCATATCACTGACGAAATCCTTAAAGCTACAGACAAAGATCTAGTCACATGTCTTGTCCTTCTGGATTATAGCAAGGCGTTTGATACCCTGGACCACAATATTTTGTGCGACAAACTTATTTATTTTGGATTTAACATTACTGCTTCTTGTCTGACACCTTGCCGGTAACTCAAGGGGTACCTCAGGGGTCTATTTTGGGGCCTCTGTTGTTTTCCATATGCATTGCTGACTTTTATGAATATTTAAACAAATGCAGAGTGCATCATTATGCAGATGATTCTCAAGTTTATTTCAGTTTTCCGATACCGTAATTTCTTCAAATAATGTTGTGAACAACGATACAAATTATTGTTAAATATTTCAGCTGCTCACAGACTACAGTTGAATCCAAGTAAGTCCAAGGTCTTAATATTTGGCCCCAAGAAGAAAAGACGCAGCGTGAAATCTTAGTTCAATGTCAAATTGGGAGACACCTCGTTAGACGTTGCTGACAGCTGCACAAATCTGGTGCTCGTATTCGATGATGAGTTGAGATTCACTAAACATGTGAATACTCTATGTCGCTCATCTTACAACACGTTGAAGCAGCTTTATCCTCACAGGAGTATAATGAGTTCTAACTTAAAAATTAATTTATGTGCTTCTCTAATTTTTTCAAGACTGTCATATTGTGATTGCATCTATGGGCCACCTCTGCTAAGTACCGATATAATACGCTTACAGAGAGTTCAAAACAGTTGCTTTAGATTTGCGTACGGTGTTAGGAAATATGAACGAGGTGTAAGTGAGTTAATTCGAGGCAGCGGTTACCTTAACCTTTTAAATTCTCGGAAATTACATTTATCAAATCTAACTCACAAAATATTGAACAGCTGCGCTCCTGAATATCTGTATGGAAAGCTGCAGAGGCTCCATAAAGAATCAGCATCGTTCAAATCACTGTATTCGCGTCTTTTAGAAATTACTCGCCATGCCACTGCTTTATACACTAGAAGTCTTATCACGCCTGTAAGGATTACAATGACTTACCTGCAGAATTTAAGAATTATTCAATCTTGAATTTTAAGAAAAAAATAAAGCATTATCTCTTGGAAGACTCGAAGCATTCATAGACTGGGTTTCCGCCGCTTTATATATTTACGAGTAGCTCTGTTTGGTTTCGCTTTATTGGTTTTTCATGCATTCAGTTATTATTTTGTATCTATGAATCTGTTAGGATGTTGGATTGGATCTGTATTTTTTGCATGTACTTGGACATCGATTGTATTGTAAATGTATACATTTTGTTATCTTCTCTCAAGGGTTAAGTTGAAAAGCAGCTTCGGCTGACACTTCGCCCCTTCCTTATATGTATTTGCTATTCATTATATCTTGTACAAATATTGTATCAATATATGAGGACTCAATAAAGAGAATTTATTATTATTATTATTATTATAATATTGTTGAATAAACTTTTATAAATTAAAACTTGATAAACACTTTAATCTAAGGATTAAAAAAGTGTCAACATTATCTCCTAGGATTGAAAGTGAATACTTTTGTTGCTAAGATACCATTATTTTTCTCAGTAAGGAAAATGTCAACCTTAGAGTCTCCTTACAGTAAAAAAATGTCATAGTTTTGTGACGATTGGAGAAAAAACTACTTTTTCCTAGATTTCGACACTCTGTATCTTTGTAAGGAAGTTCTAACAAAAATTTTGCATTGGCGAGAAAAATCTGCGGGTTTTTACACCTACTTCTGACCTCCTCTGTATAGCAAATGTGAACTGTGCTTAAGACCTCGAACATTGAATCACAGATTGTATATTCCTTACAAGCCTTTTTATTTTTACGATTAACATTAATCCATCGAGTACAGCACCATATGTTGGCCTCTTATCCAAAAATAAATCGGCCTGACCGCCATTTGTACAGATTTACCATGTTTGTATGGTTGCGCGATTTCGGCAAAATGGTACAATACCCGAATAAATTTCAACATAACTTCGAACAAACCCAGCAACGGAGTTTCTGTACTTTATTTATGTTTATTGCGGTGTAGTTATTTTGTTTATTGCTTTGTTTACTTGAAGCATTCTACCAGCTGTTCCCATAGCGTATGGGCTTTGTAGTTATAGCGAAATGAATGGTAAGGTTGTAAAATCAACATTGCTCTAGAAAATATACTAACATTGTTTTTCTTTCAACAACCTTGTATCTACAGGGTGATTCAGTTTTAAATGGACACACTTTGAGAATCAACAGAGATATAATGTCAGTTTGGTATTGTTTAACGATTGTTATTATTATTTAATAATAATATCTTGTATAATTTTCAATATTCCTTTAGATTTTTCGAAAACTACCAGCTTTTGTCGACCATTTTTTCTGATTTATTAATTTTGCCGCATTATCACAACAGCCTTGACAAAATGAACAGTCGTAAGTCACAATCATGTTATGTTGAATACAATAAACAAAGTTTGCTTTATTTCGCTTTACATTAATGGGTGACAAAACTTAGGCATGGAAAAAAAAACAATCTTGAATTGTTATATGAGAATAATTTAAAATACCTGTATAATATATATTTAATAAATCGTATATTACCTTGGTACAAAAAACTGTTAGTATAATCGTATTTAAATTATAATTACAATATATTACCACTATTTACTGAAAAATAAAACGTTTTTACAATAATTGAAAAACACATTTTGTAGTATTATTTTACTTACTATTATACTTACAATTTTGTATCCAAACACTATTTTACTACAATAGAAATGTTTCCAAATATGCTACTTGACAAAAAAAGGTAAACAACTTACTGCAAAACCACTTATGTCGTATCCGTAATCGAAAATACTGGAAAAGAAACTTATTTTCGAAAACGATACAAAGCAGTGTCAGTGACAATAAATTTTATGACAGTAAATGTATTACGTCTAATATTTTAGAGTAAGACATTTTCCCAGTACGTTTATTTAAAAAGTTGATGGAAAAACGAGGCACTTCTATAATATTTCTTACACCAAATTCCCTTTCGGAAGAAGAAAAATTCTAAAAGTTGGTATAAAAATGTGCCGATTGGAATTAATTAATGAAATTTCCAAATGGACAAAATCTCAGCACAACGCATTGGTATAGATGTCAAACTATCAAAATTACTTAAATCGAGCAGCAGCTGTTAGCGTATTGAAGAACAAGCTCTAATAAAACAACAGGACAAAAAGTATCATTCGAGCATTATTCAATCTATTTGTTTGGAAAAAGAACAAACTTCAACATCTACTACAGAAACGATTAGCCGTGGCACTCATAGCGACATTAGTATTCCTCGTATGAATTTCAATAACTGCGTGTTTAATAATTGTACGCTCAAATGTATGTATATTTAGTGTTTCATAAATAAAGTGTGTATTGATGTGCATTGCATATCATTGATGAGTTTGCATATGAGGCAGCATCCAATGTGGACGATAAGACAAGAGACAATACTGTACGCATACCGATCATCCACTCATGTTCTTCAAACCAGCGACTAGCAACAGTCATATACATAAAGATATATACTGCGTGAGTGCGACGACCGACAAGTGCAACAAAGGGGGCTGCCATTTTGATGTACTCATTGCCAACTGT
Source organism: Monochamus alternatus (assembly GCA_037114965.1). Classification (NCBI taxonomy): domain Eukaryota; kingdom Metazoa; phylum Arthropoda; class Insecta; order Coleoptera; family Cerambycidae; genus Monochamus; species Monochamus alternatus. The sequence goes on along the minus strand of CM073435.1, from coordinate 48,627,824 downwards.
TTAGTGAAAACACTACAAATCCCAAATATTTTGTGGGCGGTAAATATAATGTCCGTTTCTAAATTTAAACATCTTTTGTAAGAAATTAAATTATAACTAGTCTGTTATAAAAATGTAATAGATATGGATTAAAACACTGAAACCAGATGAACAAATTAGGACTACAGAATCAAGAAACCAAAACTGAAAACAGTTTTATTTTGATTACATCAATTTTTATTTATAAAGAGGAAGTAGAAGTATTTATTTGATACTGTTAATAATTAATGCTTTACGAAAATTTATTGGTAAGGTAAGAGTTTAATTTACACATAAAACATAACAGTCAAAATAAGTAAATTATAATATAAAGGGTGTCACAGAGAAGTTGAAAGGTTTACATTCAAATACTATATAAGGAATTCAAAATTTTTATAATAAATAGGCTAGTGACTAGTATGGAAAGGAGTCTTTAATTATCATTTCTGCTTTATACAGTTACCATTAGATATATAGGAATAAGAAGGGTCCTTCTAATTATTGATATTGTCTAAAACTATTTGTAGGCCGTCAGACATGTCAAGCATTACGTTCGGCATCGCCAGATCTCAAGACTTGTGCCAGAAAAACAGGTAATTTGTTACTTATACTGTTTTAATTGAATGATAAAGGTAATAAATGCTTAATTTGTTAGATCTGAGGGTGCTGATCACAATGCTTTTCTGGATTTAGACGGCCTCGTAACTTTGAACGACTTAAAATTTGTCGTCAAAAAGTGAAACCTTACTTCGACATATCTGATAGCCAAACTAATAAAATTAATGATAGTTACATAGTTACTTATTGTCAACCTTACTAAATTACACACACTAATTCAAACCTTTACAACATATTTTCACTTTTAACACTATATCTTTAAACATTATATTTTGCATACAATATATTTAGACGTTTACTATCTTCAGCTTCAGTGTATACGATATCATAATTGCATAATTTTATAACAGTTTATGGTAATCTTCAGTAAATTTAAAAAGCTGATCTAGGTGTCTTTTGTATAAATTGTCAAGTGATGCAAATAATTTTCTTAATACAGCAATAATATCTGCGATCAAAGCCATGAGATGGACATCTTTTAATGACAACTCTAATATTTTTATACACTGTTTGGCCCTATACATTTTCTTCCTTCAATATATTTGTTTCTTAATTTTTCACTTTCTTTTGGCAGATCGAGGACTTACTCTAAAATAACAAATGTGTATTACTAAGTATGCTTACATTTTTATATCTAAAACAGACAGGATACTTACAAATATTTGTGTTCAGCTTTTTAAAGTTTTCTTCGACTAGCTATACTCGAGCCTTTTCTTGATGAAACCCAACCTGTTTCACTCCCATTGTAATTGAATTGCCATCCTTTGTATTTGTTTTTTTTTTTTTGTTTTTGGAAAGGGACAACATCGAAGACGAAGGTGTCAAAAATATATCGGATGAACGGGATGAACTCATAGGTTGTACTGTTCTTACTATAAAATATATTTTTTTTAAATAAACAAACAAAAACAAAACAAGCATTTAAAACATACATATAAAAAGTCCATAGATATATTAGTAAATCTGCTTGTGTCTATGAAAAAGTCACTTCGGAATCCTAAAAACATTTGTGGAGGCATCAGACTTCTAACATTTTTACAATTTCTAATAAAGCACATGTTCTTCATGCACAGAATAATAAAATATTCTATTAAATTAACATTTTTGTAAACCAAATAAATTCCAAACCTAACCTCACAAACCAACAAACGCAAACATAAACATGGGAAGTAGAAGAGGGTATATCAAAATGGTGGTCATTTTCCATCCTCTTTTATTGCATGCTCCGTACCGATGCGCAGTCATCAAAGAGCATTATATATCTTTATGTATATGGCAACAGTTCGGCTGCTGTTAAATCGATCTCTGAGAGCAAAAATCCCAATCGACGCTCTTCTTTAGGAAACCTATAAGTTGTATTTGTAGTTTATTCCACGACAAAATTGCAAGCACAAATTTTATAGTAATTGTTTCAGTATTGAAACGCAATCTCCGTAAAAAACCTTCCAGCAGCCTAGATTAGAATGACGCTCTCTGACTGCTTAAAAATGTAAACAATCACATCTGCCGTTATTATACAGCAAAATGTTACTTGAAAAAGTTGTCCAGAACGGTAAATTATGGAGACGTGCACAATTTCAAAAAGATCGGCGTGCTTTGATAAAATCTTTGCGCTTTGTTGAAAAATGGTTTCAAAATCAAATATCGCCGATCTTCTTGAAATTTTGCACGTCCCCATAATTTATCATTCTGAACAACTTTTTTAAGTAACATTTTACTGCAGTATACAGATAGAGAAAATATTTAACCGATCATGGGGAGATTCTATTACATACATTTCAAATGCATGGGGTATTGGTGGGAAGATGACGCACAGCAGGGCGGGCTTAGTCAGTACTCCCCTACTCTCCTACGCCCACGGCCGAACGCCAAACGAATAGTGTGATATACGAATACTGGTTTAGTCCGCCAAAATAGGGGAGGACGCGTCAAGCTTGGACGGCGAGCAGTGGAAGGGATTATTCATAGCATTTCATATGATCGGTTAAATATTTTCCCTATCTGTATATCTTTATGTATATGGCAACAGTTCGGCTGCTGTTAAATCGATCTCTGAGAGCAAAAATCCCAATCGACGCTGTTCTTTACTATGAGTCGTATTTGTAGTTTATTCCACGACAAAATTGCAAGCGCAAATTTTATAGTAATTGTTTCAGTATTGAAACAATCTCCGTAAGAAACCTTCCAGCAGCATAGATTAGAATGACGTTTTCTGATTGCTTAAAAATGTAAACAATTACATCTGCCGTTATTTTACGACTTTAACCAACCCACTCTGTATACGTTTTTGGTTGCCTTTCTGTAATCCATACATCACCGCCTATCACCTTATACAATAGATGGTATTTCCGATTAATTCGATAATTACCCCATTAGTAGCAGTTCCAGCGCACCACAAGATTAATTCCAACAAATTACTCCAGATTGTTTAATAATTATAATGATCGTGCCATAGAGTTTACAAGTAATTGCGGATCTCTATGGCTGCACTAGGTATTTATCTCGATAGCAGTAAATACCGCTGTAAATCATAACTTATTAGAACCAGCATTTTCTGACCGTTCGTTATTATGCCGCTATTAATCGAGTAGGTTATGTAAGTAGATTGCAATCTAGCGTCTGGACTGTATGTAGATATCTTGCGAGGAATGTTCTGAATAGCTCCATTAATTATAGGCACTTTGAGTACCACACGTGGTTGGTTTCGTCAAGCAAAATCCCTTTCCTTGTGTATGAATCATTTTTTAAATCGCATAAGTATTGCGCACATTTATTACTTGGCATATTTTGCTCCTATGACATTTTATGAGTATGCTTAAGTAACGTTCAGATAAACGTTAGTGCAATGGCACTGCAGTTGTACTGTTGTATTGTGATTGTATGGTGTTAAATATTATTTACTCTGTTTACATAAAATTACTGTAGACTTAAGAAGTTGGGGAATTTATCCACTGTAAGTTGGCGACATGCAAAAACTCAAGATTATTGACCTTCAGAGAGGTTATGTTTATGTTTTGTCAACTACGTCCCTATCTACGGAAATTGTTGGTTTTTATAATTTGCCGAATAGTAATTTAAAGCCTACCCTAGATAAAATTTAAGCCTACAATCTGCAGGAATAGATAGTCTATTTGAATGTTTGGTTAAATCACAGTATACTAGTATACTGTGGGTTAAATGAGGCCTCACTAATTTCAGCAAGTCATCAAACACTGCCACTGTCATTCGGGTGAAATGAAAAAATAATCGGCATTCTCATTTCGCATTTCTTTATATAAATTATAGAAATCACCTTGCATATGCTATCTGCGGTTAATAGGTCGCACCCACCCTCTCCGATTTCTTCTTTTCATTTTTTTTTACATGTATAGTTTTTATACATATTGACGTCGCTGCGAATAAGAGCAGCAAAAGTAACTGTTGCTAAACCAAACAGTCCCCTTCATCCATTTTTTTAGAAACAAATCAATTCTAAACTAAATACTAAATTAGAATCTAATTTAAAAACTTAACCTGCAAAAATGTGAATCTTCTGTTTACTGTCAAAAAAGCTGTTTTCTGATTGGTCCTTGTATGATTGTTGGAAAAGGATTGGTAAAAGCTAAAATGCTTTTAGCTTCTGCCATACAACTGCAGTACAAAGGCGTTACTGTTAAGTTTATCTGAACGTTACAAAAGTCACCCGTATTTCTCGCCGTTTTACTTCAGTATCTTTGAATATTTGTATGTGGGATGAGTTAACATTCCTATTATTTGCTAAACCCTAGATTATTCATTTATTAAATGTCTAAAATTATTTGTATTTTGTAGAAACACTATTTCAAGAATACGGCGCAGTACCAATGCAACCGCACTAATCTTATGTGAATGAAGCTTTAGTGTCTCCTTTTAAAGGAAACAACTTGAAAAACTATTCGTTGCATAAAAAATGGTTTATCTGCTCTCGCTATGAAAAGTATGCTATTGCCACATTGTTTTAAACAGAAAGTGGATTTTACGCGGAAAGTGATAGTTGCTGTTGACAACAGGAAGTCAATAAGCTGCTCATTTACCTTCCTAGGTTAAAATAGTGATTTATTCTTCTAAGTGCAAACAGAAAGACTTGTTGAACTTGAAATTGTATTTATTTTGTATTAATTAATATTTATAATAATGGTACAGTTATTATAATAGGATAATTTGGTCAAATCTCATGGCATGGCACGTTTAGGGTGGGTTCAGAAAAATCTACGTATTTGCCATCAAACGAAGGATTTAATCATGATGTATACAATACTTTTTTGTTTAAATCTCTTTTAAAAATATTCAGTTCCTATTTAGGATTACACCCCGTATACGACGTTTTTCTTATTGTGTACTAAATGAAATGTAAATAACATTATTTCTAGAAATGGAAGAAGAAAATGTTATAAGAACTAGACTTCCTGTTCAGCTACGTAGAGTTGAAAATCTCTATTTGACTTGCAATAAAATGATTTGACATTATGTCATAAAGTGTATAAGGCTCTATTTTATAGGTGCAAATGCTCTAAAATCCTTGTTTATTGTTTCTATTTCCGTTGGTATTAGCTTTGTTATAGTTACGATTTTCAACGAGAATCAGGAATGACATTATTATGCAGGAAATATTACGAAATTTTATGAATGTTGCTAAATTTGCAAACATACTAAATTACAAAAAGTCGTCTACTAAATATAATTCTGTAACATATAAAAGCTACAGCGACACATTATATTGAATTTATTTTTTAAAATATTTAATTTCCAATTACAGTTAGTACAGTTGTCTACGTACGTTATATACAGAGTGTCTGTGAAAGGTTGAGAAATCGCGGAGCTGAAGATAATGGTGACCAAAAAAGTCGATTGAGCCAAATATGCCTTATCCGAATGTTGCTGGTTTTAAAAATACAGGGCGTTCAATGCTAGAATTTTATTTTGAAATATATCAATAACTTTGAAACCTGTCGGAGTATCAAAAAAAATTGGCACAATTATGTTTTTTGGCACGGCAAATAAGAATTAACTAATTTTGACGTCACTAGTAGAGGGCGCCACTTATGGCACCGCATGTTTCTTTTAAATGGTAGAACTTTTTTGCTGTTTAATGTATCCATCTGTCTATTGAAACAATCGATTCTGCTACTTGTTATATCTGACAAAGGTATACGCTGTTGACGTCGTTAGGAGTAACCATTTTTGAAAACGATTGAAAACTGTTATCGTTTCAGGTAAAGTGCATTTTCTACTGAAAATACAGCAAATGTTACTTGAAAAAGTTGTTCAGAACGGTAAATTATGGAGACGTGCAAAATTTCAAAAAGATCGGCCTGCTTTGATAAAATCTTTGTGCTTTGTTGAAAAATGGTTTCAAAATCAAACATCGCCGATCTTCTTGAAATTTTGCACGTCCCCATAATTTATCATTCTGAACAACTTTTTTAAGTAACATTTAGCTGTATTTTCAGTAGAAAAGGCACTTTACCTGAAACGATAACAGTTTTCAGTCGGTATACTGAATGTTTCAAATAGGATTATTTCGAAAACTGTTACTCCTAACGACTTCAACAAGGTATACCTTTTTCAGATACAACAGGTAGGAGAATCGATTGTTTCTGTAATGAGATGGATACACTAAGCTGCAAAAAAGTTCTGTCATTTAAAAGAAATGTGATGTGCCATAAGTGGCGCCCTATACTAGTGACGTCAAAATTAGTTAAAAATTCTTATTTGCCGTGCCAAAAAACATAATTGTGCCAATTTTTTTTAATACTCCGACTGGCTTCAAAGGTATTGACATATTTAAAAAAAAATTCTTGCATTGAACGCCCTGTATTTTTGAAACCAGCAACATTCGGATAAGGCATATTTGCCTCAATCGACTTTTTTTGGTCACGAGTATCTCCAGCTCCGAGATTTCCCAACCTTTCAGACACCCTGTAGATATAATTTGTATTAAATATTTACGATTTTAATTACCCTGCTGTAACGTTAGTTTTCCTCGGTAAGATATTTATTTATTTTTTAATTATGCTGTAATCTGACACCTTTAAATATTGTGTTGTACATTCACGTAACATTCCATCTGTCTAGTTCAGTATATTATGTCTTTATATAGCCTAGGGCCAAAGCAACGGATATACGCATATGCCATAAGAGTTAAGAATTGCTGAAAGATATTTATGATATGTCTATAGCTTTGACGTTTTGTGGAATATATTATTTATTTATCAATTCCTTCACAGCATAAAAGTATTTTATTATATTTATTTACGATTTGGCCTAGCGGCTGGCTAGATCTATATAATAAACACAACTTAAATATGATATTTAAATGTACCAACATACTAGATAATATAATATAAAAAAATCACTCGACATTAATCTTCAATAAAATGTCAATAAGTTTTCTTTTACTTTAAACAAGAAAATAAAAAGGAGTAAAAGAGCGTGCCTTTCGGTAAGTGCGACGTCATAGGGATAAGCATTACATATACTTTAAGGTCGCCGTATTTCTCGCCGTAAAATGACCAAATTGATGATGTTTTTATATTGAAATCTCGAAAAATAAAACTCGTAGAGCAAAAGTAATATCAAAAATAAAATTATTAATGTTTTGTTTATACACTTTTACTATTTAAACTCTCCCCAAATAATATAATAACTTTTAAAATGCATTTGTATGACACACATTATTTCGTTATCCTAACCCCACATCTTAACAATTATTTTCACATACTTATAAACAAAAGTGAACAATCTTATATGCAAAACTATGTAAATTTATGTTATAACAATGTTTACACCTATATTTCAATTTAAAAAAAACACGTATTTTGAAAGATTTCAGTACCTAAAAGTTTGTTGGATAGATCGCTTTCTGACGTTATATATTGGTTTTACTTCGGTACCTTTGAATATTCGCAGGTGGCATGAGATAACATTCTTGTTATTTGCTAATCTCTATATTATTCAGTTCTTAAATGTCTAAAATTACTTGTATTTGTAGAAAACACTATTTCAAGAATACGGCGCCTTTAAATATGTTTTGACGTCGGTAAATATTCAGAAAAACGTCGATATTTGTAATTTGAATGTTAGGTTGCAAAAGACGTCAGTATATGTTTCGAAATGGCCAGAATTTTAATTGTGATTTAATATTTATTGATCTGATCTTAGGCCCTTTATTAATCATGTTTTATGTGACACAGAATATGGTTGCAGGAGAAAATATCGGTGGTAGAAAGTCGTTAGATAAACGTAACTATTAATGATAGTATCTCGTGACGAATGCCGAAACAAATCATGAGAATAGTTAATAATTTTGCCTTAATTAATGTGAATTGTCACTACTTACTTTTATAAACCATAGGATGTATACAGGGTGTTAAAAAAAGAGTGTAAAATATTTCAGGAGGCAATAGTATGAACCAAAATAAGCAGAAAAGTCTTAATAAACATGGGTCCGCAAAGTAACGGTTGTGGAGATATGGACCACTATTCGTTTTTCAAACATTTTATTTTATTAGGAATAAACCGACAAAGGAAGCTTTTAACAAACAAAAAACAAAGTTACAGAAGATGTTCAAAGTGCCCTCCGTCCATTTCCAAGCAGGCACGACATCTTCGTCTCAACGATATTCGAACTCTTTCGAAAACACCCTCCTTGGTTTGGATTTCTTGACACTTTTGATTAAAACCACATTTGTTGCATCTGATTCAAAGGAATGTCTTCCAAAAACTCATACAGTGTGTTCTGCAGAAAGTTGAGGTAAGCAGCGCCTATTAATCGGTTTGGTAAAACAACAGGACCTAGAAACCTGTCACCTACAATACCCATCTAAATATTAATGAAAAACGTGCCTGATGTCCAGATTCTATTAGAGCATGAGGATCTTCGTCATTTCTTGTGAACCCGGCCTCATCAGTAAAAAGAATGTTTGCAAGAAAACGAGGGTCTTCAGCATCATGACGTAGAAACCAGCGGCAAAAAACCAAACGTGCTTGATGATCATTTATTGGATTTAAGGCCTGTACTCGTTGCACATGGTATGGATAAAGCAGTTGCTCGTGAAGGAGTCTCCAAACAAGAGGACCACTAATTCCTACCTCGGCTGATATTCTCCGCACACTCGTACCTGGATTCTGCTCTACCAGTGCTAGAATTTCTTCTTCTGCTCTAGGAGTGGATACCGACCTTGGTCTTCTGGATAAATGGCACTGTTTGCTCAAGGAACCGGTATCACGCAATCTTTGGTGAATTCTTCCAAACATGCGTTGCGAAGGAGTCTGGCGATTTGGATAAGCGTCAACATAAAGACGTCGCGCTTCGGTGGCGATCCCATTAGCACGACCATACATGAAATGCATGTCTGTTAATTCTGCGCTAGGGTAAACAGCCATAGCGAAAGAGAACATATATTTCAATTTTTATAAGTCAAGTTATCAGTACACGTGAATCCTGCGATTCCAGAGGTTACATCTAGTCCGCTTATTAATTTTACAAGACATCACAAAATAATAATAATAATAATAATAATACTTTATTATTAGCTTTAGCTATTAAACATACACACATCTATGAATTTCATACAAAATGGTGGTAAAATTTATAGAACTGTATCATAATTATGACTCTGCTGAAACTGCATACTGGATTTTCCTTAGGATCCAATTTCTTATCCAAAAACTGCATTTTTTACACTGTGTATTCCATTGCAACATCATTTTTCTCAGTTCGTTAGTCAATAAACTGGAAATAATGTTTACACTCGCAGAAACCACTGCATTTGTTGTCATTTAATATCAACTGTTGATTCAAGTTTCACTTGAATGTGTGAATCAAAATCTTGACCGATTTTAGATGATCCGCAAATGTCCACAAGATCAACTAAAATCGAATCGTGAGAGCGCACCTTTAGTTGCCTTATTTAGAATATATAGTGTATATAGTAAAACGTTCTTGAATGTGTGACACTTTATACCGAGGGGTAAACCACTGCTTGAAATTTGTACAACGAAATACCCATTTTTAAAAATATTACCCATAAATACCCAAAAAAATACCTCAGCAAATAAGTAAATACCTAAAAAATGCCCAAAAACCACAAATGCTCAAAGAATACCTATGAGTATTATCCAATAATATCCTAAAGTACCTAAAAATATCGTTAAGTACCCAAAAATACCGAATAGTACCCAAAAATACCCTTAAATACCTAGATATCTAATAAACAAAAAATAAATTACACCCACGATTTTGCTTACTATACCTTCAATTTTTCAATACTCTCTCATAATATTTTCTTAGAAATTATTCCAATATACGTAAATAATATAGAACTATCAGTAATGTCATTAACAATAAGTAATTTTTTTGTGAGGAAGAGTTTATTTATAAAAGTATTAAACATAAAACAGAGAATTGTTATATGTATAAACTAAGGTATAATCCTTACTCAAATAAATCAATAAATACATTCTAATATTTAATATACAAAACAACTAAATAATGTTGAATCTTTGGAAATGTAAGTATATAGTTACATATAATAAGATACATATTGGACACAATTTTTATTTACTTTTTAAGGAGTTTTTGAGGCATTTATATTATTTTTTATTTTCATATATCTTATCATTAAATTATATACGCCAGTGCCGATTAGATCAAGCGGGCCATAAAATATATATTTTCTTTCAACATCTGCAATATACTTTTTAAAACCTACCCTTTTTAAAAGTTTAATCAAAATATCATTTGAAATTTTATTATTTTGAGGGTTTTAGGAGATTGGTTCAGTTTTTTTTTAATACCCTGTATTTTTTCGTTAATTAGTGATCTGATAGACTCTTGTTAAAAGTTTCATCTAAATCCATTAAAGTTTAGAGGTTTTAGATATTGTTTAGTTTTTTAAACACCCTGTATTTTTTTCACTAATTAGTGTTGTAATAGATCCTTGTTAAAAGTTTAATCAAACTTTTATTTCAAATTTTATTATTTTGAGGGTTTTAAGAGATTGGATCAGTTTTTTTAAATACCCTGTATTTTTTCGTTAATTAGTGATGTAGTAGACCTTTGTTAAAAGTTTCATCTACAATTTTTTTTAAATCCATTAATTTTCAGTTTTTAAAGATTGTTTAGTTTTTTAAACACCCTGTATTTTTTCATTAATTAGTGTTCTAATAGACCCTTGTTACATATCTGATAAAAATAATTTTTTATTCCATTAATTTTTAGGATTTTTTTCAGAAATTGGAAAGACCCCAGTCTTTTAAACACCCTGCATTTTTTTTGTTAATTATTATTCTAAAGAACCCTTGTTAGACGTTTTTACCGAAAACAAGTTTTTAGCTCTCTTAATTTTTTTAAGTTTATTAAGTTTTTTTAACGGTAACAAATTTTTCAACACTTTGTATACAGAACGGTCTTTCGCACGTTTAATAACCATTCCGAAGTTAAATCTTCAAAAATAAAATTTCCTCGAAATTGGAAATTTTATTTTCTCCTTATCAATTTTTATATTAACACCCTGTCTATCACTCTGTTAAATTATAGGAGTAACATCTTCGAATTTTATGAATGAATTGTGACGTGTTAAAGGCGGAACTTTATTGCAAGTTCCACTCAAACGTCTCACGTACCAACTTAAAATTTCAGTAAATTTAAGAAATTATTGGAAAATTTGGACCCATTTTTCTCAGTGATTTTTGTATATATTGGAATGGGACGAACGTGAAAAATCATTAAAAAAATATATCTATAACTTGCTCGTGGCCGAATTTCCGCTTATAAGGGAAACAAAAATCGAAAATTATTTTTATGCTGTATTTCTGAATTTATTATCAAGATTCTAACGCGAGGAAGTAATAGATAATTGTTAAATAGAACTACAGTTAAAAAATGAAATTATTCTGTCGGAAAATAAAGGATAAAAATGGGTTACGGCTTATTCAGGCACTGCGAAACCAGCCTTAAGAAATGCACATTGATTCGTTATTTAACAGCCGACAAACATGTCTTTCACGAGTTTACTCTTTACACTGACTTATGCTATGCTAGCCTAAGATAGACTGTGGCCTAAACCTATGTATCCATGGGCTAACACCATGTCGGGAAAATACTAAATTTCTCCAAAAATGGGTATAAATACCTTCGTAATACCCACTAAATACCCATTATTACCTTGATAGTACCCAAAAATACACAAAATACCCAAAAATTCCGAAAAATACCCATAATTACGCACAAATACCCAAAAGATACCTTTAATTACCTACAGCTTGTACAGTAAAATACCCCAGTGGTTTTCCCCTCGCTTTATACCAAAGGTATACTTTAGGTAATGAACATGATGCGCACATTATTCTCTTACCAAATATGATTTTATTAGTATGGTTTTCTGCTTTATAACTAGTAAATCATAAAAAATAATGTTGTTTTAATGCTATCTTTGGATTTAGAAAATATACAGCGTATTTACCAAAATATACTGGAAAGCATTTTATATCAAATATGGTATTGTGTACGTTAAAACTTATATTTATGCTGTTGTACCTATTACATTTAATTTGAAATTAGCACTTTAAAAGTACATTTGAAGATATGTGTACGTTAATACACGCTATATACTTTACCGAATGATATTTCATTACAGTTTTTTTTTTGTTTCAGAAATAGCAAAAGTAAGGGCTAGCTTATTTCAAATAAATGGAGTAAAGAAAGAGCCCTTAGTCCTTCCCGATCCTGATGGACCTGTTACGACGCTTACAGAAAAAGTATACGTGCCAGTAAAGGAACATCCAGACGTAAGTATGCCTTTTTACTTTTTTCTCAAATTTTTACATTATGTTTATCCTAGTTTTTGTGCATAAGAAATAACTGGACAGGTTCGGAATTTTGCCCCACCATCAGTGCCGCACTAAAATTTAATATACAGGGTGTTTCTGGAGGAAGTACGGTTTTAAAAGGGGGTAACAAAGGACGTAAATTTTGATTAAGCATTAATTTCATATTTTAGATAAAGCATCTGATAAAATGAAAAAATAAAAAACCGAAACCGATACTGTTATGTAGAGTATATGTAGCATCTTTTAAATACTTTTTTGTTGCATGATAATGATATTTCGATTGTCATTTCGGTATGACCTTGAAGACGAGAAGATTGCAGAACATCGTCAGTAACATTGGGTAATCTAAGAAATTCGGAATTTTAGGAATTGAACCTATGTTATTTATACCCACTGCTTGTGTGGTACATTTTGAATTCCTGTACGTGATAAAAAATGGGTTGTGATCAATGGTGAATAGACGTAGACTTGCATATTTGCGGAGAATTTCCAAAAAAATTGACTCCTATATCTCCCTCTGGTATTGCAAATAATCTAGGAACATTAGTTTTGGTTACGAATGCTGATATTGTTGACATACGAAAAATATTTTTTCTGCCTAAACTACTCATCTATTCAAAATTCTTAAAGTATAAAAAAAGTTTCTAAATAAAGTCAGCTACTAATAGAAAAAAAACTGAGAGTAATTATACAGGGGGTTAAAAAAATATGTGCTTATATTTGCATGATACATGATTTTTCTTATATTTCTAATGACTGCAAAAGATTTTAAATAATGTCAAAAAGTGTCGGTTAGACTTATAACTGCGTAGCCCAAAATTGGTTAAAATCGATCAAGTCGTTTTCGAGATATTCGGAATAAACAAAAATTTTTCGCGAACTTTGGCGCTCTCTAGCGGCCAAACGAAGCAATTTTGGAAATAAGTAAATTGGGCTAAATCGGCTTATTTTGAACGCAGGAGTCTGTGGTCTTCCGTTGTACACGTCTTTTCCGGACACCCTGTATACCAACAACCAAGACAACTTTTTGGAATAAGTACTTTTCAGCATTTGCCTCTTTGATAAACTTTTCAACCCGTTCCTTGGAAAATATTCTAGATCTATAACCACTTGATTTCCTTTTGAGGAAAGTAATAATATTTGGTATATTTACTGATATCCATATTTTTATTCAAATAAATTGTAGTCGCACAATGGAATAATTTACTCCATAATGTAGAGGATGCACATTTTAAAGATAACTGGGACAAGTACGCTAAAATATTTTTCTCTGAAATATTTACTTTCTGAGGAATCAATGTACAAAGGGCAGCTCATTAGCAAATCATATCATATTAGCAAATGCAATCGAAGATCATGTCGAAACCATTTTGAATATTTATCTGAGGATTTTGCGAAAAATCTTGTTACCAAATGGGTGTTTTAGGCACATAACGTATAACCATTACTTCGAAACTTGTATAGAAAATAATAGATATTTAGAGGTTCTGGGTTAGAAAGTGTTTGATAAACTAATTACCAGGTATTAGGCAATTCTACAAATATTGCTGGAAGTTATGTATGAAGCATGCTTCTAAGCAACGGTGAAAAAATTATCTTGCCTGCATCTCTTTATTTCAGACACATTGTTGTAAGTCGACGGCGTATCTGCAAATTCTTGACTTGAATAAAACATTTTTAAATAAATAAAACTATTTAAATTAAGTTACAGACGATGAGACGAGTCTGAACAGTTTTTTTTTTGTTCAACAGTTGTTAGTGTCACACTTGAATTAGCTTGTTCTCGGTTGTTTAACTTTCTTTACCGCTATTGTTTCCGATGAGTACCAATTCGCAGAAATTGCGGCTTCTCCGTCCCAACCGAGTCGGAGGCATTTAAAATTTTCCGAGTATGCCAGACACGCGATAATTGTGCACAGATGTGGTTTTAATTGATTGCAATTATGTAGAAACGCTATTAGAATAAGCAAGCGTTCGATTTTCCATTAGATTTTTTGCAATAACAGGTCTCTTGATGAAAGCCGGCACCGCAGTCCGCGCGACATGAGATTCTTTGAAATTCTACACGCGAAATATGCCGTAGTGCATATACTCGCGTCAAGAATTCAGACGTCTTACGTCACGGCTGACGTTACACATTTGTTTTTATTGTCAACGTAATTTTCGATATTTGGTCGCGTTAAAAACAATTATTGTTTGAAATTTAGTGCAATATATAATGCAAACTTTCAGTGTAGTATATAGTTTTACTACTATCAGTTGCAGTTTCTTAAATATTTTGATGAAAATATAATGAATTATTCATTTGTTCGTATGACGTAAGTCGTCTGAATTCTTGTCGCGAGTATATTTCTGTATTACGACACGAAATTTAATGACGAGATGCATGCCAACAAAATAAAATGTATGTTAGCGAAGCGTCGGGGAATATTCATTTTTTTTTGTGCAGAATTTGTCTTTGAACTATAACGGGAATATTACATAACAGTTTTACGGTAGATTTAGTTAATTTCGGTAGTTTTCGCGCAGAATTACCTAATATCGATTTATAGTATATAGTACTTTTTAATCTATAAAACGGTATAGAATAGTTTTACGGTAGATTTAGATATTTTCGGTAGATTTCACAGAATTACCAGACAGAAAATCGAAGACAAATTTGTACTCAATTTTTTACAAGAGAAGCAAATCAACCGATAACACGGCGCTCTTGATACAAATTTTCTGATAACGAAACCATATAGCGTTTGAGCGTTGAAGCGAACCAGCGTTGCCTTGCTATGGCTACATACATAATAGATCTGTTCAAGAAAGTAATCCAGAATGATTTTAGACTGTCAGAAGTATTCGACCAGTAGAATTGTTTTCAGTAGACATCGTACAAAATGTAGTTGGACGAACCAGCCAGGTTTTAAACCAGCCTAGATTCCTTGCTTGAACAGACCTATTAGAAAGAATAATGCAATTATTCCTGAAATATTTAAAGGCAAATGTTTTTTGAAATCCTGTTCTAAAACAACGTCACTGAAACTGTTGACTTATTTGTCGATCTTGCGCAACATGATTAAATTCTGTCTCTGAATGCTTGCTTTGCTGAATAGATGTCGATTTTTCGGGCATGATTTTATTAGCAACTTTTGGGGTGCTTGATATTAAATGTTACAATTATTTCAGTGGTGAAGCTATTTATAAAATTAGTCATTATGAAAATATAGTAAATTGCACCCCAAAATTTTCGAATTTTAAAATTTTTCAATTGAAATTTTTTTCCGAAAATATGTATTTGAATTTTTTTTAAATTATCAAATTTTTATTCATCTCTAAAATTTTTTAATTTTGATTTTATTATATAATTCCAAAATCCAAAATTATTTACAAAATTTTGTATTTCGAAATTTTTTTTTTATTTTAAAATGTAAATTTTTTTGAAAATCTTGTATTTCAAAACTTCAAAATTATAAAATTTGAATTTTGGAACTCTAAAATTTTATATTTTGATTTTTTTTAAATTTTTAATTGTGTATTTTTAAAAAAAATTTTTAATCAAAATTTGTCGTTTCAAAATTTTTTTTGTCAAAATAAATTTTTTCTTGACAATTTTTTACTTTTTCAAAACTTCTGTTAAAGTTCAGTTTCGTTTCCGTTCCAAGTTTTGCAATGTAATTTTTTACAATTTATCTTGAAGTTTATTGATTTAAAATTAATTCAGAAACTTATTTTTTAACTATTCCTATTATTTTTTTCTCAAAATCTCAAATTATTTTTAAAAAATTTTGAAGTGGTTCATTATAATAAGTTTAACTTAATAATTCAATCATTTGCAAAATATATGTAGAAAAGTTCCGTAACGACATATCTATCGTATCATAACCGTACCATTAATTTTCATTGAATATAATCTAGTGGTAAGAATTCTATTTACTTATATCGGTAAAAAAGAATGTCATTTACCATCGCTATTTCGTAGTACACTAATTTTTCTCTAGTCTTCCTTAAATTTAATAAGATTATTACTATATTAAGGTTACGATAGCCTTCTACGCTATACATCAGTCATGTTGGTAAAGCCGGTCCTGAAAACATGGACGTCCACAGAAATTTTGTCAGGAAGGGCACATCCCCTGCCTGCCTACATTTTTATTCGTTTTTTTTTTACATCTCATGCTATTTTTAGGTGTTTCTGTTATTTGTCACAGTTTTTTAATTACATTATTACTATTTTTTTTTTCAATTTATTACCGAGTTTTGTATCTTACTACTGTTTTTTTATTGCCATGTTCTTATTATTTTTTATTTTATTATCGTGTTTTGTACTTTTATCACTTTTTTTTTCGTTTTCAGTTCAACTTCGTGGGGAGGATCCTGGGACCCAGGGGAATGACGGCGAAACAGCTCGAGCAGGAGACAGGCTGCAAGATAATGGTCAGAGGGAAGGGCTCGATGAGGGACAAAAAGAAGGTGTGTACGGCACGAATTTTTCAACGCAGGATAGAGTCACTTAAATTAATTCTTTTGTTTCTTCGCCATTTATACTCCTCGGCACCGGTTATGTAACGGCCCGTGGTCTCGTATGCATGTCTAATTTCGTATTAAGGCCTTTGGGTGGCATTGTTATGCAGCAGGCGTCAGCGTCGCCTGGGAAGAGCCAGGGTCGGACTGGCCCACGTGCCAACAACAACAAAAAATAGTTGAAACTTTATAACTGCCACTAGCGACTGGCTTATCAGATGAAGTTTAATTGAGAGATAACTAACGTAAATTCAGCCTAAACTTTTTTTGATTAATTGCCAAATTCAAGGAAAACTGGATTCTAACTATTAGATAGTGTGTCCAGGGATTACTGTTCGAAGAGGAATTAGTATTTAAACGTAATTTTTTATACAAAATTGTGCTTGTCTAAATAATTGCATTATCATAAGTAACTTTAGATTTTTATTAAGGGGGAAGTAGCACAAATAGTTCCGGTAACCACGTTAATGCATCGAAAACATGTCAAAGCAATTAATTTCACAAATCTAGCTCTATTTCATTCGAAAATCTTAGAAGCCGATCCCAACTGGCTGCTCGAGTAAAAATTCTGTCGGTATGGCAACGTTCCAATTCTGAAAATCCCAAAGTCAGCCCGATATTATAAGAAAAAAAGAAAAACAAATAAATAGTTGTTTAAAATAGCTCTTTCTAACGTCTCGACTTGTTGTTGAACCCGTTCTATTCTCTATTTAATTGAGTGTATTTTTAAATGTGTACCTCGAGTATTTTTGTCTCTAATGCCGACTTGTTTTTTTTTACGCAGCCTGCTAGTGAGAACCTGCGTAAGTAAGAGTGATAGAAACTTGTTTTTGGTTCCGTTTTGAAATTATTTATGTTTCCGTTTGAGTTTACTTTAGCCATCACCAGGTAGATTTATTAAGATTCTCTTTAGATCAAGATCATCAAATTGCTAATGAGTTGGACTATTAGATCTGGCATATTTTTATACCAGTATCCTAATTTTACTACATTTTGATGGTAATTTAAGATTTGTTTATTAATCTAGTAATATTTTGTTTGAGTGACAAATCGAACGTTTTCAATAAACAAATTGGAATTAAATAATTCAATGCATAGAAATTAAACTTAAATTAGGATACCCAAAATATTTTTTTATTTTTTCTTTCTTAGAAATACATTATTTTGTCGTCAATATTTACAAGTAAATAAAAACTATACGCCTTCCATAGAATATAATAGAACTTACGAATGTCTAGTTCGTAAATAACGATTTAAAAATATATGCGATGAAAGATTTTAGTAGGTGTGCTGTCTTATTTTAGAACGACGTGATTCAGTATATTTTTTTGGCCGAAATAATAGATATACTGGGTGTACCGCATAAGACTCGACATTTAGAGTGTTCCAAAATATTGCAAAAAATTAATATCTGAATTACATTAACTTGGAATAACCAAATTTGGTACATTATTTAGGTTTATTATTGGTCTTCTTTGAATATGAAGTAATTCAGAGATTTTTTACTCTATTAGAAAGGTTTTTTAAGTTAAGTTTTTTGACTCAAATTAAAGGGGGCCACCTGAAGAAGCAATCCTGAAAATTCAGAAACACGTCAGATCTCATCTATTGTGGTTGAATTTTCGACTTCACACAGTTTCAAAAGTGAACTTAGATATTCATAGAATGTTTTCATTAAACCAGGTTAGTAAATTTAGATAGATTAATTTTTATTTTAGACAATTATTGAATAGAACTTTGTCTGTGGAGTTGTTCATTAGCATACCTAGATGTTTGATATCAGAGCACACATATGACTTCATTGATAGGAATTGTAGGAGATATTACCTTAAAAAACCTTTCTAATAAGTACAGTAAAAAATGTTACAAAATCTAATAATAAAGGATATATAGGTAGATATTGTGGGTGTAATTCAACGCTGGTCGGGGCTAAAAATATATAAAAAATAATTCATATATTTTTTTTCGAAAAATTTGACCCCACTTTGAAGGTCTGTAGCTCCGCCTGTGTGCAATTTTGTATATAGATATGTTTGGTTAAATCGCAATATTTTAGGACCCCCTACACTCGCCTACCCGCGAACTTGGTTCATGAACACCAGTTATCATTTGTTTAGGGAAAATTGATTTAGTTGGTGTTTTTTTAAACATAATTCAAGCTCAGTGTAAACAGGGGAAAATACCTACATCCTCACTTTTTTCTTCTTGCGGTGCCAAAAATATATAAGTGAAAGGCATTCACACACAGTAAACAGAGTCGGCACTTGAAACAATTGACCTACAAGAAGAAAATCCAACAGATGTTATATCCTTTACCGGCCATGGGAACTAAGACGTCGTTGTAATAACGGAAATTGAACAGTTCAAGAAACTTTTTACAACGTACGACATCAACCGTTTAATCGAAATCTTGCGAAATTGTTATGAAAAAAAAGTGGTAATGTTGCAGTCACCCATGTCAATATTATTTGTTGTTTTCCTTTGTCTAGGTATGATTTTATAGAACTTTTTTTGTGGCAGGAGGATCAAAATAGGGGGAAGCCCAATTGGGAACACCTTTCAGATGAACTTCACGTACTGTTGACAGTAGAAGATACAGAGAACAGGGCTCAAGTCAAATTGCAAAGAGCTGTAGAAGAAGTGAAAAAACTACTCGTACCTGTAAGTAACACCGTCATTTGTTTTTTTTTGTAAATATATTTTTCATAATCATATTCTATCTTAACCCTCCACTATAGTTTTATACAGGGGTGTCCCAAAATTAGTCTACGACTGAAAGAAAAAAAGTTATAGTTAATATAAACATAAGTGGGAAAATGTATGTTCTTTTCTAAATATTTCAAAAACCACCCGATAAAACAAAATTTTGAACTGGATGTTATCATTAGACAATAAATCTAGGGTTCCAAAAATAATTTTACACAAATAGGCATAGGCGTGCCAAACTGGGGGGTCTTGGGTAAATATTAATTTAACTTATTTGTACCTCGAGATTAGATCGTCAGATCAAAAAATTTAAAATTTTGGTGAATTTTATATGCAACTTGTAAGCAGTGAAACATTAAATTGAGAATCGGAAAACCGATAACAAAACACATGAATGTATGTAGCAAACATTTTCTTATAGAGGATTTTATGTCAGTCAATTATAACAAGGTTATGATATGAACTAATTGAGGATGTTTTTAAATCTGTATTACACTGCCAATGTTCTCGATTTAATAAAATTGGTATTTCATGGAGTCGCTGAACTGGAACAGACGTCTGTTGACAATTTGGGGCTTCTTACGTTCTACCCCAGGCAAAACTATGTGCCTTGCCTCACCTTCTTTTAGAGATCGCACAGGATCCTCCAAGATATCTCAAACCGAACCATTATATCTGAATCTGAAAGGTTGAGGTTACGAACATACAAAGAATTTACGATATATATGCACTCTAGGAATTTGTCTTACATTAAAATTTGATAACTCCTAAAATACACTTTTACTTAAAAAATACAAAGAATTACACCATAAACCACTACCTTCCTGGCAACTAAAAGCTTTGTAAACGAATCGTTGTTCACCCTTACATCCGACATCTTAAATTTTACAGCGCCATCTAGTGGTTCGTGAATTTCGCGAATAGTAATTTAAAAATTTCGTGACATACCACAAAAGTTTAATATGAAAACTAGAAATAGTCAAAATATTTACAGTAGGCTGTAAGAAAATGCTCTCGACTTATTTGACACATATTGAAGGTGTCATTCAAATGTAATATGTATTAATGTATTAGTAAGTATTTGAAATTTTTTGAATTATAATATAACTTATTTATATATTTTTTAAATGATTTTGATCTGACGGTGAAAATCTGGAGATATGTAACAGTTAGGGAAATATTCACCCAATGACCTCCAATTTGACACGCCTATGACTGATTATACGGAATTGTCTTTAGAACATTAGATTCGCAATCTAATTGTAGTTCTCAGTTTCAAATTTGATTACTTTATCTCGATCCGTTTTGGAAATATTCGGAAAAAATCAAATTTTGGGGTCCCCCTTTTCTTCTCATTTTTGGTCGATTTGGAAGGCTAATTTTGGGACACCCTGTATATTTGCAAAGTAAACCAGAACCCATAAAGCTAACGTTTGCCTGCTACAGCAATTGTTTTAACAGCGTACTTGATAGCTACGTCTTAACATTTGTCCATAACAAACAGTAAATTAGAAAACCAGTTAAAATGCTGTATGTATTGATTCAATATTAAAAACAACCGCACTAAAGACTAAAACCTATTAATTCAATGCAATTTATAATTATAAATTCTATCGCGATCACAAAAACCCAACCGAGCCGTTCCAATTTGGGTCAGCAATTTTCTACATGGGTTTCCGATAGAACCCGTTCCTCCGAGCCGTAAGAATTAATAATGGATATCGGGGATCATTATTTCTGAATATTTATGTCCGAGGCGATGTCTATGCTAATTAACCTACTAATTTATTGCTATTTATTGTAATTGTTGGAAATAAAAATGTAAGGCGGACGAGTGGTCTACACTGACAACAAAACTCATATATATAGAGCGGACAATATCACTAAAACTTGTCTTTAACGTTCTTTTGGTTAGTTAAAATGTAATGTTAGGAAGAGGGAGATAAGCCAAAGACTATTGCGCATCCTGCCAATTTCCCACTCCACATCAATTTGAATAATGTCATACGAGGTGTGACAATTATGTTCAGGGAATTTAGTTATAACTCGGAAACTGGCAACACTGCATCGTTCGTCAACGTTTTTCTAGAGAGGGGGGACCTTCCTTTTAGTTTCAGTCCAAGGCTGAAGTCGGTAGCACGTTTGGTTTGTGTTTTATGTGTATTTTTTGGAAGTAACTTTTTTAGTGGCGTCGTGAAAATGACTCAAATTACAAGCAACGATTGTGATTCAATTTTTAGTGAAATCTGACGAAAAACCCTCGGAAATCCTTCGAACATTGCAGGTGGTGTATGGAGACGACTGCATGTCGAAAACATGAGTATTTGAATGGGCAAAACGGTTCAAGGAGGGGCGTGAATCGGTAGAAGACGATCCACGTGAAGGAGCTCCCGTCACCGCTTACTGACGCGAATGTTGATCGTTTGCGTGCACTGCTCACGTCTGATCGGCGTCTAAGCATTCGTGCGTTGTCTGACGAGTTAAACGTCAACAAAGAAACCGTTCGCAAGATGTTACACGAAAATTTGAATATGCGAAAGATTTGCACAAAGATAGTGCCAAAAGTTCTCACCCGTGAACAGAAAGACATTCGAAAATCTATCTGCGAGGATTTGTGGTCCGGCATTCGGAGCGACGGTAGAGGCTGGATGAGTCGGGTAGTAACTGGATATAACCTGATTTTAGTATGACCCCGAGACCCGTAAATAAAGTCAGCAGTGGGTGGAAAAGGGTGGAGAGCGGCTAACGAAAGCGAGGATCTCCAAGTCACGACTGAAAGCAATGTTGATCGTTTTTTTTTATATACACGGCATCATTCATCGTGACTATGTTCCTGCCGGCCAGACAGTGACTAGACTGTTCTATGTTGGCGTCCTGGAACGGCTGCGGGTCCGCGTTTTCCGTGTGCGACCCGAACTCGCCGAGAACGGCTGGATGTTGGACCACGACAACGCGCGTTGGCAAAATACGCATTCCAACGTTGCCGCACCCACCCTTTAGCCCCGATATTGCTCCCTGCAATTTTTTTTTATTCCCCAAGATGAAGACGAACGTCAAGGGAACTCGTCATGGCGGCGTACAGAAGGTCAAAGAAGCTGTAACCGTGGTGCTGAACGGGTTAATTTCGGAGGATTACCAAGGGTGTTTCCAATAGTCGGAACAACGTTGGAATCGTTGTGTAGAGTTAGAGAGAGACTATTGTGAAGGTCGATAATAAAATTTTGGCGAAATTTAATTTGCTTGTTTTTTTCATTGACAAATTCCCGGAACTTAATTGCCATATCTCGTATTACCCCCTGTGATTGTTTACTAATATTGTTGGTTGGTGAAGTTCTGATATTAAATTTAAGGAAAAATAGTGTAATTTTCAATATTTTAATGTGTGCCACTTTCATATATATTCATACATGCAAAAAAATGCATTTTCTTGTGACTATTCAAAACTCATTGAGACTGCCAGAGGTCACTACTATATTACAATAAAAATGTAATTGATAAAAGTAGAAGCTTAAGAACAGTACTTATATAATAAACTACGTAATTTTTTTTATTTGAATTCAATGTGTATTGTTATATTTACTTTTAATTTACGTTTTCGTTGAGACAATTGATGTAGTATCTTATATGAGTTAACACGTACAAAATTTGATATAATATGCCAAAAAAGCAAAGAAACAATTTAAAACCTGTAAACTATAAATTGGTATACGTACTATTCTTTACTCAACGGTTATAACAAAGTGTACGTTACGTCAGCATTAAGTTATATTTTATTAGCTTTGTAATTCAGCGTGAACTGTTGTATCTAATGTAGGTATATATTGTTTTCGTCTTGGTAATTTAATAGGTATGAGACGTAACGTTCAAAATATAGTAAAACGTTCTAAAAAGAAAATTAAATCAGCACAAAAAGAAGCTCATTCTGTAAATACACTAATATAATAACTTGTACGTTAAAATATGTTTGGGCTAATTTTTTAATCAGTGTCTATTTAATGCATACATACGGCATACAGTAAATATGTTTATAAACTGCTTTGTCATATTTGTTCGTTGATATGTTGAAAAACGTCCTAGTAGAGTATTCTGAAAAAAAAATGTACTGTCTTTAAACACGTTGATTCATCTATATTGTACGTTGATACTCAGTGTAGGTATATACATTAAACTCTATACATATATGTACATTATATCACAGAAAATATAGCTACGCAACAGAACTCTCGTGGGGACATATTAGGGAATAGGTACTGAGATTGTCGACAGACGGCGCAACGATGCATATTTGTTAAAATTTTAAAACTTAGAAATATGCGCTCTTCGAAAGAAGCAGCCTAAAGCGTTCGTTTCCTTGACGACCGCTGCCTCTGTTGCCATATCTTGCCGTCTTTATAAAGTGCGTTGCGTTTATGAATTTTAATAGTGGACTAAAATCGCCTCGCTAACTCGCTTATTTGTGGTTCATTTTCTAAAGCTATAACTAAATGGAACGTTTACCATAATTTAAAATAGACTTCTACAACTTTTTTAAGTAGAGCCGACTTAAAATCAAATTACTGATGCTTGAATTTTATTTGACAATTATGTTTTTTTATTACATCGCAGTTGTAAAACAGCGATTTTACTAATGTTCATGATTTTTTCACAACCCATATAAAAAAACTATAACGCTTCTAATGGTACACACCAATTTTTGATAACTTAAAAGCCTTTTCGAAAAAATTTGTTTCAAAGTTGTAGCAGTAAATTTATGCATTAAAAATGTTAATATGCGACTATATTAATTATTGAAAATTGATCTATAGCTATACCGAGGCAAATGTAGGCAAAATTTTAAAAATGTTTTTTTTTAAGTTTACTTTGCTATGTGCTACGGTTTTCAAGAAATTAAATACTTGCGGTACAGAATATGTTTTCATAAATAAGCTCGTAAATAAGACGGTTCATTCATTCGGCAAATTAGAAATATCTATATTTTGGATAAAGAAAAAAAGGATTTTTATTATATATATATATATATATATATATATATATATATATATTATCATTGTATTAGATATATTTATGATATCGCCCTCTTCAAAATTAGAAAGAATTGTAAACAGGGAATTTTTTATATAAAACAAAAAGAAGTTTTTTATGTTCATTATTTTTTAAATATGTTTAATTATGTTTAATTTGCGGAAATGCCTTTTATTTATTGAAATATGAAATTGAAAACACCAGCAAAGAAAGGTGTATTGAATATATAAAAGAAAATTGAAGACGAATTCTAAAGAATATAAGCAAAATATATTATCGAACAATAAAGTTTAAAAATAGTGTCGTTGAAACATATTTAGCTTTTTTAGTTTACCAGGGATAGGCTAAACTTTACAACTTACTGCCTAAATTTTTAACACCTGTATGATAAACACTTTAAAATAATAAATCTGGGTAGGTTCAACAAAAAAGTACTCTCGTTTATAGTCGATAAAATGAACTTAAAAAGTTTGACCTATCGCATGTTAAACCCTTTTATGAAATTTTTCAATCATTTCGTTAAGGTGCGTTCTGGGACAACACTGCGTTTTTTTAATTTTATATTTCTTCGGATTAAGCATCTTAAAATGAAACTTTCCTGTTGTTTGAAAGACTCATATCGCACTTTGTTGTCGACAAAAAAAATAGAAATCATAAAAAAAATAACTTCTATACAGATACTTATTTATTTATTATATATTTTAGAGACAATACAAAAATTAGTGAAATGTGGTAAAAATAGTAGGTATCCTCTTTCTATATACTATCGATTTCGAAATTTTTTGTAGATCAAACTGTATTATGAATAAATAAACACATAAACAAATCAAAACAGAAATAAACATGTTAATAAATAAATAAATGGTAACAGGGTAAAATAAATCATAAATAAAATAAAAAAGTGGTAAATATTACAATAAATCAAATCAAATTACCACATCACATAAAATCGTGGTAATAAATAAATAAAATATTTATCAAAATGCAAAAATAAAAATAACCTTCCAACCTCTTTGGATACACCGAAATCAATTGTAAACAATTGGTGAACTTTTATGTATATTTTCCATATTTTTTTTATGAATTTATCTCTTAAATACGTGTATAGATATAGGTACCTACAAAAGTGAACGTAAGCTATATTCTTATTTTGGATCAGTCATAATAAAAATTGGTGGCTATATTGCTATTTAAAAAATTGGAGAGATTTTTTTTCTCCCTTAGCTGTGTGTAATTTAGGTAATTATTGATAAACATTTTCTTACGCTCTTACTTTGTGCGGTAAATTTAGTTTTAGAGAAAAAAAAATCAAAATTAAATCAGTGCATTCAACTTTATACTTAATTTGAATGAAATATTGACTAATTCCTATAGAATATTAAATAAGCAAGCAAGTCAATTTAAAAATTTATATTTGTCAATTTTTTTAGAGAATTATTTTTTAAATCATATATTTTGTCTCCTAGGATAAAGACAAAGGGAAACTATTGTTGTATCATACCGTTTATAAGTATAACAATGTTATGTATTATACAATCTTACATTTTTAAATTGTATTGTTTGCAAAAATTAAATTATGGGTTAAAAAAATGATATTAGCAGTTTTTTTGCGTATAGGCATTTTACGATTACCACAATGTATAAACCATTTATTACTTAAATCTTTATTTTTATGTGGAAACCGAAACATTCGAACTCCCGATTTTCGAGTTTCACCACAATTAAAATATTGGCACTTATTTCCAGCCATTATTGTCGATTTATTCTAATATACTCGTATTTAATAATAATTGAAATAGCAACTTAACAAGTACACATAAACAGTAGCAAAACAAACTGACATAAAAAGATCTGCCACTGTGTGTAAAAAATTCTATAAAAACAGTTGAATGCACGCCTTGGCCATACCTTAAGACAAAGATAGACGAACGGCCGCCGCTCGGCTAAAACGAACTCAAACGTCTTTGTCTTTTAGCCATTCGTCTCCAATAAATGCCGTAAACCGCGTCACATTATCATTGTAGTAAAATATACTACCTTTCGTATACAATCAATAATAATTATAAACATTCTAACTATCTATAATCTATATGATACTGAAAACATCAGAGGAATGTAATTTGTATTTTTTGTGAAAATATAATTTTATCTATCTACTCAGAACACTATATTTAATTCAACGCATATAAATTTAAAGAAATCCCCAAAGATTATTTATTTAAACTTTTTCCGAATCACAGTTTCTGAGATAAGGGCACAAGGAATTTTTTTGGACATGTATATGTATATATGTATGTATTACGGGTATTACGTATGTATGCATAAGCTTATTTCCGTCGTTTTAATATTTGCTTCGATTATATGTCAGTTGTAATTATCGAAGTAATACAAACAAGGTATAATTCTGGAACTATACAGAAAGAAAAATCATGTCATATTATTAATCAATTAATAAAATTAGAAATATTTACGTTTTCTCAAATTGTTATTGATGTATTATTATTATTCTAACACAATTTAAAATTTTTAAATAAGTGTCTATTTATTTACATATGTGTCTACCTTATTTTTAATTACAATTACTGTAAATTATAAAAACGTCAGTTGTCACTGATGTGTAAGAATACATATTATTATTATTATTTAATACTTTTTATTATTTAGGTATAATATTCTAATAACTTCCGTAAAATTTTCATTTGGCAACGCTTTCTGAATTGGGCGCTAAAATCGACTCGCCTGTGGCGCGACCTACGAGCTAATAGCTAAACTTACTCTTTCTACTGTACATGCGCAGTTTGAAAGAAGCTGACTTTTGGAGCCGGCTTCTTTTCGGGGACTACATTTAAACACTACTTGACGAGCCTTCTGTTGCGTTAGCTATATATTCTGTGATTATATGTAATAATAAAAATTATGATAGTGAGTCGGATTTTCGGCACAGCGTTGTTTTTTTTATTATTAATATTTTCAAAACATTCGTTTTATAGCAAGCCGACGGAGAAGATGAACTGAAGAAGAGGCAGTTGATGGAATTGGCCATAATAAACGGAACCTACAGAGATTCCACCTCAAAGGCAGCATCAGTAGCAGGTATTTATTTTTTTAAATGTACAGTCACAGATAAAAAAAATCCGACTTGAAATGTTTGAAGATTAAAGTGCGAAACTAGTAATAACATTTTCCAATAAAAGGACTGGAAGCAGTTTATGTCGGAATATTTTTATTGTTTTATTCATAACTGTATAAGATTTAGGATATTTTTGCGTTAGATTTTGAGAGACGTACGTTAAAGCAGTATTCTAAGCCACCAGTTTTACATTAACATTGAAATTGAGTCTTATATATTTATTAATGAATATACAGGGTGGTTTTTAAGTAAGTATTACACATTGTTTTACTAAATTAATTGTGACATTCGATTGGGTATAGACGGCAATTGTTAATCGATGCTCAACACCCTGCCTATAAATGGTAACGTTTTTAGTACTGGAGTATAACGATAAAAGATTTAAGTCATCCATTTGATTTGCTTATATGATGTATCCACAAACTTAGCAAACAAGGAACCACATAAAAACTGACTTTCTATAACATTTTTCGATAACGTAGGTACTGGAAATAGACTTTAGAAATTTAGAGAAGATTTAGAAATCACCCTGTATTTTGCTTGTAAAGCCTTGTTCTCATGGACGGGAAATTTGCGAAAATCCGAAGATTTTTATTTAAATTATTAATGATGGAAGTGTCAAGTTTATGACAGAAAATGTTACAGTTGGAAAAATTCGCTAAACGTCGAGACTTTTCCCGCCATTAAATAATTCGCGCATTTCGCGTCTATTAGGACGAGGCTTAACGATCACACGTACGTCACGTCAATTTCTCTCCACTTTTGAATCCTAATAAAAGGACTTTTCCTATGAAGGCGACGCCATGGGCCTCACGCTCTCGCTTGTTCCAGCCTGCGACGAGGAATGGAGGAGACTGGCCGCCTCCGCCGTCGAGACGCAGCGACTCCTCTCCCCGGCGATTCCCGGGCTGGCCACGCCCCTGCGCACCCCGCAGACGCCCCTGGGGGCGCCCCTGATCCTCTCACCCAGGATGTCGGTGCCGACAACGGCGGCGTCCATCCTGAACGGATCCGCCCCGCCCGGCTCGCTGCTGTCTCCCGGGGACCCGCACGGGCTGATTTACACCCCCTACGCGGATTACACGAACTACGCGGCGCTCGCCGCCTCCCCCCTGCTGACGGAGTACGCCACGGCAGACCATTCCGGTGGGTTGTTTGCACGTTGATTACTGAGCGGTAGTTACTCTTAGTACTTAGTTCTTGTCAATCTCGTCTCAACATAACCTGAAAGGGATATATTTGTATGTGGGATACTTGAGAGTCCGTCGGTATTCAATATTTGTCGGCCGGTGACGATACTTTAATATGTATATATAATACTGTTGCACAATTCTGAATTTTATCGTCTAGGTCTTTTGTTAGGATTGTATGGTTATGTTCGCCCATCGAAGGAAGATCTGGAATATTGGAGTGAATACCGATTACAATAGCAACAATTACTCGTAGTGAAAAAGAACTCTTATGACTTAAGTGCGGAGCTTAAGTCTTGGCAACGCCGTGTTGCCTCGTCTTAAGGCTCCTGAAATATATATATATATATATAGCGTAAAAATATTTGCAACGCCATCGTCATTCATGTCGATGTTTCAGATCTGCTTACTCTTCAAAGTCGATGGTAATGTTAGTCACATTTTATTTTATTACAATATTATATTTCTGTGATACTTAACCACTAGCAGGTTATCTTGTGTGTGTACCGGAGAAGTACATAGTACTCGAAATGGAAAACATTATTTTGCTTTATTTTTTTTGCAAGTCATAGCAGATAAGTGTAATTTTTTTATTTATATGATTTATCGGAGACTAGTACGTTAAACGTCGTGCACCTGGTCATCCAGACAATAGTCAGTTGTGTTAATTTGTTCATTAAGTCTTTTAAGAAAAAAGAGAAAAATGGCGGCTTGGTGGCTGAAAAGGGTTTGTTTATTAATCGTAAGGATGTAACCTTATATTCTTATAATATTAAATTTTTTAAAGCTTCAGTCGCTGAAGTATCAAATTAAAATTACCAAATCTATGTTTGTACAATTTCAAACTAAAACTTTGGTCTGAAAACAATATTTTATACTTCAAACTAAACTTTATACCTCCAAAACAATATCTTATACTGTCGAACTGAAATGTATACTTTCAAAACAATACTTTATACAGTCAAACTAAAGTTTATACTTTCAAAACAATACTTTATACAGTCAAACTAAAATTTATACATTCAAAACAATATTTTATACAGTCAAACTAAAATTTGTTTTTTCCCAAATAATATTTTACAACCACAGAGCTTAAATGTGTGATATTTTATAATGTTAAACTAAAATCTTACCTTTAAAACAAATTTTTATAGTCTAATTAAAGATTTCTACTTCTAAAATAATATTTTATGGGTTTAAACAAAAATGAAGTATTTTGTGTCAAACTAAATTTTGTATTAAAATAGTATCGTATTATTATCTTCAATCTAAAATTTAAACAATTAAAACAGTACTTTATACGGCTAAACCAAAATTTCAAAAACTAAAAAGGTAATATTTTATGTCAAACTAACCTCCAAACTATTTTGTATCATCAGTTAAAATTTTGGACTTTCCAAAATAATATAAAACAAAAATCTGTAATATTTTATCTTAAACTAAAATTTATATATTCAAAACAGTATTTTATACTATCAAAATAAAATTTTCCACTTTCAGAATAAATTTTACAAGTTCAATCTAAGATGTACATAATTTTAGATCATAACAAAATTTATACTTTCAAATATCTTGAAACTTTTAAAATGTGAAATATTTTGAATAAAACTAAAGTTTACACTTTCAAAGCAATATTTTACACGTTAACAACTGCAAACTAAAAAAGTGTAATATTTTGTAGTGTCAAACAAAAGTTTTGCCTTCAAGATAATATTTTACGACATCAAACTAAAATCTGCAATATTTTTTCTCCAAACTACAATTTATACTTTCTAAACAATATTTTATACCGTCAAATCAAAATTTTCCATGTCCAAACTAATACTTTATATTGGCAAACTAAAATTTATAATCATGTATAAAATTTAGATGATTCAAATAAAATTACATACGATTTCTAGAAATAAATTGTTGTTAAAGAATTGTTTGATATTTAGGATTTGAAAAAATGCTGTACTCATCGCGTCCTTTTCAAGCCACCAGAACAGCCCCCTCTACATCACATATTTTATAATCAATCATGTACATATTTTTTAATTTTATATATGAAATAAGAAACTTAACATCAAAAACTTTAGTTAAGTAAATTTTTTATTATGTATGATGAACACATGCATTTATATTGTTACCTTAAGATATTTATTTCAATTAAGGTTGTAGTGTTTTTTAAAAATAGCAAACGTGTAATTCTATGAGAAAAAAAACATAGTTATATTTGAATTTTTTAATGGTAGCGTAAAGGTGAATTATTATTATTATTATTGAGATGCTTTAATTGTTTTTTAAGTAGCTACAAAGTAGTATTTGGTAGATATAGGTTGAATCCGGCGCCGCAATTTCTTTCTTGGCAGCGGGACCGTAGGTATATACAGTACGTCCCAATATTGACAGGCGAGAATTGTTTTTGTGACAGTCACGATTGGAATTGATGGTGAATCGATTCTTCGGTGTTATTGTACTGGCAACTATTAAATTCTGTTGCGTGAGCAGCTTAAATGTTGGGGCCGCTGTGTACGGGCGCCTCGAGAAAAAAATTGCGTCCGCCTTACTTAGATAGCTTTTACTCTTGAACTTTTTCCATGAAATGGGAGACTGCATTGTACCCTGACAAATGTTCTATGACAGATTTGTGCGTAGGTGCGGCAGCTGTAGCTGCGAAACAGCGAAGGCATTTGGGACAGATTAGAGAGCATCCTTACCAGAGAGCCGGTGCTCTCTCCTAAACCCCTATACTGACAAGGTTAGTTGACTGTTTTTCTATTTATTTCAGATGAACACCCCTGCGCGAACCAATGTGGTCTATATACTATTTACCTACTGTAATTCATATTATTATACGTATATCTGTGTATCGGTTTTATTTACTGAGAGATAGAGAGAGTGAGTGAGAAAGAGAGAGAGATACATCACCAATTCAGTGTGCTATTTCATTCAAGAAAATTTAGCAGTCGTATCAGTATTGAGTGTACATTTTTATGCGGGTTGTCCAAAACGCTCTACATACGTACAACTTTTTTTGACAGTTTTTTTTTATTTGTTTCTTCTTATTAGATGCTCTGCTAAAAGCAAGGGAAAGAAGGATTGTGGTTATGACAATTTAGGTTACCAGTAGATGTGTTCTTAAGGCAGAAATACCGCCCAACTTACACTAGACAAGTAACAAACACAAGCCAAATTTTACGGTTAAACAGTTTTCCGAAGTACTTTTTTAGAGTATTTAGAACAAAGTAATAAATGTACATTTTAATAATTACTACCTTAACACTACATTTCTACATGTTTTTCATAGAAATAATAGCTGTAGATAATAAAAACCTGCCAGACGGGTTTCCTAACCTCACATAAACTGCTGTTGGTAAAACAGAATTTTACTTATTTGGTTCTTGAGGTTCTGCAAATGTTTTGTTGTCCGCAGCTGTACAAGCCATTAACATGAGTAAAAAAACAAATAAAATTGTATTTGTCTTTAATTTGATACACGACAGCAATTATTTTTAATTTTGCAAAAGATGTAAACGATTTAGAAGTAAGAGAAAAACACGATTATTATAAAAAAAACGTATGAGGAATGGATCCTTATGAAAATTGATTTATGTTTGAAATCCTGATACAATTTCTCGAATATTGGCATTAAAACATCCTAGCAGGCCGAATATGCGCCTACTTGGATTTAGTAACAAATATTCGATCTTCATTTGTTTTTTACTGTGTTGATTGTACTAGAAGTACAAACAGACCACTTAACACCCTTAGATGTACTTTAGTTTGTGTCTAAATGAAGAATAATAAAATTCTGATTTGTTAAAGAAATAATTCATTGAAATTTTATTACTACAAAAAATATAAGAAATAGACATAGAACTTAAAAAAATTGAAATGACAATGACAATGATGATTCAAAAATTATTTTTATGTGTCCTGGGACAATCTAGTGTATTTTTGCTTTAAGACGACATAACCTAGGATAAGTTTTTATTTATATTTACGTTGTACCTCACTGTATATCACACGAGTCTTGTGATGGCTAGTCTAAAATTTTTTTTATACATATTTTTATACTTTTACATATTTTTATTTATTTGAAAATACGTTATCTTACACTCTGTCGCCTCTGTGTGTGTTTTTGGTCCTTCTTTCCTTTTTTTTATATACATTATTATATTTTATCGATTGATATGCGGCATTTTATAACGTATGTTGATTATTGTTATGGGAAACCCCGTGCTTCACGCGCCCCTTTTCAACGGCGTGAGGCTCGCGGGCTATATTTAAGTAGTTTTATATACATTTATATAGTATATTATATTTTTTGTATGTTGTTTTGTTGACTTGCGCCAATGTGGAACAAAATATATTTATACAAAATCAGTGATCGACTTTATTTTGACTTTCCCTCGAGACGCGGTGGGCGTCACTGTGACTTAAATCAGGTCGATTGGCGGACCTGAGAGTGGTCATCGCGACGCGTCCCCGTCTCAATCTCAAACAAATTTTTAATCATTTTTAGTTATTAACTTCTTATTAATATAACATTAACACTCCTCAGTATATCATAACTTTCTAATTCCACAATTTTGGCCAAGTTCACTAATTGTTGTGTATGGATGAAGTATTTAACGTATGATTGTGTTCCATATAGCACTATATTAAAATTTTATGCATTGATTAACCTTTTTTTTTGTACAGTACGAGTAATAATGCCTTTCTAATATTTTATCGATCTTTACCAGGCCAAAAAAGCAACGGGAAATCATGGGGTTCACGATACATAATGCTTAACCATTCCTCGTGCTTACGACTAATTTCAGTTTTGATTATAAATACAATTTTTCGATTAAAACTATTTTTTTTTCCAAAATTCCACCTCCCATGGTTTTCACGACTTTTTCGGATCTCCTTTACGGAGTTTCTTGCACGCATTTTTAATATAGTCTCTAATATAGAACACTCTCACACCTTTTGCTGCCTAGGTTAAATTTACACTTACATGTATGTAAAATTTGCTCTTATTAATAATCTCAGTGTCATTTCCCTCTTTTGATTTACAAATTTTTGCATGGTCTCAGACGGTGGTGGTGGTATAACTAAACGTCATTTATCCTGGCAATCTTTACTCCCTCTAGTGGCGTGGCATACAACAAATGACGTTTACGTCCACCACTGTGATTTTTAGACATTTTTTTGTACTAAATTTGATTTGGGACGATTTATTTAATGACTTTAGCGTTATAATTAAGGTCTAAGGTCATTAAATAAATTCTGTAGTATGTTTTAACATTGGGTTTATAGAGTTAACAGTAAATTATTCATCCACAAGCTCTGGGCAATGAGAAAGTTAGGTTAGAGTCGAAAAGTTAGGTTAAAGTCAGAAAGTTAGGTTAGAGTTGGAAAGTTAGGTTAGAAATTTGAAAGGAAGATGAAATTCGTGATAGTATATAACATTTTTGCATGAATTTATTAAAAAATTGGCAACATTAAGTTTTTTCAATTTCGCTACGAAATATTTGCAAAATTTTCTATTAAATTTGTAGGTACTCAGCTTATTTCTGAACGTTTACTTTCATTTTTTATTCTTGTAACAAGAGAAGTTAAGAAACCTGAAAATTGTTTCAATGCGCCTAATTTCACATAAAGTCTTAACAAAGTAACGAAAATCTCCAAAACCTCAGACATAACCTCACTTTTTCTTTGCCTTTTATCCGCCACGAAATCCCCGTAGCACCGAGCCGCATCGAATGACACTGAGAGAGTATACTTAATACTTTAATGATAATTTTTGCTCGTGGTACAGCTGTGACAGAATACTAACAAACTGTTTTTCTTTTCTTTTCTTGTTAACTTGGTTGGCCGGCCTTAGGCTTATGGAGTGCTAACCCATCACACACCCTGCGCCACTCCGAACTAACGAAATCAGAAGCGCCGGACCACACCCTGAGGGTAGCGGTACGTCTAACATTACATCACTAACCTTACTTCACTATGTCATCGTGCACTGTGTACTAAAGAACGACAGTCGTTCACGTAACCTCATTTTGTTACATTAACACGTTAACTGCCTGGTGAATCCCCCAATAATGCTTGAGAGACCGCTCGGTTACTTAGTTTAGTGGGTCGGTAAGGAAGGTTTCTGTTAAATCGATCGGTGATGCAGTAGAGAGACATTTGTGTAACTAACTTCAGGTGTTCAGCCATCTTTATCAATTTTATTTGTTTAATTTTTTACAGTGGAATCAGGCAGTTGGTGTGTTGATCCATAATATAAGAGGCAAATTCGATGCTTTCTAATATTCACAGGAATCTCACATTTACTAAACTAACTCTTGTTTCTCAATTTGGAGGTAACAGCATCGAGTTTGTGTTAGTCTCTTTTGTACACTACCTGTAGATCTTCTGGATAGCATTTATCCACATAAACGTAATTTACTAATATTGTCTATAATATAAATTTACTTTTCTGTAAAGTACAAACATTTTGTGAGTGCCAAGAGTTAATTGTATTATGAAAAAAAAATAAAATGAAAGAAAAAAAATTCGCTAGCAAGCCAGGGCCCGCCTGCCAGGAAAATTTAGTGTTATCGCCTCGGTGTATTATTGTACTTATTAAATTTTCCTGGGGGGGGCACGTGAGCGAACGCAATAAATTTCCTAAGGTAGGTATGTAAAGTAAGCGACTTAAATATAGATGTAATAATTTATATGGAATTGTGAACAAAATATTATCGAATAGTTTATATATAATTGTTTATATAGAAGTGGTTTATATAATTGTTTTAAATTTGATAGCTTTTTACAAGGGTTTACAGATTCTTTTGCAATTTTTTTAAGTGATTCTCGAAAGGGGGCTCAATTTCAGATCTGAGATGTACCGGCGTCGATAAGCACGCACGATGCGATTTAAATTCGTTACAGAAGATAACAGAAATTCAGCTGTGGGCTTTAAAAATATTGTTTTATATTTATTAATATCACACGTAATTTTCTTCAGTTGATTTTCTGTTTTCTTTGCTCGAAAAATTACAATTGTTTTAACAAACGATTATTTATATAAAGACATTGTCTGTGTGTTTATCGTTCGCTGGTACCGACTGACTTTAAGAAAAATATCTATGGAGTAAGTTTTTTCTCGACGATGCTACAAAAAGAAAACTTTCTCGAATATTTTCCGTCCGCCGTTTGAGTATTTTTTTCAGTAATAATTTTCAGAGGCAATAAAGTAGTAAAAAGTGAATACTCTAGTATAGATATTGTTTGCTTCAGTGCAATATATTTGGGAATCTTGAGCCGAGTGCAATTTTGTTGAATTTTTGGACATTTTATTTGAAATCCGGAGGAGTTGCTTTTGATCCTTTTATTATTTAAATGTTGTACTTAGATTAGATGAGTAAAAGATCTGTTTAGTCGTACTGTATATTAAAATTTGTGGAGTCGTCGTGTGTGTACGTGCAAGTTTTAATATACGGCGTTGTTTCATGTACTGGAATAACAAATCATATTTAAAAAAAATGGCATTATCGTTAAAGGTAGCTTGTTTAGCTATTAATCTTATACAAATATAATCTTTATTTAAGTATAATTTATGTGTCATATTAATAATATTTAATGTTATTAATTATTGTTGTACTTTTTTGAAATTGCCTTTTTGAGTCAAGTGGGTTCTTTCAAAATATTTGAGATTAATGGTACATATATGTATTATTGTGCACAAGTTTAATAAATAATCTAATAGTGTTACCCCGCTTTTTATTTCTTAACACATTAATCTGCAAAAACCACCGTTAAGACGTGCTTTTGGTAGTAGTTTGGAGCTATTATTTTATTTGCTATCAAACTTACATTTTTTTTAATCTATCACTTGTGTCACTAATAAGTAGGAAATATTTACTTTTATATCACATTTTGATCTACAGGGCGGTTCAGTCATGATGTCATTAATTTTAACCACGTATTTGGAAGACTTAAAAAAGCAACGATGAACAACATCACACCTGTGTTACCACATCACGGCTAAATGTTTGTGTTACAGATTTATTCTAACTTTTGGATTGTGGTTGTACTGTTGGTTGTATATTTCGGCTTCTCTCGACTTCATTAAGATGCAGACGTACAAGTTAATGCAATAATAATGCCACTCCCAGAAAAGAAGATTCCATTACAAATATGTCTGCAGTTTAAAACAAGTCCCTAAATTCATTTTAAGGAGTGCCATTATTATGGCAATAAATAGTATGTAGTCAATCTTATCACTAAATTTGGTAACGTTACACCCATCCGGTTAACGAGTCAGTTATAGCTTGAAAAAGGGTTTAAATAATGATTTGAAAACATTTTTTTCCAGTCTAAATATGCATTTATAATTTTCTTTAATAGTGTCATCCTATTCTACTCATTTCTTCCTATCCCCTCATAAAACTGATGATATAATGACTGATTCACCCTGTATAATATAAGACCAGTTCCATTAGTGAATGAATGAAGGTAAGTAAATTTATTTCATTCTACAGTGTAAAAAAATAACCAAAAAATGAAATAAAAAAAAATCTGCCTTAAAATTTTAATGAAATCATAACTTAAATTTTTTTGTTAAAAATCGACAAAAAATGGAGCAAAAAATTTCCTTTGTTCTCGGCCGACGACAAAAAATAGTGCAAAAAATCAAACAAAAAATTTCCTCATATTTCCATAAAATTTTAACCAAATCTACCACATTTATTTTTTGTTAAAAATCGACAAAAAATAGAGCAAAAAATTTCCTTTGTTCTCGGCCAACGACAAAAAATGGAGCAAAAAATCCAACAAAAAAATTCTTTATATTTGCTTAAATTTTTAATGAAATCTTAACTTTTATTTTTTGTTAAAAATCAACAAAAAATGGAGCAAAAAATTTCCGTTGTTCTCGGCCGACGACAAAAAAAGGACAAAAAATAGAGCAAAAAATTCAACAAAAAAATTCTTCATATTTCCTTAAAATTTTAATGAAATCTTGACTTATTTTTTTGTTAAAAATCGACAAAAAATGGAGCAAAAAATTTCCTTTGTTTTCGGCTGACGACAAAAAATGCAACAAAAAATTTCTTCGTTTACCTTAAAATTTGAATGAAATATTAACTTTTATTTTTTGTTAAAAATCGACATAAAATGGAACAAAAAATTTCCTCATATTTCCTTAAAATTTTAATGAAATCTTAACTTTTATTTTTTTTAAAAATCGACAAAAAATTGAGCAAAAAATCAACAAAAAAATTCTTCATATTTCCTTAAAATTTTAATGAAATCTTAACTTTTATTGTTTGCTAAAAATCGTCAATAATGGAACGAAAAAAAGAAAATATTAAATATTGTATTTCAGTCTGCCTGCTTCATCAGTTTGAATGTGATGCGTCGCAACTGGCTAACTAATAATATAACATGTAGGACAAAAAAAAAACAAAATACTTACTAAATATACAATTTTATTTGCTATTAAATTTACAAATTTTTTTAATCACATACACTTATGTCACTAATAAAATAGGAAATATTTGCTAAGTTTTACATCACAATTTGATCTATAAAAAAAGTGTCGGGCTCCGTTCTACAAGACCAGTTCCATTGAGGCAACAAAGGTAAGTAAATTTATTTCATTCTACAGGGTGTATAGCAACGTTGCGACAGATTTTCAGTGCTGATTCCTTTAGGAAAAATAAAAATAGAAACAAGAAATCTTGGACTTGCCAAGGATGGAAAGAGACATATTTTGATCAATTTCTTGAGAAATAAATTATTTTCCAAAATATTGCCCTAATAAATGTATTTTAATAACCGATATAGCTAAAAGTTTGAAGTTGTTGCAAATTTTGAAGTCGACTCTGTAATAAAATTATAACGGAATGGCTGCTTCATCAATGTTGGTCGATATGTCATTGATAGGGACAGGGAAATGCGACACGATGGAGTTTAGTATTTGAACGTCTCCTTCCTTTGGGTAACCTTACTAACCTTAAACTTCCATTCCAACCGAACTAACGTATTATACGTGTCAGAAAAGAATTGTGGTATTGTTATTATTTTTGGTGTTTTGTATTAATTCTTCTGACTACCCTTAATTCAGATATGTGGTTCAAAAGTTTGTTGTTTTTTTTAATTTTAATAAAATCAGAGGTACCAGCACTAAAAGTCTGTCCTGCTTTTACACCCTGTATATTTTAAGGTTACTTTTTCTGGTTCTGCAAGTTATTCTTTTACGCTTCTCATAGAAAAGAGCCTTACATCGAAATCTCTTGAGCAGATCTATGGCAGTAATCGGGGCTGTACGGGGAAGCTTCGGAAGCACCTTCGCCACATCTCGGTTACTATTAGAGACACGGCACTTCGGTGGCCGCCCAGTACAAAGGTCTTTATTGTGAACGTGGAAGAGTAATTTTTTATAATTTTTTTCATTTAGTCCTTTTATCACAACGATTCTCTTAAAGGCTACTTATAGCACAGAAAAATGTGTCGAACGACACTAGGCATGAACGACGAAAATACGCGGTTCTCGATTCAAAGCAAGTCGAATAATTGGCGTAGAAACTATTTGAGTTTCTAAAAATGATCTTTCACTTAAAATATATAATAAATGCATGGTAAATGAAATAAATAATTGCTATAGTTCCTAACTTGGCTGTTCGTAGCGGCAGCATAATGTTTTTTTTTTTTTTCAAGGAAATAATTAATTAAATCTTCGAACAATTAATAACTGGGTGCTTGAATTTTCCTTAAAGAAAAAAATACATGTATAAAGTTTACCGGAAAATTCTACAGGTGATTCTATAATAAAAGCCGTATGAAAGTTAAGTCTGAAAATGCTTCAATTTTGAGCTCCACACTTGTCGTAATGAGTCTATTATTCACAAG
The DNA here is from genome assembly GCA_037114965.1 of Monochamus alternatus. Classification (NCBI taxonomy): domain Eukaryota; kingdom Metazoa; phylum Arthropoda; class Insecta; order Coleoptera; family Cerambycidae; genus Monochamus; species Monochamus alternatus. The sequence goes on along the minus strand of CM073435.1, from coordinate 48,587,909 downwards.
CAGCTTTAGAATTATAGTCCACACAGTGGAAAGTTATCCATTTTTATGTAAAACAACTACAACATGTTTTTTTCCCAAATCAAAATGACCAACTTTCCACCCTGTCATGATAATTATCACGGAAGCCACGAAGGAACGTAGAAATTCCAGAACTGGAAAAATTTCAAATGTTTGAGAACTAAAGCTGTATGTCGATTGATCAACGATGGTAAAGAAAGAAAAGAATCGATACTTCGATTATCATGATAATTACCTGGGAAAAGCGCCAACAAACGATACGTAGGAATTCCAGCACTATAAAAATAATTATTGAAACACCTGAAAAATGCAGCTGTATGTCAATGGATTGATGATGTAAAGAAAGAAAAGAATCGATACTTCGAATCTCATGATAATTCATATTCAAACTTTGGAAAAATGAAGCTGTATATCGATTGATCAACAATGATGAAGAAATAAAAAATCGTACGTCTAATCTCATGATAATTCATGTTCAACTTTTGAAAAACGAAGCTGTATGTCGATTGATTGACGATGTAAAGAAAGAAAAGAATTGATACTTCAAATCTCATGGTAATTCATATTCAAACTTTGGAAAAATGAAGCTGTATATCGATTGATCGACAATGATGAAGAAATAAAAGAATCCATACTTCGATTCTCGTGATAATTACCCGTGAAGGTCGCCACCAAACGAGACGTAGGAATTTCAGAACTATAAAAATAATTATTAAAACGTTTGAAAAATGAAGCTGTATGTTGATTGATTGACAATGTAAAGAAAGAAAAGAATCGATACATCGAATTATCATGAGATTTGAATCATGATAATTCATATTAAAATTTTTGAAGAATGAAGCTGTATGTCAATTAATCGACAATGGTGAAAAAAAATCGATATTTCGAATCTCATGATAATTCATATTCAAAATTTTTAAAATTAAAGCTGTATATTGATTGATGAAAAAAGAAAAGAATCATTACTTCGAATTTCATGATAATTCATATTCAAACTTTTGAAAAATGAAGCTGTATATCAATTGATCGACAATGATGAAGAAAATAATTGATACCAGTTCTCATGACAATCACCAGTGAAAGCCGCCACCAAACGAGACTTAGGAATTCGAGAATTATAAAAACAATTATTCAAACGTTTGAGAAATTAAGCTGTATGTCGATTGACTGACAATGATGAAAAAAAATCGATATTTCAAATCTCATGATAATTCATATTCAAAATTTTGAAAAATGAAACTCTATATTGATTGATCGACAATGATGAAGAAAGAAAAGAATCGTTACTTCAAATCTCATGATAATTAATGTTCAAACTTTTGAAAAATGAAGCTGTATATCAATTGATCGACAATGATGAAGAAAATAATTGATACCAGTTCTCATGACAATCACCAGCGAAAGCCGCCACCAAACGAGACTTAGGAATTCCAGAATTATAAAAACAATTATTCAAACGTTTGAGAAATTAAGCTGTATGTCGATTGACTGACAATGATGAAAAAAAATCGATATTTCGAATCTCATGATAATTCATATTCAAAATTTTGAAAAATGAAACTCTATATTGATTGATCGACAATGATGAAGAAAGAAAAGAATCGTTACTTCAAATCTCATGATAATTAATGTTCAAACTTTTGAAAAATGATCAATTCATCAACAATTATGAAGAAATAAAAGAATCGATACCTGTTCTCATGATAATCACCAGCAAAAGCCGCACCAAACGAGACGTAGGAATTCCAGAATTATAAAAATAATTATTCAAACGTTTGAGAAATTAAACTGTATGTCGATTGACCGACAATGATGAAAAAAAATCGATATTTCAAATCTCATGATCTCATATTCAAAATTTTGAAAAATGAAATTGTATATTTATTGATCGACAATGATGAAGAAAGAATCGTTACTTTGAATCTCATGATAACTCATATTCAAACTTTTGAAAAATGAAGCTGTATACCAATTGATGGACAATGATGAAGAAAGAAAAGAATTGATACCGGTTCTCATGATAATCACCAGCGAAAGCCGCCACCAAACGAGACGTAGGAATTTCAGAGATATGAAAATAATTATTCAAACATTTGAAAAATGAAGCTGTATGTCGATTGATTGACGATGTAAAAAAAGAAAAGAATCGATACATCGAATTATCATGAGATTTAAATCATGATAATTCATATTCAAATTTTTGAAAAATGAAGCTGTATATCAATTGATCGACAATGATGAAGAAAGAAAAGAATCAATACCGATTCTCATGATAATCACCCGCAAAAGCCATCACTAAACGAGACGTACAAATTCCAGAATTATAAAAATAATGATTCAAACGTTTGAAAAATGAAGCTGTATGTCGATTGACTGGCAACGGTGAAGAAAGAAAAGAATCGATACTTCGAATCTCATGATAATTACCCGCGAAAATTGTCACGAAAGGAACGTAGGACATTCAGAATTAGAAATAATTATGTTTGAAGAAGAAATGGAAGATACCTAACACATGATAAAAGATCCCTCCTTGAATTTCTTACTGATACTTTCGTAGTACTATGAGCAACTACTAAGAAAAACGTGACGTAAAATGTTCATGTTACTATAATATAACGCGAGCTCACCTCTAGTACATGACAATGTCCGTAAATATGTTATTATATATCTCAATAACTAAGCATTTGCAGATTTATATTCAAGTATATTTTTTTTTCAAATCAATTAAACCTGTAGAACTTTGTCCTTAGGAAAATTTCAACACCTTAACAAGTTTTCCAGTAATGCTGCGATGCCTTAATGCTGACTGACGAAAATCTTTATAAAAATAAAAATTAGAGAGACTATTAAAGTGTTGAGTTAGAGTTTCAACTTCTCCAAAAATTAGTTCCGAACAAAAGCAAACTCCGATTCTACTTTCTCCTCTTCAATTCCCTAAAAATTTCCTAAAAACTCCACCCCTTCGAGTATATAGCACCGGGCTTTGCACCCAAGACACAAACGACATCCAAAACGCAAAATCACAGACGAGAGACCAGGAAACGCTCTCCCCACTGCTGCTACCTGAACAAGTCCTTGTACTTCAAGTAAACCTTCTGCAGCCTGTCCACCGACCCCAACGTACTCGCCTTGGTCCCTATGCACATGCTCTTCTGTTCGATATCGAGGCTATCGTCGCACGTCACCGAATGGAACACGTGGATGAAATCCGGGTCCACACTCCTCACTATCCTCAGTCCGGACTTGACGGCGTTGTCGTAGAAAGTGACGTCTTCGTAGCCCCAACCGGAGATCATCAAGTTGAAACCGCCTAGGGCGAGGTAGTCGCTTTTGTAAAGCCCCACGATGCCGAAGCCGAATTGCCTCCAGAACCCCGTTTCCTCATCGATGCATTCTGATGTAAAAACAGAATAATCAACGCCAAGGTACGACTTATTCAATAACGTAGGATCGTACAGGCTGTACACTATAGGGAAGTAGATCGCCTTGCTTCGCACCGCGTTCCTACGCACGCGTTCCAAGCTCTTCTGGTCGAAGATCATATCCACGTCTATGAACAACAACAATTCCTCCTCCGACAACGCGTTGACGCCGAGCTGCAACGCTTTTCCCCTGGCGAAGCTCTCGTTGGAGTAAATTATTTTAATTTCACTATCGTCATATTTCTGAGTAACCTCCTCGATAAGTCTTATAGTTCTTTCAAAGTCCGTCGCACTGCGTTCGTTCCGATACAGGATGACGTACAGTCGAGAGTATTCTTTTTCTTTGAGGCACACGTCCTCGTACATTCGCAGGAACCTGCGGAAGATGTCGAACCGTCCGCTTAGGGGAAGGATGAAGTTGATGTAGGTTTTTCTGGTGGTGTTGGAGAAGTTTAGAATGGGTTGAAGGTTTTCGCTCAGCTTGGAGAAGATCTGGTGCACCAGTTTCTTGTGGACGGGCAACATCTCCGTGGTGGGAGGGTTCTGGGACACGACTGGGTACTCGTGGTTGTCTACTTCCTTCACGAAGATGCCTGGAAATACCAAATTTGTGTTAAGAAACAGTACGCCGAATTCGATTACGAATTAAATGTTAAGAGTACCTGTAAAGGTCTGTTGAATGTAGGCATGCCTCCTCACTTGGACGGTCATCTTATGTCCTCTGTACTTCTTATAAACTAGTAACATATCAAGAATGAGATCTACGCCGTATATAGGGTCTAACCTCCAATAACCATACAATATCTCTTTGAAGTCTATGACTCTCCCCCTTTGCTTGGAAAAAGAATTGATTAGTTCCATTATCTGCAAAAAAGACATATTTCTTGCTACAAATTGGCTATAATTGAGAAGAAGTGGTGTTACCTCTCTAGTGATGTCACTCAATCCTTCTTTCAAAGAAGATCCTATCCTCTTCCTAGGGTTCAAGTCTCTGTGGGAATATAGAGTTTTAGAGATCAGCTCCCACTCCAGGACGTCTTCTAACCTACGGGGGACGTATCTGTTGATGCTGGTTGGTCTTCCTATTAAAATTACAACAAATGAATGCAGAATTGAGAAAGAAATTTTCAGAACAACATATACGAGGTGTAGCAAATAAGCTCCGGGAATTTAGTTATAACTTCCATTAGTTTCAGTCCAAGGTTGAAGTCGATAGCAGGTTCGGTTTGTGTTTTATGTGTATTTGTTTAAGTAACTTTTTTAGTGGCGTCGTGAAAATGACAAGCAACGTGTGGTGATTAAATTTTTTGTGAAATCTGGCGAATAACCCTCGGAAATCCTTCGAAAATTGCACGTGGTGTATGGAGACAAGTGCATGTCGAAAACACGCGTGTTTGAATGGGCAAAACGGTTCAAGGAGGGGCGTGAATCGGTAGAAGACGATCCACGTGAAGCAGCTCCCGTCACCTTTCGTACTGACGCGAATTTTGACCGTTTGCGTGCACTGATCACGTCTGACCGGCGCCTAAGCATTCGTGCGTTGTCTGACGAGTTAAACGTCAACAAAGAAACCGTTGGCAAGATGTTACACGAAAATTTGACTGTGTGAAAAAGTTGCGCAAAGATGGTGCCAAAACTTCACCCGTGAACAGAAAGACATGCGAAAATCGATCTGCGAGGATTTGTTGTCCCGCATTCGGAGCGACGGTACAGACTGGATGAGTCGGGTAGTCACTGGAGATGAGACCTGGATATTTGAGTATGACCCCGAGACCCGTAAAAAAAGTCTGCAGTGGATGGAAAAGGGTGATGGAGAGTGGCCAACGAAAGCGAGGATGTCTAAGTCACGGCTGAAGGCATTGTTGATCATTTTTTTCGATATCCACGGCATCATTCATCGTGAATATGTTCCTGCCGGTCAGACAGTGACTGGACAGTTCTATGTTAGCGTCCTGGAACGACTGCGAGTCCATGTTTTCCGTGTGCGACCCTAACTCGCCGAGAACGGCTGGATCTTGCACTACGACAACGCGCCAGCCCATTCCTCGTTCATTGTGCAAGAGTTTTTGGCAAAATACGCATTCCAACGTTGCCGCATCCACCCTATAGCCCCGATATTGCCCCCTGCGATTTTTTTTATTTCGATGAAGTCGTACCTCAACTCATCATGGCGGCATACAGGAGGTCAAAGAAGCTGTAACCGTGGTGCTGAACGGGTTAACTGAGGATGATTACCAAGGGTGCTTCCAATCGTGGGAGCAACGTTGGAATCGTTGTGTAGAGTTAAAGGGAAGACTATTGTGAAGGTCGATAATAAAATTTAATTTGCTTGTTTTTCCGTTGACAAATTCCCGGAACTTAATTGCCACACAAATACATGTATTTGATTGCAACCGAATAAATCTTTATTTTGTACAGAATGAAGATTTAAAAATATTGAAACAACCTCCTTTTTGCTCGTCCTCGGAAGGTATTTACCTAATAGATCGTTTTTTTATAATTCATTTAATATACATAGATAGGTTAAAGTGGCAAACAGTTACGAAATCTGATGTCTTTGCATTTTAAAACTATTAAAGTTGTTTAGAACGTAATTATGGTAGATTAAATGTAATTAAACTCGCAGCAATATGTAATTTTTGACCCAATTAATTTCGATAATTTTATAGTAAATTTGTCGATAAAAGATTATAAAACGGTTGATTAGGATCGAGAATATAGACTGATATAAAAAGATTAAGAGGACAATAAAAACATTTTACAGGAAACCGTAATATGAGTATTAGGCGAAAGCTGCTATAAAAGTACATTTTTGCAAGTTTTTTAAAGATATTCCGACAGTTATTTACCGCGTATAAACAGGTATAACTAAAAATATTTTATAATAAAGATCTCTTTTACAGGATTTAGTTGCGTTCGACGGTCTTCATCCTTGTGTGAAAATATTGATCTCCACAGTGGAGATTAAATACAATACGCCTGGATTAAACTCGTTATAGTGTTTAATTTTATAAATTAACCGAATTTTCCGCACAATTAGATGTCTTAACCTTGCGGCTTACAGCTATATTATCTCCAGCAATATATTATATCTGCTTATGACATAGTGCTTATGTATAGTGCTTGTAAGCTACTGATAAAGTGCAAGATGTTCCAAATGTTCAAATATACAAAAAATATTAACCAGGTTTATTCTAAAATGACAAATTTATATTCCATTTCAATAATGAGGATTATCAGAACGCGGATATTTAAATGCTTTTTTCATATTTGACGTCACATGGTCGGAGAATAAAATTTTTAAAACTTGGAATAAAATTTTATGTTAAAAATATTTCAGTATTAGTGCACAATACTTTACAAAATGTGAATCGTGCATAAATAATATCGACTGCAAATTATTTTAACACTAACACTGTGTCCACAGAAGATCCACGTGTATGTATATCTAAGCAATCAATTTGATGCTGTGATCTCGGTAACTGGTCGCTGCCAGTAACAGAATTAAAGTGCACATCCCTAGTTTTAGCTGGGATTTCCTCCACAGAGCTTAGCCCGAGAACAACTATGGCAGGTCAAATAATCCTATAATTCTGTTACTGGCGGCGACCAGTTACCGAGGTTACGGCATAACAACCTAGAAAATTACTATACAGGGTGGTCAGATGAAAACGAAAGAAAGTCATTTTCAAGAACTGCGTCAAAATTGTAGAAAAACGCTCAGATCCGTCGATTTTAGATTAAAGGGGGTCATTCTATGCTGGTATTTTTAACTCCGCCACTTTCACCCCCAAGCAAGGTTAAGCATCACCCCAAAATATTTAAATGGCATTGGAGGTTGAGTAATATTTATTTTGAAAGCTCTTATTTTGGGGTGTTGCTTACCGTTGCTTGGGGGTGAAAATGGCGGAGGTCCCCCTTTAATCTAAAATCGACGGGTCTGAGCGTTTTTCTACAATCTTGACGCAGTACCTGAAAATGGATCTGTTTAGTTTTCATTTGGTCGCCCTGCATATTGCTGACTGCAAATTTTCTGAGGCAGAATGAGGATGGCATTTGCATAACCTGATAAAACAGACAACAATATAAACCCCAAGAAGCTACTGACCTTTTTGAGGCTTCTGTGGCAGCAAATATCCCGTTCAACAACCCAAATAACCTCAGATTAATAAAGTTTTATATAGAAATATTGCGACATAAAATACCAAATGAGTACACCTTGAAAAAATGTTATTTATACCCAACGTACGCCAAAAAAAAAGTACTAGAAATTCGACAGGTTTTAAGAAGTAATTACCTATTATGCTCGATAAAACGACACAGTTTCAAGGACAAATGCAAACGTAATCGTAGAACTATACTGCCATTTACACCATGATGAGTGTTCACAGTTCTTTGGTAGTTAGTAAATTTTAGGAGATGCAAAAATATGCGACTTTATATCAGACAGAAAATTCAGCAAAGAACACGGATTTTCATTATTGGTCATCGTTATTATTGGTAGCGATTATTTTTTATTTCGATTTTGTACCAGATGAAAAATATTTCACTTTCTGCCGAGACACAGCGACATCTACCAAGATGAAACAGCTACATATCACAATGGACAGGTTGATATTCCGCTCCACAGAAAATTTGTACTTACCCAAGACATTGGTGTCACCAAGATAGCCATCAGCTCCTCGGTGTATAGGAAACAGCGGCAGGCCTTTCACGAGTTCCGCGAAATCTAGTCTACTGACACGGTATCCCAGTTCCTGCATGGATAGCGCGATGTCGCGGTGCAGCAGGATGCTCTCCTGCTGGTCGCTCTGAATTTTCAAACCCTGGAAAAATTAAACGTAATAAAATTTGCCAATTAAAAATAATAATAGTTATTTATTACGTAAGTGTTTTAAGTACCATTTTATCCACGCAAGAATGTTTAAACGCGAGGACTTAGTTTGAAGAAGAATTTTGCGTGAATGCTGAACACAAGACATATTCTTTTTAAGATACATCATTCAAAAATATACTGCTCAGCCTGTTGGAATCAACACATTGGAAAGGGTACCTTCAATATTATTCCTGAATATCGCAAATCCAGAAGCATATACTGGCCATTGTATGAAGCGCACCTAAACAACTTTATTGAACAATAAAGGTACTGATCGGATACCGTGCAGAAAAACCATTGAAAAATGGATTCACGATTTGCAGAAGCTATAACAAAAATAGTAACATAGTTTGACATAATTATGGGGTCGTGAAATGAGAAAGTGAGGATTTTTTTAGTGAGGTAATGTGAATGCAGAAGGCAATAGTCTGGATATACAAAACTACAACTTCCAATTTATTGATGATGTATTATTACTTACGCGTGAGATTCCGGCGATGCGAGTCACAATAACCGTGGCATTGACCTAATTTATAAAATAAAAATATCGCATAAATACTGCACACAATACATGAAACCAGGCTAGGATGGATACGATATTATATGTAGGGAATCTCCGAAAAGGTTCCACAGTTACGTTCGATCAAAATACAGTTTGCTGTAAGTTTTCCGTGTTATTTTGTGTATACTTGTATAGTTCATGAACATGCGTGCAATTATATTAAACAAAATATGTTGTTTTATATAAAAAATATACAGATATGAGAGAGAGAGAGCAAGTTTTCTGCGTTTTACTCTGTGGTTTTACTGCAATCGAATTAGAATTTGTTTAGTGCAGTGTTGTATTTTGCCAAGTTTAATTTCGTAATAATTTAAAGTGGTATTTTGTGGAATGTGTTATTCTGTATATAAGTGTATAATAACTTTATAAAGGTCAGTTTTCTTTACCAAGTGTATGTGATATTATGAAAAAAAAAACATGTATACAAATTATGAAAGAGCTAATATGTTTAAAGCTTCTTTTTTATCAAAAGAAGACGGCGGCTGCAAGAAGACGATATCGGATGAATTACCGCGAAGACACGCACCGCATAAGAAAATATTTGTAAGATTAGTTCAACTTTTAAGAGATTATGGGAGTTATGAACGCCAGTACTCTAATGTTGAGCAAAAACAAACTTGCATAGTAAGAATCTTGAACCAAATATTTTAAATGCCGTAGAAGACTCTAGTCACGCAAGTAAAAAGGATTAAATATGTATTTAATTATTACTGAGTTCTCTGTTAGTTGACTTGTTACTGTTTTATAGCGTTATACGTAAAATAATATTTTTTTTATTTTTTGTTTATACGGAATAACAAAGCGAACACCCACTACAAACAAATGTATGTTTCAAAAAGTAGTACCTCACGAGTGGCTTGGACATTTTGCTTTCTAATAGAACTCCTTTTCCCCATCTTCCACTTCAATAATTAAATATGGCAACAATGCTGGTGACGCTGTAACTAGATATGCTCAGCGCTGTTCTGCCCAGTGGCGTACTATGAAAATTGCGAAAAAAGGCAACAAAAAAAAAATGAGTTTTTGTGACAGAATTTAAGAAAACAAACTTGTGATATGTGTTTGTAAAGGTCACAGGCACCCCCCCTCCAAACCGGACCCCCCTTCAAAGTTACACCCTGTATATCTAAATGTTAATAAGTAAATAAATTAAATTTGATTTATTACTTTTTTCATAAAGGATCACTTTAGACAGTTCATATGTCTGGATAAAAGTCGATTATAAGGTGATTGTGGATAAATTAATGTATTCACTAGAAAAAAAATTCTTCTCGTGAATAAATATTCATTTAACTCACTTGGTCTGTGAATATTTATAAAAACTAAATGGGTTTGTAAGATACTTTTTTTATATACCCTTTCGCTTCATCTACTATTATAAGTCCAACGAACAGGCGTTGGTGAAATTGGAGAAGAATTACAACCACGTTCCATTCTAAACAAGTAAATTATCTGTCGATAAGTGTATCTTTAGCGGCACTTTAGGTTTACAACTTAACAGTGTCGAGTTTCAAAGATCAAGGATTGTCACTGTCCATTTAGCACGTGTCTAAACGTAGTAAACACAAGCAATGTTTATAAAACATCTTCATCTGGCACGTTGTGTTAACACCCATAGGAAACAGACTTCACACTCGCGAATCCGTAAGTGAATTCTAAAAATTGGAAAAATATACAGATATGACCTAGTTTGCGGATCTGCTAGCGTGACCCTGGGATATTTTCGCGGATTTAGAGACGACACGTGCGAGTTTTTGTGAAATCTCAAAATAGGTGCGGGCAGAGGAAGTTTATCGCTTGTCGTCGATATTTGTTTTTAATTCGTTTACTAATATTAAATAAAGTACCCGTACGAGTAATAAGATATTCTACAAATTTAAAAATTAATAAAAAACTGCATGATTTTCACTTCCGTGGCTTGTACCATAACCGAACTCAGGGATAACTTTTTTAAAAATTCTCGTCGCCAGTTTGATTTTTTCCTTATGTGTTTCACTTTTTTGTATTTTCACTTTTTCAACCTGTTAATGTACGATCAAAAATTCCCTGACGTGATTGCTTTCAACACTGGAAAACAATTCCGAAATTTTAAATCAAAGTTCTCTTATTTTTTCTTACCAGCGTAATCTATTTATAATTATACAATGATTTTGTAGATGGAGAACTTTGCAATTATTTATGTTTCACTATACAGGGTTAACTATGACTAAGTACAAAAATTTTAACCACGTGCTCAGGAAGGTCTAAAAGACAATAAAAAATTTATTTCGGAATTCTAGCTCGATGTTTAAAAAGTGGGGCAAAACCCTCTTTTCCCACGGAAAGTCGGCGCCTATGACAATCTATCATCATCCGTCATGGCTAGATATGTCAACTACTAGTTGTTTTTTCAACATTGTCAAGTGTAGAAACGACGAAACGAAACATTTGTATTAATAATAATAATAATGTCTAAGTACCTGGTAGATAACAGCTAATCTGGTTAGTTGCAGTATTTTGTATTCGTTCTTTCGTTGCACATTGCAAACTACATTTTCACTCCTTGCAGATTCATCATAATTAACCACTAACATATCCGACATATAATACTTTATTTAATTACTATAACACGTTTAAAATTAGTCACTTAGCTGATTTAAAGTAACAGTAAGTTCTAGGTTATGCCATACTGCATTGCTAATTGCATAGCCTCCATGCTCCAAACCATCCAGAATGCGAAGTTAGTTATAATCTAAGGGTCATTTTTACAGAACACTGTAAACATCTTGGGATGTTATAGTTTAAAATATTACTAATTATTTTATGCAAACATCGTCGATTACTGTTAATATTGTTGCTATTATTAGTATTAACAGAATTTAATTACACAACAACAGATGAAGTTTAAAAATTTATCGGCGTGAGTGCATCTTGTATTAGTGACAGATGTCGTCTGTAGATGTCAAATAACGTAAATTTACGGTTACGATACTCTGATTAGTTTGAAATAATTTTTCAGTACTTGATTTTCGCAAATTTAATTTTTCGCGTATTTTGTGTGTATTTACAAACATGTCGTATTCAAATGCCTAGATGACGGATAAGGTGCTGATTTATGGGAGTGTGACAAGTGCATATTATCGTGCGGTAGCCTCAAAGGCGTTTCTCGAGTATACAAAATATTTTGCTGAATACTTTTTGAACCACATCGAATAGCTGTTTTATGCCGTGGCGGTAGTGTTTTTATGTATTTGTGTACATTTACGTGTATTTTGTTGTTATCCTTTGTGCTTTTTCCCGACGTAAGTAATCGACCTGGTCAAGACCGCCAAACCAAGTAGGTACCCTGCTTTACACAAAAAGAACGATCGAGGGAAGAGAGGTCCACAGGAAGTACAAAAATCTTTAATTTAAACAAGTAAGAACACAGAAGATGATTGAACATTCTTAATATCTCTCCAAGTATCAATCCTGGAAATAAATATTAGTAAGGTAGGTGCTGCCTCTCTGTGCTATCATACCGTATTTCTCATTAAATCATTAAATAATAATCTACATTTTGTAAAGATTTTTTTTCTTTCAAAGCGGCTTAAATTGATACACGTGTCAATGGACCTGTCACTATATTTGACACCTTTGACTGGCAGAATATACCTAACCTCGCGGCTGACAGAAGGTCAGTGACGGCGATAAATAGGGATTTAATATAGTGTTGAAAATATTTTTTTTGGCTTTATAAATAAGTTTGGAATTTTTTTGAAGGGTGATTCCATTAATTCTTATTTTTCCCTATCCCCTCTTAAAATATTTGTACTAAGTTATAGTTAACCCTGTATTAATAAAATGTTTTTATATGTATGTACAAAATGAGTTCAAGAAAATAGAACATTTAAAAACTTCTATAGCTTCGACATGATCTGCTTTTATTGAAAATCATTATCATTAAATAATTTTTGCTTTTTTATTGCCCCTGAGAAGAAATCTATATATTTTACCGACTTCTTTGAATACAAAATATATTCCATTGTCATAGTAATGAGAACTAATCTCGGAACTAATAATGCAAAATAGTTGAATTCGTGATGTGACATCAGTATACCTTTTGTTGTCATGAAAATGAAAAAAAAAACATTAATTTGTAATCTGTTACATAAAATTAATTCTTGTTAATGGTTGTATATTGTTTAAAAATTAATTCTAACATTGATTTATTAAATAGTAAAACAGAATCGCGATTAATACCGCAAAAATTGAAAAAAAGCTTATAAAAAAATACGACAAAAAAGTAACAGATACAGATGAACGACTGCTTGCTCACCTTCAGAGATGTAGCAGTACAATTAAGGCGTCGACTATGTGGGCTATCCATTCGAAATTGCAGAATATGTTGAGGATAAACAAAGGGGTTGATTTAAATCATTTGTGCAACTAGCAATAATCATGTAGCCAAGAAGGCATATGCATTCAAGGAAGACGATGTGCGGAAGTTTTCCACAGATGCACCGGACATTACGTATTTATTTTTGAAGTGGTAATAATTTGCGGTATCTTTGGCTCTTGTAGAAGATGTGAATTATGCGACTTCACGTTTCTCGGGTAGATGATTTTGCCATGGTAACTTTAGAACACGCGCTAAAACAATAAACAAAATAGGGTACTAATAAAAAAAATGTTTGAGTATTTCCGAATGTCACAAAAAATATTTTCGAGCTCTTGGATCGTCCTCGCTTACAGCACAAGAACACAAGATTTCGCAGAGCAGTGCCATCTGACGAAAGACTGTTTAGTTTAAGTAAATAGAGGTTGTTGATAAGCGAGAATGTTCGATACATTCACAACATAACTGGTCGAATAACAGTTTACATTACGTAAGAGTAGTGCGGCGGCCAGGCAAAGAAATTGTAGGTGACCGACATGACCTGCATTGGCGGTCGTGGCAGGTGACGGTACGTACTGGTGCAGGTCTAGTGTGCGATGCTCTATTAAAGGACATGCAAATCTTCATTGCAGGTCCGTGCAAGCATAATGTGCGAGAGAATTGACATATTAGCTTAAATATCTATACAATACAATAAAAACAAAGACAGATATTTCAGCCTGCCTTATGTTTTACGGTTTCCAATCTACAACTAAAAAAACAGTGTAGACGAACTTGAAATAGGAACCGCTTCTGAGAATATCCAGAATGTGGAAACATCGTCAGAGTGGTGCTTGATAAATTTTCATTGACTAGTGTTTATTTAAACCTGTCAATGATTCAAAAGTGAAAGCAGGCACGCACTCCCATTTTATCGTAAAGTCGGGAATCATTCAATGACGAAAATAGTTGGCCATGTGGGCGCTGCACGTTGATTGAAATTATTCAGATGCAATAAAGTCGGTAGCGAATTATTATTCGTTCGATTTTAATATTTACGTCTTCACTCAGCGCCGTGCGAGGGCCGACGAGTGGGCTTTAAAAAAATAAATTGGTTCCTTCCCACTAAATACTATCGGGGGATATTAACCTGTTCAGAATTTATAGTTTTCTCGTAAATAATATGTTTTATTTAGATTTGGTAATATCGAACAAACTAATTTATTAAGTAACGTTTTTTTGAAATATCAAAATCAACCGAAATATCGGAGTGTGATACTGTTTATAAAAGAGTCAAAGGAATGTAATCTTTAAGTGACTGAGTTTTACTTTGAACGCTTTTAGATCACTAGTATATTTTGATTTTTCATTTAGAAATTCATTTGAAACTCATTCTTGTAATTTTGTTTCTTTTTATTTGTATCTAACAGTATTTTTTTTAATACAGTTTAGTTTTACCAGAGAAAGTTATGATCACAATGAAAATTTTACTGAGTTGATTCTATTGACATATATTGTTAAGGGTATGCTTATATGATCTTTTTTTTCTTCAAGACCGAGTAACCGAACTATTTCCATTTTTTTGGAGGATAAATTACTTGAGAATTTGCTCCACTTCATTTTAGAAAATGCCAGACTAAGATAATATAATAATATAATAATAATAATAACAATAATAATATCTCTACCCCTGATTCTAATCACCGGGATTAGTCCAGAAGTCAGAGACTTGTGCGGGAGAGGGGGCGGCATATTATTATTAAGCAGGCCGCATTTGCGCCCTCCAACGACTTACGTTGGTAAGCCCTAACCACTATTCAGTGCAGGAATGAGGGAAACCTGGAAAACCTCATTAATTAGGGGGGTAGTCAAATAACAACCGGTATCAATCTCTCACATTGACCCAAGCTAACATTCTTCCGCTCTACCATACCCGTAGGAAGGGTGCCAATCCTCTCCACGAATATAGCTTATATACGGTCTACCGGCAGTTGGGCGCGAATCCACAACGGTCTAGTCACCTAGATTCAAGTACTGACGCCTTAAACCGCGCGACCACTGACCGACCAAAGTGGTCTACAAAATCGCTAGACCTACACCCATGTGGTTTTTATCTGTGAGGTTATATAAAAACTTGCGCACTGGGATAGAAAATAAAATATTTTGGAGAATGAATCTGTTTTCAATCATTTTCTCGTCCATTATTAAACAAGTCCAAAGGAGAACCACCACCTCTGTCGATCAAGTCTGTGATTATTGCTCGTGGATTTCCATGATAAATACAACTTTTTGTGAAGAATATATTTTGCTCAACAATAAAAGGTTTACAATGTATGATTTCTAGAGTTAATACCAGCGCGGAGTCTAACAGGGTCGAACGCAGTTTTAGTTATTTACGGAACGCTATAATAGTCGGTGTCGCCTCAATATGTTTCTTTTTTACGTCTGCTGTAAGTTGTATCAGAAATTAAATGTGTGGACTGGAATAGTTGACGACAGAATAGTAGGGCCTTTTTAAATTAAAAATCGACCTGTTCGAGGATTTTTCCCAAAAAAATAATTGTTTCGTTTTTATTGAATTTATTCCATACTTTTGGCGCATACTGTATGATGCAGGACATTCTAATCATCAGATACCGAACATGTTGGGTATTCCTAGTTCATCCGTTGTACGAATAGTATACAGATATGAAGAATTTGATACCGTGGAAAGCAGACCACGTAGTGGACGTCCTCGAGTATCTAATGAAAGGGAGGATAGGTATTTGGTGCAACATGCCCGTAGACATCACACATCTTCAGCTTCAGCTCTCAGGGCCCACTTTCACGGTACGTTTCCTACTATTCGAAGACAACTTCACAATGCAAATGTACATGCTAGAAAACCATTACGGGTCTCCACTCTACTTCCAAGGCATCGTGCTGCCCGTCCCCAGTGGATGGGAGAGCATAGGGGTTGGCTTTTACGCCAGTGGCGGTGAGTCTTATTTACAGACGAAGCCGGAATTGGGCTGGTTACTAGTGACAATCGACAAAGAGTCTGGAGAGAACCAGGTCGTTAACAGCGACTTCATTTTTCCCGTGAAGTTGTTCCGTATGAAGGGGGTACCGTAATGTTTTGGGGTGGAATAAAGTTCAACCGCCGCACCCCATTAATTCGCATACCAGAAAATATGACCAGTCAATTTTACATCGAAAAAGTTATTACACCCATCATCTACCCCCTACGCAATGAATTAGGTAAAAATATTGTGTTCATGGACGACAACGGTTGACCATATCGCGCAAGAAGGGTTCAAGAAACACTCAAAGAATGACATCAATAGATTAGATTGGCCAGCCAACTCTCCTGACATGAATTCTATTGATAGGATTTCGTTGCTAGAGCCATTCACAATCATATTCCTTCATCTCAGATTGCAGATGAGTTAGTTGTAGCGGCAGAAGAGGAATGGAACATTCCGCAAGAGATCGTTAACCGCTCAATGCACAGACGTGTCAATATGCTATTGGAACGTGGTGGAGGTCATACCGAATATTAGTCAAGTAGAGAACTTGCTTTGTGACTTATTTTTGATTTAATAAATTTTGTCAAAAATTTCACACATTTGCTGGTTTTTAATTTTCTAAGTAGGCACTCAGTTTATCGAACATAATCTTTTCACAGAAAAAAGATTCAGAAAACAATATACTTTTATAAATGTATTTAGTTTTTCTGACAAAAAGATTTCTTTAACAAGAATGAGGGGGGAGGGCAAGACTTTCGACGTTGTGTGTAAATATTTAGTTCATGTCTCAACAATTTCTCACACTGTCCGTTGTCAACAGCAGACTTTGAAAGGTCATTTTGTCTAGACAAGTTAATAAGTTAATATTAAGTGATAAACGTCGCTGTTTCACTACAGAAAACTTTGAAAAGCGTGCAATAATATGTTTTAACCACTTCCAATATGCCATAAGGAAACCTTGTCTCCACACTAAGGTTTGTCGGGTAAGTGTCGTCATTTTTACGTGTTATCTTAATTTATAAATGTATTTTACCCTCGACTTAATCTTACTATTTGGTAGTAGTACTATATTTTCTGTGAACATATTAATATGTTCATTCGTAAGCTGACTACGGTCCTGCTAAACTCCGCGCTGCACTATCTCTGATGATTACTGTTGATTTTTTGTGCAAAAATTGTTGTTCAAAAAAAGTATATAATTATATGCAAAAAAAAAAACGAATGAGAATTTCTAAATACCCTGTATAAACATCTGAATTGGCTTTCAATGAAATTTCTTATCCTTATAGGACCCTCTAGACGTATTTAGATAATGGAACATGGCCATCGAAACAGACCAACTTGGAATTGATGTTCTGCTATAATATTTTTTGAAATGATTTTAGAAAAAACATTCTGTAGGTTAAATTGATTAATAATTGTCTGAAATATGTTTAATGCTTCCCAACGTACAACTTTCCTGGAAATAAAGCTACGTTTGCTAAAATTAGGTTACCTATAATAGAAGTGTTCCTAAAATTGAATCGGTAAGTATTGGAATTTAATTACTTCTTCAGAAATAACACTGACTCAGAAATACAAATTCTATGAACAAAGCTGTAACTCAACTGTTATTGCATATTGCAGATATAAAAGCCGACAATTTCCCATGAATATTTTAAATATTCCATTAAAAAAACAATCAAATATCATTATGTAAAAAAATCCGGGGGCAATGGCA
Source organism: Monochamus alternatus (assembly GCA_037114965.1). NCBI lineage: Eukaryota > Metazoa > Arthropoda > Insecta > Coleoptera > Cerambycidae > Monochamus > Monochamus alternatus. The sequence continues at coordinate 48,569,967 of CM073435.1, read as the reverse complement.
TGTTAGCATAAACTTCACAATCGAACTCGACACGTGAATAAAAGAATACTTTTGATTATTTTCATTTATTTTTATATTTGAAATGGCAGTGCAACAAAATTCCTAAAATTTTTTGGACGTCTTTAAAAATACAAATTAATTGCTACTTTGCTCACAGTCAAGATAGTGTAAACATTTTTATTATTCGACTATATGTTAAGCCACGTGTCGTGTTTATACAGGGCGTCCGGAGTAGGAGTGCTTTTATTTTGCTGTATGATCAATAATTGAACCAAACAAAACATAATTGACTTCATAATTTTCTTTATTGCATAACCATAGCAATTTCCGGAAGTAAACACTTATTTCATTATAAAAATCAAGAATTCTACCTGAAGCAACACAGTCACAGTCCCAACAGTAAAAGTTTTACCGTGAATTATTTATAGAAAATGATGGAAAAATACATTCACTGCACGCCGCCTGAAATTGCGGCAAAAGTCATTAGAAACATGCTTCGAAATTCTACCACAAAAATCAGTCGAAAAATACAATCGCCAGTATGAACATGTTTTACTGGCATACTTTTTCCGAGTAATCGAAATAGTATTCCCTTCTTCAATGTGGTTGTATTATTTCATGGTGAAACCAGCATTTTCAGCAAAAAATGGCGTTGACATTAATGAATATAAAAATTTACGGCTTTTTGAAAGCAAAAAAAGCAATCATATTCCAAAAAAGTCCAAAACTCATTCACAAACAGAAATACTTAAATTTTTACTAAATGCGCCGGATGAAATCTACCTTATGATGAAGGTAATTTATGCTACCTTTTCAAAAGTAATTTAATATAAATGTAGTAATTATTTTAGATTTGTGTTGTGTTTGGTTTTGCTGGGGCTTTACGTAATGAAGAACTTTTGAATTTAAAAGTTCGTGCTGGAAAGATTCTCTAATAAAACCGTTCCCAAAGATTTCTAATCCGACTGAATTTAAAAACCTCAGACCTATAGCAATACTCCCAGTCTTATCTAAGGTTCTAGAAAAAATAATTGAAAATCAAATCCGGGAGTATCTTAATAATAATCTCTCTCCATCAATCAGGTTTCCGGAAACAACGCAGTGGTTTATCTACCCTTTTAAATGTTACAGATGACATTGGTCAAGCCGATATCGGTAAAATCAATGCACTGGTTCTGCTAGATTTTAGTAAGGCCTTTGATACACTTGGCCATGATATACAGTATGCGCCAAAAGTATGGAATAAATTCAATAAAAACGAAACAATTATTTTTTGGGAAAAATCCTCGAACAGGTCGATTTTTAATTTAAAAAATACATATTTTAGCGTAAAATGCGATTTTCAAATGTAATTTGTTTTCGATTTTTTTTTAATGGCAACACCTTATTTTTTTCCTTGATTCTGAAAGATCGTTTAATTCTCTATCAGACAGTACTAAAATTTTGCCCTCTTACATAGGAAAGTTTTCGAGTAAATGACGATTGAATGTTAGAAAACGTAAATCAATTAAAATAAAGCAAAAACGTTATCAAGTTTAGTTTACGAATTCCATAGTTCTTTTATGGATCACGTAGTGAAAATCTTTGCAAAGTGTCATTGTCACACCGACTTTCTAATAAGTATTGTAAGCGACATAGAAATTATTATTCAATTTAAAGCATTATGGCATATTTAACTGTTACTCAAAGAATTGAAATTTTAATTCTTATCGGATGCGGGAATATGACTAGAACTCAGCAGGAAGTTTGCGATTTATTTAATGAAAAATATCCAGATCGCCCTATCAGCCAATCAACAGTCAGTAAGGTAGAGTCTAAATTTAGAGAAACTGGCAATGTTGTAAATATTCCAAAACCTGGACGTCCAAGCATTAATGAAAATCAGAAACAGAACATTTTGATAAGTATGGTGGATAATCCTCATAATTCTTCACGATTGGTTGCATTAAACAATGACACTAGTCAGAGCACAGTGCTGTATCTTGAGGAAGGAAAAATATCATCCCTACAAAATTCAACTTGTGCAGGAACCCAATGAAGATGATCCCGATCGCCGCTTACACTTTTGCGAAATTCTAATGGATTTATGTCAAGGAAACAGAAATTTACACCCGCAAATACTTTTTTCAGATGAGGCCACATTTTGTCTGAATGGTACAGTAAACCGTCAAACTTGCAGATATTGGAGTCGGGAAAATCCTCATTGGATGGCAGAGGCACATACCCAACACCCTCAGAAATTAAATGTGTGGGCTGGAATAGTTGACGACAGAATAGTAGGGCCTTTCTTCTTTGAAGGAACTCTTACAGGACAAAGATATTTAGAGTTTCTAGAAAATGACCTTGTTCCAGCCCTTGCAGTAATTTTTCCTAACGATAATGACCCTGACATTCCTGACGATACCATATGGTTTCAGCAAGACGGTGCACCAACGCACTATGCGCGCCCTGTACGAGATTTTTTGGACAACTGTTTTCCTGGGAAGTGGATCGGCAGACGCGGACCGATAGAATGGCCTGCAAGATCGCCAGATCTTACACCTCTTGACTATTTTTTATGGGGATACTTGAAGTCAAAAGTGTACAGTAATAAACCACGTAATTTAGAAGAACTTCAAAATCGCATTCGGGACGAAATACGCAGAGTTATCCCAGAAATCATTCATAATGTGCAAGAAGAATTTCCTCACAGACTTGCGCATTGTCAAGATGTTGGTGGATGGCAATTCGAACATTTAATTTAAGTATAAAATTTAATCAATTCTATTTTATTTTACATACCTCAGAATTGTTACTTTTTTATGGATAAAATTTACGTTTTCTAACATTCAATCGTCATTTACTTGAAAACTTTCCTATGTAAGAGGGCAAAATTTTAGTACTGTCTGATAGAGAATTAAACGATATATCAGAATCAAGGAAAAAAATATGGTTGCCATTTAAAAAAAAATCGATGACGTCATTACTCGAAAACAAATGCCATTTGAAAATCGCATTTTACGTTAAAATATGTATTTTTTAAATTAAAAATCGACCTGTTCGAGGATTTTTCCCAAAAAATAATTGTTTCGTTTTTATTGAATTTATTCCATACTTTTGGCGCATACTGTATTATTAGCCATATTACATTTTGTAGGCCTTCCTGAACAATCCATACAGCTCTTTAGAAATTTCTTGAGTGATCGTGTACAATCTGTGGTTGTTAATAATAAAGTATCAGATAAAGCTAGAATGTCAAGCGGAGTACCGCAAGGATCTATTTTGGGTCCACTTCTTTATACTCTCTACACGCTGAACTTTGAAACTTTCATTAACCATTTCCATGCAGACGATACGCAACTGTATTATTCATTTATACCGTCTGAGGCTATTAATTCTTGCCAGAAAATTAATAGTGACCGTAGTAGTAATTCAATTATAATAAAAAAGCACATTTAATATTATTATTATTATAAGATGTTGCTTTCGAAAATGATATTGTATTACTGAAAAACTAAACTCAAAACAATATCGCGAACACTTTACAAAAGATATAAAAAGAGGTGTTCATTAGTCTTCGTATAAAAATCTGCCGGAAATCCCATCGTATGTTGCCAAGATCCAATTATCCCGTGCACTCGAAATATATTTTATTAATGAAACTAATCATCCCAAACATGACTAAAAATAAAAGCGATAGTGACGATTCCAGGATTCGCGAGATAAAAAGAAATTTAATACACAGAACAGATGTTACTACACATACGGATATGATACTGTAAAAAAGTTAGTCTGCAACGTGAGTTTATATTTAGTATTGTACATAACTTACAAGATTTACGAGAATGTGCAGATTTGTGTATTATTCGTACGGATTTGCTTTGTGGAAACTGAAAATGAACGTGATGGTTATTTTTATCTTACGCGTTTTTTATGCGTACAAATATTCATGCTGATCTAATCGAGACTTATACAGTATGCGCCAAAAGTATGGAATAAATTCAATAAAAACGAAACAATTATTTTTTGGGAAAAATCCTCGAACAGGTCGATTTTTAATTTAAAAAATACATATTTTAACGTAAAATGCGATTTTCAAATGTCATTTGTTTTCGAGTAATGACGTCATCGATTTTTTTTTTAAATGGCAACACCATATTTTTTTTCTTGATTCTGAAAGATCGTTTAATTCTCTATCAGACAGTACTAAAATTTTGCCCTCTTACATAGGAAAGTTTTCGAGTAAATGACGATTGAATGTTAGAAACCGTAAATTTTATCCATAAAAAAGTAACAATTCTGAGGTATGTAAAATAAAATACAATTGATTAAATTTTATACTTAAATTAAATGTTCGAATTGCCATCCACCAACTTCTTGACAATGCGCAAGTCTGTGAAGAAATTCTTCTTGCACATTATGAATGATTTCTGGGGTAACTACGTATTTCGTCCCGAATGCGATTTTGAAGTTCTTCTAAATTACGTGGTTTATTACTGTACACTTTTGACTTCAAGTATCCCCATAAAAAATAGTCAAGAGGTGTAAGATCTGGCGATCTTGCAGGCCATTCTATCGGTACGCGTCTGCCGATCCACCTCCCAGGAAAACAGTTGTTCAAAAAATCTCGTACAGGGCGCGCATAGTGCGGAGGTGGAGGCGGAATTTCAGGGTCATTATCGTTAGGAAAAATTACTGCAAGGGCTGGAACAAGGTCATTTTCTAGAAACTCTAAATATCTTTGTCCTGTAAGGGTTCCTTCAAAGAAGAAAGGCCCTACTATTCTGTCGTCAACTATTCCAGCCCACACATTTAATTTCTGAAGGTGTTGGGTATGTGCCTCTGCCATCCAATGAGGATTTTCCCGACTCCAATATCTGCAAGTTTTACGGTTTACTGTACCATTCAGACAAAATGTGGCCTCATCTGAAAAAAGTATTTGCCGGTGTAAATGTCTATTTCCTTGACATAAATCCATTAGAATTTCGCAAAAGTGTAAGCGGCGATCGGGATCATCTTCATTGAGTTCCTCACACAAGTTGAATTTTGTAGGGATGATATTTTTCTTTCCTCAAGATACGTAGCACTGTTTTCTGACTAGTGTCATTGTTTAATGCAACCAATCGTGAAGAATTATGAGGATTATCCACCATACTTATCAAAATGTTCTGTTTCTGATTTTCATTAATGCTTGGACGTCCAGGTTTTCGAATATTTACAACATTGCCAGTTTCTCTAAATTTAGACTCTACCTTACTGACTGTTGATTGGCTGAAAGGGCGATCTGGATATTTTTCATTAAATAAATCGCAAACTTCCTGCTGAGTTCTAATCATATTCCCGCATCCGATAAGAATTAAAATTTCAATTCTTTGAGTAACAGTTAAATGTGCCATAATACTTTAAATTGAATAATAATTTCTATGTCGCTTACAATACTTATTAGAAAGTCGGTGTGACAATGACACTTTGCAAAGATTTTCATCTACGTGATCCATAAAAGAACTATGGAATTCGAAAAACTAAACTTGATAACGTTTTTGCTTTAATTTAATTGATTTACGTTTTCTAACATTCAATCGTCATTTACTCGAAAACTTTCCTATGTAAGGGGGTAAAATTTTAGTACTGTCTGATAGAGAATTAAACGATCTTTCAAAATCAAGGAAAAAAATATGGTGTTGCCATTTAAAAAAAAATCGATGACGTCATTACTCGAAAACAAATGACATTTGAAAATCGCATTTTACGCTAAAATATGTATTTTTTAAATTAAAAATCGACCTGTTCGAGGATTTTTACCAAAAAATAATTGTTTCGTTTTTATTGAATTTATGCCATACTTTTGGCGCATACTGTATTTTATAAACGATAGTTTAGGATCGAAAATAACTCCAAGATCCTTTACATAACTAGGCCTGCAAAGAAGAGAGAGTCACCACATTCTATTTATATACAAATGTTATTGTTTTTTTAATAAATGTCATAACATACATACATTTCGATGCATTTAAGGGTAAATTATTGCAAGAGCACCAGCTGTCTACAGCTTCTATCGCACTTTGTAACTTTTGACAGCCACTGGCAGTATTTATTCCACACAGCAACTTAAGGTCATCCGCATATATGAAATAGTGCGCGTGTAACTCAGATACAATATCATTCATGAACGTAACAAATAAGAGGGGCCCAAGCGTCGAACCCTGAGGCATATCAAGAAGTGTTCAAAAACAGTAATCACGATACTGTTACTGTCGTTAAATAAAAATAAAAGCTCACCAACCTTGACATATCTGTGCAGCCTGTACATGTACTGCGGCTGCTTCACCGGGTGCATGGTGATGGCCCGGTGCACTTCCTTCTGCTTGAGGTCCCCGGAGAAGGCCGCCTCCCCGCTCTGGTTGTGGTAGAGGATGACTTGCATCTGTATTGAATAAACGGTATATTATTCAATAGAATCGACTCAAGGATTCGTCTGCTGCAATAATATAAATCTAAATCTAACTAAGCGGGACTAATAGACTTCGAATTGGTTGATTAGATAATAAACGTGTGTCCTGACGCCCCGCTGACGTTCGGATTTAATTTGCTAATTTGCAAATCACGACTTACTACCGACTGGAGTAAAAATAATTGATGCGTGCATGTAATTCTTGAATAACGAGGAACATTTTGTTTACAGCACGTTTATAGCCGTAAAATGATCAAATTTGTGTTTTTTAGGTAGGTACAGGAGTACCTACAATTTAACAATTATTTTCACATACTTATAAACAAAAGTGAAAAATCTTATATGAAGAGCTATGTAAGTTTATGTTATAACAATATTTTCATTTATAGTTAAATTAAAAAAAAAAACGTATTTTTAAAGTTTTCCATGAAAACTTGATGTCCAATGCCCACTTTTAAAGAGCCTTAACTTTTTGCTAAAATTATTATTTTTTACATGAAGCACTCCCTCTAAAATCGGCTCAGGAATCCACTGTTTCATTTTCCTCAACTAGTTTCGAAACGTCCTATATAACAATTCATGATTGTATTTAAAATCTTCACCAGAGCTAAAATTTAAACAGCTCCAAAATATTTGTTTAATATTAAATAATTATTAATTAATTTTCTTCTTCTCATTTATTTGTTTATGTTTGTTTTTATTTACTGTTTATTTGTTTTAAAAAGTTATTCAATTAAAGATATTTATAAATTCCTTAATTGGTTAATACAATTATCTTGTTAAAATTATTCCTTGAATTATTAAAAAGAATTAATTTATAAACAAGTTTTGCAATTGAAATGCATAAAAATATACAAGGTGATCCATTTAAAAAGTTATATGTCTGAGGTCATATTTTAAAGAAGATACCCTGTAGAGAAATTACAAGTACGACACTGGACTCTACGCAAAAAATTCTATCAGAAGCAATTTCCATCATTCCGATATATCTGCTAGTCTTAGAGATATGAAAAGTATCTTAAAAGTATTTTTTTTAATATTGATTGCGGCATTGTATCTCTATATTGCTATTATTACTATTACAAAATTTAGTCTAGCTTTGAATATTTGAATAAATTGTTACGTTTTCATTAGTAACTCCTGAAAAACTAAAAAAGTTGAATATGATCTGATCGATTTAAACAAAATTATCGATTTTATCAGCTATAATTTAGTCTATGGCTACTGTAACTTAAAAGCTAGTTTACAACTGTTACTGTTAAATTTAGATAATAATTTCGTTCCCTTCGACAAATTTGTAATGAAAAGACGGATCTTATTATGTTTGAAAGTGGAAACGTTCATTGTCCATGTAGTAATACTACTAGGCGAAATTGAAGATAACCGTGAGAAAAAGTCGACTCCTATTATGAGCTTCCGTGCTGATAAGCGACTTCAGACGGTACTCGAATTAGGATGTTTAATATTACATGAATTGCCGAGGTAATTGCTGTACAGGGTGTCTATTTTAAGCGTGCCCAGCTCAATATAATCCTATAGGCTTAAAAACAGCATATTCTAGAGGTGGTACTTTTTAAAATTAAGTTTAGAAGGCGAAAATTTGTACAAATTACATAGTAAATCTGATATATTTTTGTTGCTACCTTCAAACAATTTAAGTATTGCTTGTTAGAGACTATTCTCAGTAACACACATGTAACACATTTCGTTCTATAGTTGGGTTTCAAAATAGTAGAGAATTCAATCTCTACAGCGTGTTTTCAAAACCGTGAATGCCCTAATTTAATAAACGTAAACGAAAAATGATTATGAATGGTTCTAGCAACGAAATCCCACATGTTTTCAATATGATTCATGTCAGGAGAGTTGGCTGGCCAATCTAATTTATTGATATATTCGATGTAAATTTGACTGGTCATATTCTGTGGTATGCGAATTAATGGGGAGCGGCGGTTGAAGATTATTCCACCCCAAAACATTATGGTACCCCCTTCATACGGAGCAACTTCACAGGAAAACTGAAGTCGCTGTTGACAACCTGGTTCTCTCCAGACTCTATGTCGATTGTCATCAGTAACCAGCCCAATTCTGGTTTCGTCTGCAAATAAGACCCACCGCCACTGGCGTAAAAGCCAACAGGAGACGAGCAGCACGATGCCTTGGAAGTAGAATGGGGACCCGTAACGGTCATCAGTACGTAAATTTGCGTTGTGGAGTCGTCTTCGAATAGTAGGTGTCGATATAACACGGCGAAATGTACCTTGAAAGTGGGCCCTGAGAGCTGAAGCTGAAGATGTGCGGCGTCTACGGGCATATTGCATCAAATACCGATCCTACCTTTCATTAGATACTCGAGGACGTCCACTACGTGGTCTGTTTTCCACTGTATCAAATGCTTCATATCTGTATACTATTCGTACACCAGATGATCTAGGAATGCGCAACATGTTCGATATCTGATGATTAGAATGTCCTGCATCATGTAAAGCAGTCATTCTTGATCGGGTAAACGCAGAAATTTCACGTCGTGGCAGAAACACTTGGCTGAATACAGTGCCAAACTGACCAGATTTGTAAAAACATCCTGGCCTGCAATTTTTTACCACATTAGGAAAAACCACTTGGTTAATCGAATCATTTCATATACAGGGGGTCTAAGACTTTTGACGTTGTGTGTACTTTATTATGTAATTGAAACCACAGCGCCTAAAGTAGTAGAATGTACTGATATAAAATAGGTGTTTTAAAAGTTTATTTATTTCTTTCCTTGGAAAAGCCTTTATTTTTTTTTAATCTTTGAACCATGGTAATGCATTTAAAAACTTCATTCAAATTTGTCAGGTTTAACGCGCGCACTCTGTACATTTCTCAACGATAGCCAAGAGGTACGTCAATGTATCTATTTTTAGTCGGCTCTATGAAGATGGTGTGTATAAGCTAATCTAAGTCCAGGTGTAAAAAATTCGATAAAAAAAAATTACAAGGTTTAAAAATGTGCGTCACACCACTCGAATATGTTTGAAGAGCTTGTTTTACAGGCAGCCCAATTTATCATTTTCGATAGTTCTCGGCGGTTGATCCTCGGTACGAGATAAGCTTTGTTTATTTGTCTAACCAGGATATGTGTGGCAAAAACCTGGAAATATATTTATCGCTAGTTAAAAAATTGAGGAAAATTTTATATTCTTAATTATTTTGAGAAAAATCAGTAGGCGTTTATAAACAATTTTGCTATTAAATATAATCACATTACCACATGGAAACTACAGTTTGATATACAGAGTGTTCAGAGCATGAGGACCAATATTGAAAAGGCATGTACATTTGATTAAAAGCAACAAAAGAACTCTTATGAAAAAAATATCTGATGCGAGTAGTTTTCCTACAAACATATTTAAAAAATAAAAATACAACTACAATATACTGCAAAAAAAACAAAACAAAAAGCTTTCCCACTCTAAGCAGTGATTCGCGGACACACTATATGTTTTTTTCACCTTTAAATTTCAATCAATCAATGACGCTAGTGTTATTTTGAAGACACTCATTTTTCTGTTGTAATTGCTTTACTCCCCTAAATTCCCCTTAGTTGCACTCATGCAACTGATTTACAGCAACTACGTATGATAATCCTTTTCCATCAATCTTTCAAAGAAATCTTAGTAATTTAATTATGTTAGGAACAGAAATACAATGACAAATCGTGCTCGTAGCAGCCTGTTCTACTAGTTTTTTATATGCAATGCTTGGGTGGTTTTTCATTGGTTCAGTAGAGTGCAACATATTTTTTAACAGTACAATAATATAATGGTTACGTTCAGTGAATTCAGACAAATTTTAAGTGTACGGACGATATTTGATTCCGTAAAATGCTGTGTATATTTCAACTTAAGAATATTAACTTTATTGACAATATGCAAAGTACTAAAAACTAAGATAGTAACCTAATGATCAATAAATCCATTATGGATATCGGATCAGAGGCGTGCCGGATTGTATATCACCTTACAGTCAGTATTTCATACAATAATATATCAATTTCGTATTTAAAAAAAAATTATAGCATTCATTACGCATTTTAATTTACTATTACTTGAAGTAAGCAAGAAAAAACATAAAATTTATTAAAATGGTTCATACAACTATTTATTTATGATGACCAATGCTAGGAAAATATTAAAATTTGGCAACGTTGCATCAGGCCGACACCGAGTTGATTTGGGAGCTGTGAATGAATCGAGGCCACTAGCGCTCAGTAACAGTCTGAAACGGAGTTTAATGATTTGATTTTTTTTTATTTTCAACGTAAATATACATTTAAAAATGTTTCAAGCCCCTGTCCCTTAAAAATAGTACCATTGTTTCGAACTTGCGTGGGTTTTTGTAAAATCCGTGTCAGAAAACAACTATGAATTCCTTGAAAAATGCGCTTAAAAATGACGTTCTTAAGTTTTATCATCAAATAAATTTTTACTATCAAGTCGGTGATTCAAAAGTTTTCAAACTAACCGGTTACTCAGTTAGAAACATATAAAAAATCGCAGACAGAAAGAAAGAGACAGACATAGTATAATTATTGTCAAACGCATATGGTAATGATAGTAATAAATATTAAAACTGACTTTAATGGGTTTTAGCAATTATGAAAAATGGACAAGAAATAAACAGCGACGTCAAATGAGGTTATAAGAATTTTTTTTCAAGGTGTAATTAAAAGAAATTACTAATATTAATTGCTATTTACAAGCTCATATGCGTTCGTTTTTATAATATATTTAAAGAAGTGTATTTGTAGTACCTAAATAGATGACAGATGACGCATCCAAGGATTTTTATTTAAAAATATATATTTGTTCCAAACCTGTAATTCTTTAAAGATCTTTTGAAGGAAGTAAACAAGATAAGAAAAACATATTTTACCACAGTTTGTTGCTGACAAAATAATAAAACCATATTTACTAAAGTGTATGTAAGTCATCTAACTTAGAAACCACTTATACAGGGTGGATGTTTAACAAAAATATAATAAACGTAGTTCGAGTACTGTTTTTTAATGTTTTACAGAAATACAGGGTGAGTCAGTCATAATGTCATTAATTTTAAGAGGGGATAGGGAATAATGAGTATAATGCGAATACGCGATTAAAAAAAATCTAAACGCATATTTACGCCGAAAAAAAATATTTTCAAATCATTATTTAAACCCCCTTTTCAGACTGTCACTGACCGCTGACAGCCTTAGTCGTTTACAGCTCACAGTTCAACTCGATGTCGACCTGATGCAATGTTGTCAAGTTGTAATATTTTTTTATCCTACCTACCTAGGTTTTAGACATCACAAATAAACGGTTGTACTGACTATTTTAGAATATCATTTTTTCTTGCTAAGTTCAATTTAAGCCAATAATAATATAAAATGTTAATATCCAATAAAATCAAATAATAATAATCAAATAATTCTATTAAAAATTGCAAGTAACGCAGTCCACTCAGGTTTTCCGGTAGAAAATACGGCCCAATCAAACGATACCCGTACACTCGCGTGTCGATTTTTCTCTGAGCAATGTAGCTGCTATGACTGCAACAAAACTCCAACGGGTCTAATAATAAACCGAGTAATAAACCATTTACGTACATTACATAAAAAACCTATACCCAATAGGTAAATTATTAAGAGAAGCTGAAAAGTGTTTCGTGTTTAAATACTAAGTAATAAAAAACCATCGTGTTGTAGACAGAAAACTGTCCAAGACGGAAATGGCACGCCGCTAATCTAAGTTATCTTGACCTACCATATTATTAGGTCAATAACCTAGTTACCTAATTTTTGTACTGTTATTTAACGACAAGGAGTAAAACTATTTTTTTTAATCTAGATACATGAATGAATTTTCCTTAAACATTGATTTATTTGTTAATAAAAACAAATGTAGATAATAAATAAATGTTTTCGAATGTTATTACAGTTTAATAATTTTGATATTACGTTTTCACTACGTTTTACAAATAAATATGAATTTTTAGTATTACTCGTAAGTACAATTAATTATTCAGTTTGTAGTTACGTACATCTAGCTAAGAAATTTATTGTTTTTTAAGTAGTATGGTACTAACCTGTTTACAGCTCACAGTTCACGTAAAACTGCACTTATCCGTCCATAGCACTTTATTAATAAAATTAGGGTCAGTCGCATTTCGTAAACATTCTCCGTATAACACTACCATTTCCACATATTCGAAATTTGTCAAATTATGCGTTGTGAATTTACGCCAAATACGTGAGGTGAGACCGAAATAAACAAACTACTGCTTACTGCTTGTATTCTCTCCATCCCCCTTCCAAATGTGTGGCATGACCTACAAATTTGGGGGGAAAGAAATGCGGGAAATGCAGAGTGCTAAATGGAGGTAAATTTGAATAACACGCTGATGTGTTAGCCGATATTATGTATGTAAACATGATGTGGCATCGATGGTCTGATACGGCATTAGATTGTCGTCGGGTGCGTCATCAGAGAGTTCGTAGCGCACCAGGAGCGTCGTGTTACTGATTTTTATAGGGTGACTTGTTTATTTTTTTAAAGGTCGAGTCAAAATTTTTTTTTTGATATTCTGCCTTTATTAGGCCTCCCGAATACGTGGTTAAAATTAATGACATTATGACTGACTCACCCTGTATATTATTGATACTGTCAATAAATATACTTGATTCACAACTTCTCAAAAAAATGGGAATAAATGCGTCATGAAAAATGGGGTCAATATCGTTTTTTTTTTATAAAATCTTTATAAAAAAGGCGGAGCGAACTTGAGGCATTAATATCTTCTTTGTTTTTGGGTCAATTAACCTCATTTTTTCAACCTATATTGATTAAATCTGTAACAACATTGACAAATTCAGGTAAAATTTGATTGTACCAAATGACCAATTGTATAAGCGATTACTATTGTTTTTTTTTCAGTGTAATATTAAATAACTTTGATGCCAACAGTTAAATGTTTAATTAGGTAGATACCTAAAAAAACAATCAAACAATACACTACGACCGCCAAATTCTCCAACTACACGCATCACAACCAGTTTTGTCATTTACTACAGATACTGAACCGTCGTAAAACTCGCGCTAAAAAAATACTGTAGCTCCGTGGTTTATTTTCTTAAGGCCTGTTATTCAAACTATATATTCCGATTTTATCGGCGATGCAGAATGGTGGGTTTATTTGATTTTCCCACTTTATGAAGCGCTGCGAAATGCTTCATAAATCTGTTACGTAACAAATGGAATTGAATTATTCAAAAAGCGGTATTTCCCTGGACAAGATTGGTTGTATTATTACTTTTTTACATCACACTTATTTAAACAATACGAAAATACCTGTCACTTCAATATTGTTGATCGCATATTTCTGACGGTGTTATAAATATTATGGTGAAACAATACTTGTCTGCGTCTTATTCCGAAATTCACGAACCACTAGATGGCGTTGTAAAATTCAAGATGTCGGATGTAAGGCTGAACAACAATTTGTTTACAATTGCCGCTAAAGATTATAAAGATGTTAAATAGCAGGAAGGTTGTGTTTTACAGTGTAATTCTTTGTATTTTTAAGTGTATTTTAGGAGACAAACTTTAACGTAAGATAAATTCCTAGAGTGCATATATATCTCAAATTCCTTGTAACCTCAAACTTTCAAATTCATATATAATGGTTCGGTGGAAGATATCTATAATAGATACCTTGGACTACTTGGAGGATCGTATGCTATCTCTAAGAGAAGGTGAGACAAGGCACATAGTTTTGTCTGGGGTAGAACATGAGAAGCCCCAAATTGTCAAAAATCCGTGTTTATAGACGTCTGTTTTAGTTCAGCGATCCATGAAATGGAGAAAATTGGCAGTGTAATACAGATTTAAAAACATCAATAAAAAATAACTTGATTTTGACACAGTAGTAATATTTCGAACTCCAATTTACAATTAAAGCGAAAAATTAACTAGAAAGTCAAGTGGCAAGTAAGTGGTACTAAAAAAATGCAACATAAAAAATATATCTTTTTTGCGCTAGCAGTGATAGGTACAGTTTCAAATTCTTTATTTTATTCTGTGCAAATTAGCATTTCACTTGTAACTTTTTGCGGAGAGGTCCGATTGAGATGCGGTTTTCTGCAAAATGTTCAGCGAATTTTTTATAACAAAATGTTCTCTCGGGGGTTTTCGAAGTCCCTTTTTATCACTTAGCGTTAGCTTTATTATTTATTGCTAAATTGTTGTAACTGGGCTAATTAACAAATTAAAAACTCCACCCCCGAAATCACTAGAGAACCGGAATTTTTTCCAGGATTTCTGACTTATTAAGGCAAACCATCGGCACAAGATTTTTGCAAATATAATTGCTTATTGTTCGATTGTTGCAACCTCGCTAATTAACAAATTAATTACTCTACTCCCGGAATCGTTAGAGAACCAGATTTTTTTGCAATAACTCTGGGATCATGGGGAGAACCATCGGCACAAGGTTGTTGCACGAAATTGTTTATTTTTCTATTTCTGCAACCTGGCTAATTAACAAATTAATAACTCTATTCCCGGAATCACTAGAGACCCGATTTTTTTTCCGGGATTTCTTTCTTTTTAAGACGAACCATCGGCACAAGATAATGGTTTATTGTTCAATTGATCCCAGAATTATTGTAAAAAAATCCGATTTTCTAACAATTCCGGGAGAAGAGTTATTAATTTGTTAATTAGTGAGGTTGCAACAATGGAACAATAAACAATTATATTTGCAAAAATCTTGTGCCGATGGTTTGCCTTAATAAGCCAGAAATCCTGGAAAAAATTCCGGTTCTCTAGTGATTTCGGGGGTGGAGTTTTTAATTTGTTAATTAGCCCAGTTACAACAATTTAGCAATAAATAATAAAGCTAACACCAAAGTGATAAAGAGGGACCTCGAAAACCCCCGAGAGAACATTTTTCAGACATTTTCGTTGAATCGTGTGTGACATTTGCCATATGTTTAACAAAAATGGGTCATTTGTTAAATAAACAATTAAAAATTTGCGAGCGTACAGAGGTTAGATGTACATTTTATTATAAAAAATTCCCTGAACATTTTGCAGAAAACCGCATCTCAATCGGACTTCTCCGCAAAAAGTTGTCTATTTTCACATTTTTCATGCTAATTTGACGCGACTAAATTCATGGAGGATAACACTGAAGATAATTAAATTTTATTTCACAAGTAGGTGTTTTATACAACCCTAAAAACCTTGCTATTGAAAGCATAACACTTCATTTATTTCGTACTTCTGACCATCCCTGTATAAAACCGATTTGTTGGATTGTTGTTCACCCTCACACCCAACTTATTACACATTGTCTTATGCAGATTCTGCACTTTTCTTCATTCAGAATAAAATTAGACTATTTATGCAGAAAATTATAGAAAAATAGTAACACACAGAATTTAACACTTCTATTATGCACGTAATTTGTTACTCACCCTTAAAGCAGTTCCGAAATCTATCAACAGATGTCAGTTACCTATATTGTGAGTTTCGCGAATAATGTAATTTGTTGCCAAAAAACCATAATATGATAATCTGGTAGGTTGCCTTGGAGAAACAAACGAAAACGTAGAAATTATAATAAATTAGCCTACTTTCGAGTGGTTCCTACGAATTTAAAATTCAGCCCTCTTTATGAAATACAAAGCAATCGTTTATTATTACAGCGATAAAAATAAAGGAAATAAATCATTGATTATGTTTGATATTAAGGGGAAAGGTTAAATTTCTATTTACAGAATTTTTAAATGGAAACAATCTAATTTGGTTGATAAATAACTTGAAATTTCTATTGTGAACCTTGATTTAATAACTTGGAATACGGTTATAATTTAAAAATTGTCGATTAAATCATTTTAATTGTATTAAATTGTATGTAATAGGTTCATTATCTCAATCACGATGAGAACGCGTAAATTAGACTTTGTTATAGTGATAATGGACGAAAGTCCGTCATTTCACCGTTGACCGAAGACACTTGGCCAATATATGTACAGGATGTTCGCGTCAAGTTGGTTAAAGTACGTTATATGGTGATTTTGGTTTTATAAGTCTATATAATAATAAATTGTCATTTCTCACACACAACTCGTATCGGAAATACTCTGTATAGCAATGTTTACATCTATATTTTAGTTGGTACATTTTATATAACTAACTTTTATGACAAGTACAAAAATTTTAACCACGTGCTCAGGGAGGTCTAAAAGACAATAAAAAAATTATTTCGGATTTCTCGATCAATGTTTAAAAAATGGGGCATAACCCTCGTTTTCTACGGAAAGTCGGCGCCTATGACAATCAATTATCGTCTGAGATGGCTAGATATGTCAACTACGTACGATCGTTTTCTGCAAAGTCATCAAGAAATTGCTCTCGCTCTGTTTATATCAAAGTCGTTCTCTAGTGTTATTGTTATTTATATACATTGATACTTTTTAACGAAACGGACGCAGAAGTTTTATGGGGGGCGATTGTTTGCAATCACTTAAAATATTCAAAGTTTGTACTTTCGTAATAGACATATAATAATTTATAGAATGTTAAAAACCATTTTGGCCACTTAAAATATAATCGCTTATAAACTAAATGACATGAATATTTACAGTAGTGAGAGGTGCTGTTTTAGATAATGATCATGGACTACTTCAACAGGATCAATGACAGTCGAATAACTACATATACAGGCTGTATCACATAAGAGGGCCACTCCCATGTATCTTGCTTAATATGCAAGACACGTCAAAAATCTTTAATTGTTTTTTGTTGCATTTTTGGAGGCCTTTATGCTCGTAAAAACAAATTTGAGATCCATGGCCAACTTTATGAGTAATAACAAAAAAATCTGTAAAGTGCTCAAACTTTAAGGCTGTCTAACTTTTTTATTTTAAGAGATAGAGAAAACTTATTGGTAATAAATTTTTATTGCAAAATTGATACCTTCCACCTGATATAAACAGATTTTTGAAATATCGTTTGTGGTTTGCTGCGCCCTCTAGGCGGATAAAAAAAAATTATTGAAGCAGGCTATCGCCACAAAAAATTGCCTGTTTTTTCGCCTTTCATGCAATATACTACATGTTGCCCTTATCTTTCGTATTTATTACATTTTTTTCAATTTTAGTTTAAAAAAATGTATCTAAATATTTTCGTGTTGCTCAAGATAATGTAGAACCTGTTTTAAAGACGCCAATTGCAAAAAAATAATAAACAGAATGTACTTTTTTTATGTAAAATACAGATTTTCTTATATTATTTTATTACACTGTCTGTGTCAAAATAATTTTAAAGACCCAATTGCTTCTAATGTGAAAACCAATAAAATAATATTATAAGAAAATCTGTATTTTGCATAAAAAAGTACATTCTGTTTATTATTTTTTTTGCAATTGGCGTCTTTAAAACAGGTTCTATATTATCTTGAGCAACACGAAAATATTTAGGTACATTTTTTTTTAACTAAAATTGAAAAAATTTTAATAAATACGAAAGATAAGAGCAACATGTAGTATATTGCATGAAAGACGAAAAAACAGGCAATTTTTTGTGGCCATAGCCTGCTTCAATAAAAACAATTTTTATCCGCCTAGAGGGCGCAGCGAACCACATACGATATTTCAAAAATCTGTTCATAAAGGTGGAAGGTATCAATTTTGCAATAAAAATTTATTACCAATAAGTTTTCTCTATCTCTTAAAATAAAAAAGTTACGACAGCCTTAAATTTTGGGCACTTTACAGGTTTTTTTGTTATTACTCATAAAGTTGGCCATGGATCTCAAATTTGTTTTTACGAGCATAAAGGCGTCCAAAAATGCAACAAAAAACAATTAAAGATTTTTGACGTGTCTCGCATATTAAGCGAGATACATGGGAGTGGCCCTCTTATGTGATACAGCCCGTATATTACAAAAAATAACACATAAGGAATGAAACATTTTTTTTAATTATTGTCATTTTTAATGCTAAATTACTAAATTATCATAAACATCAAATAGTGCTACTATTGACTGGTGTCGATTAAGATATATCTAAATAATTCCGTCTAGGTTTCATCCAAAATATACAGAGTGATACCGTTTTAAATTTAAAAGAATCTAGGGTGGGGAAGTTCTGAAAAATAAATTCAATTTTACGCATTTATACAATAAAATAATTGTTTTGTAAAGTATAACTAATAATTTTCAATTCTATCGATCCTGGAATCGTGTTCATTTAAAAATGAATCACCCTGTATATCAAAGTGTCATATATACTTTATTAACACCGCCATTCTTCTGTCATTAAGTATCTATCAATTACCCAAACAATGTTAATTAATACAATCCGATAGAATGTATAAAAAATATACAGTGGAAAAATTGGTTAAGGTAAATATGCGTTCAGAGCTTCCTTCTCATAGAATAGAAGGCCACACACTTAATTTGTTTCAAACACACTTAACGGCTGTTAGAAACTGACTGGATAAACAAATAGTCTATAATTTCGAGTATTATGTAACTTGTCTGTCAAAATGAATACCTCAACCTCGGCCTATTATTAGCAGTCGATGTTTTTTAATTGTAACAAAAAATTAATATAGGATGATTCCTTTTGTTTGCACTTTACGTACGCAAAAACAAAATGTCATAGCATTCTTTGACGCATTCTTTTTCATAATGCCATTTATTAAATGTTCCTTGCTGTTGATGTCTTTTGACGTTTTTATCAATTGTTTAAGGTCAAAAAACCACTTGAATGCCACAGAATAACCAAATTTAGCACAAGATTTAGGTTTATTATGGTCTTCTTTGACTATGAGTTCAAATAAATTGAAACACTACAAGATGTTCATTGAGGGTGAGTCACCGCTAAAATTGTAGTAAACTTTTTTTCCATTGATCGAATTTAAAAATATAATATCCTGGGCAGAAAGTTCTATGTTGCTTGATAATATTAACCGATTCTTGAATCTCTTTCCACAGTTGTTCTTGACTGTTAATAATGTTGTAAACTAAAGATTTAATATAGCCCCAAAAGTAAAAATCCAGCGGATTTAAATCAGGGCTACGTGCAGGCCAAGGAACTTCGCTGTCGCGTCCAATCCAATGGTGCTGAAAATTTCTGATATTCTGTTACTCGTCGGGGGTAATGTGCAGGTGCACCATCATGCAAAAACCAGAAGTTCCGCCGTAAATTTAAGGGAATATCATCAAGAAGCAGTGGCAAGTCGTTAATTAGAATATTTAAATAATTTTCTCCGTTAAGTGGACGTGGTAGTGCGAACGGCTCCGCAATATCATCGGAGAGAATTCCACACCAAATATTGATATGAGGATTTTCTAGTTCCCAAGAATGAATTTAATAAATAAATTTAATTTCTCCCATTAAAAATACCTTGTCAGATACATGTTTTCAACTTTAACACCCTGTAGAATGAAAAGGAGAACAATTGATTAAGACATGTTGGGCTCAATCGCTTTATTTTGACTCATCCTGTATGTTTGGTTAAACTGCAATAATTTGGGGAACTTTTGTCAGTCGCAATATGCAACCCCTCCCCTCAATGACGAACTTAGCAATCACACAAATTGTTTTTGCCAAAATAATTGACATCTGGGCTTGTCAACAACTTAACACAATTATATCTAATACAGTTCAACAACAAAAACATGTTAACTGTCGCTATAATAAATCGTCTGTTTTTTTGAGGACAAGCAGATCATACAGAAGGACCATTAAATGGACAATATTAAGAGCACTTCTGCCACTTATGCTACCGGTTTTAATTGCTTGTGTCATCGTACCAAACAATTTTATGATGTTACAACAACACAGTGCAATAATGAGCCTAAAAGAAGTATTTCTTCTACTAATCTCTAGCAGAATAAGTTGTTCCAGGATATAGTTCAGAAAGTAGGGTTATATATAGAGAATGCTGAATGATCTAAAATTTCATTCATCACTGGTTCCTTTGCAGAGCGGTTCGAATTGGTATATTTTTGAGGTTACGGACGGTTCTGGTTCTTTTGTAAACGCCCGGTAGCTCGAAAAAGACAATAGAGAGATGCGGTTTTCACCATTGTTATCTTCTGGAAAAACGGAGTCGTTCATCAGTATCTATGAATCACCTTACAACAACAGGTGTAACTAAGATTTCATAGAGGAATAAAGATCAATTTTGATCATATACGAACAAGCAAAATCAGCCATAATAGTTGAGATCTAAAATGTTTCTGCAGTGCTACAATTGCATCTTCAGGTGGTCTCCTTTATTTCAAATTAAATCAAATAATATCTCATCTACTCTGGCTGATTTTACGTGTTCGTATATATTCGAAAATGAATTTGAGTTTTGAAAATCATTAAATTATTTTATCAAGTCAGGTACGTTTTTTTTGTTATTAAATTTAGCTAGATTATTATTGAATACAGCTTTGTCTATGGAATTTTTCGTTAGCATACCTAGACATCTGATATCACAGAACATACATATGACTTCATTAATATTGATTTATATTAGATTAATATCTTTATAATATAGTAAAAGATTCACAAAAGCCCGTAGAATAGTTAGTTTCACACAATATTACTAATGTCTTTTAAAAAAATGTATAAAAAACAAATTTTTTGCTTGAAAGATTTTAAAAACATTTTTTAAACAAATAACAAAGGACAATGATAAAAATAGCCGATTTTTGGCTTATCCGGGGGAACGCATAAATCAAAAAAAAAATTAATTGATTATTGTTAATTAACATTAGAAATGGCCCAGAAATACGTCAGATAGCTGGGAAAATGTCGCTACTACCCCTAAACCTATATAAACTACCCTTAAATAGCTTTAAATGGATAATCATTAATTATTGTTATAAAATTCGTGTAAAATGAAAAAAATGCTTGAAAAGGATTTGAACAGACAGTATGTCAATATAAAAAGTGATAAATGGCTGTAAAAGTGCCCATTCAATGGCGAAATAGCGCCAATTGTTCTCACTTTGCGAGCGCCTACTGAAAAAATTGCAATTTATCCTTGCGCCCATTTTTCAGGTCGCAATAGTATAAATGAACCTTAAAAGTGATTTAAGCATTTTTTTATTTTAAACGAATTTTACAACAATAAATAATGATTATCTATTTTAAGCTATTTAAAGGCAGTTTATATAGATTTAGGGGTGCAATTAATATTTCCCCACTTACTTAATGTACTCTAGTCTCAGTTTTTGCATTATTTGACAGTAATTTATAATTTTTTTCTAGCAACAGGCCTTCCCTTGAACATTTAAGCATTATCTATTTTTGATGTCGAAGTAAGCTCACCATTAGCTTTTGAAAGTCGTTTTTTTAATTTTTAGGGGTGAAATGGATATTTTTACAGTTATTTATCACGTTTTATATTGACATACTGTCTGTTCAAATCATTTTCAAGCATTTTTTTCATTTTACACGAATTTTATAACAATAATTAATGATTATCCATTTAAAGCTATTTAAGGGTAGTTTATATAAGTTTAGGGGTAGTAGCGACATTTCCCCAGCTATCTGACGTATTTCTGGGCCATTTCTAATGTTAATTAACAATAATCAATTGATTTTTTTATGATTTATGCGTTCCCCCGGATAAGCCAAAAATCGGCTATTTATAACATTGTCCTTTACAATTATATTTTGTTTTATTTTTCAAGACGGAGGCAGCAAAACATGGTCTTAATAAAAATTTATAAAATGTACAACTTTATGTGTGATGAAACTGTTTGGATATACAGGATGTCACGAAATGAATGGGACACAGAGCATGAGTAGATTCCTATTGAAAATTTGGCCATGTAGCCACATTTACCTTAGTTCAAAAGTTGATAGTTAAAAAGATACAGGGTGTCAAAGTTAAAATTTTATTTACAATGTTAAATAACTTGTTGAAAAATTCAAAATTTTGAACGCCGAGATTTTTTTTGGGCGAGAAATTTAAATTTGCTTCTAATTTTGACGTTACTAGTAGAGAGCGCCACTTATGACACATCACGCATATTTTAAATGGCAGAACTTTTTTGCGGTTTAGTGTAGATATCCATCTGACTATTAGAACAATCGATTCTTCTACCTTTTTTACCTGAAAAAGGTATACTTTGTTGAAGCAATCTGAATAACTTTTTCAAGTAATATTTCGCTGTATTTTCAGCACAAATGGCCCTTTACCTGAAACCAAAACAGTTTTTACTCGATCCACTAAAAATTTGAACTAGGATTATTTCGAAAATTGTTACTCCTACTTGAACAAGGTATGCATTTTTCACAAAAGTAAATATAAAAAAGTTAGGATTATCGATCATTTCAATAGTCAGATGGATACACTAAGTGGCCAAAAAGTTCTGCCATTTAAAAGAAATATGATATGCCATAAGTGGCGCCCTCTACTAGTGACGCCAAAATTAAAAACAAATTTGAATTTCTCCCCCCAAAAATCCCGATCTCCAACATATATGAAAATATTTGAATTTTTTAAACCCTGTATCTTTTTAACTATCAATTTTTGGACCAAGGTAAGTTTGCTTACATTGCATTATTTTATTGTAGGAATCTACAGTTGCTCTGTGGCTCATTAATCTCTGGACACCCTGTATTTGTGAAAAATTAATTTAAAAAAAAAGATGACAACTAAGCCGAACTTACAAAATATCGACGATTTTTTTCCTCCTGGAGGAGCAATTGCCCCTTTTGCCACAAAAAATACGCCACTGGCGCGTGGAGTTTGAAACACCATGTACATTGCCTGCTACTTTTCGATATACCTTGGTATAGAAAGCTTAAAAGTGTATACATACATCAATTTTGTATTTATAATAACATTTAAACATAAAAATCAAGTTTGACATGTTTACTACATAAGAAAAATGTTTGAATTACTATGCAGGAGTTCATTGTATAGTTAATGCTGCATGTACCGCAAAAAAAACAAACGCTCCCAATACTACTAAATCCCGTTCATTAAAAAAAATGGTGTGAATATAACTCGTATGTACACACTCTAAATTTACACGGTTGCTTGCATACAGATTTCTCAGTACCCATTAACGTCAGTTTAACGATGTATGTGGAATACTAAAAGGCCTTGTGCTTACGGCGTTATGTTCAAATCCGTCGTTTGTTTTTTTCTCAATGTTTTCCCACCCGTTCCGTTGCTTTGAAGTGTTAGTCAAGTGAATGGGGCGACATCTTAAAAGCCTGCCCTTCGGAAAGGCTTGAAGCGTGTGAAAATCAGCGTACCTGGGACCCGATTCTCCAATCTCTATCGGTGCATGTCGTACACGACTTTCTGAGAATCTCTATTAAAATCATCAAAAAATCAAATTGATATTCCGAATGTCGCATTCTAAAATTTTTAGTAGAATTTGCAACGGGTGGTTTCAGCCACTCGACTTTGGACGTCGCATGCGAGAAAAAGTAAAATATCTGTCATCTGTCATCCCTATATTAAATAAATATCACAAATTTTTTTAAAACGGCTAACCTGAAACAGATTTTGTATTTATTATAGAAACTAAAGCACAAATTGTTCGCAAATAATATTTGTGTGTAAAACAATTTAGATGGATGAGGAGGAATTTCATTTGGAAATTATGGAACTAATTGAATTTAATGTTGGATGTGTAAATCTAGATTTACTTAGGTACCGGTAGAAGAATGCAGCAGAGGTTATTAATCACATTGCACCGCGCTTACCTGTAGGATTTTTATATAAATAAAAACTCCATTTAATTAGGAATATCTCGTTTTATTTTACCTTAGATATGTTACGTAGGTACACGAAAATGCAAAGTGTTTCGGTACTTAATACACTAGCGGAAAAAATTAAGGGAACAAAAAAATCTCAATTTTTGCGATTTTTCAATTGGCTGTATCTTTGGTAAAAATGGTCGTATGTGAGTGAAAAAAAAAAACAATTTGAAATTTCAAGCTTCTAGTTTATGAATCTTGCGATAAATTTTTTTTCCAAGCAACAATTAGCGCCAAATTCTAATGAATATCATGGAAAAAAATTGTTCGAAATTTTTTGCACTCTTATTTTTAATGTACGGACTTCCAAAACATTTTTTGAAAAAAAGGTATTTTGGGAAAAATCCTCGAACAGGTCGATTTTTAATTTAAAAAATACATGTTTTAGTGTAAAATGCGATTTTCAAATGTCATTTGTTTTCGAGTAATGACGTCATCGACTTTTTTTTTAATGGCAACACCATATTGTTTTCCTTGATTCTGAAAGATCGTTTAATTCTCTATCAGACGGTACTAAAATTTTGCCCTCTTACATAGGAAAGTTTTCGAGTAAATGACGATTGAATGTTAGAAAACGTAAATCAATTAAAATAAAGCAAAAACGTTATCAAGTTTAGTTTTTCGAATTCCATAGTTCTTTTATGGATCACGTAGGTGAAAATCTTTGCAAAGTGTCACTGTCACACCGACTTTCTAATAGGTATTGTAAGCGACATAGAAATTATTATTCAATTTAAAGTATTATGGCACATTTAACTGTTACTCAAAGAATTTAAATTTTAATTTTTATCGGATGCGGGAATATGACTAGAACTCAGCAGGAAGTTTGCGATTTATTTATTGAAAAATATCCAGATCGCCCTATCAGCCAATCAACAGTCAGTAAGGTAGAGTCTAAATTTAGAGAAACTGGCAATGTTGTAAATATTCCAAAACCTGGACGTCCAAGCATTAATGAAAATCAGAAACAGAACATTTTGATAAGTATGGTGGATAATCCTCATAATTCTTCACGATTGGTTGCATTAAACAATGACACTAGTCAGAGCACAGTGCTACGTATCTTGAGGAAAGAAAAATATCATCCCTACAAAATTCAACTTGTGCAGGAACTCAATGAAGATGATTCCGATCGCCGCTTACACTTTTGCGAAATTCTAATGGATTTATGTCAAGGAAATAGAAATTTACACCGGCAAATACTTTTTTCAGATGAGACCACATTTTGTCTGAATGGTACAGTAAACCGTCAAACTTACACATATTGGAGTCGGGAAAATCCTCATTGGATGGCAGAGGCACATACCCAACACCCTCAGAAATTAAATGTGTGTGCTGGAATAGTTGACGACAGAATAGTAGGGCCTTTCTTCTTTGAAGGAACTCTTACAGGACAAAGATATTTAGAGTTTCTAGAAAATGACCTTGTTCCAGCCCTTGCAGTAATTTTTCCTAACGATAATGACCCTGACATTCCTGACGATGAGAATTTGGTACCCCCTGATGATCTCCATCCTGCTCTACTTATTCGTTTATTTACTTCAGTTAAGCATAGTAAGGGGTTTATATGCAATAAACCTGTTTATAATTTTAAGTATGCAAACTTTCCCCTACTTTACGAGCAATTGAGTTTGGTTGATTGGTCTTTCCTAAATGAGTTTTCTGACTGTAATTTGGCTTGTGAAGAGTTCTACAAGTCTTTATATACAATCTTTGACATGTATGTGCCTAAAGTTTCTCCTAGGTCTAGAAAATATCCGCCGTGGTTTTCTAAAGATATAATTTCCGATTTGAGAAAAAAGCTTCAATTGCATAAACAATTCATTAAATCTAAAAATCCTGACGTTTACAAAACATTTTCCGATCTGCGTGCCAAAGTTAAACGTGATATTGCAATTTCTCATCGGAGTTTTCTGCTGGATATCCAAAGAAATATATCAAAAGATCCAAAAAAGTTCTGGTCATTTGTTAACGGTATGATAGGCCATCAGTCCGTACCTATGTCTATGTCCTACCAAAACAGAGACATTCAGGATCCTCAGGATATTGTTAATACGTTTGCTGATTTTTTTAAATCTAATTTTCTTCCATCTGCTTTATCAGATAACAATACATTATGTCCTCATGAAAACGTGTTTCTGCTCAAGAATATTTCAGAGTCAGAAGTAGTATCTGCAATGAAAAAGCTCAAGCCTAAGTTGACTTCTGGACCAGATCATATTCCCTCTTTTCTTGTGCGTGATTGTGCTTATGTTCTAGCAGCCCCCTTAACAATATTATTGAATCTATCATTGAAAACTTGTGTATATCCCGACACCTGGAAGATTTCCAAGATTTGTCCGATTCATAAAAAAGGTAAATCAAATATTGTTGATAATTATAGGCCGATAGCCATAATTTGTAATTTTTCAAAAGTCTATGAAATAATACTCCACAACACAATTTACTATAATATTCACAGACAAATTGGCTTTGCACAACATGGTTTTATGACAACTCGGTCGACTACAACTAATCTTCTCTGTTTCACTTAATATCTTAGCGAAGCCCTGGACGCGGGTCTTCAAGTAGACGTTGTGTATACGGACTTCAGTAAAGCGTTTGATAGACTTGATCACATAATCTTGATGAATAAACTGGGAACTATGGGGTTTCCAGATAACTTGCTTAGACTACTTAAATCTTATCTTTCATTGCGCACGCAGTTTGTAGAAATTCGCAGTCTCAGATCTCCAAAGTTTTTATCATCGTCAGGGGTTCCTCAAGGATCCTGTTTAGGACCCTTGCTCTTTGTAATTTTCATCAATGATATATTTCAGTCACATGATGTTAACTGTCTCATGTACGCTGACGATATGAAGATATTTACTAAAATTTATTCATATTGCGATGCCCAAAATTTGCAGACTTCGCTAGATAGCATTAATACTTGGTGTATGGATAATAATCTTCCCCTTAATATTAGTAAATGCCATGTTATGACATTTACTCGGAAAGTTAATTTTCTGAATAACAATTATTCCATCGCCGGTTCCCCTCTATCTAGAGTTACTGAGATCAGAGACCTAGGTGTGCTTTTTACTTCGAGTCTGAGCTTTACAGAACATATTAACCAATTAACAGCTGAATGTTCCAGAAGCTTGGGATTTGTTATTAGAAATTCACGTTCTTTTACCGACTGTCGTGTGTTACTTAGTTTATATCGCGCTTTTGTTCTTCCTAAGTTAGAATACGCTAGAACAGTTTGGAGTCCACATTACTCAAATGCTATCAATAAGCTGGAGAACATCCAGAGAAAATTTTTGAAGTATATGTCTTTTAAACTCGATGGGTTTTATCCGGAAATTGGCACTGATCACAATATGTTGCTAAGGCGGCATGGCGTACATAGTCTTGAAAACAGGTCTGTTATGCACTCCCAAATCTTCCTTTTTAAGTTGATTAATAATTTAATTGATTGTCCTACTTTATTAGAAACTTTAAGTTTCCATGTTCCTAGAGTGGACACGAGGAACGATGCACTGTTTTACCTTAAGACACCAAGGACCAACTTACTCTCAAATTCCCCAATGTATGTCATGTGTAACATAAATAATAATTTATTTAAAAACAAAATTGACCTGTTTAACTCATCAGTAGCTAATATTAGATCAGTGTGTACGTAGTTTTTGTAACTAGCTTGATTTAACTTACTTTTCATGTTTTGTGCTAATATTGTTTTTATTGTCATAGTGTATCTTTATAGTATAAAATGTGTATTTTTATCTGTTGTCCCGCCTGTAATTGGTACAGTGTACTGTAGGTTGGTGTATTCTAAAATAAAATAAAATAAAATACCATATGGTTTCAGCAAGATGGTGCACCTCCGCACTATGCGCGCCCTGTACGAGATTTTTTGGACAACTGTTTTCCTGGGAGGTGGATTGGCAGACGCGGACCGATAGAATGGCCTGCAAGATCGCCAGATCTTACACCTCTTGACTATTTTTTATGGGGATACTTGAAGTCAAAAATGTACATTAATAAACCACGTAATTTAGAAGAACTTCAAAATCGCATTCGGGACGAAATATGCAGAGTTACCCCAGAAATCATTCATAATGTGCAAGAAGAATTTCTTCACGGACTTGCGCATTGTCAAGAAGTTGGTGGATGGCAATTCGAACATTTAATTTAAGTATAAAATTTAATCAATTGTATTTTATTTTACATACCTCAGAATTGTTACTTTTTTATGGATAAAATTTACGTTTTCTAACATTCAATCGTCATTTACTCGAAAACTTTCCTATGTAAGAGGGCAAAATTTTAGTAGTGTCTGATAGAGAATTAAACGATCTTTCAGAATCAAGAAAAAAAATATGGTGTTGCCATTTAAAAAAAAATCGATGACGTCATTACTCGAAAACAAATGACATTTGAAACTGAAACTTTGTCGACTCCAGGAATCAATTTTTATAATGTGTACGTACATTCACGTTTAATATCTATACAACAAAAAATAAGTAGATTTGTTTTGTATTTGCTGTTATTTTTCTGTTTACTTTGTCATAATAAAATGTGATAAGTTATAATATCTCCATTTTTTAAATTATAAAAGTTTACTGTTGGCAATAAAATTTTGCATGCACGTCACTAAAGTCTCTTTATCGAACTCGTCTATTACTCCCTCGCTCATAATCTTAGGCTAGTTCAATAAAGAATCACTTTACTGACTTGGATAAATAACTATTTCTTAATAATTTCTAGTTTTAGTCTGACATGTTTCAAATTCTCTAGTGAGAGATTTTTTAAAGGTGGAAAAAATGTTGTTGTTTTAAGATTTATGACAATGAAATGATAAAAATAATAATTAAATTATAAATTTTTTAAAATAGGTGTGAACTAAACTGAGTACTAATATTTTAGAGTTTAGCAAGCAGAATAATGTTTGCATGATTTTCCTGTAAAGTTGCATCGCTTCCATCAAATTTCTCTACATATCTATTACATTATGTCAAGAGGGCGTAATGATCATTTATAGCTTTACAAGTTCGTTAACTTTTTCAGCAATAATTTGCGTTTTTCTGCGTGTCAACTTAATTAACAAGAGCCGCCTAGATCTGCATAGCTATTTTGATGTATGACTAGTTATTTGGACATATATCTTTATAAGAGCACTTAACTTAATGAACCCGATGACTTACGCATTAATCAAGATTTTTTCTAATTACGACGAATTCTTTATTGGCTCCAATTTTAATTGAAATACCGGGTGTGTTGCTAAGGTTAACGAGCAGCTATATCTCTTAAACTATTTGTCCTATAGCTTTCAGAAAACAAGATTCATAATAAAAGTGAGACTCCAAGAAGTCGATTATAATCGTTTTAACTTTCAAATCTTACCACTAGGTGGCATATTATTAAATCCACATCGAAAAATTTAAATTTCGGTATAAAATCAATAGCTAAGTTGGCTAAGTTTGCTTATTATTAATAATCTATTAATACATGGCTCGGATATAAAATATAATACTTTAATAGCTAGTGAGTTTGCTGAAGCTTTGTTTAAGGAAGAGTTGCATATACAGTGCTTTCGAAGAGTAACGAATAAATTCATTATTTTTTAAATTGAGAAGTTTTCGAAAAAATCCCCTGGTACGTCGATTTTGTTTTTAAAAAAGGCACTTTTTGACATACGACCCATATTTGTGACGCCATCGTTGTTCGAGATATGACGAGATTGGTGAAAGTACTCCATGTTTATTAACTGACGCTAATCTTATATTTTCTTTTCGATTTTATCTGACCTTTGCTTATAGACAACTTTCTTAAGCGCCCCCTACATAAAATAATCCAGAGGGATTAAGTCCGGCGATCTGGGTGGTCACTGCATCCCACAATTAGGTCCTATCCAACCAGTTGGAAACTGCTGGTTCAAATAATTTCTTAGAATTACATAACTATGACTAGGTGCACTATCTAATTGCAATCATAAATGTTTTTTAATTTGTAATGGAATATTCTCCAAAAACCTGCAAATTCTCTGTCTAAGAAACTTTTCATCTGTAAGAGTTTGTTAAAAAAAAAATAAGGACCTACTAAATGCCGTCCAGCTATGCTCCACCACACATTTATTTCAAAATATCCTTGGATTTGGGACTTCATTTAATTTATGCGGATTTTCATCAGCCCAGTAATGGGGGTTACGGCGATTTGTTGTTTAAAATTGTTTTCATTTTCAGTAGTTACCATCATTTGAGTAATAAAATTTAACATTCGATGATAGTTATCATTTGTTAGCATTTGCACATTTTGTATTTTATAATCATGAAAACGAACAATTTTTAACACTCTCTGAATCGTCGGTTTAGAAATACGAAAAGCAGCAGAAACCTGTCGAATTGAACTTTGCGAATTTTCCTCAAAATAGCCAATAATATTGATAAACATTCTCATTATTTGCTATACTCCTTTTTATGTTTTATACTTTCTTGAAGAAAAAGCTATTTCATTATTTCGTAAACTTCTTTCTAATTGTGGAAACGTTTTATGATTTTGCGTTACTATCTCTGGATATCGGTCAGCGTAGTCTCCTTGTCAAAGTCAAACCTGAATTTCTGCTTGCTTTTCCAAGTACGAGTAGCATATTTCCTTTTTTCATTATGAGTAAACATAAATTTCTTTCAAAATTTCATGTAAAATTTCTTTTACCAAACACGGTGCCAAATTCTCACAGAAATGATCTAATTTCGTTTTTACGCATTAAATTAAATTTTCAAGGCGAGATGAAAGTAAAAATGATAAAACAAAAGGGAGTCAGTGAGTTTTAAAAAAATAAACACACATCACGCTGTACCCATCTGTTAAGTGTGGCTGCAACCCGAAAAATGGCAGCCAGTCGCAATAAAACAACGAAGACAAGTCTTAGATCTTAACAGTAGCTTGTTAAGGAAGGAGTTTAATTATATTCATGGCATTTTTTTTGTACAGGATGACGTTAATAACGTTGACGTACGCATGGGTTATCTCAATCGCTGGATAATTAGGAAAGAATGTCAAAGTATTTTATATCCAATTTAAATTTTATCTGGATTTATAAAACGAGACTGATGTTTTAAAATAAACAATTCGTGATTTCATTTGTTTACCCCGAAATTTAGTATAGTGAAGGCAGGCAAGAAGCAAAGTGTTTATAATAAATATAAACTAACCATTAAAAAGTTTTGAAAATAATATAACAGTTAAAAGTATGAGAATTAGTTGGGAAAAGACGTATGGTTCGATTTGAAAGCAATGTGAGGCGTTTCTTGGATCATTGATTGGTTGTACAGGGTGTTTGTAATTCATGACGTCATCAATTATATTTTTTCTGAAACATACCCAAATTTTTTTCGTGTTAATAACGTTGAATGTTAGTTGTTTGGCATTACTCAATATGAACGTCAAACGTAAACTTTTGTGCTTACAAAATATTTTCCCATTCAGAAAAAGTTGATATGTTGCTAATTTACGGCGAGTCACAAAAAAATTCCGAGATTTTTTATTTAAATTTTTTGTTACACCTTGTATATTGCAAATTTGTCAAAAATGATGTATTATCTCAATAAGAATACTGTACAAATAAAAAAATGCTTAAAAATTTCAATAGGGAATGTGACATGAATAAATATGTAAAAGTAAACGAATAGAGGTTAGAAAAATGTAAAATTTATATTGCTAATTTAAGTAAGTAGGCATTCAAAAATACAGAAACGTTACATTGTATTTTTTGAAAGTGTTTTAAAAATACAGACATTTTATAATGCAATACACAAAAGATATTGTAAAAAAACACACTAAAAATCGCAGGAACTTTACAAAAATTTAGTAAATACACTAAAGCCATCTTCGACATCAACTACAAGACTATGAAATTACTGGTAATATAATGGGTAATATACTGTAGAAGCAATATATCTAAAGTTTTGAATGATGCCTTCAAAAAACAACTGTACACCGCCAAAATTCTTTCCATAGCGAATCAATCTTTCTCTGTAGCATTCTTGCGAGGAAGGCATAAATTATAAAATTTGCTTACATACAGGTAATCATATTTCATGGGTTTAAATATAGAAGGCGACGTAATCATCAGTATGAAGTTCAAAATGTTACATTCATGGCTACACAAAGTTCATTCATATTAATATATTTCGTGTGGACGTATTTGGAAGGTAGTTGAAGTATGACTGGATTTTATGTCAACGATTTCAGACCGAGATTTTTTCATATGGGAACGTTACCTATATATACAAAGTGTTACCAAAAAGCAGGACAGCCATTATCTAAACATTTTCACAGAAAATGCGTCCCTTAAAAGATACAGGGTGTTAAATTTGAAATTTTAAAATTGTTTTTTTTCGTAATAACTCCATTTTTCATGTATCGGTATAAAAATTTGTCGAAAATGCGAACGGTTAAATCGCTCTTTTTTGCTGCCAAAAGTAATCCGATGACCTGCTTTTTCTTACACCTTGCGTATATGACATAGGGTATAATTCATAAAAAACATAATTTGTTCCAAAATATATTGATTTAAAACATGGAAGATTTTGTGACAACCTTTTAAAAAATACTTCTTTTGTCAAAATGTATGAATCTTAATATCGAAATTTGATGTAAAACACAGCTTATAGAAAATTTTCTTTAGCACAATTTAAAAATATAAACTCCAAATTTGATGTGCAGTTCACTCATAATAGTAACATTTTCTTGTGTCTTGACTTTATAGCCCGTTATTATTTTTTTTATTTTACTTTTCGAAAGTTACCTAACTCTTCCAGAGTCGTGAGAAGACAATCAGTCAGCATTATTAAAAAGAAATTGATTCCATCTACTACCGTTATTCGACTGATTACAATCAGTGCATTCGTTTCGGTCTGTATAAATGGACTCGGGATTGTGCTAGGCATGACTAGGAAAAGACGGTTGCAAGAATATATTTTACAAGGTGAACATAAAAAGTTATATATATTGAAGATGAAGAACATTGAGTATTTTTATCACTGAAAACAAAATAAAGTACTTAAAGGGAATTTATTATGTTCCGTTTAAATATGTTTCAGTTTGTTCAGCTTTTGACAGCCACAGAACAACAAACTGTCAAAAACCACTTACTTATTTTGTTTTCAACGAAAACTTCCTTATATCTTTTTAATTGTTTCGTACAAAAATTAACAAAAATGAAAATAAATGATGTCACTTGGATATTAGACAATGACAAGAAAATTCTGTCAAAAACAGTTCTTCGCATTTTTCAAATCAACTGTTTTAGCCAAGGTAAACAAACTGATCTCAGACACAGACAGTGACAGAATAAGAAACTGTCAAATATAAACTATCCTTTACCAAAAATTGCTTTACTCATTATTGTTGTTTAGTTTCTTATTTAACAAATAACTGTCAAAACGCCCTATGCTTTGTTCGTAACCAAAAGTTCCTAGTATTTTGTGCTAAGGTTCAACTGTTTTGCTGTCAAAAAGGGAACAAACTTTTTTTAGTTACACTCTGACAGGTGAGAGAAAAAGAAACTATCAAAAAGATAGCTGTCCAAAGTTATTGATGGTGTAGATGAAATAAAATAAAATCTAAATTAACCAATAAAGTGATTACTGTATCAAAAGTTCTTAGTATTTTATACTAGGGTTCAACTGTTTTTGCTGTCAAAAAGGGAACAAACTGTTTTTAGTTGCAATCTGACAGAGAGAAAAGGAAACTACCAAAGACAGCTGTCCAAAGTTATTCATGGTATAGATGAAATAAAAGAAAATCTAAATTAACCGATAAAGTGATTATTGTATCAAAAGTTCCGAGTATTTTGTACTAGGATTCAAAAAGAGAACAAACTGTTTTTAGTTTCAATCTGACAATGACAGAAAAGGAAACTGTCAAAGTTATTACGCTGTAAATGAAATAAAAGAAAATCTAAATAAGGAAATTAACCAATAAAGTGATTATTATAGCGTCCTAAATCAGTTTCCAATTTAGTTCCGATGTAGGCAACCGCAATCGAACGCCTTAAAGGACTTGCAGAGAAATGCAATCAGCATTTAATTTGCAGTTACTCGTTTTATTACATCTTAAGAATTTTATTACCCGGCAAGGAGGTCACTCGCATTCGTAACACTCGAACTGAGCCGCTAAACCTCATGATTTAATAGTTTCGTAGCGGATAACGCAACGTAAACGGGTCTAGACCGTTTTTTATGCATCGGCCTGCAGCTTGGCTACGCCTGGGCTTTGGAGTGAAATACAATCGCCTTACTTTGGAGGTCTAGGGTCTCAAGCGCTTGAAGATACACTAGAAAGTTGCCATTGCCGTGTTACTGCATTTGCGAATTTACCGGTGTGAACACAGCAGCCACATATAGCAGCCAGGCGCTACGGAAATATCCGAATGATTATAGACGTTCGTCGAGATACAACACGGTTGCATTTAGCATATATTTAAAATATCCTAAATAAAACATTTATTTTTGTAATGTTCTCAATTTGAACGAAATATGATAACGAATATTAATTGTGAAGAAAACGAAATAAGACAAAATTAAGGCATAAAGAAATTTGGGTGTTAAACTTGGTTACAACTGGAACTCAAACAATGAAACAATACATAACAGGTATACTTGTAGGTCGTGCAGCATGAGGGCGTGACAAAAAAAAACTTACAAAAATCTTTGAACTCAGTGCCATCCACTCTCAAGCCGTCAACGGGTGGAAAATTGGGGTAAACTAAAAATTCTATATATCTAAAATGGAAACCCGTCATTTTAACAGGTTGAAACTCGGTGCGTAAATATTTTATAATATTTATATTATAAAATCTTTATCAATTTTCTGATAACAGTGTCATCCACTCGCAAGAATTCAGAGGGGTGGAAATTGGGGTAAATTGAATATTAGATATTTCTAAAATGCAAACCAGTTATTTTAACAAGCTGAAACTCGGTAGATAAATATTTTAAAAAATTATCAATATTCTGATACCAGTGGCATCCACTCGCAAGCCGTCAGAGGGGTGGAAATTGGGGTAAATAAAAAATTCGATATTTCTAAAATGAAAACCCGTCATTCGGTAAGTAAATTCGGTAAGTGATTACTTTATAAAATTATCAATTTTCTGATACCAGCGGCATCCACTCGCAAGCCGTCAGAGGGATGGAAATTGGGGTAAATAAAAAATTCGATATTTTTAAAATGAAAACCCGTCATTCTAACAGGCTGAAATTCGGTAAGTGATTACTTTATAAAATTATCAATTTTCTGATACCAGCGGCATCCACTCGCAAGCCGTCAGAGGGGTGGAAATTGGGGTAAATAAAAAATTCGATATTTCTAAAATGAAAACCCGTCATTTTAACAGGCTGAAATTCGGTAAGTGATTACTTTATAAAATTATCAATTTTCTGATACCAGCGGCATCCACTCGCAAGCCGTCAGAGGGGTGGAAATTGGGGTAAATAAAAAATTCGATATTTCTAAAATGAAAACCCGTAATTTTAACAGGCTGAAACTCGATAGGTTATTACTTTATAAAATTATCAAAATTCTGATACCAGCGGCATCCACTCGCAAGCCGTCAGAGGGGTGGAAATTAAAGTAAATTAAATATTCGATATTTCTAAAATGGAAACCTGTCAGTTTAACAGAATACTAGGAATTTACTATATATATATATATATATGCACTAGGAATTTGTCTTATATTAAAGGTCAAATAACTCTTTTGATGTCCTAAAATACACTTTCACTTAACAAAATTACACAAATATAAAGAATTACACCATAAAACACAATATATCTTGCAATCAAAAGCTTTATAATCCAAACGGCAATTTTAACGAAATTTTTTATCATCCCTTCATCCGACATCTAGGGTTTTGCAGCGCCAAATATAAATTTTTAAATTTGGAAACGTTAATTTATTAAACACCGTATTATTTGAGTTTATTTTTACAAGGTACTAACTTGTGAAATTTTTACTGCTTAACAGTGAAAAAAAAAAGAACAAAATATGTCAAAATATCTTAATTTTTATATTGGTATACGTATTAGGCAGTAAGCAATTAAGAATAAATCAGATATCATTCACAAAGTTCGATATATCTCTCAAAACTACGTGTGTATAATGAACGTGTGTTGTATCCTTTAGATATTGATATTACATGCATTTTTATTTGTGCCGCGATATTGTTCCATATTTTGCTAAATCTGTGGTCTCAACTTTAGCTATCTTTCATCCGCAAAGTCGTATTACCGCATTTCCGGGTTTTATCAAAAATATTTCGCCATAAAACTAAAATAAATCTTGAACGCATTTTTGAACGTATCTTATTTAAGTCACAAGTACTTTTATCATGAAGGTAGTATCACCAAATATTGTTGTAGACAACCTTATATCCAAAAAGTGTAATAATATACTGAGCGATCAATTTTAAAATATATAAGTTCATTGTGGAACATATTATTAATGCAACCTGTATAGCCGAAGATAATCATCAGTCTCTTTCTCGTCCAGCGCTGAAGACTATGAACTTACAGACGCCATTCTTACAAGCAATATTCCATTACACAAACTAGACAACTTTAAGTTACGTACGTTTTTTAAAAAAATATATGAACCGAAAAATTGCTCATGAAAGTACGTTAAGGCTAAAATACGAATTTTCGCTCCATAATAAATAATTCTACGTCTCGTACGGGTTTTTGAAAAAAGCTAATAGCAAGGATCGAAAGGGCACCTCTTTTTACATATTTTGTGAAAAATTCAAGGTGGCACACTCTATAGTTTTTGAGAAAAAAAAAATTTATTATGGAGCGAAAATTCGTTCCTGAAGTTATGCCTAAATTCTAAGTCTCGTACGGGTTTTTACAAAAAACTAATAGCAAGGATCGAAAGGACATGTCCTTTTACATATTTTGTGAAAAATTCAAGGTGGCACACTCTATAGTTTTTGAGAAAAAAATTATTTATTATGGAGCGAAAATTCGTTCCTGAAGTTAAGCCTATATTCTACGTCTCGTACTGGTTTTTGAAAAAAACTAAAAGCAGGGATCGAAAATGCATGTCTTTTTACATATTTTGTGAAAAATTCAAGGTGGCACACTCTATAGTTTTTGAGAAAAAAAATATTTATTATGGAGAGAAAATTCGTTTCTAAAGTTTAAGGTAAATTCTACGTCTCGTACGGATTTTTGCAAAAAACTAATAGCAAGGATCGAAAGGGCATGTCTTTTTAAACATTTTGTGAAAAATTCGAGGTGGCACACTCTCTAGTGTTTGAGAAAAAAATTATTAATTATAAAAAGAGTCACTTTCAATAAATATTTTAAGTATAAAATCGCTACATTTTGACAAAATAAATACTAGCACTACCTAAGTTGAACTGTCTAGTATTCAATAATGTATAATTCTTTTTGGTAATTTTTAACAGGGTTTAAAATTTCTAACTTTAAAATTACATAGACGTTTCACTATTTTGGGCCACAAATACGGCCACCTTAATATTAAGTCCTTTCACTACAGAAAACTTAGAAACACACATATTATTATGTTTTAACCACTTCTAATATCCCACGGAAACCTTGTCTCAACACTAACGTTTCTCGAGAAAGTGTTGTATTTTCTGTGAATACATTATGTTCATTCGTAAACTGGCTACGGTCCTGTTAAACTCCGCGCTCCACTATCTCATTAATAACAGACTAAACAGACATCTGTCAAATATCAGTCAAGTAAATTTATGCCTTCTGCCCTTCTGTCCGTATAACTGACTATAATTAATAAACGTCTGTCTACAAGACTATGTTTTATTTCTCGCGAACCCTTCCTGTGACCCAAGGTTTCCTCGAAACCACAACATGATCTAAAGATCGAAGTCGGCCACACATAAAGATTATACAAGTCAATATCGACGAACCTATTCTCGCTATCTTCCCAAATTCTATCCCCGATATCACCGCCAGCTTGATGTATTACCTGCCTCGTGTTTATTTATCCAGTTTAAACATTTCTCGTGTAAGTGATAATAACTGCCTTGTAGATAAGTACGGCCATTATCGGGATGCATCAAATTGTATTAGCTGTAAATCCGTTCGGAACAAATATATAAACAATCGTAAATGAGAAGCGGTCGTACAGGGTGTAACAAATAAGCAGGTCATCCCTTTATCTGCGCATGTTTGGCGACAAAATATGACGATTTAATCCTACTTGCCTATATACAAAATCGCCTCCCTTAAAAGATACAGGGTGTTAAAGTTGAATTATTTTTCCGCTATAATTTCTTCAGGTTTTCACCGAGGAGAAAACCACTGAGGTATTTAGCTGTATAAGCTGTAGGTAATTAAAGGTACTTTTTGCATTTTTTGGGTATTTGTGTGCATTTATAGGTATCTTTCGATATTTTTAGGTACTTTGGGTATTTTTGGGTACTATCAAGGTAATAATGGGTATTTACTGGGTATTACGAAGATAATTAATGGGTATTTTAAGAAAAAACTAGTATTATCCCGCCAATTTTGAAATACAATGGCGATCGCGCATGCGTTATGCCGATGGCACAGTTTAAATATAAGTAAACAACTGACCGACGCAATGGCAAATATAAAAATGATTAAAAACAGATACAAAAATATTTTCTGTAAAATTTTTCTGAGGCACTGTTAAACCACTATGTGGCCTTTTATTGTCTTCGTAAGCCTTTAGTTTAGAAAATAATATAGGGGATTCGAATTAGATACATTCTATTGCAAAAATAATGACACTTCCTCAAATCAGTTTTTTGACTACTGGATGTTCTGTGTAGAAATTTAAATAGATTTCTGTAGGTGAGTGGAACAACTAAGAACTAATGTTTAAAATTGAAAGTAGATTTCATTACGAATATGTCAGCAGTTCGAAATAAATAGCCAAATTCAATTAAACATTATTATTGCAATAGATTATACATTACAGTACCATATAAACAAGTATCATATGAATGTTTTATAAGGCATTTACGCAGAATATGTCCCGCATACTAGCACATTCCCCTCTTCTGTTAACAATTTTTAATATGGTATAATTTCTTAAACTTTATCTTTAAATAAATATATTACATATTACGTTACACGACGTGTTAACGATAAGTTTGGTCAAACTTCTCCGACATATTCAATCGATGAAAAATATTTAATAAAAAATGTCACATTCATATTCTGTTTGACATAAAAGATTTTTTATGTGAACAACTGCCAATTATCTAATTCTAATCATACATGACGGAAAGCAAGCTGGGGCTAAAATTGAATTCTCCCTCGATATCCATGTATTTACACTTGCTAATTAATAAAAGATTTTGGTTGTACTGGAGACACCGATGGTACCCGATTAGTATTTGGGATCCGGACAATAATTTTAGGGACACCCTGTATAGACCGAATATTATGATTTCATAGACGAGGAAGAAGTTTGTTTTTAGTTAGCTTGAAGGGGGGCATGGTATTGGCACCCTTCTTGGGTGCGCCAATGAGTTTATGATACATTTTATGTAATCCAAAATGTTCTTTTCAGATGTATGCAGATCGAGCCCTTAAAAAATCTATATTATTTACGTAGATCTGTAACTGGAATAATTTCTAAGGAAATGAAAGACAGTTTTGGAAAATTAAACGTATATTAAGTAAAATCGTGGGTCATTTAACGTATTTTTCGTTTCTTTGATATCTGGGTATTTAAGGGTATTTTTGGGTACTATTCGGTATTTATGGGTACTTAACGGGATTTTTAGGTACTTAAGGGTATTATTGGGTAATAGTAATAGGTATTCTTTGGGCACTTGAGGGTAATTCGGGGCTTTTGGGTATTTGCTTATTTGTCGAGGTATTTTTTTGGAAAAATTAGATATTTACGGGTAATAAAAAAAATGGTATTTCATTGTACAAATTTCAAGCAGTGGTTTACCCCTCGGTACCATTTTGAAATTTTATAGAGATACTTCTTGTTATTAACCGAATCTTCATCCTTATTTTATCCCCCCCTCCACTCTTTTCTGACGTACGTCCACAGACGATTTTTATGTCAAAATGTAGAATTTTGTTCAGAATACTTTATTACTCTTGATAATTTTTCGTAAAACTCTGTTGTTGGGCATGCAACGTTAGTTAGTCGCAGCAAAATGAGTTGCACTTAATAACAGTTTTAAATTTCAAATTACAAAGGAACAATTTGTAATGTTCTAACTTGCTCTAAAGTGTTCTAACTTATTGCATATAGAGTGTCTAGGGCTATGTTTTTTATTAAACAGCATGCCCAGCAATCTAATTTATCTCAAAAATGAAAAATTTTCCGAAATAAAATATTTTAAACAAAATTCTACATTATAACGTTATCCGTTAATCGTCCATACACATAGGTCAGGAAAAAGTTGAGGGGATAAAATAACCCCTTCTTTCAAATTATTATAAAAGTTGAACTTTAAGACCCTGTAAGGCAGGCATTTTTGTATATAGGTAAGCCACATTTTGCCGCCAAAATACGCAGTTAACGGGATGATCTGCTGATTTGTTACACCCTGTAGCGTTATAGGAAACGCGGAAAAACACGTTGCGCAACGCACTTGGCAAAAGTATCTGAGGATAATTTAATAGGGAAACAGAACGATGA
Source organism: Monochamus alternatus (assembly GCA_037114965.1). NCBI lineage: Eukaryota > Metazoa > Arthropoda > Insecta > Coleoptera > Cerambycidae > Monochamus > Monochamus alternatus. The sequence goes on along the minus strand of CM073435.1, from coordinate 48,529,054 downwards.
TTTAAATTGCAATATTACAGAGTCAGACTTGCATTTCCAAGGTTTTAGCAAGGTTGTCTCGACTGTGCTAATAAAAAAGTTAAAATAGACAATGCAGATAAATCAAAAGTAAATTTTACGCACATAGGTATGACCTAGTAATTTATAGATAGGCTTAGATTTATTAAAAAAGTATCTTAAATAAAAGCGCAGAACAGGAAGAAACAATATTTTTCCACGCCTACCGGATATCATCAAAAAGATTTACCACTATCTGAATGGCATTTGCCGTAAAAGACGAACTTTATGCCAGGTCATAAAAGCATCTCGAGAGATACCACACAATTACACCATTGATGTTTATTTCTCAACAGAAATAAAGTTAACGGACGTTTTATTAAAAAAAGCAATTGGTTCTGCCACATTTAGATATCCTTTGCATAGACCGGCTTTATTTCGATGAATTATTATAAACTTGATTGTTTCCAAGAACAAAGTTCTTTGGATAAGGCCAATTTTATGAGAAATCATTAATGAGGTCAGAAGGTCAGTAAAATCGTAAATAATATTGGTATTGTGAATATTCAGTGGAAATTTTTGTACAAAATACATTTTCCCAACACTTATGTGTCATTTTTGTGAGTCTTAAATGGTAAAAGTAGGCTATTCTTTGAACAGAATACAAAAATAGCCTATACAGGGATACAGGGGAGTTTTAAATATCAAAAATAAGCTATTATTTGAACAGATTACAAAAAAAATAGTTATTTGTTTAACTAGGCAGTACAGTACACCATTTAATGCCGGGGATGGTATTATTAAAGCTATTAAAGCAGCCAAGGCATTAAATCTACTTTACTGCCAACAACATACTCCTTTTTCACGAATAAGAAGTAAAAATACCGTTTTGATTCTTGTTATATAAATAAATATCTGTTCTCGAAAAAGTTGTTTTTTTGTTTGCGTAAAACGATATGTCTAGGTACTACAAATCGCCCTGTATAGACTGTAAGAAAAATTAATTCTAATTATTTGTATAAAGGAAAAATAAATTACATGTGTTTGAAAAGGTAATCAATCATGAAATCAATTTCACTAATTTTTATTTCTCGAAAGAAATATTTTCTATTTTATGATACACATATTTATTTCTTTCTTCGATATATCTTTCTTTATTACCAGGTTTTCAATCTGTAACCGTAAAATAACAAACTCTCGATATAATTTGGCGTATATATACTTTACGGATTCGTGTAATAAATAGTACGATAATTACTGAATTCTTGTGTAAATTATTCACATTCACAAACAAATTTGTACAAGAAAATGTATATTCTTTTACGTTTTTATTTTTTAATTTCAGACATATAACATTCTAATAAAAACAACTTTATTTTTCCCACTGTTTTGATAAAATTCTTGTATAGGAAAAATCGAGAACACACTTTTGCTTGATCAAAGACTCTATTATATAATAATAATTATGATAATAAAAAATGAACGATAATTGAATGAAAAATCAGGAAACTAGATCGCTTGCATTATACTTATCGTTTGGATTTGCACAATAGCATTTAAATTGAAATTGTTAAATGTGGCTTGATCGAGATTATTCTAGGAAATATTTGTTCAGTAGGAAACAAATGAAGGGAGTATTTATAAATGGATACAATGTAGAACATGTTGACAATAAAAAACTCGTTGAAAATATTAAATTACTTAAAACACTATCGAAATTTCTTAAGCTTATGAAAGCTTTAAAGTTATTTTCTTTCTTGCAAATGTTATACTTTTATATCAAAAAATGATATTTGGGGAAATCTACAGAGTGTCCAAATTTCATTGTACAAGAGACAGGATTCGATTTTCATACCACTGGGGTACTTTTTCGAAAAATTAATATACCGCAATCATAACTTTCATAGACGTCTTCGTTTTTGAGATACAGGGTGAAATTCAAAAACTCCTTGTAAGCGATTTTTCCTATCCCAGAGAATACCTGAGATATTGGAATGGTGAAAATTGCTTCTGATATTTTTTTTACGTAGCGTTGAATGACGTAGTTACTTGTAGTTTCTATACAGGGTGTGTTTTAACACTTACCCTATACATACAATTTTTTTAAATGGAACACCCTGTATTTTTTTATGCAATTCAATTAATATTTGAAAACTAACAAGCAATGACCAAAAAGAAACATAAAACAATAATTAATAAGAAAAAATTTATCGACAATGTCATTAAAACAACTGTTGAAATATATATTATAGTACTTAAAAAATATTTAGAAATTGTTTATGAAGAAGTGAAAATTTTAAATATAATGAAAATAGTACATACATATTGTATGAAGATCAACTAGATAAGGGATAACAAATATCGACTATTTATCATATATTAACTGTTTAAAAAACTATTTATTTTGTATACATTTTAAAAATGTTATACCATTTAAAAATTGCATTATAGGGTCATATTTTGAAAGACACCTCTGTAGAAAAAGTACGCCACTGAACTCCACCTAAATAAACCTATCAAGAGCTATTTTTACCATTCCGATATTTCAGCTATTCTCTGAGATACAAAAAATCAAAATTAAAAGTAGTTTTAGCATAAGACACACCACTGTAGATAAAAAATGTGATTTATTGTAATTCTACAGCGTGTTCTGAGAAAAACCAGGCATAGTACGCCAAAGTCAAGCAGCTACAATCGCAAATTGTTGTATTCGTTCTAATTTTATTTTCCATAAATTGTAATTTTCTGTTAATAATAATTAATTATTATTGTTGTTTTTCTTTTTTCAATTGTATTCAGTATATGTTAAACTTTTCCAGAAATAAGCTAACCATTACTTTTTATCATTATCATTAAAATAATAACTTTGAATTTGAGTTTTATTAATGAAACTAATAGTAATACTAGCTGCTTGACTTTGGCGCAGTATGCCTGGTTTTTCTCGAAAACGCAAATTTTAGCATTTTTTACAAGAACACCTGCTTTGTTTGCAATGCATTGCCATTACAGCAAGTGATAAAAGAGAAAAAAACCTCAAAAAAGTTAGGACTTAAAATGTTCGCGCGTTGTACTGCAGTGAACGCCCTGTATGATATAGCCAAAAATCAATAACTCCAGAGCATTTACTATCCCCAGAAACCCTAGATAACAAAATTTCAGTTCATTACGTCGAATTTTGTGGAAAATAGGACCGAAACTAGATTCCAAAAAATTCTTTTCAACGCCCAGTATCTTTAATATGGAGAAGATACGCCCATGGTTTATAGGAACAAATTGCAATATTTTTTAAAAATCTATCAGGCCCTGAATTTATGCTAGTATTTTTCCAAACACCCTGTATAACAAGAATACACGAGTGAGAACTATCTCGAAAGGATTTACCTATGCACAATTCGGTCACCTGATTATTATATAGACATTTTATTGCAATTACAAGGAATCATTTATCATCACAATTCGCTTCGTCAGACAAACCGAATAGGTACAACTAGTTAAAGACAATGCGTACGTTCTATAAATACCGAACAGCAAATATTTGTTGCAATTTTTTTTAAGCTAACACGCCGACCTGTATGTGACTTGGGATTTTATTGACCGATACATTCGTATAAATAATGGACTTTAATGTTTTAGCAGCAAATGCAATCGACGATTTATTTTTTGCGAAATAGAGCGAAATAGAGAAAAATGTACATTATTTGTTGAAAAATTATTTCAGTGATTTGGAGGATGATTAGACGAATCGGTCAACGAAACAATCATACACAATGGTGACAATAAAAATCTATTAAGGCCGAAATGGAATGACAACAATGACGTTCTGGTCGAGTACCTGCCATCCATCACAGACGTAACCATCTGGTAGTTGTCACATGCGATTCATTTGGTAAATTGGACAGGATGGCGACCCACCCATATACAATATTTTGGAACCACAAAAGCTGTAAGACACACGAAATTTGTTTAAATGACTAAAAGGCGTTTCTCCGTAATTATTTTAAATTATTTATTACGTAATTGTGTAAAATACCCCACTCTCCTTAGAGTTATGTGGAAGACAAAAAATTACGTAAAAATAGGTATACAGGGTGATTAATTAAGAATGGGCAATTTCTGAACTGGAGATACTACACACCAAAATATGGCGATTGAGCCAAATATGCTTTATCCGAATGTTGTTGCATTAAAAAATACAGGGTGTTCAATGCTAGAATTTTATTTTGAAATATCTCAATATCTGAAACCTGTCGGAGTATTAAAAAAAAATGGCACAATTATGTTTTTTGGCACGGCAAATAAGAATTTTTAACTAATTTTGACGTCACTAGTAGAGGACGCCACTTATGACACAGCATGCTTCTTTTAAATGACAGAACTTTTTTGCTGTTTAGTGTATCCATCTGTCTATTGAAACAATCGAATCTACCTGTTGTATCTAAAAAAGGTATACCTTGTTGAAGTCGTTAGGAGTAACAGTTTTCGAAATAATCCTATTTGAAATATTCAGTGCACCAATTGAAAACTGTTATCGTTTCAGGTAAAGTGCCCTTCCTACTGAAAATACAGCAACATTTTACTTGAAAAAGTTGTTCAGAACGGTAAATTATGGGGACGTGCAAAATTTCAAGAAGATAGACTAGTTCATGACTTCCAAGACAAGCGAAACTTTTTATCGTGAACTACGTTTTCTCGAAAAATCAACAATAAAAATAGTTGCGGTACCTTATTTTGAAACGTACTGTACAGAACTTAATCTAAAATTCTATTTTAATATAAATTATTTCCTGACATTCGTACATTTTTATGTACTGTTTCTGTCACCTTTTCTAATAATACCCCACGACATAATATACTCATGAATATTGAAATTAATCGACTTATGTCATTTGCAAAATGGCACTAAAAGGACACTCAAGGTTCTTCCTTACAGTAAGTATAAAAAAAGAAGTCGAAACAAATACAATGGTTGGTTTCAAGGTGACAATTGTGCAATCAATAGCGCTATTACTCTATCTACAATGTCTACATCGTGGACACCCAAACTTATACTTCATTTAAAGCAATATGTATGACATGCCGCACCATCGCGATTTTATTTCTGAAGTATTACAAGTTAATATCACAATATCTACATAAATTTCGCGTCACCTACTTAACACCGAGGTCGCTGCTTGTAAATTAGACGACCTTCAACTCTCAATTAGTCTAACCCGATACCCAGTATCGAAATTGATTATCAGTTAAAGCGTCAGCAGCCCACCGATCTCGTTTGTCTATCTTATCGCATCTTTTTGATACAATTAAGCCCGCGAAAAATAGTTTCGCCTCACGGAAGGATGCCAGATACAAAATTCGTCACGCCGGTATAACTAGAAAGGTAACTGTATCAGGTGATGGGATAAAAATACCCATCCATAACAGGTCTGCGGTTCCCTTACTTGTTGGGTCACGGCAAACCGGCTGAAAGACTGAGAATGTGTGCCATTGTTGATATAGTCATTATTTTAATACTATAATCGAGTAGTCTGAGGCTTGTGACAACTTGGAAATGCGTACAAAAAAATAAAAAAGAATTTGATAAAGTACTAGAACATAAAATATAAAATAGGAAGATGTAACGTGTGTGGTATTTCTTATATGGGATTCTAGTGAATGTTTTATGAATGAATTGTGACGTGTTAAAGGCGGAGTTTCATTGCAAGTTCCACCCAAACGTCCCACCAACTTAAAATTTCAGTAAATTTAAGAAATTATTGGAAAATTTGGAACCATTTTTCTCAGTTATTTTTGTATATATTGGAATGGGATAAACGTGAAAAATCATTAAAAGAATATATCTATAACTTGCTCGTGGCCGAATTTCCGCTTATAAGGGAAAAAAAATCTAAAATTATTTTGTTGTATTTCTGAATTTATTATCAAAATTCTAACGCGAGGAAGTTATAGATAATTATTAAATAGAACTACAGTTAAAAAATGAAATTATTCTGTCGGAAAATAAAGGAGGAAAATGGGTTACAGCTTATTCAGGCACTGCGAAATCAGCCTTAAAATACATTCTTAAGTAAAAAAGTTAAATTCACGGTCTTTCAATGGCTAGATATGTTCTCTAACGCATTTTTCTTCCAAAATTAATATAAAATAATTCAGTTGCAGAATTATACTTCATCTTTACGCTAAAAAGAAAAGCCACCTCCTCGATGAACTTTCTTTACACTTAATTATCTTTCCAATAGTGCGATTCTTCGTGCATAAAACGACAGGTGATAAACATGTATTCATTTTAAATGACGTAAACTATAAACAGCATTAAAAAGACTAGACTGACCAATCTATTGCCAGATATGCCCGCCGCCTATTCTACTAAGCTATTTTGACGTGTCTAAAATCAATGCAACTGGATAAAATACAGAGACCGACGAAAAAAGACGTTAAAATAAACTTTTCGCCTACTTTATGGACGAACATAAAATAAAACAGTCAATTTATTTATTATTTCCGAATTAAATAATAATTTGCGTCAGTTGGATAATTTACGGTTGTGAAAATAGCATCCTTCGGTTATTATAATGAACAAAAAATGTTATAAATATAATTACATGCAATTATGTTTGGTCTAAACTTATACTTAAATACATTTTCAAAGGCAATAACAGTCATTCGTTCTGCCTGTATAACTATAATGGGTAGGTATGTACGTGTATGATAATTGTTTGTGTTAATTTTAAAAAAGGAAACAATATACGTATATACAGGGTGATTAAGTTATAATGCCATTAATTTTGAGAGAACATAGGGAAAAATGAGTACAATATGAATACGCGATTCAAAAAAAAATTAAATGCATATTTATGCTGAAAAAAATATTTTCAAACCATTATTTAAGCCCCTTATTCAGACTGTCACTGACTGCTGGCGGCAATTGAACTCCGTGTCGGTCAGAAGCGACGTTGCCAAATTTAAATATTTTCCTATAGTACCTACTTACTGTAATATGTAATTAATGTTATAAAAATTTGTAAAAGTATGCAATTAACATAATTATTAACTTTCAATATAAAAAATATTTAATATTGAAATTACAAAACTCCAACGGATCAAAATAAACCGTTCACATTTCATTACATAAATAGTGAAATCCAATACTAACCAGGTTAAATTATTAAGAGAGGCTGAACCGTTATTTGTATTTAAATATAGACCCTCATGCTGTCAATAAAAAACAGTCCGAGACATACCTACTCTGTGATCAACAATCCGGCAATCCGAGTCTTGACCCACCGTATTTAGGTCAATAACATTGTTCTTAATGTCTACTCAATGATAAGCGCTCCAGAGACCACTAAATAATAACAGAAACAAACAATAATTAAATTTGCATTTTTATAAACATCTGATGTAATCAATATGAAATCATGAGAATTTTATAATAAATGCCAGTAAAAGTTGGATTGGCAGTTCAAATTCCCGTTTAATACACCGGCGGAGGAAGTCGAATATACTTCGGGACCGTTTTCCTATGCAGGCGAGCCCGCCGTCGACTGCATATGGACCAGATGCACGCGGCCCGACTTTACTCCCTTCATCCATCAGTCATTATTTTCGCGTGATAGAGATTGGTGAATTTCGTGTGTTTGTGTCGTCAGTGTAGTTTATAATTATTAATAAAATTTGCTATTTGCCTAAATAAAAATGAAATTCAAGTTGAGTAAAGTGAAGTAGTGAAAAACCGCGGTTGTCTTCTACTGAACAGAGCCGTAATTCAGATATTAATTTGGACCAGTTTTGAAGACCTGTAACTCCGCCTGTGTGCAAGTAAGTAGGTACGTTTGGTTAAATGCAATATTTTGGAACCCTTACATGCACCTGCCCTGTGTCGGTTCTTATGCTGAACACTGTATGTACATGAAATAGTGTCAATATTAAAATTCCCGCCCTGCATCAGTACTTTGTCATACATCCGTTCGAGGTGCCACTGTTGCTTTCTATTTAATCCGTCAAGTATTGAGAGTGACTTGAACTTTTAAACTGTGGAATCATTTACATCACGGATATTATCAACTTAAAAAAACTAGTCATCCTAGAAACGAGAAACCTTTTTTTATAAAACCCATCTAAATATCCGAAGAACTCTACACTTGTAATATTACCTATATTTATCTGATCACGCGTTGACTCACCAGTTTTCGAGCAACCATGGAGTCAAGGTACTCGCCTTATCTAGTAAAAACTATGTAATCGATTTTATCATAAAATATTCCGGTTCATCGTATCCGTCAACAACAACGTCACAGACAATCGATCAGGTGACAGAGTCCTCTTCACACATACCGTTTTCTATTTACACACATTAAAAGCGAGTCCAATAAAAGGAAAACAACGCTGTAAGCGGATCCATTAACTTCACTAATAACACCTCGTGTCAGCAAGAACGTATATAGTAACTTTATGCTTTGCGTAATCAATAGCGTTAATGCAATGCCGAGTTTGTCACAATTCCTTCAATGAATTGCGAATATCCATTTGTTTATAGTAACAATAGACAGCCCCTTCCGACTACAAGAAAGTTGCAGATATCTAACTTGTAAATGTATTCGATAATGATCAGAATTTGTGTTCAAAAACAAACTATTTATAGTTCTTCTGATCTCTATCTATGTAGTTGCGTAAATGTGCAATTATATTATATCACATATTTGATTATCTTATCTGGAGGACTTAATCTCGTAGTTGTTTAATCGCGAATAATCATGTTAGCTATGAGTCGATAGACCCCTGTATCGAAATGACAGCCTTCTAGGCACATGTGCTTAAAACAATTTTATTTACGCACATAGACATACAATGGCTTTGACTCTAAGTATTTTTATTCTCCGTCTGGAGTCCCACAAGGATCGAATTTACGGCCATTGCTTTTCTTGCTATTTATTAATGATATTACTGAGGCTATAAATTGTAATTTTGTTTTATTTGCTGACGATCTAAAAATATATCGTAGAGTTGAATACTGTCTGTTTATAGCAAATCAAATAAAAAAAAAGAAAACTGCTGTACTATTAACATCTAAAAAGACAGCCAATTAAATTTGATTATAAAATAAATTGTATGGTATTGGCACGATGCGATACGGTGAAAGATTTGGGTGTAGTCTTTGACATTAAGGCTAACGGTGAAACACGTGATCAAGTTTTGTTAAAACCAGATATATCGCTGCGCAGAGTAAGACTATGTTGACGTGTTGTGACAAAACGCTGAAATATGTGCTGCCTAGAGGCTAATGCATTTGGGATGGACACAAAACGAAAGATACACTGAAATAAAGGTATCACAACTCTATTAGTGGAGTAAAATCGGTTCTCAATTATGCCGTTTTTTTAAATAAAGATATAACTAAATTAAACATTTACCATCTTGTAGAGGGACAATTTCGGCATCTGAAATGGACTTTTACAACTTTTTTCAGTAGGGTCTAACTTTATAAATTCAAATTGTCGGTGCTTCGGACGTTATTTGTCAATTATGTTTTACGAAACATATATCGCGTTTGTAAATCAACGATTCAAGTTATGTTCATAATTTTTTCACAACATATATAAAAAACTACAGCGCTTCTAATGGTACATACCAATTTTTAATAACTTAAAGCCTTTTCGAAAAAAATTGTTCCAAAGTCAATACCAGTAAATTTGTGCATTAAAAACTTTACTATGCGGAGAGCTACATTAATTATTGAAAATAGAACTATAGTTATATCGAGACAAATGTAGTCGATAGTATGAAAAAGTTTTTAAAAAAAGTTTACTTCGCTACGTGTTACGGTTTTCAAGAAATTAAATTTTACATATGCTCGTGTTTCGTGTGTAAGCTAAGTTTATACTTGCGGTGCAGTATACGTTTTCAGAATAGGACAATGCATTCATTCGGAAAGTCAGAAACATCTATATTTTCCATAATTTTTATGTCGAATAAAATTAAATTTTAGTTTTTTATGCTCGTATTTTTTTAATAAAGAAAACTTATCGTAGATCATAGAAAATACATAAGAGATATTAACATAAATGTATATTTATTTATGTCCAAAATGTAAAATATAAAGACTATGTATGGATTATTGAAGAGAAATATGAGAAATTAAAGTGTAAACAGGCCAATTAGATTGGATCAAATATTGAAAACATATACCTTTGTTTTGTTAACATTTGTGCGTTCCAAAATACATATGTGGCGTACAATGTTCTTAATTATAAAGATATAACACTGGCTTAAAATTGACGTATTCTTGAAACAATGTCTTCTACAGACATACAATTTTAAATATTTAATAATTGGATAATGTAGGTGTTAGCAAATAATAGGAATGACACCTGGGTATTTTCAAAGACACCCAAGTAAAACAAACAAACAGCTGCAAAAAGCTGTCTAAAATTTTAGATGCATAGATCTACCAAAATACTTACTTATTTTAATTATATCTGTAGATATAAATATTCTTATAATAAAAATTTACTTGATAATAAAAATTGTTCAATATTTATAATTAAGTGAATGAAAATAATGGTTAAATGTGGGGTTAGGATATCTACAAATGCGTGTCTTACAGACGCTTTTCAAAATTATTATTTTATTTGAGTCAAATTTAAACAGTAACTGTGAATCAACACAACGTCAATAAGTTACCTTTGTTGTATGTTATATTTTTTGAGATTTCAATAGTTAAAAACACAATTTTAACTGCGAATTTTTATTTCTGTTAAAAACTTTTTTCATAAAGTTGTGTGAAAATCGAAGTACTTACTACTTAAACATGTAGTTTCAAAGGAACAAACAAAATCCATTTTTAATTGTTATGCTACTTTTCCCATAAATACTCAAGTAGTTAATTTATATTTACAATATTATCAAGTATACTATAGAAATTAATAAAATCTTAAAATAATGCATTGCATGTTTTTACTGAAAAAATATATCTTTTGTGCTATTTATTTTATTAAACTCTTTTGTACTTTTCGAAAAATAATAGTAGGTAATGATATTTCGGTACATAAGGCATTTCACACATATTTTTATTGTTGATTTTTTTTGGAAAACATAATTCCTGATAGTTAATTTTATTTATAAAAATTCATAAAATAGAAAAATGAACAGAATGCTTTGTATATGCTTGTAAACAGTGATTTTTTATTTTTCTTCGGTTTTGGGATAATTATGTTCATTGACATTTTTCACAAAAAAATTAAAGATGAAAAATTTGAACATTGTTTACTTTCGAACACCATATTTTATCATAAGTTGGACTACAGTTTGTAATATCTCAAGACAAGCAACATTTTTTTTAATCAAGAATGATAGTTTATTAAATAATCGACATTAAAATAGTTGACCAGAATGCGTTACCCCATCTGGAACGGCACTTTCTAACAAAAAAATATCACTTTTAACGGTAGGACCCAAAATAGTTCCACTAATTGCGATGCTTAATTTTTTGTTTGTTCCTTTAATACTCAAAATATAAATACTTTCACTTAAGATAGGGCTCAACTTAAATCAGAAAATATGGAATAAAGAGGTAATTTCATTTGTAGAATAAAATGCTTTTGACACATTTTTTCTTTCTATGTGTATTTCTACTAAGTTTGGATTTGCAACAAATAGTATATTATTATTTACTGAAGTGCTGAGAAGCAAACCATCGATGCCATGTAAAAAAATACTATGCAACAAAAATAAAATTAGATAAACAAAACCATATTTCAATAACATTTTTATATATTCCATAAATCTCAACTACCCATTTGCATTCCCCATTTTTGCAATATTTATTAAAAATATTAATTATATTTTAATGAATACGTCAATGTCTTAGCTGGTGTCTATTATTCAGTAGGCAGACACAGAATATTATATTAAAAATAATCTATATTTCTGTATTTGAAAAGCATTACATTTTTAGTTTCAAGATTTAACAAATTCGTAATTATAATAAAGCTATTAAACTACAATACGTAATCATTTCTCTTAGTCTTTTATAAAATCCGTCGCGTGTCAGTCCTTTTATTTTAGTTTTTCGGTTTTCGTTCGTTAACTATATATATATAGTAAAATATGTTATTCTATTTTTTATATACTACAAATATTATTTTACATCGAGTGAAAAATTTTAAATAAAAAAAATTTTTACATTACTCAACATTTTAAAAAACAGCATTGATGTAAAATAATATTTGTAGTCTATTAAAAAAAAACCGCTTATTTTTATCATTTTCCGTTGAGCAGTTATTGAGCGAAAACGTGGCGAAAACTATATTCCGTATGATAGAGCATTTACCGTTAGCCTGAATCACTTCTCTCAGTGTTGGACATTTAGAATCTAATGTGATCGTCTCTTTTATCAATGCCACCGCAAGGGGGCAGCATTTTATTGCTAAGAAATATTTTTTTAGTTTTCGCTCAGTAGCTCCTCAAGGAATAAAGATAAAAATATGCGGGTTTTTTTAATAGACTACAAATATTAATTTACATCGACACTGTGTTTTGAAATTTCGGAAAAGAGCAAAATTCATTTAAAAAAAAATAATTTTACAGTTTTTCAAAATTTCAAAACACAGCGTCGATGTAAAATAATATTTGTAGCCTATTAAAAAAAACCACATATTTTTATCTTTATCCCTTGAGGAGTTATTGAGCGAAAACTTTATATCGTCTTATAGAGCGCTCACCGTAAGCCTTAAATTTTCATTTAATACTCATATCACTGAAACGGTTTCATCTGCTTTAAGAATGTTAGGATTTGTAATTAAAGATACGAGCTGCCCATATCTCCACCACTGGTTGTTCAAAGTGCTTGATATTTTCACATTTTACGACACCTTAACTAACTACACTGTGTACCAAGTATGGCTAAATATCTCCATTACTTTAGTTATTATACCAAAAAATCAATTTTTTTCTTCAAACTTTAACACCCTGTATCTTCCTTATAAAGCCCCAAAATTATAACTATTATATAATAAACTGCCATTATTTACTCTCGAAGTTTGTTCATTAAAAACTGAATCACCCTGTACAGGGAGCAATGTGAACATATTCTGTACCTAAACTAGTACGACATATTTGCAGAGCAACATTATTTTACAAAAAAAGATGGTTGTGTTCTTAGCGAACTGCTCCAAAACGTTCAAGTTGTCAGTATTCAGAACAAAAAGACCTCTTGAACAAATAACCAGGCCACGCATAAGAGGAATACAGAACAGCACACATATTTATATATCGACACGTTACTTGGAATTTCTCGTGTATACTTTCGTATTATCTCTTTTATTTAACCAGTGTTTATTTGGGCAAATATTCAGCTAAAATCCACATCATCCTTTTCAACGTATCGCGAATTCTACTGAATGGCGTACATTCCCAAAAATCTTATCAGACTACTGTGCAAACATAGTAAATGATCGACACGTAATTCCTAGCTGGTTAGATTTAATCAACATAATTTCCTCATTGACAAAAAAATCTTAATAAAGTACCTATATGGGTCGCAAAAAAATGTTTGTAAAGTTAGTTAGTATTGAAGTTGTAATATGTTCAACATTATCATAAGCTGCTGCTAATAACATACGAGTCCAAAACGGACAAGAACTAGAAACATTTATGTGTCGTTGAAACGGGGGACGACAGGCCCAAATGTGTTTACAAGTCCGTGGACAAAATTTTGAATAGTAACAGCAGGTATGTCAAATTATTAATTAAAACCACAAATTAATTTAATTAATTAATAATAATGACAAAAGCAGTTGAATTTGCTCATATAAAATTTTATTTATTTATTTCCTCGGAAAATTCTTAAAATTTTTTGTCTGTTTATTTTTTATTATACTTTGCCGCCGTCTCAGTCGTCGACTGATTGCTTTGCCTTGCGCCAAGTCAGTTTTTACAGTGGATCAGTTTCCAGTGTCGTGCAGAAGTGTATTTTTGATTTTTTTTTTATAAAATTGGATGTGTAAGTCACTTGTACATTCAAAAATAATTTGGAAGTTCTGAATCACTGTATAGTTAACATATTTAAAAAACTCATTTCATTTCAATTAAAATAATATGATACATCATCGACAAACATCTGGCGACAGCTATCTTCGCATAGTTTTTGATAAAAGCATTCCACTTGTTACCTTTTTCAATTTTGGCAATCTTTCGCGGATATCTACAAACTCCATACTTTCAACATGCTCTGTCATCTATCTCATAAAAAAACAATTACTATTTGCCTATTATATTGCATTTTTCAACATCTTGTTATCGATACCGCAATTAATTTTTAGGGTATCATTAACAAACAGCTTTCTCTTTTTTTACGAGAAGATTGCCTAGTTTTCAATTTTGTTGCGCTAGTACTGTTTTCTTTAATAATTACGTCATACAGAGTGCTACGGCAATTCCGAGTATTATGGGAAACTATTGGACAAGCAGTATCTACTCACTTTTCGAAGTATTAAAATTTGGACGTATAGGATGTTTATTAAAGGTTTTCTACTGTATTGTATAGGTATTTTTCGCACAATCGTTCTGAAGTATGCACTTACTGTCATTGTTGACATATTCTGTAAGTTGAATATACAACACTGTGGCTTGTTTTCATAGAAATCAAAAAAATAATAGTGTTTGAGTTTATAACAGCATTAATGCGGTAAGTAAAAATCAGTAATTCTTTTCACCAACAAATGCTGGGCTTATTTATTGTAAAAATTAAAGGTACAATTTGTACCATTCTTAAACGTAATAGTTTTTCCCTCATTTTTATCTATTGCTTTTACAGTAATTGAATTTTCTGTATTACTTATTGAGTTAGATATGTTAGGATTATAATAAACTTCACTTCACTGCCTTCAAACACTGGAATGAAGTCAAATTCATTGTCACTGCCACTGTTGGTAGGTAAGATCTTATCAGCAAACTCTATTTTCTTTGTTAAAGACTCTGCAACATATCCTTCAGCGACACCAGAAGACCTA
Source organism: Monochamus alternatus (assembly GCA_037114965.1). NCBI lineage: Eukaryota > Metazoa > Arthropoda > Insecta > Coleoptera > Cerambycidae > Monochamus > Monochamus alternatus. Next base: position 48,514,052 of record CM073435.1, on the reverse strand, counting down.
AAATTACATTTTCTGTTAGTCAAATAATATATTAATGTTATCACTAAAACCTCCAGCCCCCATGACGTTTGAATGCCATAACATCGACTCCAGTATTTGCTAACAAAGTCACCGACGTCCTTCTAAAAGCATGTCCAGTATAGGATTTTGGATCTTGCAGTTTTAAATATTCGGCATTTTTTGTGGTATTTGTACCAATGTATTTATACACACAAGTTTATTTACACATTTTCCCTGACGAACTGAATAGTCTTAAGCCTGTCTATTTTCTCAAAATCGTCAAAAAAGGGACTTTTTCATTGGCCTTGTCAGTGATTGTGAAAATTCGACTAATATGTGTTTTGGTATCAGGCACTTTGACAATAACAACTGAACCTTCATCCGTAATGTCATCAACTGTCATCTTCATAAGTTCATCACGCCTAAGAGCCCCAGCGACTCCCATTATCGTCACTGCTTTCATCATAATATAGGTTTCATCGGGGGATTCCAGCAGGAATTTGTTCATCTCTTCTCTGGTAAATACCTTTGATTTTTTCGCATGATGTGCAATATTTTTCTTTTTTTGAAATCATCGTACTTTTAAACATAGAGTACTTTGCCCATAAGCTTCCCGGAGACCTCAATCTTAAATTTCTCTGAACAAAATAAGCCAGCAAAGTTTTTTCAGATATCTCCGCTTTTCATTCAACCATTTCCTGAAGGCATCATAGACTTTTTCATACCTCACCTTTGATTTTGTGGGAATTAATGACCCACAACCTATTTGATACGGTTCTTCAGTGTCCGAATCTACCTCTGAATCGTCTTTATCAACCATTATCAGCACAGTTTTGACAACAAAACACAAAATTGTTCAAACTTCAAATTGCTTTTGTGGTGTCCAACAAAATTACAGCATTTCAGCCATTTCAGCAATCAAAACAAATTTTTTTATTATTTTATTTGATAAATGCGATTGTGCGAAAAACGTTATACACTATACGGTTGTTAAGAGGCTAATAGAATCTCGGAAAATGAAAAATCTCGACTATAAACTAATATAAATCAATTTTCGTACGATTGAATGACATCATTTAATGATTCTCAAAACTCATATTCACCTTTGAACATAATACGACCAAGCAGAATCAGTCGGTCATAGATGAGATCTGACATATTTCTGCATTTTTCGAATTGCTTCTTCAGGTAGCCCTCTTTATTTTAAATTGAACATAAATAGGTACTCAAAATTGTAAAATTGTACAATATGTGAAACGTCAATGATGTAGCACTGAATTTTAAGGCATATTTTAACGAAACAGAAAACTGTGAATTTTCAACATTTTCATTAATTACTAAAATATGGGAGAACGAAACTACCTGAAAGTTTAACAACATAATAGAGTAATAGTGAGGTTATATATGATCCAAATTTCAAATTATTTCGCCCTTACGTTTTGTTAATATCGGTTTCCAAACTCAGAGGTCTATTCATTCATATATTGAAAGACTATTTATAATTTCAAAAGGAAGCTCTGAACATATATCGACCGCCGACTCCCTTACCACCGGACCACGGTGAGAACACACACCACCCTTGGTGAAAAAAAGCCCTTAACACCAGCTCCCATGCATCTAAAAACTACACCTCTCTTGCCTTACTAGCGGAGTCACTCGCCTCATAGGACCACGTGCAGGAGATCCCTGCGAACCTCCTAACGCATCTGCCCAGCTCGACGTCCTCGTGCGTCGTGTAGAGGTGCTCCAAACAGTCCTCCACGTGGGGCGCTATCCTCTTCAACGTCTCCCTGCTGAAGATGACGCCCGGACCGCCCATGCAGAAGTTCTCGTCGGTCTCCAAAGACAGCAGACCGAATTCCTCGCTGTTTCCGCGCCCGGTTTGGCCTATAAACCAGGGTTTCTTGCTGTCTACGGAGCGGAGGAGATCCTCCAGTCGGTCCGGGCGGATGTACACGTCGTCATCGGCTCTGAGAAACCTACAGGGACGAATTTTTTGTTATTAAGGAGTTTGTGAGCTCTGATGAGTACAAGTCATTCAACATCTGGTTTTAATGAAGTGGTTGCGTCAACAGTTGGCAGTTTCTTGGAAGGTTAGGAAATGATCATTCAAAGCATGTTAAATTAACAGAAATTTAAAATCAGAAACTTGATCCTGATTACAAGATCAGGTTTCCGAAATTGTACTTTGAAGATATTAATAGTAAGGAAATGGTGAAGTTGCATGAAGTTGATATTGGGTTAAAATGTATTAAAAGGTAATCCTCCGAACATATTGAAAGGTCAGAACATGTGTCTGGCAGCAATGATCACATAATAATAAAAATATTAACTTTAATAAATTGCCATAGAATGTAAACAAACAGGCGCAAGTTACGGTGTTGGTGACGTAAACAAGCGTTTGTTTCTTGTATTTTTGCGTTTTTGTGCCATTTATTGGCAATGCTATAATTATTAGTGGTGATGCGGTGAACTTACGGTATTGTTAAACGTAACTTATTCCTTTATTAACAATATATAGGGTGAACCTTAAATAAGTACAAATATTTTAACTGCAGGTGTAGTTCGTCATATAGATAAGTCTAGTGAAAGTCATTTTTAAAAATTAAAGAGTTAATTTCCACCACATAACCTCAAACAACGTGTCAGTGCTAACCATTTCGTACCTCGTAGGTTCGTAGTGGGTCAAACAGATTTTAAAAATAAACACACAACATGAAATAACAAAATAACTAGCTTGATGTATACGTTCAATATCAAGAGAAGGCAAAGTAAAATATTTAAAAGCAGCGTCAATCGCATGCACAAAGAAACTGACAACAGGTAGGTGTAAGGAGCAGTAGGCGAATTGTCCCGCACAAGCCCCATCCTCTAGGCTCTAGGATTGATAGAGATAGATGTTGATACCGGTGCACTGGACAAAGGAATAAGCTGTGGCACAGACAAGTGCAATCAACAAATGTAATATTTGCGGAAAGGGATTTGATAATTTCAATACACGTAAATTGAAAGTTAATATGAGATACTTTTGCATCTTTTGAAATCGAACTAAGCTAATAGCTTCTTTAAGTAATGCACCGCTTGACGCATCTGTTTTAAGAGTTGCCGCACTAACGTATAAAACGTATTTAAATCGTCTTATTATTTTCACGAACAGTGTTTTTCTCTTAAGTGTCTTGTGTATTTAATTAATATTTTTCGTGAAATAGGTACAGTGTGATTAAATAAAATATGGCGCGTTATTCAAACAGTGAAAAGGTTGACATGCTAAAAGCATATTTGTTAAGTAAGTCGTGTTCAGTGATAGTGATAAAAATAACGTATTGTGATAAATCAGTCGGAGTGTAGTAAAAATGGATAATGAACAAATTCTGGATAATATGATTGTGAGTAGAGAATCTTGTTTATATTTTCAATCTTTGACATGTCTAAAAATTCTAGTGTAACACTGGCAACGCTGTGGAATGCACATCCATCATGTCCTCAATAAGTTTTCTATTGAAAAATCACGAAATTTATTTAAAATTTGACTTTTTTATTCCTGATTTTTTTGTAAAAAGCTATTTATTATGTGTTCTATACAGTGAACTGTACTGCTGGTTAAAATACTTGTACTTATTTAAGATTCACCCTGTATATGCGCTTGAAATTTTTGTTATGTAACACCATAATTTTTCATGATGTATGTATGTAGAATGACACGCTCTTTCAAATGGCATGGTCAAAATTGGGGGTTGCTATTTAAAAAAATTGTCGATGACGTCATATCTCGAACAACGATGTCACAAATATGGGTGGTATGTCAGAGTGCCTTTTTTAAAAACAAAATCGATGTGCCAGGGGATATTTTCGAAAACTTCTCAATTTAAAAATAATGAATTCATTCGTTACTTTTCGAAAGCACTGTACATATATATATATATATATATATATATATATATACAGGGTGAATCTTAAATAAGTACAAATATTTTAACCAACAGTATAGTTTGGTGTGTAGAACACATAATTAATAGTTTTTTTACAAACAAATCAGTAATAAAAAAGTGAAATTTTAAATAAATTTCGTAATTTTTCAGCAGAAAACTTGTTGAGGACCGCTGGCCTAGACATACCCTTTCATACTTTTATAAGTCATAGTGCTGCAGACTGAACGTGTGGTTCACAGTGTTGCCAGTGTTACACAAATGTCTTTGCTTCAAGGGAGTTTTAAAATGTTGTCCTTATGGACGCAAAATTTGCGAATATTCGCTCGAATTATTTGATGGTGGGAAAAAATCTCAACTTTTAGCGAATTTCGTCAACTGTAACATTTTATATTATTTTTATTATCAAACTGTCATTGACTGTCATGACAGATTATCGGAAGCCCAAGTTAAACTTGCTAACCCCACATAATGCATGAAAATAGCAATAATAAAATTTGCTAAAAGTTGACACTTTTCCATTTTAAATAAAAAACGCGTGCATTTTCGCGAATTTCGTGTTCATGAAGACAAGGCATAACTAGAATTTTTAGACATGTCAAAGAATGGCTGTTTATAAAAAATGTGTATGGCCACCTCCTCCCCTCATTGCCATACCTATACCTCACCAATAAAGTACGTCTATGTACAAACATGAAACTGAAAACATAAAACAGGTTCTCTACTCACAGATCCAGAATGTGATCTATAATCATTTTTTCTACACTCCAACTGATTTCTCACAAGACTAATATCATTATCACTGAACTCATCACTGCACTCCACTGTTACTGCACTCCACTGTCACTGCACTGCACTGTCACTGCACTCCACTGTCACTGCACTCCACTGTCACTACATTCCACTGTCACTACACTCCACTGTCACTATCACTGCACTTCACTAAGAATGCACATCACTGTCACTGCACTGTCAGTATCACCGGTATTATAGCAGATGTTCGAAATGACCACCATTGCTTTCTAAGCATGCTCTTGCTCTTCTTATCATCGACTCACGTACATTTTGAAAAATTGTAATATTTCTTCTTATCATATCTCCTGCGTTATCTATACGAACTCGCAGTTGCTCCAAAGTGTTAACAGGTTCTGAATAAACTAGTTGTTTCATATGTCCCCATAGGTAGAAGTCACATGGGTTCAAATCTGGTGATCTTGGCGGCCAAGGTATAGGTCCATATCTTCCTATCCATTTATCCCTATAATTATTATTCAACCAGTCTGATACAATTCGAGCACTGTGAGGGGGAGCACCGTCATGTTGAATCCACATTTGTTGCCTCACAGCAAGAGGTACATTTTCCGACAAATCTTCCAAGTTATTATCAAGAAGTTCAAGGTACATTTGACCTGTTAGTCTTCTTGGCAATACATGGGGTCCTATCAATGTATTATCTACAATTCCTGCCCAAATATTTAATGAAAATTGTTGCTGATAATGAGTTTCCCTGGCATTTGGATTTTCATCAGCCCAAATATGAGTGTTATGGGCGTTAAACATCCCCTCTCTCGTAAATCCCGCTTCATCTGTCCATAAAATATATCTCAAAAAGTCCTCCTCTAACTCACACTTCCTCAGAATCCATTCACAAAATTCTCTTCGCCTGGGTAAATCGTCTGGTAGTAAGGCTTGCACCTTTTGTACATGATATGGATGAAGTCCTTGCATGTGCAAAGTTCTTAGTACCGTTCTCTGGGATACATGAAATTCATGAGATAATCTTCTAGATGATGTGCCCGGATTCTCCTCTACTGCATTTAAAATTTGTGGCTCAACGTTTCTCACTCTTCTTGTTTGTGGACGACCCCGATCCTGGGTTTGAAGTTTAAAAGATCCATGGTCCCGTAATCCTTGAACAATATTGACAAATGTACGTTCATTTGGTATATTTCTTTCTCCTCCATACCAATTTGTATATAATCTTTTTGCAGCAAGTGCATTTTCGTTGCTTAAAAAATATGCTTTTAGCATGTCAACCTTTTCACTGTTTGAATAATGCGCCATATTCTACTTAATTACACTGTATTTCACTAAAAATATTAATTAAATACACAAGACACTTAATAGAAAAACACTGCCTGAGAAAATATTAAAAAGATTTAAATACGTTTTATACGTTATATACCAGTCTTTCAAAATTGTAGAGAGTGACTAATGTTATCTGCTTCTGCTACGCATGCGCTCAGTTAGTACGCATGCGCTGCAGTTAGTACGTATGCGATGCTGGCATTTCATTGGCTGCGACGAATTGTCGGATCCAACTGTTTCATTTCCAAGGCTATCATGGGCGGGTATATCGTTCGGGCGGGCAAAATTTAGGGTATATCTTTTCGTTAATTTAATTATGAATGTAATTAATTTTGTTAGTGATTTGATCGAAATGAGGAATATCGGATGATGACAAATGAAGAGTTTAGTGCGCGAGGTGAAAATATGAGTGTAAGTGATGTTGAAATTTATATTTCATTAACAAAATTGTACGTGAATAGCTTATGTGTGCAAATAAAAAAGTGGTAAAGAAGTACAACTGTGAAACGGAAAGTGATGGAAACTCGCGGAAGGAAGATTGTATTTTTAAAATGAGTTTTCCAAAAAAAAAAAAAAAATTATTACTATATCTTACAAAATGAAACTTAGTCCATATAAATGAAATCGAAAAAAGTATACTGATAGAAAGGGCGAAATAGTGATATGGCGAAGAAACTATTTAGAATAAATATTAAAAAATAAAAATCTGGATCGAAGAATAATATACTAAATTTTTACGAAACATGGACGTATGAATGTCATACGGAAAGCGGTACGATATATGATTATAATAAGTGTTAATGTGTGACCGTTATAGTGACAGTGCGTAACCTATAGTAAATAGTGTGTATGTATTCTAAAGCCTTTTGTCCTTTTGAATGCGGAATTCGCAAATATTTGCACTATTTATTTAATGGTGGAAAAACAAATTTTATCTACGTTCATGAAAAAACCATAAAATGTTATTTAGATGACACTAAATCTAGGAAAATGTGACGTCGATTTGAACGTTTATGTTTGTCATGATGACAAAACGCTGTAGTAGAATGACAGATGAATGCAATAAACATTTTATTGCACTAGTGCAATAAATAACCACTTTTTCCACTAAATATAGTTCAATAAAGTTTTGCTTTTCGCATGAACGTAGAAAAAGTAAATTGTTAATGTGCTAGGTTCAGCCGACGTCAATTTATTTTTGATAATTTTGTGTGCTTTAGCTCTTCTCAAGTGGTACGCTTAGGTAACCATACTATCCGATCTTCCGTACTCATATCTGTGTTGTGAATTAGTCACTCTCTATTATTTTCGACCTTGGGCAATTGAAAATATAAGATAAGAACTTTAAATTTTGAAATAATTGTTATTATTTTTATTATCTAGCGCCTCGAAATTGGTAAAAACTGTTATATCACTGTTTCTACTCTAAAAATAATGGATGTCATGTAATGCAATTATTTTTGTCAATTTTGTATATTTTTTATATCTGATCGCATTCAAATTTAGTACACCTATGACTGGCATAGTTTTGCTTGCTCGACGTTTCCGCCTACTGCCCGTGATACCTACCTGTCGTAGGCACATTACTGAAAACTTACCTTGATGGTTTTTCTGACCAGCTTTTTTTATATGCGATATACACCTTTTTTAAACATCTTCATGAAATCTGTATCGAGCTGCGCCTTTTGAAAAGCCCATAATAAATCGACCTCTTAATAATTCGTCCAGCATATTTCCCTTTCCCATTTGTACCGGCAACCCACAACACATTTCATTAGAGAGAAAATATTTTACTTTGCTGGATCTGCCGTCTAAATGTATGCATTTTATACATTTTTTCTTGATATTAAACGCATACGTCAAGCTGCTTATTTTGTTATTTAATATTGTGATTGTGTGTACCTTTATTTTTTAAAATTTTTTCACTGATTAAAGTGCGAAATCACTTATGGTTCTGTATTCGAAATAGTTAATATTGACTCATTTCGGGTTATGTGGCGAAAATTAAATTTAATGTGTGAAAATCATAGTTTTTCGTTATTCTTCATAAAATAACTTAAGGAAATTGTGTTTTGTGTCCCTTTCTAACAGTGTACAATGACATTTAACTTGTGAAATGTGGATTACTGATTAAATAGTTAATTTTTTAACAAACAGGTAAGCTTGTGTACATGTTTATGTATAATTTTTGAACATTGGACATAGTAATATCACGTAATATCTTCCTAAATATTTTACGGTAGTATTGAACTTGCGGAAATTCATTTTTAATCGTTTTAAGTATTTTAAGGTTAGTTCAGATGTTAAAATTTATGTTAATATTGCTGCGTATCATACTACATACCCAATTTTACTGTACTTATGCTTAAAACAAGTATTTTTAAAATAGAACTATTACGTTAAAGGAAACGTAATATTTATATTGGAGGAGATATGGCAACCTCGCAACAAATCATATGTTTCATTAGGTTGTTGGATGATAAATCAGCCAGCGGTCCTCAAAATGTGGGTATTTTTTTAAAAAATTAATATCTCCGTAAATATTAGAAATTTTTAAAAATGGCTTTCACTAGACTGATCTATATGACGAACTACACCAGCAGTTAAAATATTTGTACTTATTTAAGATTATATATATATATATATATATATATATATATATATATATATATATATATATATACAGGGTGTCTCGCTTAAAAGTGGAACAAGCCTGTAACATGTCTACCGTGCGACCGATTTCAAAAAACTTTTTTTTGTTGGATACACCTTCAAAAAGTCTATCTTCGACATACTTGGTGTTCTCTAAAATTCGAAACCGTGGCCGACTACGATACAGTTTATGTGGCCTAAAAACGGAAAATCATATTAGGGATTTTTTTATTCGAAAAATTCTTACGAATTCTTGATCAGCTCCCCAGAAAACCTTACCAACCAAATTTTCGTTGTCATAGTATACAGGGTACTCAGGATAGCTAGGGTGTCTCGCTTAAAAGTGGAACAAGCCTGTAACATGCCTATCGTTCGACCGATTTCAATAAACTTTTTTTTGTTGGATACATCTTCAAAATATCTCTCTTGGACATACCTGGTGTTCTCTAAAATTCGAAACCGTGGCCGACTACGACACAATTTATGTGACTTAAATTCGGAAAATCATATTAGGAATTATTTGATTCGAATAATTCTTGCGAATTCTTGATCAGCACACCAGAAGACCCTACCAACCAAATTTTCGTTGGCACATTATACAGGGTGCTCAGGATAACTTGGGTGTCTCGCTTAAAAGTGGAACAAGCCTGTAACATGCCTACCGTTCGACCGATTTCAATAAACTTTTTTTTGTTGGATACACCTTCAAAAAGTCTATCTTCGACATACTTGGTGTTCTATAAAATTAGAAACCGTGGCCGACTACGACACAATTTATGTGACTTAAAATCGGAAAATCATATTAGGAATTATTTGATTCGAATAATTCTTACGAATTCTTGATCAGCACCCCAGAAAACCCTACCAACCAAATTTTCGTTGCCACATTATACAGGGTGCTCAGGATAACTTGGGTGTCTCGCTTAAAAGTGGAACAAGCCTGTAACATGTCTACCGTGCGACCGATTTCAATAAACTTTTTCTTGTCAGATACATCTTCAAAAAGTCTACCTTGTACATACCTGGTGTTCTCTAAAATTCGAAACCGTGGCCGACTACGACACAATTTATGTGACTTAAAATCGGAAAATCATATTAGGAATTATTTGATTCGAATAATTCTTACGAATTCTTGATCAGCACCCCAGAAAACCCTACCAACCACATTTTCGTTGCCACATTATACAGGGTGCTCAGGATAACTTGGGTGTCTCGCTTAAAAGTGGAACAAGCCTGTAACATGTCTACCGTGCGACCGATTTCAATAAACTTTTTCTTGTCAGATACATCTTCAAAAAGTCTACCTTGTACATACCTGGTGTTCTCTAAAATTCGAAACCGTGGCCGACTACGACACAATTTATGTGACTTAAAATCGGAAAATCATATTAGGAATTATTTGATTCGAATAATTCTTACGAATTCTTGATCAGCGCCCCAGAAAACCCTACCAACCAAATTTTCGTTGCCACATTATACAGGGTGCTCAGGATAACTTGGGTGTCTCGCTTAAAAGTGGAACAAGCCTGTAACATGTCTACCGTGCGACCGATTTCAATAAACTTTTTCTTGTTAGATACATCTTCAAAAAGTCTACCTTGTACATACCTGGTGTTCTCTAAAATTCGAAACCGTGGCCGACTACGACACAATTTATGTGACTTAAAATCGGAAAATCATATTAGGAATTATTTGATTCGAATAATTCCCACGAATTCTTGATCAGCACCCCAGAAAACCCTACCAACCAAATTTTCGTTGCCACATTATACAGGGTGCTCAGGATAACTTGGGTGTCTCGCTTAAAAGTGGAACAAGCCTGTAACATGCCTACCGTTCGACCGATTTCAATAAACTTTTTTTCGTTGGATACACCTTCAAAAAGTCTATCTTCGACATACCTGGTGTTCTCTAAAATTCGAAACCGTGGCTGACTACGATAAAATTTATGTGACTTAAAATCGGAAAATCATATTAGGGATTATTTGATTCGAATAATTCCTACGAATTCTTGATCAGGACCCCATAAAATATTCCCAACCAAATTTTTGTAGCCACATTATACAGGGTGCTCAGGATAACTTGGGTAATATAATGTATTAAGTACATCAACTCTTTAGGTAGGTAGGTAATATGAGTTTAGAATATTATGTGGAATAAACCAAGAATAAAACAAGAAAATGATACGTTCTGTGGGTAAAGCTGACTACGTACGCCATTTTAAAGCGAATCAAAAGTTGCTATGAAGAAGCCTCATTTTCTTGTCAATATTATTATTAACATTTCTCAGTTGCTATTAAAAAACCTCTGAAATTGTGTAATTCACAGTAGTGGCGATTTTTTTCAACTTTGTTTTTTAATGCTCCCTACATAAAGCAACATAAAGGCTGTCGGGTGACCGACCAACTACATATCCGCTTATGAGTGTCAAATTCTCACAGCAAATGTATTGTTGTGTACGCATTGCGGACCATGCTAGGTCTTGTTCTCGTTTAGTGAAGTATCTAATTAATGATTTTAAATCTACACGTTTGCGCTAGTAGGTGGAGGACTGGACTCGCTCTCGTCGCAGTCATCCTGAAAACTTTTTAAAGAATTTCGGCCAGTCGCATTAAATAAAAGAGCTAACAGAAAACAAATTTCAACAGAACATATTTTGACATAATAAATCAACTCGGCACTGAACGGTCCGCGATGCGCCTAGATCACGACCTCTTAGTGCGCTGTCTACTTAACTGAAATACATATTTTGTCTTTGATTTAAAATAGAAAAATAATTGCCATATCAACATTTTTCATAAAATGCTTCATTTTTAAGATGCGTAATGGTGAAGCTGTTAATTTACAGATATATTTTTCTCAATAAGAAAAATTATTATTACAAATTTGAGAGGCACTGTAATATACTGTAATATCTGAAACTTTAACAACTTAAATTTCTTATATTTCCAAAATAATGCAGTAAGAAAAAACTATTAAAATTTCGATAGCCCATCGGCTTTTCATTTTTTGCCTTATTTATGAATTATACTGTAGACATAAGATACATTAGTTTTTACTAGCTGCAGTTTATTAATACTGGTTGAAAGCTAAGTACCTACCTTATTTTGCTTCCACCACTTCTTTTGTTATAGTTTTATGTATAATTTATTTATGAGTTTATAAAAAATCAAAAATAGTATTTATTGTCTTTTATTTCAGGTCTATTCAATATAATACTGTAACTTATTATAATGGTTTACTAATACATTACAATAGAAAAGTTAAAATTAAATATGACCATCTACATCCATATCTATACAGTGTTCGCCTTCTGAAAATAATAATTAATATTGTACTTAGGAATTGAGTCACATGCTCCATACAAAAACCTAAACTTTGATAAATAGGAAATAGATCAATTAACCAAATCATTTTGAAAAAATAAACGAATTATATTCAAAAGCGACAATTTCTTAATTTCAAAATGTAGCTTTTATTTCAAGAACAACTACCTATCCTGTATACTATGGCAACGAAAATTTGGTTGGTAGGGTTTGATGGGGTTCTGATTAAGAATTCGTGGAAATTCTTCGAACAAAAAAATCCCTAATATAATTTTCCGTTTTTAGGCCACATAAATTGTATCGTAGTCGGCCACGGTTTCGAATTTTAGAGAACACCAGATATGTCAAAGTTAGACTTTTTGAAGGTTTATCCAACAAAAAAAAGTTTATTGAAATCGGTCAAACGGTAGGCATGTTACAGGCTTGTTCCACTTTTAAGCGAGACACCCAAGTTATCCTGAGCACCCTGTATAATGTGGCTATGAAAATTTGGTTGGTAGGGTTTGATGGAGTCCTGATCAAGAATTCGTGAGAATTTTTTGAATAAAAAAATCCCTAATATTATTTTCCGATTTTAAGCCACATAAATTTTATCGTAGTCGGCCACGGTTTCGAATTTTAGAGAACGCCAGGTATGTCGAAGATAGACTTTTTGAAGGTGTATCCAACAAAAAAAAAGTTTATTGAAATCGGTCGAACGGTAGGTATGTTACAGGCTTGTTCCACTTTTAAGCGAGACACTCAAGTTATCCTGAGCACCCTGTATAATGTGGCAACGAAAATTTGGTTGGTAGGGTTTTCTGGGGTGCTGATCAAGAATTCGTAAGAATTATTCGAATCAAATAATTCCTAATATGATTTTCCGATTTTAAGTCACATAAATTGTGTCGTAGTCGGCCACGGCTTCGAATTTTAGAGAACACCAGGTATGTAGAAGATAGACTTTTTGAAGGTGTATCCAACAAAAAAAAGTTTATTGAAATCGGTCGAACGATAGGCCTGTTACAGTCTTGTTCCACTTTTAAGCGAGACACCCAAGTTATCCTGAGCATCCTGTATAATGTGGCTATGAAAATTTGGTTGGTAGGGTTTGATGGAGTCCTGATCAAGAATTCGTGAGAATTTTTTGAATAAAAAAATCCCTAATATTATTTTCCGATTTTAAGCCACATAAATTTTATCGTAGTCGGCCACGGTTTCGAATTTTATAGAACACCAGGTATGTAGAAGATAGACTTTTTGAAGGTGTATCCAACAAAAAAAAGTTTATTGAAATCGGTCGAACGATAGGCCTGTTACAGTCTTGTTCCACTTTTAAGCGAGACACCCAAGTTATCCTGAGCATCCTGTATAATGTGGCTATGAAAATTTGGTTGGTAGGGTTTGATGGAGTCCTGATCAAGAATTCGTGAGAATTTTTTGAATAAAAAAATCCCTAATATTATTTTCCGATTTTAAGCCACATAAATTTTATCGTAGTCGGCCACGGTTTCGAATTTTAGAGAACACCAGGTATGTCGAAGATAGATTTTTTGAAGGTGTATCCAACAAAAAAAAATTTATTAAAATCGGTCGAACGGTAGGCATGTTACAGGCTTGTTCCACTTTTAAGCGAGACACTCAAGTTATCCTGAGCACCCTGTATAATGTGGCAACGAAAATTTGGTTGGTAGGGTTTTCTGGGGTGCTGATCAAGAATTCGTAAGAATTATTCGAATCAAATAATTCCTAATATGATTTTCCGATTTTAAGTCACATAAATTGTGTCGTAGTCGGCCACGGTTTCGAATTTTATAGAACACCAAGTATGTCGAAGATAGACTTTTTGAAGGTGTATCCAACAGAAAAAAGTTTATTGAAATCGGTCGAACGGTAGGCATGTTACAGGCTTGTTCCACTTTTAAGCGAGACACCCAAGTTATCCTGAGCACCCTGTATAATGTGGTAACGAAAATTTAGTTGGTAGGGTTTTCTGGGGTGCTGATCAAGAATTCGTAAGAATTATTCGAATTAAATAATTCCTAATATGATTTTTCGATTTTAAGTCACATAAATTGTGTCGTAGTCGGCCACGGTTTCGAATTTTAGAGAACACCAGGTATGTAGAAGATAGACTTTTTGAAGGTGTATCCAACAAAAAAAAGTTTATTGAAATCGGTCGAACGGTAGGCATGTTACAGTCTTGTTCCACTTTTAAGCGAGACACCCAAGTTATCCTGAGCACCCTGTATAATGTAGCTATGAAAATTTTGTTGGTAGGGTTTGATGGAGTCCTGATCAAGAATTCGTGGGAATTTTTTGAATAAAAAAATCCCTAATATGATTTTCCGATTTTTAGCCACATAAATTTTATCGTAGTCGGCCACGGTTTCGAATTTTAGAGAACACTAGGTTTGTCGAAGATAGACTTTTTGAAGGTGTATCCAACAAAAAAAAGTTTATTGAAATCGGTCGAATGGTAGGCATGTTACAGGCTTGTTCCACTTTTAAGCGAGACACCCTGTATATATATATATATATATATATATATATATATATATATATGGTTGTAAAATTTCTCCGGGTTCCTTTCCGCGATGAATCTGCATGGTCTTCAAAAGAACCATTTGTTTGACAACGTTTCGGTAAAATCTCATTTACCATCTTCTTTATCTGAAGATGATATATATATATATATATATATATATATATATATCACGTAAATGGTTGGAGCAAATAGAAAAAATGTAATTTGGCATCGGAATGAACGCCTGGAAACAATAATTAACAAAAAAATGTAAGTTTGCCTTATAATTCATTTTCTAAACGCCCTGTATACTTTCTGGTAACTTAATAGAAAAGTTTAAATGATTCTCTACAGCTTTATATTTTATTTTTTTTCGATGAAGCTTACATTGGAATGGTTTGCACAGACAATGTTGCAATGCTTCCTTTCATCGCACTTCATCGCCCTACACCGCATTTTTCTTTTAATATTTTTGGTACGGTAAAATATTTTTTATTAGGTGCTGTATGCGTACATAATGGCATAACACAATACTTCTTCCATTTGCCCGGTGAGATGCACTTTCTGTGTTCATTTTACGAGTGTGTTTTGCAACTTTATTCAATACCAATGTGTATTTAACACAACAACACCTAATAATATCACAAATGACAAGTTAACTCTTCTAAACGTATGTACTGCGTTGTCCGAAAGCCTGGAAATTGCGCGCAGATATGAATTAAAGCACAATGCGTCTGACGTCACAGGTCTACGCTGTGAGGGCGCGGCAAGAATTTTATATACCGTTTCTAGGCTTATTTTAATAATATATTCTTTCTTTTGCACGTATTTGGGAAAGCGAAATACTGTAAATATTGTTTTATATGAATAAGTACTATATAGCACGAAATCTTTAGTAGTTTATTATATAGTGTGTTACAAATTAAATGTAATAGCTTTCCAACGTCGAAAACAAAGATGCAGAAAAAGTTGCATAATCAATGCCCTGCCCAACTATTAGAAATGCAGTTAATAAAGTTTTTTTTTGAAATGTAATTGAATTTCAAGAAAAAAATCATTTTGCTTCTGGTTTTAAAATACTACACACTACACTAATATAATTGGTTGATTTTATTAAAAAATTAATGTTTATATACCTAAATCAGTCTAAAAAGTTAAGCTAAGTAAAATTATATCAGTATATCACTGACTATGTTATTATTATTTCCTAGCTTGCATGCTTATGTAACAATACATACTGTTATTTAGAAATAGACGCTTATTATGCAAAAGATGAAAAATAGTACGATTTATATTTAAAAAAGTAAAGCAAAATGTAATTATTTGATAATCAACTGCTCCTTGAACTGCATTTATGATACCAGATGTTAAATTCTTGTATAATCATGTATAAATCGATACTAACCACTCATACTGATCGATATAGTGATCGTGCATGTGCTTCAGCATCATGAACGACTTCTTCTGGGGCGGATACCCGTCGTCCACGCCTTCCAACGGCACCAAAGGCACGTGTTCACTGTACGAAAACTCCGAACTGTAGAACATCACCTTGCCCGGCACCTCTCTGCCCCAGGTGTCGTAGACGGCCTTGGCGCGCGAATCCAGGTACTTGGCGGCCGTCATGACGCCGACGAATAGGAGGTTCTTGTTGGACGCCCGGGCGTCCTCCTCGCGGATGAGCTGCACGGGCGTGATGTGCTTCCTTTCGCGAGAGTAGCACATGTCGAAGGTGGCGAGCCTGCTGGAGGTGAACAGGTGAGACGTGAAGATCCCTATGAGAATGCCTAGGATGAGCTTCAGCAGACGCTTTCTCCTTGCCATTATTGTCAGTTGGCAGTCCTCGAGCCTCTTTCTTCCCGTCCCATGTCACTGCAACGTTCGAAACCTGCGCGAATTAAACACTGAACTTGCTAGGAACCGAGATTTCGCCTTGGTTTTGACGCAATTTATACGTAGTTTGAAGAAAATACTCTAATACGACTGAGTCAGATCAATATGCCGCACCTTATTCCACACAAATCTTTAAATTCTAGAAGGGAAGAAGCAGTAGAACTAGAGAGGATGTTGGATGAGGAAAGACAGCACAAAATGGCGTGACTGAAGCTAAAAAATGACTTTAACTTATTAAATACGTAAAATTTTAGATACGATGCAAATTAATTAAGAGATTTTAAATTTTATTACTGTCACATGATTGGATTGCAATTGGACGTAATATTGAAGACCTTCTGGTGTCCATATTTAGTATGACAAAAGGTATGATGTAGGTAGGTATCTTCACTTTTTCTTTCTTTACAGTTTTTTGTATTCCAAACCGATTAACAACATAACTGATTTATTTGATCAAGTGCATTTTTACAGTCACTTAAATTACTTAAACATATCTTAGAGAGGCCATGCATACCAATAATAAGAAGAAGCTGTCATCATTTAATAATGCCTTATGCATATTCAAATGTTGAAATGGCCAATATGGTTTACGTTTATGGCCTTGGAGATGGAAGTGATACCAACTCCAAACCCAAGAATGTTCGGATATGTTTTCCAACATCTTTCGGAGTCAGGCTCATTTCAGATAGGTCCAATTTCTGGAAGATCTGTGAGTGTTAGAACGACTGAGTTGGAAGAAGCTATTCTACACGAAATTGAAGAAGACCCAAATACTAGTACTAGGAAGATCGCTGCAAATCTTAATGTGAATCATAAATTAGTTTGGTCCGTTCTGAAGCATCAACAGTTGCACCCATGTGATACGGGTGCAACTGTTGATGATCAAAGGGTTGAAGCCTTACTGCAGCAAGACTATCCTGCTCGACTACAATTTTGCCACTGAATTTTGCAAAAAAAAAAAATGAATAAAATGATAACTATACCGCTAGCATATTATTTACCGACGAAGTTAATTTTTCCAGAGGTGCTATAATGAACTTCTTCTACAATAAACACGTTTGGTCTGATGAAAACCCTAATGCCATAACAGAATCTTGATTTTAATTAGTTTTCTTTGAATGTGTGGGTGAGTATTATTGGAAATTTTCTTGCTGGGCCTTACTTTTTACCAAGAACTTTAACCGGTGCCCCTTACAGATATTTTCTTGAAACCGTTATACGTGAATTACTTGACGATGTTTCCTATGCGCTAAGACAAAGAATGTGGTTTGTGCATGACGGAGCTCCCCCACATTTTCGTTTGACTGCTCGTGAATTTTTAAATGAAAGATTTGATGATTGGACGAGGCACTCAAAAACCAGGTCAACCTTGGCCACCCACATCACCCAATATGACCCCTATTGATTTTTCTGTTTGGAGACATCTCAATACATTAGTTTACAAGGTTCACATTGAGTCTGAGGAGCACTTACGTCAACAAATTATAGCTGGTTGTGAATATTTGCGCGTGTTCGAGAGTGGCTATTTCCAACATTTGTTATGAACAAATCATAGCAAAGTAATTCTATTGTTAATTAATTATTTTGTTATTGTTTCAATCAATGCAATGAGTATCGTAAAATTGCAATTGATCAAGTAAACTAAGTTTGTTGTTATCGGAATACAAAAGATGATATCTACACCTCCGCCACTGGCAACTTTGTAAAGTTGGTAATTTTTTGTTTCATACAAACTGTCATACTAAATATACACACCGAATTTGGTTAAATTATTTCAAGCGGTTTGGATTTTTTTCCTCAATTTTTTGACACGTAGCTGGACAATGGCTGTCTTAATATTTATATAACAAAAAACCCTTATTTTTGGCAACAGAATACACCCCTGGATTTTTGACCCGTGCTTAAGAAACACCCTGTAGGTAAACACTTGAAACAAGTTTACATTTGGATTGTGTGGTATTTAGAGTAAAACAGAATGGTTTAAGATCGATGAAAAAAAAAATTATTAGAATTTAGTAAGGAATACAGAATATACAGGGTGTCTGTGAAAGGTTGGGAAATCTCGGACCTGGACATACTAATGACCAAAAAAAGTCGATTGAGCCAAATATGCCTTATCCGAATGATGCTGGTTTCAAAAATACAGAGCGTTCAATGTTAGAATTTTATTTTGAAATATTTCAATAACTTTGCAACCTGTCGGAGTATTAAAAAAAATTGGCACAATTATGTTTTTTGGCACGGCAAATAAGAATTTTTAACTAATTTTGACGTCACTAGTAGAGGGCGCCACTTATGGCACAGCATGTTTCTTTTAAATGGCAGAACTTTTTTGCTGTTTAGTGTATGCATCTGTCTATTGAAACAATCGATTCTCCTACCTGTCTGACAAAGGTATACCTTGTTGAAGCCGTTAGGAGTAACCATTTTTGAAATAATCGTATTTGAAATATTCAGTGCAGCGATTGAAAACTGTTATCGTTTCAGGTAAAGTGCCTTTTCTACTGAAAATACAGCAAAATATTACTTGAAACAATTGTTCAGAACGGTAAATTATGGAGATGTGCAAAATTTCAAAAAGATCGGCCTGCTTTGATAAAATCTTTGTGCTTTGTTGAAAAATGGTTTCAAAATCAAACCTCGTCGATCTTCTTGAAATTTTGCACGACCCCATACCGTTCGGAACAACTTTTTTAGGTAACATTTTGCTATATTTTCAGTAAAAAAGGCACTTTTCCTGAACTGATAACAGTTTTCAATCGGTGCACTGAATATTTCAAACAGGATTATTTCGAAAACTGTTACTCCTAACGACTTCAACAGGATATACCTTTTTCAGATACAACAGGTAGGAGAATCGATTGTTTCTATGTCTATTGTCAGATGGTACACTAAGCTGCAAAAAAGTTCTGCCATTTTAAATGTGATGTGCCATAAGTGGCACCTTCTACTAGTGACGTCAAAATTAGTTAAAACTTCTTATTTGCCGTGCCAAAAAACATAATTGTGCCAATTTTTTTTAAATACTCCGACAGGTTTCAAAGTTATTGAGATATTTCAAAATAAAATTCTAGCATTGAACGCTCTGTATTTTTGAAACCAGCAGTATTCGGATAAGGCATATTTGGCTCAATCGACTCTTTTTGGTCACTAGTATCTCCAGCTCCGAGATTTCCCAATCTTTCACAGACACCCTGTATAGCTTTACTGATAAATACAATATGAATAGTTTTTTGACTCGATCTTTTGCATCTGTTACGATGTACCTACATCATTAAAGACATACTCTGTATTCTGTACAATAAATTATTATTTGTCTAAATGTCAAAGCATCTATTTAACTGGTTTAAAATAGAAAATCAATTTCTATTTGTATTTACTGTTTACAAATAAGGTGCCACTTATGCTGTACCATAAACCGTATAAGCACTGTTCATAAATTTGCCGCTACGCCGTAACGATAAATCATATTTACGAGACGTCTTGACACTTCCAACTTGGGACATACCAGTCGTTCGAAAGGTGATTTTAGTGACCTTTTTCTCTAAATATTCTTCTTAGAAGACAAGATTGCTGGTTCCTATCTCTGTAATCTTGCCTTGTTCTGAATCCCTGATAAAAAATCAAGGTTACCACGGCTTAGACATTTTGCTTAAAAATGTAGAGCAAATTTTATCAAAAAAAAATGTTGTCAGACAAGTTTTATGTTGAAAATATTTTGCTCAAACCTCTCTGTGCGTTGTAGATTGCACGATTTTTTAGTGATGGCGGTCATTTACCAGAAATGACCACTGTGACTATACAGGGTGTTTTTAAATGAAGTAGCAACAATGAGACCACAGATTTTTCAGGTGAAAATAAATCGATTTAACCTAACATACCTATATCCCAAATCGCATGATAAAAAAGATACAGGGTGTCATAGTTAAAATTTTATTTTCGATATTTGTGGATAACTTCTTCCAAATATTTACATAAAATTAGTATATCTGGGGTTTTGCGGGAGAGAAATTCAAATTTGTTTCTAATTTTGACGTCACTAGTAGAGGGCGCCACTTGTGGCACACCATGTTTCTTTTAAATGGCAGAACTTTTTTGCAGCTTAGTGTATCCATCTGACTATCGAAACAATCGATTCTCCTACCTGTTTTATTTGGAAAAAATTTACCTTGCTGAAGTCGGTAGGAGTCTACCATTTAAAAGAAACATGGTGTGCCATAAGTGGCACCCTCTGCAAGTGATGTCAAAATTAGAAGCAATTGTAATTTCTCGCTCGTAAAAACACCGATTTACAAATTTTATGTAAATATTTGGAATTTTTAAGAAGTTATCTAAAAATATCGAAAATAAAATATTAACTTTGACACCCTGTATCTTTTTTATTATGCGACTTGGGATGTTAGGTTAAATTAATTTATTTTCACCTAAAGAATCTGTGGTCTCATTTTTGCTACTTGATTTAAAAACACTCTATATATGACAAGTCACAAGAAATGACTCAAATTTTGTGACCATTTTTCACTACTCTGAACATAAGTTTAGTACCTATTTATAGATGTCAGTAATTTATTTTCATGTTGAAGTATTTTTCTTTAAATATACGTCAAATTATTTAAAGTTTTTTAAAAGCACTAAAACCATGTCCTTTTTTAAATTCAATTTGAAAAAATATCGAAAAAACGTCGACCACAATTATTAAAGTACCTAAAGAACATTTTCTGTCAAGGAAAAATAATTGCCAAATTAAAATTATAGAATGTTTTTGCCTGGACACTTACGTCAAACTATTATACTGAGCGTTTTTCCTCACTCTGAACATAAGCTCAGTATTTATAGAAGTTAGTAATTTACTTTCATGTTGAAGCCTGTTTCCTTAAATATAGGTTAAATTGTTCCAATTTTTTTAAAAGCACTAAAAGTATGACCTTCTTTAAATTCAATTTGAAAAGATGTCGAAAAAACGTCGACCAAAATTATTAAAGAACCTAAAGCACATTTTCTATCAAGGAAAAACAATTGCCAAATTAAAATTATAGAATGTTCTTGCCTGAACACTTACATCAATCTGTTATACTGAGCGTTTAAAATACATAGTTGACGGTAAGTTATTCCGGTTCATTTGAACTACTTCCAGTACGGATGTTTTTTTTATAGAATTTACACCGCAGACTTGTTTAAAAAACAGCTTAATAACATCCTCTAAACCACTGGCTCAACCGCAGAAGTTGTTCGAGTGATTCCTAGCAAGTCCAGTGCGAATACCTCACACGAACCACTTCGAAACCGAGCCCCACGTACCACGTGAACCCGGGTCAAGGAGTAGACTGATAGAATCACTTTCTCCACGCACTTTGGTAACGTCGTGACGTGTACCAGGTACCGGTGTCGAATGAGCGGCCCTTAAAACGTTTTCCCGGTCGACGTTTCGGCACTTTTATGTCATTCCCGACCTCCGCGTCGGCATTTGGAGCGTCCGCAGCGTGTTGGTGCCCCGTTCTCGGTCGGTGGCCCCGTCCAACTACCAAGCGCAGCCGATGCAACGAACTGACTGCCGGGGCGGGTATCCGAGGTCGCGGTGGTTTTGGTGTCGACTTGAGGTAGTTGGGCCGGCGTCTGGAGTTTGGGTGATCGGCATGGCTTTGGCGTGTCGATTTGAATGGGTAATGGGGACTGTCTCGGCCTGAGGATCAGCAGACGGTCGTTGTTGCGACTGTAATTCGGCGCTTAATTATAGGGTTCCAATAAATTTTGTACAGGGTGGCCCTACTTCCTATTTTTTCCGTTGATCTTTGGAATAGAAGAGAAAGTTAGTTTGTAGCAAACACAGTCTAATACAACAAAATAACATTCTTTCCCTGTTTTCTTGAAAAAATTTTTTTCGAAATATTTATACAAATATTTCCTCATGAAATTGATCCAGATATACCGAATGAAAGAATTTGGTTTGAACAAGATGGCGCTCCCCATATTTTGGTATTGATATTCGAAGAATGTTTCCAAATCGTTGGATTGGTAGACGGGGGGTACAGTTGAATGGCCGCCAAGATCCCCCGATTTAACACCCTTCGATTATATCTGGATATCTGAAAGAAAGAGTCTACGAGGACAGATCGGATAATATTGAGAATTTAAAGAACAAAATTAGGGCGGAGATGCATAATTTACCAACTGAAGTCATTCGGAATGCTGTGGGCAGCATTTACTATCGTCTTGGAGAATGTCAAATAGTGAATGGAGGACATTTTCAGCATTTGCGGCATTGAGTTTATTTTTGTAAATTATCTAATTGTTTCAATTTCTAAATGAAAAAAAATTAAACTTGCTTATTTGGTATGGCTAGATTCGATTTTCTATAAGCTTTTCAACGAATCCCCTCATGCCTTCTGTTTTCATTTGAAAAAAACAGTAGGGGAAGCTGGGGGTTAGGGGGTTGAAGAAAAATTAATTATTTTATGACCGAAAGATGAAAAAAAAAACAAGATTAGAAAACGTGTTTCGGCGTTTAAAAAAAATAACTAATTCAAAAGATATGAATTTTATTCCGTACTTCTGGCCATCCCTGTACACTAGTGGTAAACTGAGTACGTAAAGACTAAAGCACACACAACACAGTTTAATATACCAGAAATTTTATTTGCAAGATGTATGGGAAAATGTGAGAAATCTCTCGAGTGCAGATAGAACATGAAAAAATAATATGACAAGTTCCTATAAAATTGTTTCCTACAGGCCCTCCCTACGAATATATGTGTCCCTAAAGAATGCCGCTGGAAATCGGGTTTTCTTGAATAATTTAAAAATTTAGGCATTAATTTGTAAAGCTTTGCCCGAACCGGGTAACCTAAAAGAATTAAATATGTTTCAAAGACACCTATTTTAATAGGTCCTTAGTAGTGTCCATCACATTAGTTTTTATTAAATTATATTACATACTTTAAAAGTTATTCAAGAAAAATCGATTTCCAGTAGCGTCCTTCAGGAACACATGTCTCCGTAAGGAAAGCCTGTAGAAAAAAAATTATAGTAACTTGTCATCTTATTTTTTCAAGTTCTATCTGCACCCGAGAGATTTCCCACATTTTCCCGGATACCCTGTATAATAACGATACATAAATACAATATATAACAAAAATAATATATTTCCCATATATTTCATATACTACATAACACTATAAAAACACAGAATAAAGGGCAATGTTAAAAATAGCCGATTTATGGCTTATCCGGGGGAACGCCTAAATCATAAAAAAATCAATTGATTATTGTTAATTAACCATTAGAAATGGCCCAGAAATACGTCAGATAGCTGGGGAAATGTCGCTACTACCCCTAAACCTATATAAACTACCCTTAAATAGCTTTAAATGGATAAACATTAATTATTGTTATAAAATTCGTGTAAAATGAAAAAAATGCTTGAAAATGATTTGAACAGACAGCATGTCAATATAAAAAGTGATAAATAATTGTAAAAATGTTCATTCCACCCCTAAAAATTAAAAAAACGACTTTCAAAAGCTGATGGTGAGCATCAAAAATAGATAATGCTTAAATGTTCAAGGGAACGCCTATTGCTAGAAAAAAATTATAGATTACTGTCAAAAAATGTAAAAACTGATACTAGACTACATTAAGTAAGTGGGGAAATTTTAATTGCACTCCTAAATCTATATAAACTGCCTTTAAATAGCTTAAAATAGATAATCATTATTTATTGTTGTAAAATTCGTTTAGAATGAAAAAAATGCTTAAATCACTTTTAAGGTTCATTTATACTATTGCGACCTGAAAAATGGGTGCAAGGATAAATTGCCATTTTTTCAGTCCGCGCTCGCAAAGTGAGACAATTGGCGCTATTTCGCCATTGAATGGGCACTTTTACAGTCATTTATCACTTTTTATATTGACATACTGTCTGTTCAAATCATTTTCAAGCATTTTTTTCATTTTACACGAATTTTATAACAATAATTAATGATTATCCATTAAAGCTATTTAAGGGTAGTTTATATAGGTTTAGGGGTAGTAGCGACATTTCCCCAGCTATCTGACGTATTTCTGGGCCATTTCTAATGGTAATTAACAATAATCAATTGATTTTTTTATGATTTATGCGTTCCCCCGGATAAGCCAAAAATCGGCTATTTTTAACATTGTCCTTATACATTATAACCAGAATAACACAATAGCACTAACATTCGTCAGAGTCACTATTAATGTCACTTGTATCCGATTCTTCATCAACAGTTATGATGAAATCACTTCTATTCAGTCCAATTAATTGGTTCAGCTTTGTATAATCTCCCTTAATTTTTATTACATGTTCGTTGCATTTTTTCCAATTAGCTGATGTAATTTTATTTACCTCTCTTATAACATAACTGTTTTTTCAATTTGTTTGAATGTCTCTTTTTAATTTACTTCATATTAATTCAATCCGATTAAAAGCACAATAGTGTGGATGCAATCATAGAACGGTATGTCCCTGAACCGTAGACATCTCATCAATAATGCAGTTCTTTGCAAAGTTATTGCTCTTGACTATATGCAGCAACTCATATTTCTTCAAACTAACATCCTATGCAATTTTATGAATTTTAAGAATCTCTTGAATATTCTTTTTTGTGCCAGCGTCTGTTTTTCTCATAGTATTTTATATTTTCTATATTATATTATTATTACAAAGCATGTATACGTAGCTTAACAGAGATCTCGGTTATTTCCGGAAATAATGAAAGTACAACGTAAACCAACATAATAGAATATAGAATTGTAGGCAACCAACTATACAACGCGAAAGTATTTCCAGCTGCCATATTTAATTTCAACAAACAGAGATAGCAAATGTTTAAAACTGCTCTTCTTTCTTTCCATCAATTTTATACCGTATGATAATGTCATTCTATATTTCAAATTGTTTCAGTACCAGCCTTTTTGTACCAGTACCAGCCAACTTGTGTTTTAGGTTAAGTCAAGTCACAAAGTTCTTTTCTAGGTTATATGTAATTAATAAATTGTTATTAAAACATTCATAATGTCCTTCTTAAGTACAGGTACGTGTTATCCAAAACGTTTATAAAATCCGCATATTTTTTCTTCTGTTCTAGGAATATTAACCTGCAAAAACCTAGTTTCCTGCAAATATAATATCAACAAACTAGCCTTAGAGTCATGCAAAACTTTACAAGTCCGATTTTATGCTGCCAGGAAAGGCACAAGGGAAAGAAAGAAGAAAGCTAAAGTGAAGGTGGAAATACAAAAAGTTGGGTTCATCCCCCACAATCAAAGAGACAAAGACAAGTAAGTACAAGCGTTATAGAAGCATGACGGTTTACATTCTCTGTTTCTTTTCAGGTTGGCGACCAATCGAGAACAGAGAAAATTCGACGATTCCTGGAAAAAAGATGCCATCGATAACGTGTACGTAGCTAAGTACTTCAAATGGGTCGTGTATCCTTTTGCTGACGCAGTGGAGTGTCACAGGGAAACACATCACCCCGAAATGTATAACAAACCAAACGCCAACCTTTATGCCACCGTAGAATTGAATATGCAAGGCGAGAAGAAAGTGAGTAAACAACAACTTTATTATTCCTCCTAATTTGTACTTTCCAGACTCGTTTCGTCGATAATTTCACGAGAATAGTGGGCATACCTCACAAGTTCGATCACGGCGAAGAGCGATCGATCATCGCGTTTGCTAAGACCCCCGAAGTGCAACAAGAAGCATCCGACGCTGGAGCGGGGCTTTCCGGAGGTGTAGAACTGATCAAGCAGATCCAAAACGGTGAAGTTTCATTACAGAATTTCCAATTCGTCGTGGCGCATCCTGAGATTTTACCGGAACTCGTCGCGTTGAGGGGTTTGTTGAAACGTCGGTTCCCCAGCGCAAGACTTGGCACCTTGGAAGTGAGCTTGGGGGAAACCGTGGATAAATTCCTCAACGGGGTCAGTTACAGCGCGGTAAAAGACGAATATGAAAAGGATTTTGGAATCGTCGATACCGTTATCGGAACGGTGAGTACCTATTTTTTTTTTTTTGGGCAAATAAGTTATTGAATATTTTAGTTAAATATGGAGGCGAAACATTTGGAAGAAAATTTCGCGGCTCTCGTCAGGGATATTTATAAGATGAAACCGAAACGGGAGGGGCATTTCATATCGAGGTAGAAATATTTATTTTTTGGTAATCGCGTATTAAAATTAAATTATAATTTTTAGATGTCTGCTGTGGAGTCCTCCGTCGCCGGAAAAGTTAAAAGTAGATCACAATTTGTACCTTGATGCGACAGAATCGAAGGATAAAGCATTGAATGATGCAGAAGAAGAGGAAATTGGAGAAAGAGTTACTTTATAAGATTAAAATTACACACAATGTAGTTGAATGTTTATAAATATACTGAATAAATATTGATTGAATTATTTATTCACTTAATTTTTAATTTAGGTAGCGCCATCTATCCGTTAATATCCCAATTTGTATACAATGCTAAAAATCTT
Organism: Monochamus alternatus; assembly: GCA_037114965.1. Classification (NCBI taxonomy): domain Eukaryota; kingdom Metazoa; phylum Arthropoda; class Insecta; order Coleoptera; family Cerambycidae; genus Monochamus; species Monochamus alternatus. The sequence continues at coordinate 48,487,161 of CM073435.1, read as the reverse complement.
ATAATGACGTAGAATGGTTCAAACTGTTGATAGATCGTCGCACTAGGTAAAAAAGTATGAAAATTATTGGAATTTGAACTTAATAATATGCCCTCAAATATACCTCCGTTATTATGTCATTTCATTTTATTTCACTGATTATAAAACGTCATTTATTCAAATAAATATATTTGTATAAGCATGGTCTGCTAAATCACGTCGTCTCTGTAATAAGGGTAATACTTATCTGTCAAAAAATCGTCTGAATTTCAATCTAGAATGTGCTGTAATGTGGTGACACTTAAGTTAGTATTTGGATTTAAAATATACATATTTTTTATCTACTACTTTAAAAGACTAAAATGTGGTGGCACTGATACTATTCCAATACTTCACACAAAGGTTTTGTGTCTAAATATTTTACATTTTGCACAAAATTGGGTACATACGTGTTAATAATGGATTGCTACTCATACACTTTCACCATACAAACACTAAATACACTTATTGTTTTAGGTTGTTGTATCAATTTATAAATTTAGAAATAATATGTAAACAGAAACGTACACCTTAACAGATATTTGTCATAATTTATATGAAAAAAATTTATTTAGACTATGTCCGACTACGTCATTTGTGCTGTACAGTGCCATCTATTCGTTAAATATGTAATTAACCAATTAACAAAGTTGTGAGTACCTCCCTTAAGTAATCTATTATAGACATTGACAAAATTGAATCTCAAATGTATTTTGTTTGTTATACTCGCGACAAGAATTCAGACGACTTACGTCATACGAACAAATGATTAATTCATTATATTTTCATCAAAATATTTAAGAAACTGCAACTGATAGTAATAAAACTATATGCTACACTAAAAGTTTGCATTATATATTGCACTAAATTGCAAAAAATGATTGTTTTTAACGCGACCAAATGTCGAAAATTACGTTGACAATAAAAACAAATGTGTAACGTCAGCCGTGACGTAAGACGTCTGAATTCTTGACGCGAGTATAATTACCTATGAAATAAGTCCCTAAATTAACCAATTACCGCAACCATAGCCTTATAAGTAAATGGAGACCGATTCCATCATTCATAGTGCCCTAGTTTAAACTTACCCCTTTGAAAAGACAATTTAGGATGAGAACTCGATTTTCCACACACTTGATACTGATGAGGATGAGGCATCATTTTCTTAACAACTTAAATAAAAGTTGTATTAACACACACCGAAAAAACAAGTTCTAACACTTAACAGCAACACTTGACAGAAACTTATTAGGTTTGTTCTTGCAAGAGTTGGAAGCGGTTTAAAACTATCAGGAATGTCCGTTCAATTACTTCTTGCGTTGGATTCACTGGGAAGTGGGAAGGGAATTCGTTCTCCTGGACGAATATTTCTGACAGTTTTAAACCATTTCCAACATTCCAACTGCTGCTTGGACAACCTATTACAAAAAGATTAATAAATATCGAGCACTACAGATTTTTTTGAATTTGGTTGGAAGTGCCATCTACTAGACAGACATTCAATTAATTGATAAATATTACCAGGCGTATTACAGATACCTGCCCTTTACGGAAACTTATTATAGTTACTATGTTCTTCTCTCTATAGATGGCGCTATTTGTAAAATTGGAAAAACGAAATTCCATTCACTGAGTGATTGACAGCTTGTATGTAATACAACGTCAAAAGTCTTGGACCCCCCCCCCTCATTCTTAAAAAAGAAAGCTTTTTGTCAGAAAAACCAAATACATTTAAAAAAGCATATTGTTTTCTGAATCTTTTTTTTTTTTTTTGTGAAAAGAATATGTTCGATAAACTGAATACTTAGAAAATTAAAAACCAGCAAATGTGTGACATTTTTGAGAAAATATATTAAAGCCAACAGAAGTAGGTAACAAAGCAAGTTCTCTACTTGACTAATAGTCGGTATGACCTCCACCACGTTCCAATAGCATATTGACACGTCTGTGCATTGAGATAATCAAGCGGTTAACGATCTCTTGCGGAATATTGTTCCATCCCCCTTGAGCCGCCATGACTAACTCATCTGCAGTCTGAGGTGGAGGAATATGATTACGAATGGCTCTAGCAACGAAATCCCACATGTTGTCAATATGATTCATGTCAAGAGAGTTGATTGGCCAATCTAATCTATTGATATGCCCTGCTTCGAGTGTCTCTTTTGAACCCCTCTTGCGCGGTCGAGCTTGACAAGGTCGAGCCTTGTCGTCCATAAACACAAAATTTTCACCTAATTCATTATCTAGGGAATAGGTAATGGGCGTAATAACTTGTTCGATGTTGTGACTGGTCATATTCTGTGGTATGCAAATTAATGGGGTGCGGCGGTTGAACATTATTCCACCCCAAAACATTACGGTACCCCCTTCATACGGAGCAACTTAGGTGTCGATATAACACGGCCAAGATGTGCGGTGTCTACGGGCATATTGCACCAAATACCGATCCTCCATTTCATTAGATACTCGAGGACGTCCACTACGTGGTCTGTTTTCCACTGTATCAAATTCTTCATATCTGTGTACTATTCGTACAATAGATGATCTAGGAATGTCTATCATGTTCGATATCTGGTGATTAGAATGTCCTGCATCATGTAAAGCAGTCATTCTTGCTCGTCTAAACGCAGAAATTTCACGTCCTGGCATTATAATGTACAAAATTTCAAAGGAACACTTGGCTGAATACACTGCCAAACTGACCAGATTTGTAAAACATTGGTAATAAAGTAAAGGTTTATGGTATGCAATTTTTTATTGCCTTCTTTGTTCCCTAAGTACATACATACATGTACTTTTTACCACATTAAGAAAAACTACTAAGTTAATCATCGAATCATTTTATATACAGCGGGTCCAAGACGTATGACGTTGTGTGTATATTGTAAATATCGGAAAAATTAAATATCATAGATTTAAGACATTTTTGGTAAGCATCTTCAGAATTTGGTTGCAAGTGCCATCTGTTCGGCAAAGATGCTATTGATATGATAATTGATGTATTACAGATACCTGCCTTTTACGAAAACTCATCATAGTTATTATGTTCTATCTACAGATGGCAGAGGAAATTATTCACTTGTATTCTGATTGGTTCACATTGTAATGGTGTAGAATATTTTCAGATTATATAGAAATGAAATTGTTTCATGAAAATTTGCAAGACTAGGTAATTCTGATATATGATATGTTAACAAAGGTTGTTTAAAGATAAAAGCGGCAGCTAGATTACTGTAATATAATTTTTATTTTATATTTATTCCTTATACATTTTTCAACACTGTATTCAGTATTTTTTTACACTTTATTTTCACAATAATCTTTTAATCTATGGAATGTCTGATACAATTCATAATGGTTTAGTATACGAAAAAAATAAACGATACATACTAATTGCAAAATAATAAAATAAAACGAACTCTTTCAAAGAAAATATAAATTGCTTTTATAATTCATAATACACGTAGACTACGACTCAGATCGGCTATACATTCTTTTATAAATAATATAATGTACAACATATACAAATAACCAGTTGAATGACTAGCATGGTTTCACTGCGTAAAATGTAAAAAATAAATAACAAACATAGGTAGGTACTAATGAACATGTCCTTCAAAGCATAATAATATGCCTCAACTAAAAATATATCAAAAATAATACATATAACTTCTCTCATATATATAATATTTTTACATATAAAAGTCACGTTGGAATGACAGGACGGGATCATATATGCATTAAATTCGTCAATTATGATATAAATATGCAAAATAAAAATATCCAGTTACACATGATTGTGTCTAATGGAAGCAATATCTTACTGTTTTATTCTTTGTATAGCTCTAAGTATTTCAACATTACTTGAACCATTCACTTGAAATAATATTGTTATTTTGAAAATTGGGGTATTAAAGAGTGCCATCTGCAGTTTGTTAACCAAAATAGTGCGCCATCTATCGTCGTCTTTTAGTAAATATGATTTTTATATAAAATAATCAATGCACATTTAATTCATTTTTGAAAGGCACAATTTTGGGTTTGATTTTGTGGATATGTATAATTTCTATTGCAAAAATGAATATTTCAACATCGATTTGACATTTTCATACTTATCAACCTCCTTATAAACGCATCCAAGTCCATCCTGTCATTTCAACGGACCGTCTAACCAATTACTTTCCTAAATTCGAAGACATTGACAACAAAACACAATGCAAGGAAGATATGTTTCTGTATAATTATCAGTGAAATATTAAATTATGTGCAATTTATTAAAAGTATTTATAACTATGTACAACCGGCGGCCGCCAGTAAGTTACACGTTCATCATAGAACCATCACGACCCTGGAGTTGTGGTGATTGTGATGGTTGGAGTGGTGCTGGTGTGGACTGTCCGGGTCACTGTTCTGCACCACGTTCTCTGGCTTGGTCTCCTCCGCGTTCCACTTGCACATGTCCGGATTGCTGATCTCTGCTAGACTCTTTAAAGCCTCGCAACCTTCGTTTTGAGGTACTGAAGCCAGGGTGTACTCCGCGGTTTCCGCAGGCGACCTATTTGTGGATGGAGGAGAAGTGTGTATGTGGTTGGAACCCCACATCAACACTGTCTGCCTTGGCATCTCCGGAACTGAGGTCGCCACCGGGGGAAAATGCTGGGGCGTCGCTGAGTTTTGACCCAAGTGATGTGTGGGGCTTTCGGATTGATGGAGCAGGGACGTATCAGCTTTGATCTCCTCCATTTTCGGCGTTATCAACCCTGTGTTGACCGGGGAGGAAGAATGATTCGAAGCTAGACCATCAACAGAAGGATGCTTGGAAAGTTTCCCACAATCCTTATGTCCCAGTTCTATCTGAGTGCTCATGACTTGTATCGGTTGTATTATCCCAGAAGACGGACTGACGGAATAGGGCCAAGACACGTCCAGACACTTGGTGGAGTTGGGAACTACGTACCCCCTTGAACTATCCATGTACGTCGGATATTTCGTCGTGGTAGTATCCACGACTTGCTGGCAAGGATATATCTTATCGTCCACAGGCATCACTGTAGCTCTGTACGTGGTATGGTGACTAGCTGTAGTAGCGGCGGGATCGTAGGTCGGGACAGTAGTTCTGGAGGACATCTCCAAGAAGCCGTTTCCAACATACGGAGTCGTAGCCGGAGAATGGTGGTAATCTGGGTAGTATGAGCTTAGAGGTCGGTACTGGTGGAATATATTCTCTGTGGACGTCAGATAGCGGTTGTCTAGAGCAGTAGGCGTGGGGTACAACCCGTGCTGGAAGTTAGAATGGCTCATGTACGACAGACTGTGGTCGGGAGTAGCTGTGGGGTAAGGGGTGGTGTACATGTTGTAAGCCGTGCAACCGTCGGGGGTGATGTAGTCCACCGTGGGCATGGGACTGACCACGGCGGTGGTGACCGTCGCGTTGGACGGAGGAGTAACCTAAAATGTAAACAATATCATGTATACAGCGTATAACGACCTCAGAAAAAAAACCTTATTCCCCAGATTTGTATACAAAATATTCGACAGTTCAAACTCTATTCATTAAGTATGATTCCACGACTAAAGAATTAGAAAAACGAAATTGTATATTGAACTAACCTGCCCGCTAGAGGACCCATGCGATAGTTTGCGTTTCGTCCGGCAGGTGGACAAGAAGTCCCTCAGCTGGGTCTTGTACCTTCTATTGACTCTGGACGGCGTGGTCGATATGCTGTGTTGCGTCACGTTGGGCGTGCTCGACAGCAGCTGGTCGTTTTCGGAGAAGTAGTTGTTTGGAAGACCGGCGTCCAAGTAGCTGACTTTGAAGTCCATGGTGCGCTTGCCGAGAAGGTCGCGACCTTCCTCCTCCCTAGAACATCATTATATGCACTGATCCCATGCGATTCGAACAGTATTGGTTCAAACTTAAGAGTTTACTAACATCAGACAACAAAATTAATGAAACGTGAGATTCTAACCCATAGTTGACTGAAGACTGGCTAGTCTAGTTCTTATTTAGATCACATTTATTGCAAAGTAGTAATTCTAGAAGAATATTAAGCCGCAGATCAGTAAGGATGAAACAGAGCCGACAAGCACGTTCTGCTAGGAAAAAACAATACTCTAATCATGTATTGTGTGAATGGAAGAGTTAACATCGTTGTCAAAGTCGTAGGAGCTTAATTAGAAGATTAGAACTATCTGAAGATGATGCAAATTCAAAACATACTTGAAGATGATCGTTCTGACAGTTACAACTACTAAGTACTAATGCTACAAAGCATCAGCTGAATGACCATAATATACTTACATCAGGGGACGGTGTGTGCTGATGACGAAGTCTGGCTTGGAATTCTTGTATACTAATCTAGAGCTGGTCTGTAACCATTGCCATTGGCCATCCTTTGTTTGGAACCTATAGGCTATCATACCAGAGGCTCCAGTTTTTAATACTGAAAAAGAAACAATTCAAATGAAAGAAAAATCAATTTCTTAACAAAAAAATTCAAAAGGAAGTAGCAGTACTTACATTCTTGATGAGCACTAGCTACATAAGCTAAATCATCGTAATGAACCAAATCGTAACCACCCATACTAGCTAGCTCGGAATCTGAGTAACCTAACAACATTTTACCTCTGTAAAAGAAGACTGTCATCAGAATATAATTAAGAATGGAATAGTACGTAATGGTGTGTAATGATTTGACAAAAAGGTACAAAGGATTCAGATCTGGACTACCTGAAGGAGATCCTTACCGTTGATCCATAGACACTAGCGCTAAATCTAATTTGTGTTTGCTCTTGAACATGACTTCCTTCTGGGGTATTTCCAGGAGGGAAGGGGGCCCAAAAGGTGTGCAGATCGCGAAGAGACCCAATGGGGGTTCCTCGGACTTACGGTTTTGACCGTGCAGCACCTTGACACGACCTCGGATGTCTAATCGCTAAAAAAATAACACTGGTGAAATGACTAGGTACATTATCCTCTAGAACGAAGATTAGATATGATGTAGATCTAATGTCCGCTTCTGATGACGAGATTACTTACCAAAAAACCGGAAGTATTGTCTAGGAGACATCGGAAGCGCACTGTGAAGCTCCTCTCCAGCAGGTGGCTGTTCTCCGGTAGGAGGACGTCCTGGAGGCCCATGTTAGCGGATTCTGGCGGAAGAAACGAATTCCACATCAACTGCCTCTGCAGTTCCTCTCTGTCCTCCGAGTGGACTAGCTCGTAGACGGATTGGTGGACGATATCTGACTGGAAAACAAAAGTTGTCAAATATTTTATATCTTCTTACTAAACCACCACTGAAGATGTCTACATTGCTAATGAAATATTTTGGATGTTGACAAGTAATGTCATTAATTAAATGCATCTTTACACTAAAAAAGTCATTATTTAAACCCATTTTCATATTGTTACTGAGCCCTTATGTTGTCAAAACAACAAAACAGTCCGAGACACATTATCAACTACCAACTTAGGTTAATAACCTAACATTTGTTTGATTTTGAAGCCAATTGCAAAATTCAAGGCGACTGAAGAAATCAGCTGGTTTTCAAGCCCGACACGCGAAATAATCCGATATAAACTAACTGTTGTGAGTTGCATTGCATTGTTCTTTCCTCGTATCACCCCCTTTCCATATATGTGTGGTGTCATCACCAAATTTGCGTGAAACAAATGCAATTTACGGTGGTAGATTTGAATAAACACGCTACATTGTTGAACAATATTATATATGTATGTAGTCAAGACGTGACAACGCTATTTCTCTTCAGCATTCGAACGATATAATGGTTTCGTCATCGGAAAACTTTTTGCGCACCAGGAGCGTCGTATTACCGGGAGTTATGGATTGATTTGCTTTTTTATAAAGGTCGAATATAATTTTCTTTTCGATTTTCTGCTCTTATTAGGTATTCCAAATACGTGTTTAAAATTAATGACATGACCGAATCACCCTTAAGTTTTTTTTCTTTTAAATAGTTGGACTTACCTGGTGAAACCCTAAGTAACCTTCTATACTATGTGTCGCAAAGAATACCTCCCCCTCACAGGTTAGTATCATAAGAAATCCATTTAATGCCTGAAAAAATAATTCAATGTTTGTTACATGCACAAAACAGACGAAAATTAATTATTTTCTTTTTTTGTAATAAATGACACGACTTGGTTTATACTATTTCTTGGAAAAAAGTGTTAAGCGACTGAAATTATTAACCTTTGTCACTTCTGACGGTTGAACTATTGTATGCAGTTGCGAATAGCACAGAAACTTGTATTGATCGCGAATCGCGGCCTCGCCGTGTCCACGCCGCTGGTTTGCATCGCAAGCGTCCAGCTCTTTGTGTAGTTATCGTTTTTTTCTACTGTTTTAAACACTTAAACTTTAAGCATTTTACACGAGTGTGTCCTGAACTGTGTAATGATACGATTATAGTTACCTGGAGAAACATTTCGCCATCTAAAGGAGTGTGGTCGAAAGCGGTGAGATCTCTCTGACGATGAAGACCGGCTGCGTCATCCTTATCTTTGTGCATAACCACTGGAACAAGAACAACAACAATTAGGTCAAAAATACCAAGCTAACTATACTCATAATAATTAAATGCACCGCCACTCGTCTCGCTACGCTCGTACATAGTTTTACTTACACTAAGAGAACAATTATACGTTGATTTTTACTGTAAATGTTACCTCTGGTTCGGTAATAAGTCTATTAATTGACATAATTAATGAAAGTTGGATAAATTACACCAATTTTGGATTTTAAAATGGAACTCCTTGTGTATTATTGCATTTTTCAATTTTGCATAATTTTCTGAATAGAACGATACCAAATAATTGACATTTCAGACGTCAATTAATTTATTAATTTAATTTTTAGTTGTCCATTTAAGTGTGCATGATGCATAAATGATTTTCTTGCACTCAGTGTAACTGTGCAAACAACAACAAACAACAGTGTTTTGTTTTTTTTTTTATATTTTTGATAAATTCACTTATCGTAGCGTTATTGTTATAATTAAGAGAACCATTACTCTCAGTGTAGAGAGTATTGTTTTCTATTTTGTGTAAATAGATTTTTTTTTGGCGCGACGGTAGAGCTTTATGAAAATGGGTACGCCGTATTCATTAATAGTTAATTAATGTGTGTATGTACGCCTGGTGGAACAAATCATCGGCTAGCGTGAAAAAATGCAAACATAACATTGTCTTAGGTCAGTCGTAAATAAACAGGCATATACACCAACGTGTTCGAGTTTAACAGGGCACTTTTCTAGGTATACGCAGTTGTGGATGTAGTGATACTTGTCTTATCTCGGTTCCACTGTAATTATTTTCATACTTTCTCCACAATTAACGGTATTAATGGTTTAATAATACAAAATTAACACGTTTAAAATCTTTCTGAGCTGTTTGCCATGTCATTAATGAGGAAAGTAGTAATTGTTCGCGAAAAAGAACCAAAACTGTACAACAAAGTGTACTTTAGGGTACTTAGACAAACTACCAACAGTATATTTTCATATAGTGTTTGATATTCTGCAATATACTAATTAGAAATTTTCTATAAATATTAGATATAGATACAGAAGCAAACGCAATTATCATAATGAACTAAAAGTGTGTTATACATTTTGGAATAGATACTTTTATAAAGTAAACTAGGTACTTATTAAACTTTACTTATTTAAGTAATTTGAAGAATATTTGTGAAAAATGATCGCAAAAGTGTACATAAAAGTGTATTTAAATATCAACCGAGCGTTGGAAGTGATCAAGATATTAAAACTATAAAAATATGCATTAGTACCAAAAGTGTACAATCCTGTATACTTTTAGAGACTTCGATATAGTGTAGCTTTAAATTTTAGTACACTTTTGGTAAATACCTGCATAGTGTTGAAGTAGTAAACATACGAGCACCAAAAGTGAGCAACCGAGTACACTTTAGGTCATTTCGACAAATCACAAACGTAACAAAGTATGACAAATTGTACAGAAGTACACTTTTGTATAGTTTTAGGTTAATACACTTTTAGCAAACAATGAGAAAGCATAGAAAAGTCTCTGTTATGAATAACAAATTGTGATAACATGCTAAAAGCGCAAACCACCGTAACTATGTATCTTCTGTACACTTTTGGTAGCTAGCATACAATTTTCAAGTTTGTATAGGACGTTGTTTAACGAATGGGTAGATGCTAAGTCAAGAAACCGGCAAAATATCACAAAAGTACACTTTTTGTGCACGTTCGGATTTTTGTACACTTTTTAACATATAACTTCTGTAAATGTTACAAGTGTACAGTAAAATACGTTTTCGTACACTTTTGAAATATTTGGAATAACAGACTTCTTTTCGAGAGTCCCCTGTACGCGACGCGCTGCCCAAAACGGCACGGCCAACTGTTTAATTTATTAAATTAATATGCAGAGCTTAAAATAAAGAACTCGTATACCATTTGCCGGGGCAAAAAAGCGTATTAATTAAAATATTCCGCGGCGAACTCGGAATACTTTTAATTGGAGCCAATTTCAATTCATCGCAGGAAATATGATGGTACGTCGAGGACTTAAGCGGCTGAATAATTTACTGAATTTTATTATCAGATCCATTTATACGGTGTACGTACGGTAGCCCTGAAATATTATATAAAGCAGTAATAAAAACATTAAATTATCTGAATCGTAAAAGTTAAATTGAATACCCCATTAAAATATATCTGCATAGGCATATTATGCAGTCGCTGCTTCTTCTCTATTTAATATTCATTGCTTTTTCTGCTGACAGATGTACACGATACTTTAAAATACGACTTTATAAATGACATAACATGATGCGGAAGCATAGCGACTAATACTATTCTATACGGTTTTAAAATAGTAGAATATGATTCATTTTGTAAACCCGCTCATATTTACAGCGTTCAACACGAAGGGAAACACGAGCCGTCTGGGAATTCTTCGTATACAATTGTGTGTTCCGTATACCTCGCAGTTTTGTTCTTCGGGTAACAAACATCTAAAGTTAAAATTACGTTAATTTGACCTATGAATTGGTAAATAGATCAACCATGATGATTTTAACTGTATTCGCCCAATTTGCTTTTGAAGTTCTTGACAATCAGGGACAGGTAGATGCAGTTTACACTGACTCTACCAAAGCTTTCGATAGGAGTCATAATGTATTAAATAATTATCTTAGTCAACGAGAACAATAGATGTTGAATATAATGGTTTTAAATCTCCGGGATATTTAACAACGCCAGGGGTACCTCAGGGGTCTAATCTTGGCCCTTTGCTTTTTTAACTTTTCATGGATGATTTGAGTCATGTTCTTAATTGGCGTAACCTTTTTTTGCTGATGATTTGAAAATATATAGAGACATTAATGGTGTCGAGGATTTTCAAGAGATTCAAAATGACCTTAAAAATGTATTGGCATGGTGCAATAACAATCATTTGTACAATCTAAGTGTAAAATTGTTTCGTATAGTATATAAAATTGTATTTGTTATTATAATTATAGAATAGACGACATAGTTTTGGATCGCATTGACTCTTATAAAGATTTAGGCATTCTGTATGACCATAAACCAACATATTTCTTTGAAAATCAGTGAAGTGATGGAAATGTATGGATTTATCATTAGAAATTGTAGGACTTTTACTAACATTGACGCTTTGAAAATATTATATTATTCTTATCTTCGTTCCAAACTTGAATATTTTTGGTAATTTTGTGTTCTTTGAACCCTTCTCAAGTGGTACGCCTATGGAAGCTTGTCCCCTGGAACCCTCACCTCCCGTACTCATCCAAGTGCTGTAAATTCAGTCAATCTCTACTATTCTGAGACTCGGGCACAAGATTTGTTATCGTAGTCGCCTGTTCGTAATCGAATTTTAAAATATTCAGAACCGTAAGTGGAACTCCGTACTGTCTCCACATTGTTTATTCCATTATTCCGTATTTGTAAGGATAGAATAGCAAAACGCGTATTAAAGGTACATATACTTAAATATATAGCCAATGCCTTTGTTATGAGGTTTGAATTATTTAAACCTACTTCACTTTATAGCTGTTGAAAATAAAAATAAAACCCATAAATTAGTTGTAAGAACGTTTTTCAGTAGATGTGTAGAGATAGTATAACGCTGTTTAATTTATATATGACAATATACATACGGTTTTGCTGTATACAATTTTAATTAATAAAGTGTTAATAAGTGTTTGTTTCTAGATGGGTATCAAATATCTACTATAGGTATGTCAAGAAAGAATTCTGTAAACAAACCTAGATTCAGAGATATTTAAAATACAAATTTAGTTAAATTTACTAACGAAAAAAGACATACTTGGCACTATAAAATCATTAAATGAATTTTAGAAGTCAAATTCACTTTTGAACTACGATGCAACAACCATAATAAAAGAGATCTCAGCTATTTCTGCATTTCTAGGATTGCTTCTTCATTTGGCATCCTTTATTTTGAATTGCATCATATATCTAACTATACAAAATTAAGGTATGAATTGATATTATTCGAAAAATTCAATTTCGAAATGACACCGTCAAAAATGTTCCTGTAACTAATATAAATTAAAAGCATTTATACAGTCGTATTTTATACATTTATTAGCTGCCAATAATAGCCAATAAAGTAAGACCAGGAATGTCCCAATCAACAGTGTGGCGTATCACACACGAGGACCAGTTATATCTGTACCAAAACTGCAACAAAATGCCCAAAATCCCAGATTTTCAGCCGACGTATTAGTTACAGATGAAGCTATGTTTACAAGGAGTGGAATGTATAACATTCATAATACTCATGTTTGGGATTTTAAAAATCCGTACGCAATTCAACGGGATCATTTCCCACAACGCTTTTCCTTAAATGTTTGGGCAGGTATCGTCGATGAACGATTACCAAATCGAATTTGCTGATATAGAATATGTGCTGCTTTACAAAGAAGAGCTATAAGATTAATTGGCGGACTTAAATATAGAGATGACTGTACACTGAAATTTGTTGAACTTAGTATATCAACAGTTCCATGCATATACAGGGTGTCCGGAAATGATGAGCAAAACATTCAGGGGATAATTTTAGACCGAAAATAAATGCTAACTCTTTCTATAATATTTTTCCCAAAACTGATTATTAACGGATGTACAGGGCGTTAAAGTTAAAATTTTATTTTCGATATTTGTAAATAACTTCATAAGAAATCCAAATATTTACATAAAATTTGTAAATCGCGGTTTTCTGCGGACGAGAAATTCAAATATGCTTCTAATTTTGACGTCACTAATAGGGGGCGCCACTTGTGGCACACCATGTTCCTTTTAAATGGCAGAACTTTTTTGCATCTTAATGTATCCATCTGACTATTGAAACAATCGATTCTCCTACCTGTCTTATTTAAGTGCCTTGTCCATGTTATCGCTTTAACTTATGCTATTTTTAACACATATTTATTTCAATTTTAATTTGAGTTTTTTCGTGCTGTTATTTACAATTTATCGATTTCTTATAGTTTTAATATTTTTAGTGTTTAGTGTCCTTAGTTTTAGTCTATTTTACTATAGTTTGTAATTTTTATTTTCTCCTTATTCTCCTTATTTGACCTGTGTAAATATATTATTGTATATTGACATCAATAAATAAATATGTTATTAAATTTTATTTATTTTCTTAATTGGGAGATACATTTAATTTTTTATCCGTTCATTTTCCGTTACACTTTGCCTTTTCTGATTTTTATTTTACAAAATTGTATTTGTAAAATAAGTTCTCAAACACCCTGTATAATAGGGCCACATATAACAATGCGCCTACGCTGTTTTGTCCCTTAACAAATAAAAATTTCCCGATCCACAATTGTGCATTTTATCCGCTGAACATGATGGGGGAAATACCGCTGAATCTGGGGAAAATTCTGCTGATTTGGCAACATTGCTAATAACGGCCAATAACGCGGAAAATCGCGCGCTGCCCGTCCAAGCAGCAGTCACGATGATGCTGCAACTTGTCATATTTAACTCTATTGAATATCCTCCTAATGGGCTCTTGATTGCAACATGGCAGGTGTTGTTATCGCTGGTCGACGACGATCCATTGAATCGTCGGGACGTCGTGGATGCGAAACTAAGCCTACCAAGCGCCTTATCGATTTAATCTAGGCCTGTATAATTGAATAGCCGGGGTTCGGGTACCAAGGGAGTGTTTATAGATTCGCTACATGCCGAAGTTCGGGCCATTTTAAATTTTTACGCGCGATTTCGCTTGGAAAATATATAGCGGTGCGCGGAATGGACTGATTGCGGCCTCGGGGCTGGAATTTAAATTTGGAGAGCTGCTTTGCATTATGGTGACACTCTCTGTACGCCAACAACATATTTAAAAAAAAAATTTTGAATGTGCAGGTGATTATTACAAATATAATTTTGAAAAAATAAAATCAAAATGAGCAGTTCAAAAATGATTTCACAATACACTTCCGTACGCCACTGGAAACTGTAAAACCTGATAGGTATAATCGGAGACCAGATAAAATATTATAATTGCCAAGGAAATCAAAAAATTCAGCATCAGTATATTCAATAAATATCGCAGTAAATAATCCTTTTTATTTGTGACAGTTTATTTTCCAGTTATAAGGACCTAGTGCTGAACGTGTGAAGAAAAAAATTGATTTTTCTTCTAAAAATGCCCGCGAATCCTGTACTGTGAATATTTGTCCCTCAAGACGTGTTTTTTTTCCATTGTCCAAAGGATAAAGCAAGGTATGTGTTTTATATTTCGTCAACTAAGTAATATAAAGAAATAGGTCAAGATGTAACATTTTAAGCGGTACGCCTATAAAAATTAAAATCTTCATTTGAAACATTGTATTTGGGCGTTATTTTAAATTATAAACAATTTCTTTTATATAAGTTTACGAAACTAAAGATTTACTCTTGGTTTAAACTTTGTTTTAAACTTTGGTTTTGTGAACATTTTATTTAAAATAACAGATAATTGTATTTTTCCTTCTTGACTCATATTGACGTGTTCTTGAATTTTTCTGCGGGAAATTTGACATGCTCGTTTAGTGTATATATTAAATAAAAATCGTCTCTTTGCAGATGCCAGATTTGGAAGAATCAATTAGGATTTAGCTGTGGAAGTCACAGATAAGCAAATATTACTCCTGCTCAATGCTATGAAAAAATTAGAATTTGAAGTAAACATTTTTCAAATGAAACATCAAACATTGTTTTTGTATGAACCAACAAGTAAGTTCTTTGTACTGGTATTTATTAAAAAAAAGTGTAATGTGCAATAATTATGGAAGTAGGTACACTTTTAGTTCAAAGAGAGAGTTCTGATTACAATAATACCAAAACTATGTCGACGGCAAAATTTCAAGATGCTGAAGTTCAAGCACCGCTTCTAAGTAATACCTGTGCACAAACAGTATATAATAAAAATGGTATGTACAGTAATATCTTTAACTAAATTAAAATAATTTGTCTCAAATTATTTAATATACGTTTAGAAATACCCAAATCAGTTAAATAACATTGTACTAAAAAATGACCTGAACATACTTAAACGTTGGGTTTTCATTTGAGTAATTTTTTACTGAAAATAATATATAGTTTCTTAAATTACAAAACAAGAATTTAATGCATTTTTATTATATTTCAGATCAAGGCTGACAAACATCACAAACACTTTCGTACAAGAAAAGCTGCATTAAAAGAGTAAGTAAAAACCTATATTGCAGCATTTATAACTTGTAAACAATATAAATTATATTACAAGTAAATTATGGGGACGTGCAAAATTTCAAGAAGGTCGGCCTGCTTTGATAAAATCTTTATGCTTTGTTGAAAAATGGTTTCAAAATCAAACTTCGCACGTCCCCATAATTTACCATTCTGAATAACTTTTTGAAGTAAAATTTGGCTGTACTTTAAGTAGAAAAGGCACTTTACCTGAAACGATAACAGTTTTCAATCGGTGAACTGAATATTTCAAATAGGATTATTTCGAAAACTGTTACTCCTAACGACTTCAACAAGGTATACCTTTTTACATACAACAGGTACGAGAATCGATTGTTTCAATAGACAGACGGATACACTAAACAGCAAAAAAGTTCTGCCATTTAAAAGAAACATGCTGTGCCATAAGTGGCGCCCTCTACTAGTGACGTCAAAATTAGTTAAAAATTCTTATTTGCCGTGCCAAAAAACATAATTATGCCAATTTTTTTTTAATACTCCGACAGGTTTCAAAGTTATTGAGATATTTCAAAATAAAATTTTAGCATTGAACACCCTGTATTCTTTAAACCAGCAATATTCGGATAAGGCATATTTGGCTCAATCGCCATATTTTGGTGTGTACTATCTCCAGTTCAGAGATTGCCCATTCTTAATTAATCACCCTGTATATACACTAAGCAGCATCACACTTCCCTATATATAAATATTTCCCAATTGCAAAGAAACTACTTTTTTAAGTCAGTCGTAGTTGGCAATTTTTTGCGACGGCAGGCCTTTGATCTCAAAACATCAGAGTGCCGACAGGGAGTGGTATAACTTATATTTATTCAGTAAATTTTAATTATAATATACTCGTTGACAACAAATAATATAACAAATATAACAACAATCTTGTACTTTTCTCATTCCTTTCTAATACATTTTCTACTTTATCTGGCAATGCGAAGAGTTGACTTTAGAGTCATGAATGAGATATGATTTTTTAATGGTAATACTTCAACAATTACCACAATGACTATACATTCCAATTCACAAAAGAGCTTTGGACGATTATTAGCATAACGAAGACTCCACACGGAGTCTCGCCTCAAAAACCTCCCCATTGCCAATTTTGAAGCAATTAACTCCAAACCTGTTCGAAGATTAGCAAAAGACAATTTTGTCTATTACCTTTCGCAATAAATCTGTAAAATTTGGACATTTCGGTACCGAACACTCTGTATAGTAACGCTTATCTGTTGAGTATGAGACACGGTATATTTTCAATCAATTTCTGTGTATTTGCTACCCTGTATTATCTGAGAAAACTACTATTTCTGCCCGGTTTCCTCAAAGAACTTCTTGGAAAGAATCTATTTTGTATTCCACATATTTATGTATTATTCAATACCGCTAGACGATGATTTTCTTCACGGCACCGTGATTGGAAGGGCGATTGCGATTACTGGTGAATACGAAACGACCTGGTAATAATACGTGGTAATTTCGCCTAGTAATTGACAGGTAATACGAACTAATAGCCGACGATTCAGATCTTTCTGCATACTGCTCAAGTGTACTAGAAAACTGTTATTCTCGCATATTATTCGCGATCGGCTGTGTAAAAATGCATATGGAAAAACAAATACTAAGGAAATTTACAATATTAATCGAAATAATACCTAAAGCGTGTAATAATCAGTGGCGGCTCGTGATGTTTTCAGTAAAAGAGGCTTGAAGTGAAATACCTCAAACTATCGTTTTATAATCACACTGGCACATTTCCTCACCACCCTTAAGGCTAACGGTGAAACACGTGATCAAGTTTTGTTAAAACCAGATATATCGCTGCGCAGAGTAAGCCTATGTTGACGTGTTGTGACAAAACGCTGAAATATGGTATCACAACTCTATTAGTGAAGTAAAATCGGTTCTCAATTATGCCGTTTTTTTAAATAAAGATATAACTAAATTAAACATTTACCTTGTAGAGGGACAATTTGGGCATCTGAAATGGACTTCTACAACTTTTTTCAGTAGGGTCTAACTTTATAAAATCAAATTGTCGGTGCTTCGGACGTTATTTGACAATTATGTTTTACGAAACATATATCGCGTTTGTAAATCAACGATTCAAGTTATGTGCATATTTTTTTCACACCATATATAAAAAACTACAGCGCTTCTAATAGTACACACCAATTTTTGATCACTTAAAGCCTTTTCGAAAAAAAAATGTTTCAAAGTCGATACCAGCAAATTAGTGCATTAAAAACTTTACTATGCGGAGAGCTATATTAATTATTGAAAATAGAGCTATAGTTATATCGAGACAAATGTAGTCGAAAGTATGAAAAAGTTTTTTAAAAAAAGTTTACTTCGCTACGTGTTACGGTTTTCAAGAAATTGGATTTTACAAATGCTCATGTTTCGTGTGCAAGCTAAGTTTATACTTGCGGTGCAGTACGTTTTCAGAATAGGAGAATGCATTCATTCGGAAAGTCAGAAACATCTATATTTTCCATAATTTTTATGTCGAATAAGATTAAATTTTAGTTTTTTATGCTCGTATTTTTTTAATACAGAAAACTTATCGTAGATCATAAAAAATTCATAAGAGATATTAACATAAATGTATATTTATTTATGTCCAAAATGTAAAATATAAAGACTATGTATGGATTATTGAAGAGAAATATGAGAAATTAAAGTGTAAACAGGTCAATTAGATTAGATCAAATATTGAAAACATATACCTTGGTTTTGTTAACATTTGTACTTTCCAAAATACATATGTGGCGTACATTGTTCTTAATTATAAAGATATAACACTGGCTTCAGATTGACGTATTCTTGAAACAATGTCTTCTACAGACATATAATTTTAAATATTTAATAACTGGATAATGTATAGGTGTTAGCAAATAATAGGAATGACACCTGGATATTTTCAAATACACCCAAGTAAAACAAACAAACAGCTGCAAAAAGCCGTCTAAGATTTTAGATACATAGATCTACCAAAATACTTACTTATTTTAAACATATCTGTATATATAAATATTCTTATAACAAAAATTTACTTGATAATAAAAATTGTTCAATATTTATAATTAAGTGTATGAAAATAATTGTTAAATGTGGAGTTAGGATAGCTACAAATGCGTGTCTTACAGACGCTTTTCAAAATTATTATTTTATTTGAGTAAAATTTAAATAGTAACTGTGAATAAATACATCAATAATCTTTGTTGTATATGTCATTTTTTTCGAGATTTCAATAGTTAAAAACACAATTTTCACTGCGGGAAATACGGCGATGTAAGCGGTCCTTAATTTTTATTTCTGTTAAAAACTTTTTTCATAAAGTTGTGTGAAAATCGAATGCTTTGTATATGTTTGTAAATAGTGATTTTTTATTTTTCTTCGGTTTTGGGATAACTCTGTTGATTGACATTTTTCACAAAAAAATAAAGATGAAAAATTTGAACATTGTTACTTTCGAACACCATATTTTATCATAAGTTGGACTACAGTTTGTAATATTTCAAGACAAGCAACATTTTTTAAAAACAAGAATGATGTTTTAGTAAATAATCGACAATAAAATAGTGGAACAGAATGCGTTACCCCATCTGGAACGACACATAACACTTTCTAACAAAAAATATCACTTTTAACGGTAGGATCCAAAATAGTTCCACTAATTGCGATGCTTAATTTGTTGTTTGTTCCTTTTATACTAAAATATAAATACTTTCACGTGACATAGGGCTCAACTTATATCACAAAATATGAAATAAAGAGATAACTTGATTTGTAGAATAAAATGCGTTTGGTACATTTTTTCTTTCTATGTGTATTTCTACTAAGTTTGGATTTGCAACAAATAGTATATTATTATTTATTGAATTGCTGAGAAGCAAACCATCGATGCCATGTAAAAAAATACTATGCGACAAAAATAAAATTAGATAAACAAAACCATATTTCAATAACATTTTTATATATTCCATAAATCTCAACTACCCGTTTGCATTCTACATTTTTTTAATATTTATTAAAAATATTAATTATATTTTAATGAATACGTCTATTTAGCAATGTCTTAGCTGGTGTCTATTATTCAATAGGCAGACACAGAATATTATATTAAAAATAATCTATATTTCTGTATTTGAAAAACATTATATTTTTAGTTACAAGATTTAACAAATTCGTAATTATAATAAAGCTATTAAACTACAATACGTAATCATTTCTCTTAGTCTTTTAGAAAATCCGTCGCGTGTGACAGTACTTTTATTTTATTTTTTCGGTTTTCGTTCGGTAACTATAAATATATAGTAAAATATGTTATTCTATTTTTTATATACTACAAATATTATTTTACATCGAGTGAAAAATTTTAAATAAAAAAATAATTTTACATTATTTCAAAATTTTTAAAAAACAGCGTTGATATAAAATAATATTGATAGTCTATTAAAAAAAATCGCATATTTTTATCATTTTTCGTTGAACAGTTATTGAGCGAAAACTATATCCGGTTTGATAGAGCATTTACCGTTAGCCTGAATCACTTCTCTCAGTTTTGGACATTTAGAATCTAATGTGATCGTCTCGTATATCAAGGCCACCGCAAGGTGGCAGCATTTTATTGCTAAGAAATATTTTTTTAGTTTTCGCTCAGTAACTCCTCAAGGGATAAAGATAAAAATATGCGGTTTCTTTTAATAAACTACAAATATTATTTTACATCGACGCTGTGTTTTGAAATTTCGGAAAAGAGCAAAATTCATTTAAGAAAAATAATTTTACACTTTTTCAAAATTTCAAAACACAGCGTTGATGTAAAATAATATTTGTAGTCTATTAAAAAAAAACGCATATTTTTATCTTTATCCCTAGAGGAGTTACTGAGCGAAAACTTTATATCGTTTTATAGAGTGCTCACCGTAAGCCTTAAGGTAGTTGAATGGGCGTGTTAAATTTTTATAGATGGGTTGTTCGCCGGTAGCCCTATTAGCCCTAGAAGAATCCGCTTTTTCATCACGACCGCGAAAAGAAATTTCTTAAGACGATAAAAATATTACTACATTAAAATATGTGTAAAATATTTTCACGGACCTTATCATTATAATTTTGTAAGTATTTCTATTTTGTGAGCAGAATCTAAAGCATTTACAATGTTACGTTTACCCAGCATTTCAAATTTAATAGGTGATGAAATATATTCCTGAGATTTTTCATGTCTTTCGAGACCTCGCGTTGTATTTTAAAAATTATTAAAACCCACCCTACCCCAAACTGATAAATTATCATTAGTGAATAACAAACATTGCCAGCAGTATAATTTATTTCTAATAGTTGATGCGGTTAACCAGTCGTTTCTTTATAATTATCATTATTATGTTTCTCACCTACTACAACTAAAGAAGGTATTGGTCTAGATTTTTGTTTAATTATCAGCTTTTCATCGTAACTGAGAGTATGAAATCCTTTTAATAGTAAATAATCTACAATGTCCATGCAACTAGAGAAGATGTTAACGTTATTGTCATTTTGAGCCTCACTTTTTAAATAAAGTTTTAAATACGTACCAGTAAAATGTAAAAGAGCGCTTGTCAAACACAACTTCTTAAGAAACACTTTTAAATTACACAAAAAAAAACCGTTAATCACAGAAACCCGCGCAATTACAGATCATAAATGACAAATGACAAGATAAGTAACAAATGGTCAATGTTTTTGTTTTGTTTGAATTGCTCTATTTCCGATTACTGCCGAGAGTGCCGAGGCTTCACTACGGGCGATCGCGTGGTGGTAGAAAAAGGATGGCTATATTAAAAAACTTACATGTTAAAAAGAGATAGTTGATGGCAACTAGTTGCCTGTACTGAGATTTATTTGCGGGTGTAATGAGACTATTCCTATCGTTCAAGGTCGCGCATTGTTAGATACATATATGAATACGCTGGAGGCGCGCTTACCTGCCACCAGCTCCGTTGGCATGGACTACGTATTCGAAGAGCGCGAAATTTCAAGCACATTAAAAAATTACGTATTTATTTGCTTACTTGAGATCTCAATTAATAATTAATTGCATGTGAAAATAAATTTATAACAAAATAAATATAAAAATATGATATAAGTAGGTAATGTAAAATGAAAATAAATTAAAGACATTTTTTTGGCAGTGCTACAAACACCGCAGAGAAGGCTTAGCCTCCTCTACCTCCTCTAACGAGCCGCCACTGGTATTAACCCTGATATTCACAGAATATGATGTAATAGTTCTATTTCACTTTGTAATTTTAGCGGTAAATAAAAATAAAACCAATATTATGTATTTTTACAGAGATAGTTATGATAAACACCTTCCAACGCATGCGCCTACAGCGTCCCGATTCAGTAATGGTCGGTTTGTCTATACAATCATATGCGTTATATACAGTATGCGCCAAAAGTATGGAATAAATTCAATAAAAACGAAACAATTATTTTTTGGGAAAAATCTTCGAACAGGTCGATTTTTAATTTAAAAAATACATATTTTAGTGTAAAATGCGATTTTCAAATGTCATTTGTTTTCGAGTAATGACGTCATCGATTTATTTTTAAATGGCAACATTATATTTTTTCCTTGATTTCGAAAGATCGTTTAATTCTTTATCAGACAGTACTAAAATTTTGCCCTCTTACATGGGAAAGTTTTCGAGTAAATGACGATTGAATGTTAGAAAACGTAAATCAATTAAAATAAAGCAAAAACGCTATCAAGTTTAGCTTTGCGAATTTCATAGTTCTTTTATGGATCACGTAGGTGAAAATCCTTGCAAAGTGTCATTGTCACATCGACTTTCTAATAAGTATTCTAAGCGACATAGAAATTAATATTCAATTTTAAGTATTATGGCACATTTAACTGTTACTCAAAGAATTGAAATTTTAATTCTTATCGGATGCGGGAATATGACTAGAACTCAGCAGGAAGTTTGCGATTTATTTAATGAAAAATATTGAGATCGCCCTATCAGCCAATCAACAGTCAGTAAGGTAGAGCCTAAATTTTGAGAAACTGGCAATGTTGCAAATATTCCAAAACCTGGACGTCCAAGCATTAATGAAAATCAGAAACAGAACATTTTGATAAGTATGGTGGATAATCCTCATAATTCTTCACGATTGGTTGCATTAAACAATGACACTAGTCAGAGCACAGTGCTACGTATCTTGAGGAAGGAAAAATATCATCCCTACAAAATTCAACTTGTGCAGGAACTCAATGAAGATGATCCCGATCGCCGCTTACACTTTTGCGAAATTCTAATGGATTTATGTCAAGGAAATAGAAATTTACACCGGCAAATACTTTTTCAGATGAGGCTACATTTTGTCTGAATGGTACAGTAAACCGTCAAACTTGCAGATATTGGAGTCGGGAAAATCCTCATTGGATGGCAGAGGCACATACCCAACACCCTCAGAAATTAAATGTGTGGGCTGGAATAGTTGACGACAGAATAGTAGGGCCTTTCTTCTTTGAAGGAACCCTTACAGGACAAAGATATTTAGAGTTCCTGGAAAATGACCTTGTTCCAGCCCTTGCAGTAATTTTTCCTAACGATAATGACCCTGACATTCCTGACGATACCATATGGTTTCAGCAAGACGGTGCACCTCCGCACTATGCGCGCCCTGTACGAGATTTTTTGGACAACTGTTTTCCTGGGAGGTAGATCGGCAGACGCGGACCGATGGAATGACCTGTAAGATCGCCAGATCTTACACCTCTTGACTATTTTTTATGGGGATACTTGAAGTCAAAAGTGTACATTAATAAACCACGTAATTTAGAAGAACTTCAAAAACGGATTCGGGACGAAATACGCTACCCCAGAAATCATTCATAATGTGCAAGAAGAATTTCTTCACAGACTTGCGCATTGTCAAGAAGTTGGTGGATGGCAATTCGAACGTTTAATTTAAGTATAAAATTTAATCAATTGTATTTTATTTTACATACCTCAGAATTGTTACTTTTTTATGGATAAAATTTACGTTTTCTAACATTCAATCGTCATTTACTCGAAAACTTTCCTATGTAAGAGGGCAAAATTTTAGTACTGTCTGATAGAGAATTAAACGATCTTTCAGAATCAAGGAAAAAAATATGGTGTTGCCATTTAAAAAAAAATCGATGACGTCATTACTCGAAAACAAATGACATTTGAAAATCGCATTTTACGCTAAAATAGGTATTTTTTAAATTAAAAATCGACCTGTTCGAGGATTTTTCCCAAAAAATAATTGTTTCGTTTTTATTGAATTTATTTCATACTTTTAGCGCATACTGTAGATATTGCAGTGCAGTTGAACTTAAAGTGGTACGAAACATTGTAAGTATGTGTACGGTTTAATTGTGCTCTAAAATATTGTGGAAACTTTATCGTCACCAGGTATAATAACCATATTTTGTTTATTATTATTATATCAAATTAATTTAAAATATGATTGAGAGTTTCCTCAGATCCATTCTTCTCGAACAACAACCTTCATTTTCTAAACCCATCGGGATGTTCCGCCTTCATCCAATGTATACCCCCACCTAACCCCAGACTTTGCATCCCGGCTATCCCTGACGTGAACCCCGGGGACCCTCGCAAAAAACGTCATCCCCGGACCAATGTGGGGACCCGCAAATCATCCAGGGATGCCAACCCCTGTCCGATTTGTATCTACGAGTTACACAAATGGGGCGGAGTCTGACGGCTGCTATCGGGCTGACAGGCCGCGATAGCCGATAAGATAGGGAGCACCTTATTTACATAGCTGGGCCTTATAACTACTTTTCCGGACCCCTGCTCGCGAAATCGAGCCGGCTTGGTAATTAATTTGCGCTTAAATTCCAATTTGTTCCTTAAATTCAATGCCGACTACCGTCGCTGGCCTTAACTGCTGCATTTTAAACAGCTTGATGTTTGGTAATTGCTACTAGGTTCGATACACCTTTGTGGTAGCGTATAAACTCGGTCGTTATCGCATTAAAAGAAATACAGGGTGTTCAACATTTTTAAGCAAGATGCAGTTCATAAAACAATGCTGTATTGAATGACTGTCGTTTATAAACGCTGAAAACAAGCACGGGCCAAGATATGTTCCTTGTAGAACGTTATAGCATCAAATGAGCTGGAATACCTATCGGTTCCATTTTGAGTCCTGTTTCACCAATCACAATAACATTTTGGGACTAAAATTGAAAATGCATAAAGAAAACTACTAGTTCTTCGAAAATAGCAAAATATTATATTGGAAATAGTTTCTAATACAGTGTTGTAACTACAGTGTTGCAACTACATTAAAATTTTCCAAATCCAGTTCATACAAAAGATACTAAAATAAACTATATCGTTTATGAACAATAAAAACGAGCACGGACCAAGATGTGAACCTTGTGGAACGTCAAATGTAATGCGTGTAGGTGTAGTAGTAAAATTCCATCCGTTTTTGTTGCAGATGTGTACAGTTGTATTTCATAATTGTGAAGCATTCCATCTAGAAGCGGGAACAAACTTGGAAAATTCTCTATAATAAGAACTTCAAAACCATAAATATTTTTAATTGTACACGGAAAAATATCTAATCTGTACTTAAGTACAATAATATACTTAAAATGCTAAACTTCATTCAGGATTATATGTATTAATTCAGTAATAAAGTATTTGTGATATAAATATTTACATATTCTTGACATCCAAGCATTCTAATTGTTTCTTAAAATGACTTAATAAATACAATTGCATGAATTAAAGTTATTAATATTTTGTAATAAATGTCATACTATAAAATGCGGCTACAGTGCAAAATAATAATATTTGTAGATCATATTAACAAAATATGATGGTGATCATGGCATACTGAGGAAAGCTAACAAGCTCAAAAGCGATATGTGTCTGGTGCGCCGCTAATCGATGAATGAATGAAGAATATTTACACAAACAAACAATAGGGAATGCTATTTATGGACAATGGAAACAAGAACAGGCCCAAGATACGACCCTTGCGGAACCCTGATTGTAAAACTGGTACTTTTGACGTCTAATTATTGATGCGGCGCTTGGTAAAAACTGGCTCCATCTACCGGCTTGTAATTAAACAATTGACTGCCCAAAAACTAGCCCGATAAAATCGCCGACACACCGAAAGATGTATAGCTACGTCCAGAGGTCACACAGGTGACCTCGTTAAGTGATCGATTAAGAAAGTGGGCGTAGTATTGGGCTAATGTAAAAGCCTAATGGTCAGCCGTTATCGGGAAAATGCAAATTCTTATCTGTAATTCCCCAAACGCGAGATATTTAGCATAATCTTCAAATAATGAAGTCGGTATTATGAATGGGCTGTCATAGGCGCATGAACGGTCGCCGCGTTCGTATCAGATCCCTTAATTGCCGCGGGTCACGGAAGCCCTACGACCGCTTAGCTTTAATTAATATTTTTAATTTCGTGTTAATTGGGGCTCGAGGAGTTCGCCTGGAAGCTCTGGTACCGCTGGTTCCCACCCCAAGTCAGTCATTTGGAAAAAGCGGTGCAGAAAAGTTGCAGTTAATGTATCGTGACTTAGCTTCGAGTTGGGCTTTGCGTAGGATACGACATGATGCTTAAAGTTTTGTAACATTATTTAATGAGGTCAATACAGGGTGGCCAGTAAAGAATGTGACATACTTCAGGAGCAGCAGCTTTAGGTCAAAATAAACCAAGTTAAATCAAGCATTGGCACCGTAGATCCACATCCACATCCTTTGAAGCTGAATTTGGAGTTGGCCTTTGGATGGGATACAACATGATTTGGTTAAAGGGTTGCAACATTATTTAATGACGTTCATAAAGAATGTGACATACTTCAGGAGCAGCAGCTTTAGATTAAAATAAATCTAGTTTAATAATCAAGCATTGGTACCGTAGTTCCAATCACATCGAAGCTGAATTTCGAATTGGTTTTTGGATAGGATACAACATGATTTGGTTAAAAATTTGCAACATTATTAAATGACGTCCATATAGGGCGTTCATAAAGAATGTGACATACTTCATTAGCAGCAGTTTTAGGTCAAAATTAACCAAGTTAAATCAAGCATTGGCACAGTAGATCCACATCACTTTGAAGCTGAATTTGGAGTTGGCCTTTGGATAGGATACAACATGATTTGGTTAAAGGTTTGCAACATTATTAAATGACGTCCATACATGGCGTTCATAATCATGAGCAGCAGTTTTAGATCAAAATAAATCCACTTAAATCAGGCATTTGTACCGTAGATCCAATAACATCGAAGCTAAATTTCGAGTTCATTTTTGGATAGGATACAACATGATTTGGTTAAAGGTCTGCAACATTATTTAATGACGTCCATACAGGGTGTTCATAAAGAATGTGACATACTTCGGGAGCAGCAGCTCAGGTCAAAATAAACTGAGTTAGATGAAGCTTTGGTACCGTAGATTCCAACCACATAGGCAGGATGTACAATAAAGCAAGTGACATAATTGAAGAGTAGCTCTTTGGGTCAAAATAAATCAAGTTAAATTATGCTTTGGTACCGTAGATTCCAACCACATCGAAGCTGAATGTCAAGCTGGTACTTGGTTAGGATACAACATGATTTGTTTAAAGGTTTGTAACATTATTTAATGACGTCAATACAGGATGTCCAGTAAATAATTTGACATACTTCGAGAGCAGCTGCTTTGAATGAAATGCTTTCTTCAAAAATATATTTTTTAAGACTACCTTAAACTTGATGTATTTCTTTTGTAGCCCCCACTTTAAAAGCCACAAAAAATACGAGGGTATATTTTTGTTAACCGTTTAAAAATCACCTTGTATATAGCAGTACCTCACGGGGGATGTGGAAAAGTGCTTTCAAATAACTTGACCTACGTTTTTGAGGTTAGGTTTTCTTCATTTGACGAGAATGTAGATTAAAAGTTTCATTTAAAGAAATGTAAACATAGATTCCAAATAATAATGCAAAAATTCATAACAACCCTTGCCTTGCCTTTTTTGTTTATTAAATTTAAAGTTGTTGTTTACAGTTGAAAATGTAAAACAATTTGTTTAGATTAAGAAAGAATTCGCTTCTCCATCAAGAATTTTTAGTTTGTTTTTAGTCCTTAAAGCCCACATGCAATGGCACTTAGATCAATCATTGTAAAAGTCAGGTAATGATAGTCGTATTGAGATTAATCGTAAGAGTTGGTAACACCAACAAATGTGGTTATAAATACAGTTTAGTGTCAGTTTTTTAACTACTCTTTGACGGAATCCTTTGATTTTTAAAATAGTCCAGAAAACTTAAAATATCAAAAATAAAAGTGCAAATACTTTCATTTAAATACTTAGTTAAATTCTACAAAAGTAAAGTTAATATCAATTCAATTCATATACAGGATGATTCAGAAATTATCAAAAAAAAAAAAAAATTGGAATGAACAGGAGAACAAAATATAATACTGTATATACAAGACCATAATGTCATTGTTAGTAGAAACTTGGCGACATATAAGTTTTTATAATTTCCTTTGTGTTCAGCCAATGTAATGCAGATTTCCGTGTGTAGAACTGGAATTATTTGCATTAAAATCATTGTAATATGTCTAAATAACCAAGACAACTTAAATATATGTTTACGATAATTATTTTATTTTAATTATTATGATGACAAACCACTAAAAATGTACAACAATGCAAAATAATTGATTTCTGATGTCAAACTCAAACATGTACATTAAATTTACATGATTTAAACTTAACTTAAAAAGCGTTGCGTTTGTAATTAACATTTTTTTTCATGATGAATTTAATAATTTATATAAAACACAACATTGTTTATTTTGTTGCAAACTCTTACTGTATTTTTAGGACAATTGAAATGAATAGGAAATAAGACGTACATTCAATCCCTCCTCCGCCTCCACCAATGCTTTCGCGTATCCACAAAGCAAACTCCACCTTCGCTTTCGATGTCGCTGTATTGTCATGACTCATCACTGATACGATCGCTGAAAAATGCCAGCCCTGTCACTGAAATTTCCAATTTTTCAATTACCTCGGCAACTAGGTAGACAGCATGGTAAAATTTAAATGCACAAATAATGAAACGTAATTACCACTGCGAATCGTTTATCTACGCGTAGGGTGCTGCTTTCTCATTAAATATGGTTCTGTTGCTAATTACATTAAGAATAATCTGATTTGAATAAAGATACATCAAAATTGGGGTGCCACAAGGACGTATACCCGGACACTTCTCTGAATCATTTGTAGATAACATCTAAAATAAAAGAAATATGTCTAAATATAGTCGAGGATTTGACAAAATTACTTATAAACAAATATTATTTATAAAATTTTGTCAATATTTTGAAGAAAACGAATACAGTAACCAAATAATTAATTGTACTAGATGTTGTAAGGCAAAATCGTTTATATAGGTAGTTTTCGAGATTATACACGAGTAAAACTGTCAATATATTTTTATATACAAAAAATATAATCAATTTATAGAAGCTGAAATATATCTGATAAGTCTTGATATTTATCTATTACATTTTTTGAGATATAAAGCCATTATATAAGTAAAAATAAAAGAAAATCTTAGTGGATTACATTCAATAAACAAATTTTTGTATGATTGAATTTCCATTAATCCTAATCCATTTTTGGGAAAGTGTTATCTCAATATTGCAATCCTGGCCTTGTAGGGTGGAACTTCGACATGCTGAAACCATAGGTTTCTCTTTAGCTGCAAAGGGCAGGAAGTTCTTGTAGGAAATTTAGGTAACTCACGCTGTTCAATCAATGTTTATAAAAATAAGACCCAATTAAATGTCTATTGATGATACCGTACCATACACTTACTCCAAAATTGCCTTGGTGTTGGACTGGATTTACAATGTGGTGATTTTCAATGAACCAGTAGTGTTCGTCGCGTCTGTTTGGCAAACCATTACTGACACGGTACGATATTAAGTAATAAAATATAATATGTTATAATAGGATCAAAACTCATTGTTTCTTAATGTTGAAAAAACTTTTTATTTGAGATTCCATAGTCCACAAAAAAGTTGTTCTAATTTGAATATACATATAAATAATCATGCTCTATCACTACCTAACGGTGCTATCAATTTCTTGGGTTTACGTATAGATGAACATGTTTCTTGGAAATCACATTGCGACTGGGTTGTTTCAAGATTAAATTCACTTAATTACATGATGAGAAATCTCCGAGTAGTTTTAGCGGAGACACAAGTAGTTATGCTATACTATGCTCATGTTGAGAGCTGCCTAAGATATGGATTAATCTTTTGGGGTCTGTCTAGTAACACCCACAATGTTTTTATTGCGCAAAAGCGCATATTACGAGGAATAAAAGGTGTATTAAACACTGTTAGTTGTAAGAATCTATTTAAACAATTTAAAATTTTGACTTTTGCATCTTTGTTTTTATTTGAAGTGAGTGTATACATTTTTAATAATAGGGACAGCTTTTTAAGACACAATCATATACATAACATAAACACCAGAAATAATGACAAATTCTATTTTCCTCGTTGTAGGGTATTGGCTGCGTATAAGTCCCCTTCAGTTTTTGGCTTGAAGGTTTATAATCGTCTTCCGGAACATGTTAAAAATGTTTTAACAGTTAAATCTTTTAAACATAGATTAAATGAATATTTATTAGATCAATGTTTTTATAGTATAAACGAGTTTTTTATCAATTAATTGTTATTTAGTGAATTTATGTGCATATTTGTATTTTGTTTATATACTGGTTACTTCAGTTTATTGACTGAACTTGACTGAGTACCACTATTATAGGTGCTTACTATTTATCTACTTGTATATTTTGTTTGGACATTTTCTATGCGGTTGTTAACTGTCGTCAGAAATAAATATTATTATTATTATTATTATTATTATTATTATTATTATTATTATTATTATTATTATTATTATTATTATTATTATTATTATTATTATTATTATTATTATTATTATAGGATAAGTTATCCAATAAAGTATTGCCCAACATATTAGAAATTTAAAAATTGTCATTACCTCTCAAAATTATTGCATAAAGGAAATTATACGTGAAAATTTTAGAGATTGCTTAATTGTTTCACTATTTTATACATATTTTACAAGATTTGTACTTGTTTCATCATTAAAAACAGGCTATTGCGAATCTAGCGATCAACGCCAATAACATTCCACAGAAGTGGAAAGAGCAATGGCCCTAAAACGGAACCCTGCGGCACTCCTGACGACTCAATCTGGCCGGCGACCGTCAGTTAGATCGCAGCCGGCCGTTTCCAAGCATACGCGATGCTCATTACACGTATGGTTATTCCTCTTAGGGGAAAAATTTATGAGACGTATTCCGTCCAATAAAAAACCCGCGGTGAAGCGAGAAGGTAAACAGCCCACGATCTAATAAAAAATAAATCAAGAACCCCAGAAAAAAAAAAACGGTGTTGAAACATCGGATATTTAATAAATTCCAGGCCTCCCTTGACGGGCTGCTTTACGATCACAATTATGAAATATTTATTAGAGCCGGGGCCCGTACGCGCGGACATATTTATTAGCCGCAGAAATAAAGCAAATAATCGGTATTAAATATATAGAACATAGTTATAGATTCATGGGGAGCGGGTTGGGCAGGTATGTGAGTCCTGGGCCGCCGCGAACACTAAATTATATAGTGTTTTTGTATATTGATTAGGCTCGGGCAGACCGCTAGTCTGGCGAAGCTCGGCGGGAGGCCCGAAGTATTGATCAAATAAATATTCCCGCCAGTGGCGTCGCCCGGGGCATTTCCGAAGGGATTGAGAGCTGTTCTGCGCTTCTGTCACGGTCTAAATCCACACACCTCCAAAAGTCTTGAGAGGTAGAAAAAGGGCAGCGTTGCGCGAAGGTCCGTGACTAGTCAACCCAGAGTGACATCAGAGAGAATTATATGGCTGGATTTCATTAGAAGAAACCGAAGGATAGTGGTAACAGCCCTTCGAAGTCATTTTATGCCAATTTACCGAAGAGTACTTTCGTCAAGTACCGCAATAAGGACATTATATTCATCAAATCTAAGGGCAAGAAGATTTGCCTAGGAAGTGCCTAGGCTTTTTCTGCGACACAGGAGGTCCTTTTCTCAGACGAGCCACGATTAGGCGGGAAAGGTTCTAGAAGGGTCCAGACAGACAGGAACTACTCTTAAGAGTGAACTAAATGTGACGAAAAATTAATTAAAGAACAACCTCTGACGGCAGACCTTCACAACTGTATGGTTTACCGAAGATCCACAAGGACAATACACTTCTTCGATGTAGCATTAGTAGAACTATAGAACTATAGAAGAACTATAAACTAGCACGACAGCTAGCTAATTTAATAAAGCTACTTTTAGAAAAGTCCGAACATCATGTAAAAAACTCAGCGCATTCCGTTGACATCATTAGCTTAATGACAATCGATCCCCAGGTTATCTTGGTCAGCTTCGATGTGGAGTCGTGTTTCACCAATGCAACGTTTCGATGCAAGATAGTCTTAAACTGTTGGACAACCACTTACCACTGAAGTTATCGCTTAATTTAAGCTATACCTGACTTCTACATACTTCGTCTGGAATGGGCAACTCTACGAACAAAAGGATGGTGACGTGATGGGTAATCTACAGAGTCCTGTAGTGGAGAATTTCTTTATGGAGAACTTTGAAAAAAAAGTACTTCTATTAGCTCCTAAGAAACCTAACTGTTGGCGGATGACACATTCATCGTTTGGCAGCATGGAATTGACTCCCTACAACAATTTTTGGATCATACTAAGCAACACAACAAGATCAACTTTACCATGGAAGTGGAGCAAGGCAAAGCCTTACCCTTTCTACACATCCTGGTAAAAATTAAGCCCTCTGGCGTCTTGGTGTACGGTATCTACAGAAAGAAGACATATACTGATCTCCATGGAAAGTCTAACCGGTCCAAAAACCCTCGGTCATGAAAACCCTAGTTCACCATGCATTAAAATTGGCTGATGATGACCATCGACAGGAAGAAATAGGTTCGCTTCGATCTATGATCCTAGCAAACAGATACTCTAAAAAAGATATCGATAGAACCATTAGACCTCGGCGTGGACAAACAGCAAAGCCCAATGATGAAGTAACTATAACTACCACTTTACCATACCCAATGTGGCAGACAAAATCGCGAAAATACTACAAAAAGCGTGCGGACTATTTTCACATCAACGTGTCAGCAACTCAGTCCGTTATAAACTCCGGGAGTACAACACTAGTGGGAGGAAACGTACTGACTTGAAACAATTTCCTTTATTTCAGTTATCTGCAATAACATTTTCAATAACAAATTCTTGAAAGAAAAGCTTTCTGGCAAAATTTCATCTCAGTGATATCCAGAACTCCGACTTTCACCATATTGTACGATGTAAATTATTCAATAGAGTACGGACGCGAGCATTTAAGATGCAGAAAACGCTGCAATCATTCCGCATCCAAGGCATCAACGTTACAATTACAGGCCGTTCAGAGCAAATTAATTATTAATTACGCTACGAGCCGTACAACTCAATGATCCATCCCGCGGACTCTTTAATACGCTCGTTAGACGCGATATATTTACTATTATCCTCATTTACATATTGGCCGCGAACTCTATGCACGCTCCAAATAATAATTAATAATCATATAAGCGCGCGTTGCGTGCCTTATGCATAATGCAGAAGGAGGAGCGATTTTGCTGCAGCCCGCGCTGCTGTGGTAGGAATCGGTAGGATTCGAAACTGTGGTGAAAATACTATTCAACAATTGACAAAGCCTTTACACGAAAGTTTTTATTTTACTAACAATCAATACGTGGTTATGGCGATTTAATATATATATATATATATATATATATATATATATATATATATATATATATATATATATATATATACAGGGCGGCCAAATGAAATCGAAACAGAACCATTTTCAGGATTGTAGAAAAACGCTCAGATCCGTCGATTTTAGATTAAAGGTGGACATTCTTTGCTGGTATTTTTGACTCCGCCACTTTCACCCCCAAGGGTAAGCATCACCCCAAAATATTTAATTGGCATTGGGGGTTGAATAATATTTATTTCGAAAGCTCTTACAATTCTCTTTACAACAGACTTTAAATTTTATAATTCCGCCCAATACTTTGAAAAAAATTTGCATTTTAAAATTTAAATTATGTTTAGTTGCTTACTTACTACTTCGTTGTTTAAATGTTCAAACTGATGACCGCTTCCATACAAGAATAAAGATCTTGTTCGAAGCGTTCGCGCACATTCTGAAGTATTTCCGGAGTGATTCGACGGCATTCGTCGACGATTTTGCAGCGACACTGGCTATGTTTTATAGATTTTATTGTTTAGGTATCCCCACTAAAAAATCAAGGGGTGATAAATCCGGTGATCATAGAGGTCATTCAATGCTGCCTTTTCTACCAATCCGATTCCGTGGAAAACGTTGGTTAAAATCCTGACGGACAATTAACGCATAATGCGGAGGATCACCGTCCTGTTGAATAATCAAATGATCAGTTAAGGCGGGGTCAATAGCGTCTTCCAGTAATTGCAAATACATTTGATCAGTCAAATTATCAGGTAGAAAAAATGGACCCACTAATTCATTATATTTTTCTCTCTTAGACCTATTGCCACTGCCCTTCTCCATCGCTTTATCAATCTCCCTCTTTTTTTTCTTGTAGTTTGGTTTACTCCCTACATTTTTAACTGTCCTTTCATTTTCCATACGTTCTAGATGCCCTAGCCACTGCACTCTTCTGTCTTTTACAACTTCGTCTATTATTGGTGACTGGTACATTGCACATATTTCCTCATTATTATTCTTTACATAGCCTTCCTTCGTCTTGCCCCCTAGAATTCTTCTTACGATCTTCTTTTCAGCGCCTCCAAATACAGATATTCTTGAACTTCTTGAAACTCCATCTCTCCATGCTGTGTTCTCAATTTGAAATTGGTATCTTTTTTTGTTTTCCTGTTCTCAAAAGCTTACTTTTCTCTTGATTTATCTGCAACCCCACTTTACGTGTTTCCACCACAAGTTTTCTCGTTACTTCTTCTAATGCCATACTACCTCTAGCAATAATGGCCACGTCATTCCCTTATGTCAATTATATAAACTGTAACTATTTTATTTTTTCCTCCCTAGTTTGTTCAGATTTTAAAAATAGTTTGTATAGGCCCATTCGTGAAAGAACCGATATATTTCTCTAAAAATAATATTTAACTAATATTAATTATTCACCTTTTGTTGTCGTTGTCCCTTTCAGTTCAGTTTCTAGGGTTCATTTCTATGAGCTCATTTCCATTCGTATACGGTTTCTGTGTCCACCGAGTGTGAAGATAAAAATACGGGAGGTAATATATTCCGAAAACTAATCTGATGGAAAGTACGCTTAAAACATTTCGTAACTTAATAGCGGCAAATATCACAAACCGATAATATCTACCACCCAAATCTAACAGGAATCTACTAAGAGAAAGCGACTGGGTACACGGAAAATGAAGGTTCTGGAGGCGACATCTAAACCGCTTTTATTCGATCCAAATTAAGCAAAGTCAGGATTGCGATGAAAGCACAAAGTAAAAGTCTATTTATATCGCAGTTTTAAATATGTTATAATAAGTTCGATGGTTGTTGCGTGTACTGTACACTTTGCTTGCATTTTTAATTTACGGAACGCTGTAATAGTCGGTGTCGCGTCGATACGTTTCTTTATATGTAAATAACTATTTATAAATAGTAACATAGTTTACATTAACAAATATTACTTGAGGGGAGAAGTGATGAAGTGATGATGAGTAACATGAGAAAAGAGAGAAGAATTAGACGGGAATTATTTCAAACGTGGTTTGACAGTGATCTTGAAGATTATAGGGACATACATATTAAAGGAAATGACCTGTTTTGTGCTGTGTGAGCGCATTATGACATGTAGCAAGTAAGTTCCGGGATTTGTCAATGAAAAAACAAGCAAGTTAAATTTCGCCAAAATCGTATTATCGACCTTCACAATAGACTCCCTTTAACTCTACATAACGATTCCTACGTTGCCCCCACGATTGGAAGCACCCTTGGTAATCGTCCGCAGTTAACCCATACAGTACCACGGTTACAGCTTCTTTGATATCCTGTATGCCGCCATGATGAGTTCCCTTGAGGTGCGACTTCATCTTCCGGAATAAAAAAAAATCGCAGGGGGTAACATCGAGGCTATAGGGTGGGTGCGGCAACATTGGAATGCCTTTTTTTGCCAAAAACTCTTGTACAATGAACGAGGAATGGACTGTCGCGTTGTCGTGGTGCAAGATCCAGCCGTTCTCGGCGAGTTCGGATCGCACACGGAAAACGCGGGCCCGCAGCCGTTCCA
This sequence comes from Monochamus alternatus, assembly GCA_037114965.1. Lineage (NCBI taxonomy): Eukaryota > Metazoa > Arthropoda > Insecta > Coleoptera > Cerambycidae > Monochamus > Monochamus alternatus. The sequence continues at coordinate 48,450,876 of CM073435.1, read as the reverse complement.
GGACGCCAACATAGAACTGTCCAGTCACTGTCTAGCCGGCAGGAATATATTCACGATGAATGATGCCGTGGATATCGAAAAAAACGATCAACATTGCCTTCAGTCGTGACTTGGACATCTTCGCTTTCGTTAGCTGCTCTCCACCCACTGTTGACTTTGTTTACGGGCCTCGGGGTCATACTCAAATATCCAGGTCTCATCTCCAGTGACTACCCGAATCATCCAGTTTCTACCGTCGCTTCGAAGACAACAAATCCTCGCAGATCGATTTTCGCATGTCTTTATGTTGACGGGTGAGAACTTTTAGCACCATCTTTGTGCAAATCTTTCGCATATTCAAATTATCGTGTAACATCTTGAGAACGGTTTCTTTGTTGACGTTTAACTCGTCAGACAACGCACGAATGCTTAGGCACCGGTTAGACGTGATCAGTGTAGGCAAACGGTCAACATTCGCGTCAGTACGCGAGGTGACGGGAGCTCCTTCATGTGGATCGTCTTCTACCGATTCACGCCCCTCCTTGAACCGTTTTGTCCATTCAAACACGCGTGTTTTCGACATGCAGTCGTCTCCATAAATTCCTGCAATTTTCGAAAGATTTCCGATGGTTTTTCGCCAGATTTCACTAAAAATTGAATCACAACACGTTGCTTTTAATTTGAGTCACTCATTTTCACGACGCCACTAAAAAAGTTACTTCCAAAACATACACATAAAACACAAACCAAACGTGCTATCGACTTCAACCTTGAACTGAAACTAAAAGGAAGGTCTCCCCTCTCTAGAAAAACGTTGACGAACGATGTAGTGTTGCCAGTTTCCGAGTTATAACTAAATTCCCGGAACTTAATTGCCGCACCGTAAGGCATCCTTTTATTATTGTTTTCCTTCTTCCCTTCATTATTATTGTCCTTCTTTTCTATACTCTTATTTGGTTATTTTTTTCTTCTTCGCAACACTCTTCTTCTTCTTATGTTTAAGTGGTTTAATTTATGATCAGGTAGAATCGGTCGGTTTAACTGATCCATTATGCAAATTGAACGGACATCGTTACATATTTTACTCTGATATATCCATCCTGTCAAAGAAAACCTCCTTGTACCGGGGGCAATTTTGTTCATGCGGGACTAGAAAATCGATAGGGGGCGTGGCTATTCCTTATGCAATTCAATTTTACAATTAACGTTTAAAAATCTGATAACACGCGACCAGCGCTGTACTGTTCCAACGTCTAGTTTTGTTTGTAATTACTTTTCGAATAGCTGTGTGTTTGTTTTATGGCGATGAAGGATAAGGTTTGCGTATTTGGTTGTATTTGAGTATGTGTTAAGGTCGAAGGGGGCGTTTCGGTGTACAGGGTGTTAGCGTGGCTATTTCTCACTATTTTATAAGAATAGAAGAGGGTTGAAATGAAACGTGAAATTGGTATTTTATATCAGAGAAGCCACAAGTTCCATGCATTTAATAGAATCATAGCTTTTGTTGAGACAGCCTAAAGAAAATCTGAGTAAGTTAGAAAGAATATCTCCTCATTGTGTCAATTATACAAGTTTTCTTCAGGGTGTATAACAGGTTTCCAGACTGATAAGTTATTTAGAATAAGGAAATTTAGCGTCATTTTCACTTGTTATGTTTTATCATAAAATCTGCAATACTAAACTTATCATAATGGAGGCCTTAAAGAATCTAATCTCGGGCCATTATACATTTCACAAATTGTAAGACGGTTTGCTTTCTGATTTCCCGCCAGGAGGCGAAAAATCCATCTTACCGAGATTTTCCGATAACCCGGAAATTTCTTTGATTGCATTAACCAAGGTATTACTAAGCTTATTATAATGGAGTTCTCAAAGGTTCTAATCTCGGGCCATAATTGTTTTTATTGTTTGTAAATGACTTGTCTTCGGAAATAGAGCATGAACATGCATTTTCACCTCCTTCTACCTGATAGCGTTCCAAAAACCTTTTACAAAATATAAGGACGGGTTGCTATCTGATTTTCCGTCAGGAGGTGAAAAATCCATCTTATTGAAACTTTTCAGTAACCCAAATCATCGAAAATGATTGATCACTTCCATACAATACTCCGATCTCTGTAGCAATCTGTCTCTAACTGCATTGACCTCAGCAGTACTAAATATATTATAACGGAGTTCTCAAAGGATCTAATCTCGGGCCTTTATTGTGTTTATTATTTGTAAATGACTTGTCTTCGGAAATAGAGCATGAACATGCATTATCAGCTGACAACTTAAGTAGTTTAAGAAAACTGAGAGTTTTGATTAAATTGACTGTATTTCAGTTTTATATTTACTATTGGCCGTTGTTAATACTGTCCCCTCAACGGCATAATAATGAGATATAGACCTATCAATGTAAATATAATGAAAGTTTTATATTATACTGAAGCTTCCATTCATTCAAGACAAACAGAAATGTAATTATGATATTTATTGGCCTCATTTTGAAGTATTTTTTGTTTATATAACTTATCGTATAGAGTCCTACTTTCCCTGAAATCCGGCACTATTAGGGACCATTACGCGCAGGACCGGACACCAGCAAACCGTAAATAACCCCTGTCCAGGTTAATGAGCTCACGTGGGCAACCCTTTTATTTATGCCCCCCTCCTCTCACGTATCTCGCCGTTTTTATACGATGACGTCTCCGGATTAAATTGGAATTAATGCAGTCCTGCTTTTATTGTTTCTTCCCTTTAATTGCAGCCTTGAATTAGACTTTATTGTGCGCAATAAACAGCCGTATTGATTGCTCGGCCCAGGGCCGTACTCGCCCGGAGGCGATTTGACCTTTTCGACAGTGGTATCCCCAAAAAAAACTTGAAAAGTTTGCGAAATTTTATTATAGAAACGATTTAAGGTCATTATCTGAGAAATAGTTTAGCCTATAACCGAGATTCAAAACAGTAGAGCTATAAATAACCTCACAATTTATAACATTCTACACAAAGAGAACTAACTACATACTGTTCGTCTATTTGTTTATAAAATTGTATCGTTTCTGGTAGAGCATACCAGGTTACAGAGCTTCTGCTGCAAGAAATACGCATGCTCGATTTCTATTGGTAATGACGCTTTGACGGATCCACCTGTTCCATCTGTAGCGCTTATATATATCTTTCCGCTAATTTGATTGTGATTATGATTAATTTATTAGTGATTTTGTATTCTTAAGAATGGAGAATACTTCAACGCTCTAATCCAGCAAGTGAGCAATATCGGATGATGACGTGAATGAAGGGATTAGGGCGCGAGATCAAAATATGAGTGTAAGTGATGCGGTTGAAAATGGAGTTTATCAACAGGTTTGGGTGGTGAATCCCATGCAATAAAGAATGGCAACGAAGAACATAAGAATAACTGTGCAACGTAAATATAGTGATATGGAGAAGAAACTAGTTAAGACAAATATTAGAAGGTGGATATCTGAATCGAGGAATATATTACACTGACGAAACATGGATAAATAAAGGCCATACGATGACAAAAGTGTATTACTGTTTCGCCACATATGGAACCTGGTGCTTTGAGTGTAATATATGATCGTTAGAGTGATCAGTAGTGTGTATGTAAATAATGCAGTGTGTTATGCGTTAAAGTGTGATATCTGCGGAGTGCGCATCAGGTAGGTGTAAATGGGTGGTGGTAGGCCATTGCCGTCCAAAGGGGCGGTGAGTTTAAACTTTTTAAAGTAAACAACGTGCTAGGTTCGCTCAACGTTATTTTTGGTAATTTTGTGAAAAATTGAATCGTCAGATTTCTTCTATTTTAGGATTTACGATGGGGAAATTGTATGATTTTCCAAATACGCGCAGAAGAAAGAATGTATTATTTTAATGGAATAATTCTAGACAATTTCGTAAAAGAAATAGGCCCAAAAATGGTATTTAAAAAACGGTCGCCGTCACAGTGTAGATCTGTGACGTGAGACACCGTTCGCACGTGCATACCTAAATACAGCAGTGTGCTGTCATATCTGTATACGATTTACTTACCCAACAGCAGCGTAATAAGTTACGTTTAACAATATAGTAAGTTCACCGCATCACCACTAATAATTATCGCATTACCTACACTATTTACACTATCTGTATCAATTATCCACAAATGCCACAAAAACGTAAGAATTTCAAGAAACAAACGCCTGTTTACAACGCTTAATATTTTAATTATTATGTAATTGTTAAGGATAAGTCCATCCCTGTGTCTCCATAGGCCGTGTTCTTTCCCAGGTCGCAATTATTCCCTAAACTTTTAGCACCCTAATAACCACTAGTATTGTCACGTCAATTCTAAAAATGCGTCCGCGAGCTAATTCGCTTTTACAAGTAAACATAGTGGCTTTATTAATTTGTGGAAACTAATTAAAAACCAATTACTTGTTAACAACAATACCGTACATGGAATGGCACTGAAACGGTTTCCATGTTACATTATGTACACCGAAACATGTGTTGTTATTACGTATGTAAGTTTATTGGCGGCAGAAAGCTATATTTTATAGTAGGTGGGCTTAACTAAAGCCTGTTATCAGGTACAGCCATTAGTAATTAAGTTTTTGCTGTCCCAATGGGAGTTTCGGTTTAAAACTATGGTCAGCAATCTCAAATAAATAGAATATTTGGTTTATTGCGGTTACTAATAGAAATGTTATGAAGGATCGAGTTGTTTGATGTAGATTGACGAAATTTGGGAAAATAAGTTATATCATTTTAATAATTAGAAACATGTGATGTGTTATGCCATAAATGACAACAATGCTGAACTTGTGAAATAATGCTACACATTGTGTTTGGAGCTATAATCACTACAAATTGTAGTACATAGACCTACAGTTGCAAAAGCGATTACTATTTTTTTTCTCAGTGTTGGCTAGAACCTTTTTTTCTCTCCAGAATCGTGAAAGCTATTGAATACCCTTTATCCTCCTTGTGTTCAGCAAATGTTGCTGTTTTTTAGACGATACTTGTGTGTTCCTTTTGGTTTGTTGCAATCATACTGTTCTGTCTTAGGAGGAGGCCTATCTCGTCATTGCATACTTGTTCATTTTCTTAATCTTAGAGGTCCTCCTCATGGTTGGCTCAAATGGTTCTTCTGTTAGTATATATATTTCCTCTGGGAACTAAAAATAGTTATAGTTCTTCTTCCAAAAATTCTGGCTAATAAATGGTCATTGCTCGGTCCACTATGGTACTGGAGGTACCTTGTTTCTGGTTCAGATTATGATAAACCTTTGGCTTTTAGTTTACATATTATTATTTTGTTAACTGTGACACTTATGGTGGTATATCTGCCAACACAAGCCTCAGTTGACTCTATTAGTTGATTGTGAAACCAAAATTCTTTCTAGTAAGCAGAAGAACTAAAAGAGCAGAAGACTAAAACAATGGCTGGCCCATCGCTATATATTTTATTTTTTTCAATTATTCTATTTTGGTGAGCCCGCAGCTGATTCCACTCTTTTCATTGGTTTAACAGTTTTTGTTTGTTCTAACCTAACTTTACTTCCTAGACCACCTGTTGGGCTCAGATAAGTTTTTTTCCAAATTTTGTAATAATGTCTGAGTAATCTGTGTTCCTCCTGGCCTATAGGCCAGTTTTTTAATAATTGTTTTAATATTACAAGTGATGTAAAAAGTTGTGACATTGTGTCAATGATTTTTTGAATTTTTCTGTTTTTGATGGATGGCTTCATTGCATTTTTATTAATCTCAATCTTTTTCGTAAGTCTCTTTAACTTTTTCTTTCTTTTCTTTTTTTTTTTTGATAATTATTCTATGTTTTTGTAGTTTCCTGATGAAGAAGCAATATAGGCTCCGAAAGCTTGAATAGAAATAATAATTTCTTGCCTATGTGTCTGCTATACCTGGATGAATTATATATATAGACTGCCTCACCTCATGGTACTAGCCGCCTCCGTTTCCACCACTAAAGGACAAACAGTTTGCCATGTAGGAAACTGGACTAATCAATTCTAGGTGATATGGGTCTGGGCAGTTCCCACGGCCCTCCATCCTCACCTCACGACCATAATTATTCCCGCTTATCTTCCAGCAGGACCCGGGGCGACCGTGGCAGGACGCTGAGGTGCCCGATATCTGGCCAGCTCCCAATAAATCCTGCGGGGCTCATTAAATGCGAGATTCTGTTACAGATACATTAGCTGTAAGAACAAACATAATTCGAACTCGCGTCCGAGCCGACCCACGCTTTAACACCTCGCTACCGTGGGCCGATGGCGGCGATAGGGCCGTTCTCCGCGGCATTGAAGGCTGCAGTCGATAAGGGGGCCGTGGAATGGCGGCCGGTGTGGGAATGCTCGGTTGGAAGTACCCAGCAAGCTCACGTACGTACTTCAAGAGCCTCGTATTGTTAAATTAGCTTTTCATACAAAGACCAATGATTTCAAGTGATGAAACATTTCATAATAGAATCACAATAGGGTGATTCAAAACATATGCAAAAAGAATTAGGGAATAGATGCGTCATGAAAAATGAGTCGCTATCGTAATTTTTTTTATGTAAAATCCTTACAGTGTAGAGAAGCTGTAGTATTTTCAACATTTACATTGTTATGCTGCTGTTAGTCTCCGCGTTGAAATACTGACATCTGATTTTAGTATTAATGTTTTTGCGATAGTGTTTACCTACAGTTTTCAAGTGTCAAAATGGCTTACGTGTATAGCAATTCGGAGTTGATGGTTATCGTTTCAATCTATGGCGGTTCTTTAACAGCTTCTTGTCTGTACGCAGGACGATTTCCCGGTAGACATATTCTAAATGCAGCTACTTTTACCGCCGTAATGCAATGTGGGAGTGACACGGGATATTTGCAACCAATTCATGGAAGAGATGGATGGATTTTAGAGATTGTTGAAGAGAATCCCCGAATAAGTACTAGGCAAATCGAGGAGACAAGTACAAGGGATCTCCCAATCAACAGTGTGGCGTATCATACACAAGACTAAGGCAAGATGCATATTGAGACGCGTATGACGCGTGTGAGATGACATGACCCGACCAGCATGACACAAATGCGCGACACGCGTAGCGTTGTCTTTCGCATATTGCAAGACAGTTCTTCTCGCGACTCTCAAACAGCCACGTCGTTCTAATTTTTCTTGTTTTTTATAAAAATGAATGATTTAAACAGAAAACTGGATTTATATGAAATAGACCCCTGAATTTGGACCAGTATTGAGAAATCGTAAGGGCGAAAAAATTTTAAACTTGGACCATATGTAGCCTGTAGTTTCGTAATAGTCGTTGGAAAATAATTATAAACCTAGTCCAAAACTAAGGACATTTTTAGAGTAAATGTATGGTGCGGCATCATCAGCAATTGGGTCTTATTTTTATGAACAGCGTGAGTTATCTAACAAGATGAACTTCCTGCACTTCTGGAGAATGTGCCTCTACAGTTAAGGAGAAACCTGTGGTTTCAGCACGATGCAGCTCCTCCTCACAAGGTCAGGGTTGTGCAGCAATATTTAGATAACATTTTCCCAGAAAAATGAATTGGGATTAATGGACCTATTCAGTGGCCCGGAAAGTCACCAGATCTAACACCTCCGGATTTTTTATGGGGGGTTTTAAAAAATAAAGTTTAGAAAACCCTTTCCCGAGAAATCAATCTTTTGAAAGAAAAAGACACAAACTCTTGTAATGAGTTCATATAGAGGTCATATAGAGAATAGATTGTAATATGTATGTAGTATGAGGGCGTTTGCCTCATTTTTTTAAGTTTAGCTATTGTTATCATCTTCTTTTGTTTTAACTGTATTAAAGAATTATTGACTTTAAACCTTTTATTTATTCTTAAGGACATTTATGCACTTTAAACAACAAACATTCAATTATTTTCCAAGGACTACTTGATCCTTCCACCGATAAAGCGATTTTTAGGTGGTATTTCTTGTGAGACTATTTAGGACCATATTGCTTAAACAGAAATTAAAAAAAGAAAATCTCTAAATAATAGTACATTATACTATAAGGGAGAGAAATGCGTTATTTTGGCAGAGGTGCAATTTGAATGCACCGAGGACAAAATAGCATCTCTCCCGAATGGTATATACTATTTTTTCCACGGTCTCATTAACTTAAAACACATATTTTGTCATTATGAAGTAAGTAGCACCAGAATTATTGTATTCGAATTTGAGCATTTATTTAGTACTCGTTGAGTTATTGTCATAACTACAAAATAAACAAAGAAACAAAATAAACAAAAACAAAGAATTGTCAAATTAAGGTGCTAGTTTGGTTTAGCTTAAAGTATGCTTAGTGCACAATGAATAATTGTGAGTAGGAAGAGATTGTGGAGGCTGCAAATATTGCAATAAGCAATTTGCTGCCTACGAAGTCAAGATCTTTATACGATATAGCCTACAATAGGTTCAAAAAGTGGTGCGCCGAGAAAAATGTTCAAGCATACAGCGAGAATGTTTTGTTGGCATACTTCAGTGAAAATGCAAAGAATTACAAGTCTTCCACATTATAGGCGCAATATTCTATGGTTAAGTCATGCTTGTTAATTTACGACAACATAGATATAAGCAAATTCCCCAAGCTGATCGCATTCTTTGAAAAGAACCGGTGACGGATATCAAACGAAAAAATCGAAAATATTGACAAAGGGTGAAATCGACCGTTTTCTATCAAGTGCAGATGACAAAGAATTCTTAATGATTTAGGTAAGGTTACTTTTGTTGTTAGGTATTTCAATTATTAAGTATTTTGATTTTTTATAGGTTGGATTCATTCTGGGGATTGCCGGAGCTTGTCGAACTGATGAACTAGTCAATTTAACTGTAGATGATATTGAGGATGTAGGCTCTTCCTTGATTGTAAAAATTCCAAACACTAAGACAAAGATTCCACGAACCATCCTGGTTACCGATGTGGGAAATATGCTTGAATTGTTTCGAAAATACCTAACCCTTCGTCCTCCCCACGTCAAGCATAAGCGTCTTTTTTTGTACTACAAAGCAGGAAAATGTAGTTCGCAGCCAGTTGGCAAGAATACCATGGGAAAAATTCCGAGTGTAGTAGTTTCGTATTTAAAATTACCTGATGCTGCATGTTATACTGGCCACTGCTTACGTAGATCTTCAGCGACATTACTGACAGATGCTGGTGTGGATATCACGAGAATAAAGCGTCATGCTGGTTGGAAATCAACGACAGTCGCTGAGGGTTACTCCATTGAAAATAAGACTAAAATTGCTAATCAGGTTTTAGTAGGTACCACTACTAACGCAATCACAAAAACTGTAAATGTAAGCGAAAGTAATATTCCTTCTAATATTAATTTTGAAAATTGTACAAATGTAACATTTAATTTAAATGTCAATAAATAATTTCAATGTTATCTCCATAATGTAAACTCCCTTGGGAGCATTATACTCCCTTGGGAATAATCGGCTACTTCTGTTTTAATCTTGATGTCATAGAAACTGATTTCTACTCCCGACCGTGGAAAAAAGTAAATTTAATTTTTTTGTACATTCATATTAGGCCCATACTGTCAAGTTTGAGAACCCTGTACATTAAAAGCTCACATTGCAAGCATATTCTCTATCAGAACTATCCATTCTCAACCCTCTGTTCTCGGCGAGGCTATGATACCCTCGGAAGCGCGGATCGGTGGAAAACTAGACGCTCCGGATCAATATCGGCAAGGTGAGGTAGGTAGCCGAGGCGAGACAACATGTTATCGAAGAGAGAAAATCATCCGAATCCACCGTTTCCGCATACTACCCTCTTAACACCGCCCGGGGGAGAGCGCCTGTTCCTTCGGAGGGACCATAATTGAAAATAAATGGACTATTCGGCGGACGGCTGATCCTGGATAGTCTAGCCTGCGCGCATTAAGTATAGGGACACCGGTTGTTACTGGGTGTTTGGTGTAAAGTCGTTGCGTGGTATCGGGAAATTGCATGGTTTTTTCAGATACGTGCAGAAGAAGAATGTATTATTTAAATCGAAATGGCGTTTGTCCTAGACAATTTTGTGGAAAAATGAGCCTAAAAACGATATTTAACGATTTAGTTTGGCCACTCCCTCACAAAACGGTCGCTGTCCGTACGTGTATACTTAAATGCAGCAGTGTGCTTTAGTTGAAAAGGAAAATGTTATGTAGGGCAATGAAGCGCGACGAAAGGAAGCATTGCAACATTGTTTGTCTGTGAAGACCTTTTTAGTGTAAGTTTAACTGGAAATACAGGTAGGTTCTTCGAAAAAATTAAAATGTAAAGTTGTAAAGAATCAACTAAACTTTTCTATCAGCTACCAGAATGTATACAGAGCGTTTAGAAAATCAATGACAATTCAAACTTACATTTTCTCACATTTATAGCTGTAGTTGTTGTTTTACTAACCATGTTAGATTACAATGAAACTGTGTGGCAAGTCAGTGACAAAAAAAGTATAAATATACAAAAAAAAATGATAAAGAATGTATATATGTAATACAATGAAGTTGGAGTTTATAAATTCTTCAACTGAATAAAAGTTATATTTAATAAAAGTAACTTTATTTTATTTTTAAAACTAATAATATTTAAATGTTTTATTTGTGCTGGTAGTATATTATATAAACTAATATTTAAATGAATTTTTCTTTGATTTAGTTAGTCTATAACGTGGAATTATAAAATGATCAGCATATCTCGTTTTATAAAAATCATTGTGAATGAACTTCAAGCAGAGTAGCATATATATATATATATATATATATATAAAGGCATGGCAATGGTAAAATTTCTAGTTTTTTAAAAAGGTCTCAACAGTGTTCAATATAACAAGAATTATAATCCTGATTTAAAGAATGTCTCAATCTACGAATTAAAAAAATAATAATGAAAAGCTTATTACATAAATAGTCTATATGAAAATTCCATGTCAGAGAGTCATCAAGAATTACACCAAAAACTTTTGCAGATTTGCCTCTAACCATGTCCGTATGCGAAGAAAAAATTAAATTTTATGTTTTGTTTTTATTTAATTTTAGATGGTTTGCTGAATACTATACATTGACCTTCTCAGTCATTTCATTAGAAAATAGAGAGAGATCAGTCAAATTATACGCTGACGTAAATCCAGTGGTATCATTGGCAAATAGTGTACTACGAAAAGGTTTTAAGAAGTGAAACAGGTCATTAACATATGTAATAAAAAGTAATGGCCCCAGAACAGATCCCTACGGAACTCCGTGACGCATATATTCGTAACTTGAATAAGAGTTGTTAAAACAAACAGTTTGCATATAGTTACTTAGGTAAGATTCAATTGGCTTCAACGGTATACCTCGAATGCCATACATAGATAACTTTCGTAGAAGAATATTATGTGAAACACAATCGAGAGCCTTTGTTAGATCACATATAGTTACAGAACAATGATTGCCTTTTTCAAGGCTCTCAACGATATTTTCCACCGTCCTACATACAGCTTTAGTAGTTGACAAGTTTTCTACCAAATCCAAATTGATTTTGGCGGAAGAATCATTATTCATTACTTTTACTTATACAAGTAGTTTAATTTGAAATCAGATGACACATAGTGTAAATACTGTGTAGGTAATACTATAATTATTAGTGGTGATGTGTGTGTGTTTACCATGTAACCTGCACCTGTATCCATGGAAACAAGCAGCGCCGAACGGCGTGTTACGTCACACCAACGATATCGCGTTTTCGGCCACGTGGTGTTGTGTACATTCGATGGCAATCTATTAATGTTAATATTTTTTAATTATTGTATAATTATTGCCGCCAGACATACCTTCTTACCTGAAACTGTAATACACCATCCACCTTGTATATCAATATTCCGAGTACCAGGGCTCCCTTTAACTAAATATGATTTTAATTGTGGGGCACAGCTATCTTGATTAAGGCTGACATTGTAATTATTGTATAAGACAGCGAATTAGGGCCTGGGTACCGTGGAAGACATATAAAGTTACGAGTTTTGTTGATGTTATACTTATCTCTGTCTTGTTTGGGGTAAGGCTAGTGTTTTAGAAGGAAAATTATATAAAATTGTACCTTTCTTACGACTGTGGAGCTGACAGGATCATTTGAGAGATATAATAATAATAATAATAATAATAATAATAATAATAATAATAATAATAATAATAGAATAGAATAGAATAGAATAAGTTTATTGACCACCATATACAATAAGTACATTTTTAGTCACAACAAATATATAAAAACATCAACTATCAGTTAAGGAAATAAAAGAAATAAAATCATTGATGGAATAAAAACAATTAGACAATAAAAACTTTTTAGTGAAATCCCGAAATTCTCTGCAGGACATCTGTTTAATGACACTCTGCCCAAAGTAACAACCCAGGCTATTATATAGACTCAAACATAATTTATTGTTTTTTGTAATATTAATCCGTGAAAAAGGAACTATCAGATTTCCCGCATGCCTCGTGTTGTACTGGTGAATGTCTGAATGAGATAACAAATTGGGTAAGTTCTTATGAACCAAAAGTAAAGACTCCAACAAGTACACACAAGGCAAAGGTAGGATACCATATTTTTTAAATAAATCTCTACAGGGAGTAACTCTAGACACAGCAGCAACGAGGCGAATAATAATAATAATAATAATAATAATAATAATAATAATAATAATAATAATAATAATAATAATAATAATAATAATAATAATAATAATAATAATAATAATAATAATAATAATAATAATAATAATAATAATAATAATAATAATAATAATAATAATAATAATAATAATAATAATAATAATAATAATAATAATAATAATAATAATAATAATAATAATAATAATAATAATAATAATAATAATAATAATAATAATAATAATAATAATAATAATAATAATAATAATAATAATAATAATAATAATAATAATAATAATAATAATAATAATAATAATAATAATAATAATAATAATAATAATAATAATAATAATAATAATAATAATAATAATAATAATAATAATAATAATAATAATAATAATAATAATAATAATAATAATAATAATAATAATAATAATAATAATAATAATAATAATAATAATAATAATAATAATAATAATAATAATAATAATAATAATAATAATAATAATAATAATAATAATAATAATAATAATAATAATAATAATAATAATAATAATAATAATAATAATAATAATAATAATAATAATAATAATAATAATAATAATAATAATAATAATAATAATAATAATAATAATAATAATAATAATAATAATAATAATAATAATAATAATAATAATAATAATAATAATAATAATAATAATAATAATAATAATAATAATAATAATAATAATAATAATAATAATAATAATAATAATAATAATAATAATAATAATAATAATAATAATAATAATAATAATAATAATAATAATAATAATAATAATAATAATAATAATAATAATAATAATAATAATAATAATAATAATAATAATAATAATAATAATAATAATAATAATAATAATAATAATAATAATAATAATAATAATAATAATAATAATAATAATAATAATAATAATAATAATAATAATAATAATAATAATAATAATAATAATAATAATAATAATAATAATAATAATAATAATAATAATAATAATAATAATAATAATAATAATAATAATAATAATAATAATAATAATAATAATAATAATAATAATAATAATAATAATAATAATAATAATAATAATAATAATAATAATAATAATAATAATAATAATAATCGTCTTTATTCATTCCATACAAACCAATTAATTACAACGTATGATACACACTATAAATAATAGGAATGAAAGGTGAAGTTCAGCTAATACCTGTTTTTCAACTTAACCTTAACATACTACTGCAAATTATTTTATGTCTCTAGGTTTCCTAATATAATTGTACAAGTGTTATTCATCATACACAGTCCCTCCAAGCAAAGGAGATAAAAAGTACTTAAAAATGTAACTCTCCCACAAGTGGTTTTAACCTTTTCTTAAAATTAACCAATGCCACATTTTTGATATCGTTAGATAGCTGATTATATAACTTTGGTGCTAAATATGAGAAATTACGAGTAAAGGTGGTAGTTTTATGTTTGGGAACTAACAGGATATTTTTGTTGCGCGAAGATCGACTAAAGTTAATATTTCCAAGTTTAATAACTTTTTTAAACAAGTAACTAGGTACACCGGTGCTAAGTATCTTATGCGTAAAACATAAAATGATATTTGAACATATCAGTAATTTTTAACCACTCCGCATCTTTATACCTGTGACTTATGTGGTTAAATTTCCTGATACCATAAGAAAAGCGCAAACATGAATTTTGCAATCTCTGTAGTCTGGATATATCATTTTGCAATAAGTTAGGACCATACACGGCATCACAATATGATAATTAAAGCTTCGCACGCTGTAGTTTCAGATTTTGATTTAAAACGTGTCTGTGTGGGTACAATTGCCGTAAAATATTATAACATGACTTTAACAATTGATATATGTTTGGTGAAACGCAGATCTGAATCGAACCAAAGCCCTAAATTTTTGCATTCACTAATTATATCTAAATTAATGTTGTCTAAAATAATTTGTAAGGATTGTTTCGCTACTAATCTTCTTTGTTTAGGCCCAAATAATAAAACATGTGACTTGTTCGGATTTAGCTTTAATCTATGTTCGAGGGATAACTCGTGAAGCGAACTTAAATCTTCATTAATTTTTCTATTAACATCTACGAGTTCATCCAAATTAAAACCTGTATATAATTGAGTATCGTCCGCATAGTGATGTATTTTACAAAAAGAGACTGAATTATAAAAATCGGAAATATATATAGAAAATAACAAGGGGCCTAAGATGGATCCCTGTGGCACTCCGTACTGAACAGGTAAAGGGTCAGACATTTTAGACTTTAAGCTCACCCTTTGAGTTCTACGATGGAGATAACTTTCAATGAGAGCAACAGAACGTAAGCTGAACCCAAAAAAGTTTAATTTCTGGCATAACAATTTATGGTCCAAAGTATCGAACGCTTTGCTGAAGTCTAATAAAACTAAACAGGTGATTTTACAATTATCTGTATTACGAAGTATATCATCGACTACATGAGATAAAGCCGTAACAGTGCTGTGATTTGATCTAAACCCTGATTGAATTGGAGGAACAATATTTTGCGCAAAAACATATTCAGTAATCTGTTGGTGTATAGCCAATTCTAAGATCTTTGACATAACCGGCAATATACTTATAGGACGTAAATGGCAAAATTCCGAAGGGTTCGATGTTTTTGCAAGCGGTAAAATAGTGGAATGCTTCCAAGCCAATGGAAACGTAGAAGTAATAATTGCTGTATTAATTATATGTGTCATATGATTGATTAAATATGAGCTTACTATGATAAGCATTTTAACTGAAATGCCGTCAAGGCCTACTGAATTTGTTTTAATTGTATAAATAAATCTTAAAATGGCGACACTATCGATATTTTTAATAGTAAAAGATTTATTATTAGGAGAACTTTTATATTTATTTTCAGAAATCTGACGTAGTTCTTCGTTAATATTTGCACTGGTAATAACTGGTGTTGCCATTTAAAAAAAAATCGATGACGTCATTACTCGAAAACAAATGACATTTGAAAATCGCATTTTACGCTAAAATATGTATTTTTTAAATTAAAAATCGACCTGTTCGAGGATTTTTCCCAAAAAATAATTGTTTCGTTTTTATTGAATTTATTCCATACTTTTGGCGCATACTGTATAAATATGCTATCAGGAAAGTCGACCACACAATGTTTCAGTGATTTTCTTATAAAGAATCCCACGCCACCACCTCTACTTTTTCTATCTTTACGAATAAATGTATAATCAGGTATCAGAAATAGATCATCAGTGAAACATTCATTCAGCTAAATTTCAGACAATGCGAAAAAAGAACATTTCTGTTTAATTATGTAATTTTTTTAAATATCGAAACCACCTAAAAGAGACCTAACATTCATATGACCAATTTTAAGATTTTGTATATTGAATAGAGGGTTAGCTTATGCTATAAATTAGCTTTATGTAAATTAGAAAGTTCAAACTATAGCAAAATTTTATTTGAGAAACAAAGTATGATGAATCTAATTAAAAATATCAAAGGAACAAAGAGTAAGACAAAGTAGTAATAACAAATAATAACGAAAAGAACAAAATTTATGCAAAAATTGTGAGAAAAATTAACTGATAGTATATAAATAAAATATAGGAGAGTGCCGTACAACTCGCCATTAATTATATTTAACAGAAATACTACTATCAAAAAATAGAAATAGAAAAGTAGAAATAGTATATAAATATCCTTTTTGGTATTTAAATGTCCATTATACTTCCATTGCCAACAAAGTCTTCCGCAAGGACTAGCTTCTATATCAATATCAGCTAGCATTGGCCGTGACTATTATGGCGACAATGCTGTTGGATAAGTACCAGATAGAGGGTTTTACTTGAGGGATTTATAAAATTATGCGACCCGATTTCACATTAAATAATAATAATATCTCTACCCCTCATTCTAATCACGGGGATTAGCCCAGAAGTCGGAGACTTGTGCGGGAGAGGGGGCGGCATATTATCATTAAGCAGGCCGCATTTGCGCCCCCGAAATAATACATTCTTTCTTCTGTACGTATAAATCATGTAATTTCACCATTACTACTGTTGATACCTTGATCTAGCTGAGTTTTAAATCAACTAGAGACCAGAACAAAGGAGCTCCTGGCCCTTAATTTATGTAGATATAAAAGGTATTATACGCTTGGTGGGAAATCCTCCTAATTAAGATATTTAAATGCACCAGAGATGCCGGGACTATCTCGTATCGTCTAGAAAACACATTCTTCTTAAACGGTGATACCCATTAAACGTTACCCAGACAACTATTACCACCGACGTACCGTCTAACGGGGGAATATTTATTTTGATAAATTAAAGATTTATCGCGCCAACAAATTTCAATCCACTGAATTATTTATTGGAAGTGTTAAAGGAGGGCGGCCGATGGATAATTTATGGGCATTAGCTCGGGCTACGAGGGATCTCTAGGACCGGAGGAATTTGTAATTAATTAATAGCAGGACGGATAGCAACCAAATATCCTCGAGATATCGCTGCCTTAAGATTTTAAGGTTCAATGTTACATTAGATAACATCAACAGTGCTAAAATATATTAAAGAAACATTAAAAATGGGCAGTGGTGATGATATTCAGGTGTTCGGGATATCACCAGAGTTGGAAGTAGCTGCAGAGAATGTGACTTTAAATTTATTACCAAATAGTCTAAGGCAATAAGTCTTATTGCTTTGAAGAAAATACGACCTGCATACTTTTCCGATTTATCTACAAAGTTGAAGACGTTAGGGTCAAATTACCCAATGTTAAGAGGAACACTTAGTATAAAAGTAGACATTGATATATTATTAACTATAAACCAAAGCAATTTCACCCACCCACAAGAAAACAACAACTATTTAACTTTTGCAGGTTTAAAGATTTATGAACCGCCACATTTACAAACTGCAGGAACAAACTCTAAACTAATCTATCCGATTCTGATCTTCAATACAGCTTCAAAAAGTCTCCACTTCTCTACACAATTCCAAGGCATAGACACGATTTATCCCACTGCATCTAGAAAATGGAGAAATCTGCATAGTATATTATCATAATTCTATAGATAATGCCTATTTAATGCATCTAACTATATTTATTCAAGCGATGTGGTTATTAAGGGAATCTTTTATATCTCGTCATCAGCATTATTTTACCGCAATCAAACTCATCGCTCGAAAAACATATATCGGTACGGCGGCGGTACAAGAACGAGGCAGCCGCTTTCTGTACATCACGGAAATGGGTCCTTGTCTTTATAATATATATAATCAGTCCTTCAACAGTTATCAAATATGTATATATGACATTTCGAATAATCGCAAACTCGCAGTAACGGTTTTAAGAAATCGTTTAATTGTGTGGATCGTAGGCGACAAACTTGGCAACCATGTAGTCTCTCATCTCAAGGAAACAAAAAGGGCAGTTAACGATGCAACTTTTATTATTACTTGTTTGCTTTGTTGGTGGTGCAGAACAGTATTTTTCTGTGATAGGTGATTTAGCATGCGTGTTATAATTTGTTCTTTCGTGATATACTAGGTGTTTTTTAATTACTGTTATTGTTGGCTAATTATAAATTAATGCTTCGAATACATAACTGTTTAAACAGTGGTGTGAATAATACATTAGTGTTGTGAGGACTTAGTGTTGTTGTGTATGAATAAACGAATCTTTGTTTCAATTTATCTAAGACTTAGTGCTTCTGTAATATCTATTCGTTTTTTTGCCTTAAAAATATTATGGTATTAGATACTGCATATATAAAGCTGCATCAATTGATTGTGTAGGATCCCATCTTCAGGTAGCCTCCTCTATTTTAAATTGAATCAAATATCTAACTATAAAAAATTCGCATATAAATAAAAATTATTTGAAAAATGTCAATTATATTAATCTAGACTTGATTTGACATGAAAACTAATTACCAAAAAATAAATAGGAATACACATGTGACATAAAATATATATTTGGAAAATTTCGAGGTATCTGCCCTTCTAGGGCGCCTATGAATATTCACCGGCCTATTTTGACGCGGCATACCCGAACAATAACCCGCCCGATCAGGCCAACCCGATAAATTAGAACCCATTTTAATGAAGAGATCTCGGCAGGCCGGGAACTGGACCGTACACCAATTTGGTACAGAACCAACTAATTGTTATTTACGATCCCCAACGCTAATATTTCATTTGTATTCAGGAATAGTACCGTACCTACGTCTCAATTATAATCCAGAGTTAAGCGCAATAAAATTTGTCGGCCGTCGAGGTTTATAGATGCACCTTAATAAACTCTTCAATTATACAGGGTCCGCTAATTGGGAAGACTCGCTCGGAGCTGGTATTAATGGGCGAATGGGCGCGAGCTAAGCAGTACTATAAAACAGCCGGGTAGGTTTCACCGCGACAGCTTTTCGCCATATATGTTCGCAAAAATGCAAGAGATGCTAGGTTTGCTCATTAGTTTTGCTGGATGCAGCTCTAAGCAGTAAAATTCCATGCATTCCAATGTGTTTGCTATCACAAAAATCACTGACTTCCTTATTAAGATTTGGAGATCGAACATGTTGTTTGTGAAAAATTCAGTGGCGTATTATGTGGCCAATTGTAAAGGCTTTTTGTTATGTAAATGTAAGGTCTTAGGACAGCCATTGTCCAACCACAGCGTGTAAAAAATTGAACGTACCTATACTCAAATAAATGAGCTATTTGCCTAATTAAAAACAAAATTCTGTATCTTCTCAACATTTCTTGCCTTCTATTTGCAGCATAGAGTGAGCGCCATCGGACTAGAACGAATCTCCCAAGAGTGCAAAGCTGGCAATAGCAGTAAGTAGATGCGATTACAGCGAGATGGTTGCGTGTCGAACAGCCATATCCCCACAGAGGTATACAATACAAAAGAGCTGACTGATATTATTACTTTTAAGAGTTGTACGGCGATAGTACCGGGAGGATATATTTCGCTAGAAAATCGAGCAAGCCGCCGCCTCATTCAGCCTGGAAGGGAACAGAGGTGATTGTAGGAGAAGAATACGTTTTGTTCTTTAGGAGTCAGGGGCAGAGTGTATCTAAGAACTTGTTTTGTGATTAACAAATGTTTCTTTAGTATTTAGGTAATGTAAACTGGAAATATACATGGTGATATGTAGCCTTGTCAGAGGAAAATATTTAAGGCTGGCTGCACAGTACATTAATAAGCTGTAAACCATTTTTCTCATTTGTTCTTCTACAGAATGACTTCATTTTTGAAATGTAGGACTATTTAACGATTTTCTATGACTTCCTCGCGTTAAAATTTTGATAATACTTTCACATTATGTAGCAAGTTAAAGTAATTCATAGATATTATTTCTTCTTTCGAAATATAAGACTTTGAAGGTCTGTAGCTCCGCCTGTGTGTAACTTTGATTAAATTTCAAGATTTTGGGATCCCCTACATGCACCTGCTGCGTCGGTTCTTATGCGAAACACCCAGTATGTTATTTTATTTAAACGTGTAACGTCTCAACGTGACTTCTATTCATCAGGGTAAAACAAGCACCCTGTATATCATACCGCTTGGATGCCTCCATACGGTTGCACGATACTACTACTATCCTCTCTCCATCTCTGTCTGCCTCACACCGATCCTTTTGATTAGTTTAATTGTTCTCAGAAAAATAAACATGATTGGTGCCTTGGCTTAAGCGGATTCACTGATTGATCTTATATTTTATAGCAGTGAACTCATTTGTAGTGGTTCAGATATTTATAATGTACTGTGTTCGTGCCAAAAAATGTATTCAAATAGCGTTATTTGCGGTTATTTTTAAATTTTAAAATGGTTATTGCTCTACTGAATTATTCAAGAACAGAACTAGGAAATTTTGATAAATAATAATAATAGAAGTAATAAAAGCAACATACGTACATATATGTAATCATTTTCTAGTCACGCCACTGTAGTAATATATTCAGGGTGTTGCAAACGAGCATGGCGATATTGCTAGAATTCATAAAACATTGAAAAATAAGTGAGGTTTGCTTAATAAATGTACGCCCTTTTTTGAGATACAGAGTATGTAAGGTAATTAGAAAAAAATCAGACTTTGGATGTAACTGTTTTTAAAATACAACGTATTTGACCGAGGTATATTTTTGGTGGCGCCAAAAAACGCGGTTAACGAGATGAACTGCTTTTTCATTACACCCTGTATATTTAATTAAGAGTTTTGCATCTGTAGTATCTTAATGTCTCCTTCATACAATTTTTTTTAAACGATTTTGCTAATAGACATTTTTTCCCTCGTACCTATCAATTTGGGGGTATAGCAAGCCATTTCCCCTCAAAGACTTAATCATACGGAGAAGCAAATTGCCTTCGTAGTTTACTACCATGTTCCTCAAGATTTCGCGGTCGACGCCATTACAGAGACGTCGCGACGGAAGGAGGGGCTGACGCCGTCGCCTTGGTTACCGCGAAGCAATGTCAGTATACAAATTGAGGATGATAGGAGTCGGTTCTATCTCCACCCTAAATGATTCGGCTCTGTAACAAAGCTAAATTGTCTAATTGTTTCTTCAAAGGTCGATGTATTTCTCGTCGTAAAATAATCAAATTTATGATGTTTTAGGCATAGAAATCTCGAAAAATAAAACACGTAGAGCAAAAATAATGTCAAAAATAAAATTATTGATGTTTTGTTTATCCACTTTTACTATTTAAATTCTCCTTAAATACCTAATATAATAACTTTTAAAATGCATTTGTATGATACACATTATTTTGTTATTCTAACCCCATATTTTAACAATTATTTTCGCATACTTATAAACAAAACTTATCAATCTTATATGACAGTTGAATTTAAAAAAATACGTAGATTTCTGTACCTAAAAATTTGTTCGTTAGGCCGCTTTCTCTCGGTATGCTTTGAATATTCGCATGAGATAACATTCCTGTTATTTGCTAAACTTTATATTATTTAGTTCTTAAATGCCTAAAATTACTTGTATTTGTAGAAAACACTATTTCAAGAATGCGGCGCCCTTACGAGAAGGTAATACTTTATTGTAATATTTTTGAGGTTAGAAAGTCATATGTTTTGGAAAAAGCTTTCTAGAATAATTGAAATTTGTAAATATATGAGTTATGGAGGTGATGTTAGTTGCATCAGTGTTCAAAGAAGAAAGAAAATATATCTAAACGATATACTGTTCCAATTCAATGTACAGAGTGATTACGCGAAAATTGCTGATCGCTAGTAATAGAATATTAGTACAGAATACTTTTATATTGTCATTATTTTTTGTAAAAGTGCGGTACACCATCTGAAGTCCCGCTATACAATTAGGTTTTAGTTACAGTTATTTTTATTTACACATATTTAAAAATGATTGCACCGTTTCCTTCTTGTACGATTTTCATTTTCTATGAATTCAATAGAAGAGCGTCACATTGTTTTATTTATCAGAATAAACTAATAACTAATAAATATATTGTAATAGTTGTACCTTATCAAGTACACAATACAATGTTAAGATAATGCTACAAGTGAAGAAACTAGGTTGAAATTCGGGACCCGCTGGGATTTTTTGGTCTGATTTGGCTTGAAAACGGGTTTGGATGACTGTTGCACCCGTACAGTCTGGAAACTCTGCGAATCAGCTGTTGATTATGTGACAGGCTTGCGAGCGAAAACATAAATACACAAGTCCACGCAATAGCGTGCCCGCCACTTGAAGATCTCCGTGCGGAGAACACGCAATCTGCCACCCGTACGAAAGTGAGAGCAAATTTTCCGCCGTGCATTTTTTGGCACGATCCGATGTTCCACATACTAGTGGCCTAGTGTCTGATCCAGGCGGTCTTTAAAACGGCAGATTTCATATTTTCATCTACAGGGTGTTATGAAAATCTAAGGGCAGAATCTATATTTAAAAATAAGAAAAAAGTTTATGTAAAGATAGGTCCGGAAAGTTTTCGAGATACAGATTGTTTAAAATTTTCTTCATTTCTAGATATTGAGATGAGATTTGATACACAGCAGTGTATAGTGAAAGGCTACTTTTACGTGTATAAATATCTCTGCAATGTACTAGCATGTGGCGTTCGTGCCGTTAAATACTCATTTTAGCCAAAAAAATCGTACCTACGCCACTGATTTTTGGACAAATTAGTATCGCCAAGTTAATTCTACTTTTGAGATAAAAATTAATTTATTATTCATTACAATAGACCAACTTTGGAGTGCTTATTAAAAAACAATAATCTAGATGGTATGTGTCAGTTTGTCATAAATTCCATGTCAGAACAACACAGATATACTCGCGACAAGAATTCAGACGACTTACGTCATACGAACAAATGAATAATTTATCATATTTTTATCAAAATATTTAAGAAACTGCAACTGATAGTAATAAAACTATATACTACACTAAAAGTTTGCATTATATATTGCACTAAATTGCAAAAAATGATTGTTTTTAATGCGACCAAATATCGAAAATTACGATGACAATAAAAACAAATGTGTAACATCAGCCGTGACGTAAGACGTCTGAATTCTTGACGCGAGTATAACACACAGAGTCGAGTGTTTTGTTTTTGAAGTGTTTAAGTTAGTTTTTAATACATTTTTTTACAAAATAAGTATAAATATGGTGGATTATTCCTCTGAAGGATTGGCCAACATACATTTTATGTATGAAAATGTAAACGGAAATTTGAATGAAGGCATTTATATGAAGATGCATTCCCTGACCGCCAATTACCTTGTGCCAATACATTTTCGAATGTTCATAAACGTTTGAGGGAAACGGAAAAAGTAACAGGGAATTTTATAGATTGTAAGGCGGAAAGAATTGCAATAAGTACAACACGTCTGACCAATGGATCCTTATCATCTGCAGAGGATTCAATCCTCTCTGAAGCTGATTTTCCAGTCAGACTGCAGTACTGTCAATGGCTAAGCCAAAAAAATGCAGAAGATCGGCAATTTATTTCTTTCATTTCGGTCACAGATGAAGCTTCATTTACCAGATGGT
The DNA here is from genome assembly GCA_037114965.1 of Monochamus alternatus. Classification (NCBI taxonomy): domain Eukaryota; kingdom Metazoa; phylum Arthropoda; class Insecta; order Coleoptera; family Cerambycidae; genus Monochamus; species Monochamus alternatus. Next base: position 48,427,127 of record CM073435.1, on the reverse strand, counting down.
GTTTTTAATTGTCACAATGAACATTTTTGGGAGACGATGAAAATCCATACATTATTGATGAACCGCGACATCAGCAGCAGTTCTCAATTAATGTGTGGGCAAGAATTATTGAAAATTGTTTAGTTGAACCTTTCATTTTGCCGAGAAGATTAGATGGACGAACATACCTGGATTTTTTACAGGAAAATCTACATATCCTTCTAGAAGCTCCCCTTCTAGGTGGTCATAAAGGTACGCACAATATTTATAATTTCCTTGAAAAAACTTTTTTAAAATGTCAATCTAGTTACTTGACGTAAAAAATGTATTTTTTTCAGCTATAAGTCCTCTAAATTATTTGGTTTATGAAAATAAATCCACGATTTTAGGTGGCTATTCAGTTGGTCCTATAGCCCTATCAATCTGCCAGGCTGATATTGTCAAGAAATGTTCAGACTGTAACGTCAAAGTGAGGAAGGACTGCATAGTTCTTTTTTATTTTATTCTGATTCAGTGTACAATTTTTAGTAATACAAAACGCATGGAGTGAACCAAATTTTGCGACAAATAAAGCAATTGAAGCAGTAACACTAATTTTTGTACATGATGATTACAGCGTAGCTAACGAAACCTGCTTCAAGTGTATAACAACGCCCTAAAACCATTCTTTAATGCATGAAGTAGGAAAATATACGATTATTATCGACCTTCTGCCTTAAATTCAGCAGGCAGACTTCGATTCAATCCACTTTGGCCCTATCCCCGTAATTCCGCTCCGTTTCGGATCCGGACTCCGGGGCGAGGTAGCGACTTGTCATTTACCATTGTCTCTACCGGGCAGGCATAAAATAAACTAACTACATTCGGGCATCGCGTGACCCGCGCGCATATCCATTCGCGGGCATGGCACGCGATGGTGCGCTTATTCGTCGAATTCTGATTCTGGCAGAGCCACGTGCCATTGTTCCTGCCGCCCGACGTCGGCCGCCGTCCTGGTTCGATCCGACCGCGGCGGCTATTTCGGCTGATTTCCTCCTGTCGGACCTCTACGCTCCGAAAAGCGCTCAAAACTCACGGGTCTACCTAGTATCGATGAATAATTATTGTGACAACGTCATCTGACGTGATTCCGTCACGTCATACGTGATAATGTGTGGCATCAAACTGTAAACGATACAGATATATTGTTATGTCACGAGAAATCACGTATCACGCGATAACATGCGATATCAAAGCTAAATACGGATGTCACATCACATACGTCACGTATCATGAGATATGACATGATAATGAAAGATATTATGCATCTTTTTCCCTTGTTTGAAGCAAGTATTAATGCCTTACAAACTTAAATGTGGAGACATTATTAAGTTCACGTATCATATGTATGTTGGCATATGAAACAAAAAAAACTTAAAATTAAAATTGTGATTAAAATTGCATTTTAAAAAAGAAATACATCGTATGACATCACGTACCACAGGGGAACGTATAATATAAAGTTTAAATGTGGAGAAATGTGACACTTTCACGTAACGTTCACGTATCGTCAGGCAAAATAGGTAAACGTGCGATACAGTGTTTAAGAAGTACATCTGTATCTTGTTCAAAATTATGGTTATACTTTTTTTTATAGGAAAAGTGAAAAGGAAGTACACCAGCACATGAATAATTATTGTGATAATGCCACGTAAACTAACTTCATATCTCGTAATACCTGAAAACGTGTGGGATTGAGCTATAAGGTAAAGATACTTTGCAAAATTATGACAAATTATGTACCATATGAGAACATGTAGTACAAAGGTAAATGTGAAAATGTCACATCACATCGTTCACGTATCATTAGATAAGATGCAATAGTAAGCAAAATCATAAAACTCTTCAACGATTATTAATACTAGAGCAACTATAAACTGTGTTAGATTTTCTTGGTTTAATTCTGTATTAAGGTAATTTGAGCGAAAATGTCAAGTGATACGTGATAACGTATTTCAAAACAGAAATACATCACATAACGTCACATACCAAGGAAGGAAAACGTGTACAACTTAAAATAGGATTTTCATTTGTTATTCACTACTTCCTTACCATTAAACATACTGTTTTCTCAGTGTGACGTTATCGAGACGCACCTTACAAGACTGAGACAAGTCTTTTTGTACATTCACATTTGCTCTACACGGACTCTAGACTATATCTAAATTGGGATCATCTCGACCAGGCGCTAGTACCTCCGTTCCACGAGTAAACGCATTAGCAGATGGTCATGGGCCAGCGCGTGTGGCATTCCGTCAAAACCAACCCGATTATTAAGGGATTGTTTTTTTTCGCCGTATACGGGCCATCTGCTAGTTTGCAATTCGTTTGAGTCCTGTGCCATGGCGATTGTTGATCGCGATGCGTATATTTTGTCTGCATAATGGTTTTCGTTTTATTTGGGACTGTGGTCGTCATTTTATTTAGCAACCGAATATGTGACGTTTAAATGAGTGTAGAGACTAGAAATAATAAATGTTAAATATTTTAGCAACTCTTTGAGTGATGTTACTTCCTGTATCTGAAATTCACTATACTTTCGAATTCTATTGCTATCGTAACCCCCATCCCACGAGTGGTATCCTGCCACCAGTGATATTTCTTTCTATATCTGAAATTCACTATACTTTCGAATCCTACCGCTATCGTAAACCCCATCTCCACGAATGCTATCCTGCCAAAGCCGAATTCCAGTTCGGACTGCATTCTCCGTCCCACCCCGCCGCAGATCCGAGTAGTCTTCCTGTAATTATGCGGAGCCCCCGGGGGTGACTCACACGGGCATCCGGTCGGGCGCCGCGATATGCAGCGCTGTCGAAGTTTCCGCTATTACCTGCCCCACGACCGCCGCCGGTAGATAGCATCGGCGATCTCCGAATTCACAGGCACATGCTAATTTCGGAAGTTTTAATTAAGGAGTTGCCAGTCCGGAGTTGTCTGTTCTACGTCGAGAGAACGGTTTATGCGTGACGCAATCCTTTAATTACAATACAATAATTAATTAATTACTTAATTCAGATCTGTCATTAATTATTAGCAATTAATGAATCGTGAATTAAATTTTCAGGCAAACTAGATAAAATTGATACTGTAATTAAGTCTAGATAGGCAACATGTAATACAATTGCAGGTAAATAAATAATTAAAATGATCAAGTAGGTCCACAGTGTTAGCTAAATTTATAATTGAATCTTTAATTAACACAAACTTAAATATAATTAAGCCCAAAATTATACAACGACTTAATTACTTAATTCAGAACTGAAATTAATTAGCAGTTCATAAATAATAAATTAAATGTTCAGGTAAACTAGATAAAATTAATACGATAATTAAGTCTAGTTAAATTAGCAACATGTAATACAATTACCGGTAAATCAATAACTGAAATGATCAAGTAGGCCCACAGTTTTAGTAAGTTTGTAATTGGCCTTTAATTAACCTAAATTTAAAATAAGTATAATGTTTTAAGCAATTGGGATATAATTTAGATTCAAATTAGATAACTAATTAATATGTTTCATTAGTTAGCAATTTATTAAATTCCAAGAAAAGCTTAATTAATTAATTTAAATTGAATGTTTAATTGAATATGATTATATTTTGAATCATGAATTAAGTTTTCAGGGCTTTCATAAAATTAGAACGACAATTAAACCTAGTTAATCAAATCTCATTTTGTTTGAGGACTCTATTATTAGCATATAGCTCTAGATTTTATAAATCAGGAAGGCAGATAATTAAAAAAAATACCTCTTAAATAGTGATTCTTGCTTGTAAGGTCTATTTAAACCAATCTCATTAAATTCTACTCCTCGCTGGAAGCAAGTAAAAAGTTTTAAGTAATTAAGAATACAGTTATTATTGAATTAATAACATAAATTAGTTAGCAATCCAATCTGATATCATTCAGATGAGTGATTATAAACTAAAGCTAAACGAACCATAGATAACCCAAACATAAGTTTTATTTAGAATTAATTAATTTCAATTGCGCTATTATAAAGTTTAATTATTGGAAAAGAAATTAGATAAAATTACGTCAACTGTCAAATGTAAATGTTAAAAATATAACTTCATTTAAATCATAATTTTAAACATTTTATCAGCTCTAGCAAAAGTGACTGTCTTTTTAAAAAATCATGTATGTCCAATGCAGATACATTATAATTTAAATTCAGTCACAGCAACTAGCATGCCGGCTGATGATCAATATAAGACATACTTTCAAGAATTTTCGAATAAATCGGCAATAATTGATATTTTACATAAAACTGATGGATCAAACTGTCCTACCCCCTTCCGCTGTGAGCAAATACCGACGTACTTCCTCAAACAAGCCATGAATAAGTTCATTAGGCCCCATTTGTGCAGACCCCCGGCTGTAGTGACAGGCGATTTTCGCCTAGTCATGTAAGCTCATCGTTTGACACGGCCAAATAGGAATATGCCTGTTAATAATAAGCATATTAATACGGCATTAGAGGGACGTCTGTTCGACGTGGATTAATCGTCGACTAATGTAGCGGTACGGACGTGAAATGTAAACATAGGGTGGCGGCGGAAGCAAGCTCTAGGTACCGGGAGGCGTATTGACGTTGACTGGTCAAGTTGTCAGTTGTGCAGACGTAGGCAAAAAAATGTTCTTCCAAACACGTACATCAAAAAGTCCAGGGCATTCACGGCGTATTGCAGCAGCTTTTGGAGATTGTTGAAGAGAATCCCCGAATAAGTACCAGGTAAAACGTTCAACATGCATGTACAAGGAATGTCCGAATCAACAGAGTGGTGTATCGAACACTTCTTTACTTTTGTTAAATTTTAACAAACTTTAAGGTATCCATGAAAGAAACGCATTAATTAAAACAAGATTTTAATAGTGCTTATTAGAAGAAATCAAAACGTCAGTAGTATACTTTATCTTTAAATTTTGATAGTAATAAAACTATAAAATAAAATAAAAATTAGAAAATTAAAATTGAAACCAAAGAAATTGTTCAAAATGGGCACCATTTTCTTTGAAACATAAATTTACTCTGTTTAATAAATGATGATCGTTTCTTGTAACGGTACATTTACTCGTAATACGATTCCACAATATCCAGATGCCACTCGTCAATCCAGATTTTGAGGCAATAGCTTTTTCACTTCTTGAATGTGATATGGACGTAGTAAATTACGTTTAAAAATTCGGTATACAGGAGTTCTTGATAATTCAGTTTTTCGAGATAAACGTTTAATACTTATCATGTTTATCTTCAACTGTTTGCAAAATATTTTCTTCATCTTGTACTCTTATTACACTAGGACGTTTTCGGATATTACTGAAAAACCTCCCTGTCTATCGAACCCGTCTTTCAACATTAGAAAATGTTCTTCCACACTTCTACGGTTTTCTTCAAAGAAACCTAGCACAAGTAATATGTCAACTTGTTCACTGAATGTAAATTTTCCAGCCATTTTCAACAACAAACACTAGCAGAATTAGGATAGTTTTATGTCAAGTTATAAAGACAAAGCTTACTATAGCCTTTTTGATTTCTTCTAATAAACACTATTAAAATATTGTTTTAATTAATTATGATGTTTTAAAATTTAACAAGAGTAAAAGAGTGTTTTAAATTAAATTCTGCGCGAGATATTATCATTCTTTTTAAATTCGATCAATGGGAAGCAAGTTTGGTATTATTTTATTTTATTTATTTTATTTTATTTTATTTTATTCCAAGCACATTCCCAACAGGCAACAAGGTACAGTAAAACATAACAGGGCAAAATAAACACAGAAGTGTGTACAAGACACAAAGATACTAACAAAACAAGAGAAAAACAAACGAAAGACAAAAAAATAATAAACAGAAAAATATATAAGTAAACCTATGTTACCAAGCTAAATACCTATCTAAACCTATTTTTACTAAGTACTCATTTTTATAGCTTGAATTGAACAGCAAAAATATGTGCACTAGATTCTATATCATTGTACTTTGAGATAATTTGATACAAAGGTGATGCTACAAGAATATTGGTGCGTGCAGGAGGAAGGTTAAAAATATTATTACATTTTGCTGAAACTCGTGGTATTTTGAATTGGATATTGCTTAGAACACTTTGACATTCCAAAATGTTATGAACGATTTTATATAAGAACATTACTTGGGAGACTGCCCTCCTTTTAGACAAAGTATGAATATTGAACCGATCAAGTAGTGTTCATGCGGAACACCCTGAGGAGGATACGTACCGTCCAATAAGTACAATGCAGATTTCATAAATCTACGCTGAACTCTTTCTAAACACGCAATATGACCAGCACAGATTGGGCTCCATACTATTGATAGTCGCGTCAAATCATTTCACTTGTAACTTTTTGCGGAGAGGTCCGATTGAGATGCGGTTTTCTGCAAAATGTTCAGCGAATTTTTTATAACAAAACGTACATCTAACCTGTGTACGCTCGCAAATTTTTAATTATTTATTTAACAAATGACCCATTTTTGTTGAACATATGGGAAATGTCACACACGATTCAACGAAAATGTCTGGACAATGTTCTCTCGGGGGTTTTCGAGGTCCTTCTTTATCACTTTGGTGTTAGCTTTATTATTTATTGCTAAATTGTTGTAACTGGGCTAAATAATAAATTAAAAACTCCACCCCCGAAATCACTAGAGAACCGGAATTTTTTCCAGGATTTCTGGCTTATTAAGGCAAACCATCGGCACAAGATTTTTGTAAATATAATTGTTTATTGTTTGATTGTTGCAACCTCGCTAATTAACAAATTAATAACTCTACTCCCGGAATCGTTAGAGAACCAGATTTTTTTGCAATAACTCTGGGATTATGGGTAGAACCATCGACACAAGGTTGTTGCACGAAATAGTTTATTTTTCTATTTTTGCAACCTGGCTAATTAACAAATTAATAACTCTACTCCCGGAATCACTAGAGACCCGAAATTTTTTCCGGGATTTCTGTCTTTTTAAGGCGAACCATCGGCACAAGATTTTTGCAAATATAATTGTTTATTGTTCAATTGATCCCAGAATTATTGCAAAAAAATCCGATTTTCTAACGATTCCGGGAGAAGAGTTATTAATTTGTTAATTAGCGAGGTTGCAACAATCGAACAATAAATTTAAATTATATTTGCAAAAATCTTGTGCCGATGGTTTGCCTTAATAAGCCAGAAATCCTGGAAAAAATTCCGGTTCTCTAGTGATTAGTAAAGAGGGACCTCGAAAACACCCGAGAGACCATTTTCCAGACATTTTCGTTGAATCGTGTGTGACATTTGCCATATGTTCAACAAACATGGGTCATTTGTTAAATAAACAATTAAAAATTTGCGAGCGTACAGAGGTTAGATGTACCTTTTGTTACAAAAAATTCCCTGAACATTTTGCAGAAAACCGCATCTCAATCGGACTTCTGCGCAAAAAGTTGTCTATTTTCACATTTTTCATGCTAATTTGACGCGACTATGACGCATATTCCAATTTCGAACGAATGAGCGTAGTGCATAGCAAACGTAAAGTACCTAGAGATATTGGCAAACTCTTTACAATTTCGTACCTGCTCTGTGTCGATTCTTATGATGCACACCTTGTATTATGTATTAGGTTTACTTGATTAAAACTTCAAATTTTAGCGATTGTGTAGCATATCCGCATTTTGCGGTCCATAATGGTTGTACGCCTCCGGGTGGCAGTCACGGGGTGGCCACAACCATATGGATTGCCGGTGCCTCTCTCCGGGCGACCCGGAGACAACAAAGGACACGCGCCGGGTCGGCGCAAGTGCCGCAGGGTTCTATTATGGGGCAATTGCGGACTTTATGCCGTATTAATGACGGTAACGTTTCAGTGAGCAGCGTCAATAGGCGTGGGGATTTGCGGGATTTGTTTAATCTATTAGGGTATTGTCGCGTTCTGGATTGTTACGGTACTTGAACGGGAAACATAAATTTTGTTGGTACTTAGGGATCGGATGTCGAGTTGGTGGTCATACTGACCACTCAGAACTGGGTATGAATACACGAAAAGTATTCAATGCATGAAAACTAAAGATAAAAAAAAGTATTCCTGATTACTTGAATCCTGAACATTCAAATTATGAAAAAGTGTTCGTCGAATTTGACGAATGAAGGAAAAAACGGGGAGTAAAGACAATAAATGATGAAGTAATGCTATCGTATTGTCTGAAGCTATTTATTTGTGGCATAATTTTAGTTTTTCTTTAGTTTTATTGGGTTTTTGCCACACTTCTGAAAAATAATAAAAATTAACTAAATAAGCCTTTGCGCCAAACGGAACAGTCAAGGGTTATTTTTGAAACTAAGTTTGCCTAACCAAAAAATCTCACACTGAAAAAAGCAGATAAGTTAAAAATAACAAAAATCATATCACTATCGTGCACTTCCGTATTATTGACGTTTCGAAAAACTCTCTGTTTTCGTTTTCAAAATAGTAGTAAAAATATTAAACGTATGTCAAGTTCGACAGTTTAAAAAAGTTAAAATCAAAAAAATATTTGTTGCGTTATTTTGAAAAATAAAAGCAAGGGCTTATTTAAATAATTTTTATTATTTTTCAGAAGTGTGGCAAATTAAGTAATGCTATCGTATTTTTTAAATTTGAAAAAATATTATGAAGTTTTATCTACAGGTTCTCTACGTTTGTTTGTGTACAAATACGTAAAATCTTAATTATTATTTTTTTTAATTTGAAATGACATCGAAAACCGCTTCCTCTGACCCTGCCACGGTATTTAAGACGGCGATCCAAGACCTGCATGATTTTTTTATACCCCCGAAATTCAATAAAAACGTTTAGCGATTTTTTTATTTAAAATATGATAAATTGAACAAAAGTGTTTTCTTCTATACGTTCTTAAAGTTTAATTTTTGTAAAAATTTATTTTTCAAAATAACGCAACAAATATTTTTTTGATTTAAAAGTCATCGAAAACCGTTACTTGTAATGCTATCACGGCGTTTAAGATGGCAATGCAAGGCCTGCTATGATTGTTTTTATACCGCCCGAATTCAATAAAAACGTTTAGCGATATTTTTGTTTAAAGTCTTATAAGGTGGTGTTATTTAGGGTCCCTTAATACTCCTATGTGTGAAATTTGAATAAAAGCCATACAGAGTGTTTTGCTCTTCACGTTCTCAAAGCTTTATTTTTATAAAACTTTATTTCTCAAAATAACGCAACAAGCAGAAAGGTATGTTAAGGAGTCCATATCTAATTTGATATTGCAAGGAAAATCCAAGCAAAATATAGCTGTTTCTGACAAAAAGAGATATCCGTAACTTGTGTAAATTCTTCATAAACTTCGGCAGATGTTATGCGTTCCGAATATTATAGCAACAATGTTACTAGGTTTGTTACTAACGGAAAGAAAGTTAAATATGATGGAACAAAAAATGAAATGTCTATTACTACTTAATATTAATAAATAAATAAATTAAATTTGATTTGTTATAGGTTGTGTGACTAGATTTCTGATGCAATTATTTCTAATGGGCTTAATTCCATTTTAATCAAGAACGATATGAGATACCACAGCGCCACGGGTGACTGATCAAAGAACCAAAACAATTGACAGCAATAAGCTATCTCTAGGTTTTAAATCATTTACTTTCTATTGGGGAAAAAGACGTAAATAAATGAAGAATTACAATTACTGCGATAATTTTACTAAGCTGGACAGTATTATTCCTATAACTGACATTTAATTTGACAAGGTCGAGGGAAATCGATGCTCACAACGCCACCACTATACGATAACAATTAGACCGAAATTTGTTATTATTTGCATGAGTCACGTGACACAATCGCCTTACGGGAGGCTCGCATGCATGCTAATAGATCCCGCAAGCGTATGTAAATGTTTAGATTTAATACGATCTTTGTAATCCAATTAGAATAATTCTGACGTAGTGCTGCGAGACGAATTAGAATTCCCAATGGATTGTGAGCGGTATAAAAGCAGATGACAATGAAATTTCGTAGATTTCAAGAAGAAATTAATCCCCTTCCAAGAAAAGTAAATTTACAAAATGAAGAAGATACAGAGGGTGTCCGGGAAAATGTGAGAAATCTCTCGGGTGTCGATAGAACATGATTCAAGAAAAAACAGCGGCGTTCTTCAGGTACACGCCTGGATAGAAAACAAAAATATATATTATTAACTTTTCATCTTATTCTTTTATCTTATTTTTTCATGTTCTACCTTCACTCGAAAGATTTTTCACATTTTCTTCACTGTTTTCTCTCAAAAACAATGTAGGTTTAAGTTTTTTTAATAAAAAATGTGATAATATTAGGACCAAAAAAGTTACGCTCACATTTACGTACAAAAATGGCGGATGTGATACGTCGAAATAGAACAGATTATGATTTTTCATACTCAAAAATATCTATTCTCAAATCCTTAAGTTGATACGCGCGGAGAATGTGTGATTATGACAAAAAAATCACTTTTTTAAGTTCCAACTTTGACACCCTGTATCTTTTTTATTATCAACATTTTATCAAGGCAAGTTGGCTTAAATCGTAATATTTTGAAGTCAAAATCTGGTATGAGCCATTACTTACGGCCTACCTTGTATAGCAATTGATTCTCACGAGATATTTACACTAAGATTTATACTATTGCAAGTAAATTCTACCAAATATTTATCAAAATATATTACTCAAGCGTCTTTGTAAAATTGACCAATTCGCGATGGTTTCAATTTTACCGTTTTCCCATGCGCACTTCCCTGCACCAAAAATCGTATAAATTTCGTGTAAAATTTGACCCTCATATTTTACTCTATACTGTTACAGAACCGACTGAAATTAAAGACACATCTATCCTTCTTTTTATAGAACATTTCTGCCTTTCTGGCGCCTCGGCCACTCTTGTCTGCGCACCTGACCGCCGTGCTTGATTGGCAAAAGCAATCAGCGCCGTCCGGAGGCCACAACGTCGTGGCGTCCGACCTCAGCTCCCGATTTAACCGTCGAACCATCGATCCCGCGAATTTCTCAAACTTCTACCCCATTAACTTGGTAACACGCCAAGTCCCGATGATGCCTATCGACGCTGGGCGTCATAAATTACGGCATATTTCATGGTAAACGAATTCCGATAAATTCCGCGCTGGGAAAGTTTGATTTATATACGGTAAAACTCCGAAATTATTTATGCCTGCCGAGGAATTACGGCTGCGGGGATTGTTTTTATTTGGCAGGGGTTTAATGCGGCCTGGTATTATTAATGATATAATAATTCTAGTTTGACTTTTATATATGCGATCTGGGGGCCCGACGGGTTTGTATTCTTTGGGTCTAATTAAAAAAATATACAATGTTACTTTGTTATTTGAGCCACCTAATTCAAACTTGGGCTTTAGCTGCAGGGTATAACATCGTTTTTTATTTGTTCGTCTAATATTACGAGTAATTCTGATGAGTGAAGAGTCTGTTTTAGTCTATGTTAGCTTCTACTTTAGCCAAGTCATGAATATTTTACTGTATTGTAATGTATTGTATTTGATGGTAGATATCTGACATTAATAACACTTTAACTTTCTCATATCGAGAAACGTTTAGATTAAAAAGTTCTAATTAAAAAATAACAACAGAGGTTGGAGGTTGCCACCCTTGTAGACATTTGGTAAGGTAGGAAAAAAATATAATAATCAAATGTTTAAGCAAATCTTATTAAACCATATGCATGCTTACGATCTTTACTTCTACTGTTAACATAGCTTTTAACAGTGATGTTTCATTGACCAAAAAATATCGTAGTTTCAAAGAAATACCTCGCTAACTTGGCAACACCACTCGGCTCGCGACAACGCGGTGACAAGCAGCAGAAAACGTGAAACGCAACAAATAAAAAACGCAGAACGTTGAAAGTCCGTCGGTGCGACTAAACTGAAATAGTAGCGAAGAGAAATGCTCCTCTAGATTGGATTCCCTTTGTGATTATCTCACGTTTTATTTTTTCCAGCGTCAGGTGGGAGTTATTTATTGCTTCATTTACCAACAAATATGCTAATTAACTCGTCGATTGGTTTACAATATACAAAATGTAGATAGCGAGCCCTCATTTGCATCCCGACATTTTTATTATCCGATAAACTAATCATACACACTTACACGACGCGAGGTATTATCTGTTATCGGCAACGTCGCATTCAAAGCAGCGGCAAAAAATAGGACTTTCTTTATTTTTAGAAATATTTACTTTGCGGATCATACCTAGCTAGCCTACTTTGCATTGCAAGGATTGCATTCTTTATTATTATCTTTATTTGCTAAAAATCACTACTAATCACTGTTAATCCACTTAGAAGAAGAAGAAGAGAAAACCAAGAACTAATAAACCGTACCGATATAATAATATCACCCAACGAATCCCTGACCAAACCATCTTTGGACGATAATATTATTCTGTAAAACAGGACTGTTCAATATGAAGCGAGTCATTCTCACACCAACGATGAAATGATGAAAGAAAATAACACATACATATACATAGGTTACTGGGAACATTGGAGATCTTGCTGGACCGCCCTCAACATTCCAGTGCCATGCGCGTATATATAAGAAGGTTGGATCAAGCTTACGAGCAGAGTTAATAGTTAATAGTGTAGAATAGAGACTCATATATACAGGGTGATTCAGTTTTTAATGAACAAACTTCGAGTGTAAGTAGAACTATGAAAAATAATGGCAGTTTATTATATAACAGTTATAATTTTGAGGCTTTATAAGGAAGATACAGGGTGTTAAAGTTTGAAGAAGAAATTTGATTTTTTGGTATAATTACTAAAGAAATGGAGATTTTTAAGCCCTACTTGGTAAACAGTTTAGTTAGTTAAGGTATATGTGAAAATATCAAGCACTTTGAACAACCAGTGGCGGAGATATGGGCAGTTCGTATCTTTAAATTAGGAAAAAAGTTGTATCGCCCTGTATAATGTTAAAATTTATGATATTCTTAAAAGTGTATTTTAATTTCTAACAAAAACCCTATCTTACATTTTTTTCGTATCAGCTACGGTTACATAGTAAATTTGACTTATTTCAGTTATTTCACTGTTCCTGTCTGTCAATAACATTATTACTATTATTGTTTAGTTTGGTTTGTAGGCTTCCGTCAATGGTTTGGCTGCTTCCGGGCTGTTGGCCACGTCGTCCTGAGTTTCAGATCTTCTGAAGAAGAGCGACATGTCTCTCGAAACGTCAAGAGTCTTAATCCGACGACTTGGCCAACAGCCCGCAAGCAGCCAAACCAGTATTATTGTTTGATGGTAAATGATACCTGAAGTGAGAAAATGTGTACCTATGAATAAATTACGTTTTCTATTAGTTAATAAAATTAATTAAAGAAATGAATGTCATGACGCTTTGACTCACAGAAAGTTTCGTGATTTTTTTAACCAAGATGCTACATATGGAAACTTGTTATTTCACACTGATATTCGTTCTACACAAGAGATTCTCATTTTCCTTAAAAATGAAGCCAAGTCCGACACTACGGAACTGGAAAATCAAATTGTAGATAAAAAATTTCTATTCGACCTTGTATTTTCAATATCTCGCCTTAACGAATTAAATTTAAAACTACAAGGAAAGTGCAGAATTTTGCAAATTTATATGGTCATAAGAGATTTTAATCATAAAAATAAGATTTTCAAGTCTTCTCTAGAAAAAAATAAAACGATTTTTTATTTTTATAAGTTGTAAAGAACACTGAAGAAATTAAGGATTTTGAGGAAGTTTCATATTTAGCTTATACAGGGTGTTAAAAAAGAGTGTAAAATATTTAAGGAGCTAATAGTATGAACCAAAATAAGCAGAAAAGTCTCAATAAACATGGGTCTGCAAAGTAACGGTTGCGGAGATATGAAATGTTTTATGTTTTTTAGCCTCTTTTTTATTTTGCAAAAACGTTGTGTGTTTTCTTATAATAGTTGGTTGATGTTTAGTGAAATAAACAGTACGTATTTGACAGTTGTTCTCAGTGCACAAGTTTTCTTTCGCTATGACTGGTTACTCTAAAGCAGAATTAACAGACATGCATTTCATGCATGGTCGTGCTAATGGTAACGCCACCGAAGCGCGGCGTCTTTATGTTGACGCTTATCCAAATCGCCAGATTCCTTCACAACGCATGTTTGGAAGAATTCACCAAAGATTGCGTGATACCGGTTCCTTGAGCAAACAGTGCCATTTATCCGGAAGACCAAGGTCGGTATCCACTCCTAGAGCAGAAGAAGAAATTCTAGCACTGGTAGAGCAGAATCTAGGTACGAGTGTGCGGAGAATATCAGCCGAAGTAGGAATTAGTGGTTTGGAGAATCCTTCACGAGCAACTGCTTTATCCATACCATGTGCAACGAGTACAGGCCTTAAATCCAATAAATGATCATCAAGCACGTTTGGTTTTTTGCCGCTGGTTTCTACGTCATGATGCTGAAGACCCTCGTTTTCTTGCAAACATTCTTTTTACTGATGAGGCCGGATTCACAAGGAATGGAGTGTTTAATTTTCACAATACGCATATTTGGGCCGACGAAAATCCTCATGCTCTAATAGAATATGGACATCAAGCACGTTTTTCGTTAAACATTTGGATGGGTATTGTAGGTGACAGGTTTCTAGGTCCTGTTGTTTTACCAAACCGATTAACAGGCGCTGCTTACCTCAACTTTCTGCAGAACACACTGTATGAGTTTTTGGAAGACATTCCTTTGAATCAGAGGCAACAAATGTGGTTCCAGCATGATGGTGCTCCAGCTCATTTTTTCATGGCCGTTAGAGAGCATTTACACCAAACTTTTCCATATAGATGGGTAGGGAGGGCCGGACTTGTTTTATAGCCTCCAAGATCGCCTGATCTGAACCATTTCTTTGTTTGGGGATATTTGAAGACATTAGTATTAGTACTCCTGTAAATAGCCTGGAAGAGCTGCAGCTACGGTTAATCAAAAGTGTCAAGAAATCCAAACCAAGGAGAGTGTTTTCGAAAGAGTTCGAATATCGTTGAGACAAAGATGTCGTGCCTGCTTGGAAATGGACGGAGGGCACTTTGAAAATCTTCTATAACTTTGTTTTTTGTTTGTTAAAAGCTTCCTTTGTCGGTTTATTCCTAATAAAATAAAATGTTTGAAAAACGAATAGTGGTCCATATCTCCGCAACCGTTACTTTGCGGACCCATGTTTATTAAGACTTTTCTGCTTATTTTGGTTCATACTATTATCTCCTGAAATATTTTACACTCTTTTTTTAAGATCCTGTATACGCGGACACAATTGCAGAAGAATTCGAAAACCGATTTAACGACTTAGACAATCGAAGGAGAAATTTAATGAAATTTCTGCTTAGAACTTCCAAAAGTTGAAAAATTGTTTAGAGGAAGTGTCATTATTATTGCAAAAGCATCTACCTATTACAAATCACCGATAAAGTTGCAGTCAAAGTATTTTATAATGCGACTACATAACCGCAATTTTATTTACAACAGCCCTTGAGCCTCTAGAAGTTCGACAGCACTGCTGCGAAACGTAAGGGATTCTTTGGAGTGAACTTAAAATGAAGCGCAGGAGAAATAATCCCATATAGAGCGGATGAAGCATACATGCAAACAATAGCCGGAGGCGTTACATTACATCTCTCTCCGTCCAATCAAGCACAACATTGTCTGAAAATCCATTACCCTATCATCATCTCGCCAGTTGGAGAAATAACGCGCTGATACTGCCGCCATAAAAAGCAATCAGCGGGAAGCGGACCGTAAGGCCGATTGTAAAATTTATTTAAAAAACACAAAAGCCAAAGAATCCGTATTATAATTTTATAGTCTCGCGGTCGAGCTAAATTGCTTGTATTACCGTCATTACGTCACATGTAATTTAACGGAAATTACAGGCTGTTCGCAGCAAAACTTCATTCGAGAACCCTGGGAGATGGAACAATAAACATTCA
This sequence comes from Monochamus alternatus, assembly GCA_037114965.1. Classification (NCBI taxonomy): domain Eukaryota; kingdom Metazoa; phylum Arthropoda; class Insecta; order Coleoptera; family Cerambycidae; genus Monochamus; species Monochamus alternatus. The sequence goes on along the minus strand of CM073435.1, from coordinate 48,411,113 downwards.
GTTGTTCACAACTTGTTCTTGAAGCGTTTCCTTGGTTGTATCATTCTAAAAATGTTGAAATGTCTTTGTCATTTTTGTCTTCGTATGCCCTTGTAAATGGAGATATTTTTACTCCAGTAAACTCATCAAAATAACGGAATGATTAAAAAAATATTTGTAATGTCATTTAAATAATAGATATTTATACACCAAGTGGGTTAAATGCATATTTATTCACGAGATAAAAATTTAAGAAGGTAAGTTCACATTTTATCTATAAAAAAAAACAAAAAATATATTTTCATGGTCTCGGTACTTATACAGTATGTGCCTAAAGTTACGCATGAATTCATTATCCGAAACAGGTCGATTTTTGATTTTCATTTACTTTTTTTCAAATAATATTTTAATATACAGGATGACCTACCTTCGAGTAATGACGTCATCACATTTTTTTTAAATGAAACACATTTTTGTCCCAATTTCCGGCTGAGCTGTTTCCAAAAATGTATCAGAAGTTGCTCCTAATTGTTACAGGGTGGACAACAATACCCAAATTATGTACAAATACCAAAGTCATAATTTCTTTGACGCTTTGTTTTATTTTATCTGTCTGATAGAATGTGCTCGTGCATTTTTGCAGGCAATCAATTTTAAATAGTTTGCTAAGATTGTACGAGTGAATCTATTTTAACTGGTTCTTTCTTAAAGAACATATTAAGTATTTTTTAATTAATTAACTTTACGGTACGGTACTTTTGACCCTACATAAAAAATAGCATTCCCCTATAAGAGTCTTACCAGAAGATTTAGGTGTGAGTAAAAGCACATTGGGTAGATTTCTTCACAAAAGCAAGTACCATCCCTACAAAATTCACTTAGTGCAAGAATTCGACAGACGGACAGAGTGTTGCGAAATGGTGGTAAAAGAATGTCAGGCAGATCCGGATCATGCCAATCGTATAATTTTCACAGACGAGGCGTCCTTTTATCTGAGTGGCACCGTTAATAAACATAATTGTCGGTAATGGTCAGATCACAATCCACACTGGACGATGGAAGTATACACTTAGCGTCCCCACAAGGGCAATGTTTGGGCCGGAATTGTTGATAATCGAATTTTGGGCACTATTTCTTTGAAGGAGATGGCGCAAGATATTTAGATTTTCTTCAATTTGATTTAGTTCCTTCATTGGTTGTACTGTTCCCCAGTGAAGAAGAACCAGATTTGCATTTCGACAAGAAGTTGGTGCCATCCCGCCTGAAGTTATAACAAGAATTTGTTTCTCATCTGGCCCATTGTTTGGCAGTAAATGCAATTTGAAAATGTAATTTAGGTTTTTGTGTTCAAAGGTTTTATTAGCGGACAATATTCCTACGATTGATCACGTTTCTCTACGTTTTTCTATGTAACACACTTTAAAATGAAGTGTAGTAATTTCAGTCAATTTTTTAGTACGTTTATTCATTTGTAAATAACTGGTATTTGTAAATAATTTGGGTATTCTTGCCCACCCTGTAACAATTAGGAGAAACTTCCAGATAAACAAAGAATATTCATTGCTGTCAATGGAAGTAATGTTATTCATATAACTGACGTATTTCGAAAATATATTTAACTGAGGCCAAGAAATGTCCCACATTGATAATTCTTTTTAATCTATAAAAATCAAGAATGCACAGTGCAGCCTGTAGGTTTGAATACCTTCTCTAATATGCCACGAAATATAGTAGACTTTCTTGAAATTGAAAATGCAGTTTTAGAAGATCTTCGGCAAATTCACTTACTAAAAAAGGTGATTTGTCAGTAATAAAAAGACATGGTAGATAGCTGATTTAGTTGCGGAAGGCTATATAGAGTCTTAGATAGAAGAGAAATAAATAATAAGAAGAAAATTAAAATTAAATTTCTGAAAATCAAACCGTTTTGTGGTATTTGTGGGTCATATATACATAGTGCAAATATCGTGTAGGTAATGCTATAATTATTAGTGGTGATGTGGTGAACTTACTGACAATTAACTCTTCTAAATGTATTTACTGTATTACCCGAAAGCATGGAAATTGTATACAGATATGAAAGCAAAGTATTTACACGTGCGAACGGCGTCTGACGTCACAGGTCTACGCCGTGACAGCGACCGTTTTGTAGGGGCGTGGTCAGATTAAATTTTTAAACTAATTTTTCCAAGAAACGACATTTCGATTAAAATACATTCATCTGCACGTATTTGGAAAAAGCATGCAACTTCTTCATTACGTTTAGTTTAGTACCACTTATCATACGGCAAAATAAGTCGCTCATGTTTCGGACACCCTACATAATTCATGAGTCGCTCTCTAGAGTTTCGAATATTGGTTATTAAACCCCTTTGTTTCCGAGATACAGGGCGTCGGATAAACAGCGCCATTACAAAATATGTAACATAGATCTACAAGCACCGCATTTTCCTGTGCAATTCAGTACGTTCCGTCGGCAGAGGAGGAAGCGCCGCTCGAAATAATTGCGGCTGTCTCCTCCGAGATAAACGAACTGTACCCCAATGGCTCTGACAGACAGCTGGGCCGTCAGTTGGCCGGCTAATTCTCGGAGTCGGTATCCCCTGCACCGAAAAACCACCACACCATGTCAGTGTAGCCGTGTACGTAAATGATATACATGTAATTAACTAATTACCGTCTGTGGTCGCTGCCCTGGGCTGAGCGGGGTCCGCGGTGGTGTAATTACGTCCTTATCTAAGCCCGGTGGACCGTTGGAAGTCACTAGTAAACAAAAAACACGAAATTCCCGAGGTGGCACTGACATGGCAAAAGCCGAAATTCAAAGGATTACACTGTTCCAACAGATTTAATTTTGGTAGTTTTGTATTACCCATGAACCTCTTTGAATATGATCTGCACCGTAATTTTCAATCACCATATCAACATTTTTCTAATAAAACAATATAGTTTCCATGTTTATAAAGTGCGGTGTGCTTTATTAGTGCACCCGGATAAATCATCACTATGACTTCTGTTTCTTAACAAAAGAGGAAAATTAATGTTTATAAATGTGCACTACTTTATTAATGCACTTTATTAGTACACATAGGCGCTATTATGTTTTGTAGTATTGTATTGTATTACTTTATTACGGAGTCTATCTTCACTATTAGTACAAACAAAAATGTAAGCTATACATGCAAAATATACTTTACTTTATTAGTGTATACTATAAAAAAATATAGTCTTTATTATGCTTAGAAGTGTATTTTGCTTTATTATTACTAACAATTTGAAGTCAACATAATTTATTTCAATCACCATATCCATATTTTTCAAACAGAAGAATAATGTTTCAATGTTTAAAAGTACGGTGCACTTTATTAGTGCATAAGAGTTCCTTATTTGATTACTGCTAATAATTTGAACATCATATCATTTCTTTTCTAGATTAATAATACTTCCATTTTTATAACTATGTGCAACTTTATATAAAAGTTTTATTACTGCATATAGGTGTACACTGTGACAGATTTGAAACACCGTATTAACTAAACTTTATATAACCCACTATTTTATTAGTATATTGTTTACATTTTATTAGTGTACTGATAATTTTGTAATACCTTATCAAGTCTTTTCTGCTGAAGACGTAACACTGCGATGTTTATAAGTGTGCACTACTTTATTAGTGCACCCGAGTAAATCCATCATTATGATTTCTCTTTCTTAACAAGTACACGTAGGTGTTATTATATTTTACAGACTATTCTATTTCATTCTAATAAAAAAGTACTTTATTAGTACGTACGGTGTTCTCCACTTTAATAGTGCAAATATATGTCTACTATTACAATATCTGTCATCATGACAATTTTTTAATAAAATATTATTACTTGACACTTTCTTGCTTTATTAGTGTATAGGTATGTATTACTTTATTACTGAGTCTATCTACATTATTAGTACAAACAAAAATGTGAGCTATATGTGCAAAATGTATTTTACTTTATTAGTGTATATTGTATAAAAATATACCCTTTATTATACTTAGAAGTGTATTCTGCTTTATTAGTTCTAACAATTGGACAATTGTTTATTACTGCACGTGTTTATTAGTGCACGTATGCGTACACTAGTAAAGTAACACATATATTTGGGAAATAAATGAGAAAATTATATTACTATAAGTCATATTTGTTTATAAACATAGTAAATATGCTATTATGTGTGTATTTACTAAATCTATAAAGTATTTTTTTTTAATTTTTTATTTGAGCACGTCATTTCTTTCGCTTGTCCGCGGTTGTCCATGTCCGGCGCGTAATCCTTTGTCCGCAGGAGCGCAAATCATACGAAAATACCTCACCGTAACTTGCGCCTTCGATTTTTACTTGTTTTGCTTGGCGCGAAACCCAATATTTGAACGGGTACATGTAAAGCTGTTTTGTTCATTTTCTTTGAGGGTGAAATATAATACGAAATCTCGTGTAAGATTTTAGTTCGAGATTGCGAGTAGCAGGCGCTCAACGGCTTGTGCAGAACAGCGCTACCGGATTCCGACCAGGACCGGACTTAAAAAAATTTAAAAATTATGAAATTTTACACCAGAAATGAAATGTTTAGAGTCGGCGCAAACTAGAACTGCCGTTACTTATGGCTAGAGAAGACAATTACACTGTGTGTATGTTGTATACATTGTACCATAAAGAATGTCTTACTTAAAAGTAAAACAGTGCAATTTGTTGTTTTTTTTGCCTGATTTAAATTAAACTGGTCTGAAATGATAGAGATCACCAGGATTTATAAAAAAATGTATTCGACATTCAATAAACTGACTTCTAAATTAAATTAAATGTAAAAAATAAACTAGTAAATGTGTGTAAATTAACCTAAAAGTACTTATGTATATTTTTAGCTAAAAAAGATAAGAAGTGCAGTGGCATACCACTTATTTCTTGGAGAGGTATTTGAAACTACTGGACATATACAGGGTGTTAAAAAAGAGTGTAAAATATTTAAGGAGGTAATAGTATGCACCAAAATAAGCAGAAAAGTCTCAATAAGCATGGGTCCGCAAAGTAACGGTTGCGGAGATATGGAATGTTTCATGTTTTTTAGCCCCTTTTTTATTTTGCAAAAACGTTGTGTATTTTCTTATAATAGTTGGTTGATGTTTAGTGAAATAAACAGTACGTATTTGAGTTGTTCTCAGTGCACAAGTTTTTTTTCGCTATGGCTGGTTACTCTAACGCAGAATTAACAGACATGCATTTCATGTATGGTCGTGCTAATGGGAACGCCACCGAAGCGCGACGTCTTTATGTTGACGCTTATCCAAATCGCCAGATTCCTTCACAACGCATGTTTGGAAAAATTCACCAAAGATTCAAAGGTCGGTATTCACTCCTAGAGCAGAAGAAGAAATTCTAGCACTGGTAGAGCAGAATCCAGGTACGAGTGTGCGGAGAATATCAGCCGAGGTAGGAATTAGTGGTCCTCTTATTTGGAGAATCCTTCACGAGCAACTGCTTTATCCATACCATGTGCAACGAGTACAGGCTTTAAATCCAATAAAAGGTCATCAAGCACGTTTGGTTTTTTGCCGCTACGTCATGATGCTGACGACTCTCGTTTTCTTGCAAACATTCTTTTTACTGATGAGGCCGGGTTCACAAGAAATGGAGTGTTTAATTTTCACAATACGCATATTTGGGTCGACGAAAATCCTCATGCTCTAATAGAATCTGGACTTCAGGCACGTTTTTCATTAAACATTTGGATGGGTACTGTAGGTAACAGGTTTCTAGGTTTTGTTGTTTTACCAAACCGATTAACAGGCGCTGCTTACCTCAACTTTCTGCAGAACACACTGTATGAATTTTTGGAAGACATTCCTTTGAATCAGAGGCAACAAACGTGGTTCCAGCATGATGGTGCTCCAGCTCATTTTTCCATGGCCGTTAGAGAGCATTTACACCAAACTTTTCCACATAGATGGGTAGGAAGGGCCGGACCTGTTTTATGGCCTCCAAGATCGCCTGGTCTGAACCCTCTAGATTTCTTGGTTTGAGGATATTTCAAGACATTAGTGTATGGTATTCCTGTAAATAGCCTGGAAGAGCTGCAGCTACGGATTAATCAAAAGCGTCAAGAAAACCAAACCAAGGAGGGTGTTTTCGAAAGAGTTCGAATATCGTTGACACGAAGATGTCGTGCCTGCTTGGAAATGGACGGAGGGCACTTTGAACATCTTCTGTAACTTTGTTTTTTGTTTGTTAAAAGCTTCCTTTGTCGGTTTATTCCTAATAAAATAAAATGTTTGAAAAACGAATAGTGGTCCATATCTCCGCAACCGTTACTTTGCGGGCCCATGTTTATTAAGACTTTTCTGCTTATTTTGGTTCATACTATTACCTCCTTAAATAGTTTACACTCTTTTTGTAACGCCCTGTATATAACTCGTTTTTCATATTGACATGTAAATTTATATGATTATAGAGGTTCTTAGTACAAATGCCTCAGCTATCAGCATTCTCTTACAATTTCGTTTTATAAAACGGATATTCATACCAGGCATAATTTGCAAAAGCACTCTTCTAGATACTCTAGACAAAGTTTCATCGTGTAAGATGATTTTGTCGGAAGCTCATTACCATCCATAATATGTCCCACAAATCGCGTATTTTTTGTCCTCAACAACCTCTATCTTTTGCAAATTAAGAAAAAAAAAAACGTTAAACAACAGCATCCGTGTGGGATGGCAATCTGACCATAATCTGATCATAATATGTTATATAAATCGCGTATTTTTTGTCGTCATCAACCTCTTTCTTCTTCAAAACAAGAAAATAATGTTAAAAAATCAGTTTTCAAGACGGAAATTAAGAATACAAAGTACTGAAATCATACTGCAGTTCTATAGAATTTTCAAGTCGGCGAGTACGGTCCTGCGCGACGCGAATCGCGTTGGTCCTCCCACAGGTAGTCGCATCACTGGCGATCAAGATAAGCGCCTGATTTATCCGGCCGATAAAAATTTGTCAAAAAATCAATTTCGTTAATTAATTGGGCGATCGTCTCGCAGCACGTTCGCCGCCGATGGCCGTTCGTGACCACTAAATTTTTATGATATAATCTGTTTAATTTTATGGGTTTTTAAACGCGTTAGATGGAAATCCCCGATTTCGAGAGGCGGCCGACGATACGGCATTTTATTTTTTTTTTACCGAGAACTTATCGCAGAATTCGTCCTTAAATAACTACAGGCAATTAAGGAGAATAACGACAGGCTCCCTGTAGCTTCTTTAAGTAATATACAGCGCGTCCAAATATAATGGGATAAAATTTATAACATATAAATAAATCACAAACAAAAACCCAGCAGTGCATAAACCATACAAATAGTTTATATTATGTCATATGTATTTTCTTGATCAATGAATTATTCCTGATAATAGTAACTTGAATTACTACTAAAAACTACTACTACTCCTACTACTACTACTCTCTCTCTCTCTCTCTCTCCCTCTTTCTCTTGGAAACCACTACTCTATATTTACAGTACTTTTGACTTATTATTGCTATATAAAATATATATTTTCGACCGACTTTTTCTTTTATCAGAAAAACAAACAGATAATTTTTACTGATATTTATTACACACTCTGTACACTACTGAATACTAATTTCAACTCAATTAAATACTGTTTTTATATATTTTTAGGTATTAATAATATTGTGTGAAACTAACTACTCAGTGGACAAAAGCCCCAACCTGCGTTGAATTACACCCACAATATCTACCCATATATTCCTTATTATTAGCTTTTGTAAAATTTTTTTACTCTCCAGGAAATTTCCATCTAAACACTCTAATTCGAGACTGTAATTCAAGACCGACTGACTTGAACGCTTATTCCTCTTTTATATACAGGCTGTATCACATAAAAGGGCCACTTCCATGTATCTCGCTTAATATGCGAGACACGTCAAAAATCTTTCATTGTTTTTTGTTGAATTTTTGGAGGCCTTTATGTTCGAAAAAACAAATTTGAGATCCATGGCCAATTTTATGAGTAATAACAAAAAAACCTGTAAAGTGCCCAAACTTTAAGGCTATCTAACTTTTTTATTTTAAGAGATAGAGAAAACTTATCGGTAATAAATTTTTATTGCAAAATTGATACCTTCCATCTGATATAAACAGATTTTTGAAATATCGTATGTGGTTCGCTGCGCCCTCTAGGCGAATAAAAATTTTTTTTATTGAAGCAGGCTATGGCCACAAAAAATTGCCAGTTTTTTCGTCTTTCATGCAATATACTACATGTTGCCCTTACCTTTCGTATTTATTACATTTTTTTTCAATTTTAGTTAAAAAAAAGTACCTAAATATTTTCGTGTTGCTCAAGATAATGTAGAACCTGTTTTAAAGACGCCAATTGCAAAAAAATAATAAACAGAATGTACTTTTTTTATGCAAAATACCAATTTTCTTATAATATTATTTTATTACATTGTCTGTGTCAAAATAATTTTAAAGACTCAATTGCTTCTAATGTGTAAACCAATAAAATAATATGAGAAAATCTGTATTTTGCATAAAAAAGTACATTCTGTTTATTATTTTTTGCAATTGGCGTCTTTAAAACAGGTTCTACATTATCTTGAGCAACACGAAAATATTTAGGTACTTTTTTTTTAACTAAAATTGAAAAGAATATAATAAATACAAAAGAAAAGGGCAATATGTAGTATATTGCATGAAAGACGAAAATACAGGCAATTTTTTGTGGCCATAGCCTGCTTCAATAATTTTTTTTTTATCCGCCTAGAGAGCGCAGCGAACCACACACATCAAAAATCTGTTTATATCAGGTGGAAGGTATCAATTTTGCAATAAAAATTTTTAATCAATAAGTTTTCTCTATCTCTTAAAATAAAAAAGGTAGACAGCCTTAAAGTTTGGATACTTTACAGGTTTTTTTGTTATTACTCATAAAGTTGGCCATGGATCTCAAATTTGTTGTTACGAGCATAAAGGCCTCTAAAAATGCAACAAAAAAACAATTAAAGATTTTTGACGTGTCTCGCATATTAAGCGAGATACATGGGAGTGGCCCTCTTATACAGCCTGTATATTATTACAATTAGTATGTATCTTTGGACGGTGGTTTTCGCCAAATCCCACTCCTGATGGACGCCGAGCGCTGACTAACCACCGACCCCGCGTCGTAGCGCCGTCCGGAGAGATATATGGGCTTTGAAACGGAGAACAGAGCCCGAGGAACCGGGGCGTGATGGGAGCGAACAGCTGGACGGAGTCCAGGTGAAAATAATGAAATCAACGAGCCGAAACAATGCCAGCCACTAACCCCCGACGGCGCGGCTGCTCATTTGCTTTCTGTTATTAACTGCTTAAAAATCTTTGGGTGAGTTACGGTTCTCACGGCGAGGGGTGCCAACGAACCGCAGAAACCCAGGAATTGATAGGTTTTGTGCTTTCAGATGGTTAAAATGTAAGATTTGCTTGTTTTGCCTGAAAAAGTTTGAAACTTTCTAATTCGGCAATAGTTGGATGCGCGCACTTTTATAACTTACACGAATCAATTGAATCTTCCAATGTTTTTGAAGTTCCTTTTTTAGAAGACTATCAATATTTGTAGTACTTATGTAAGAATTATTCAGAGTAGGAAACGTCTCTAATGGGATAATAACCAGACTGCTTGAAAAGTAAAAATCTGTGTAACTTGTGCTGAATTGTCTCAAAAGAATGCACGTGTGAAGTACCCAAACCATGCACGCATACTCCATCTGACTACAAATATACCTAAGCATAATATAAAGCTTTCAGATATACGTCATGAATTTACATTTACTAACATTTATATTAATTTTATTATTAAGACATCATTCATACGTGATATCTGATGATACTTTTACGTGTATACATTTCTCTTGTAATATACTAGCATCAGTGGCGTTCGTTAAATACTCATTTGTAGCAAAAAAGTTTTCGAGATAAAAATTAATTTCTTAATCAATACAATAGACCAACTTCGGAAAGCTAATTAAAAAAATAAATGTGTGAAACTCTATATTTAACTTCAAATAATTTTAATTTTTATAATAATTTTTATAGTTAGATATTTGATTCAACTTAAAGGAGACCACCTGAAGAAGCAATCCTAAAAATGCAGAAATAGGTCAGATCTCATCTATTGTGGTTGAATTTGTCGTGTTCCCACTGCCAAAAAGTGAAGTTAGATAATAGAGTGTTTCATTAGCAGGTTAGTAAATTAGTTTATTTTCTTTAGATAATTATTGAATAGAGAGTGATGTCCCCTGTATATTTATATTTTTGCTTATTAAATAATATCCAATTCATAACTTAGTTATTAAGAATCTGTAGTATCAGCCCCAGATAAAATTAATGTTTAGTCAGCTTTTGCAATTCATATAAATTACAATACTTTAACCTTGCTAGTTAGTTATAACATATTCTTTGAGCCGTAATCTTGTACTTTCTTCAATAAAATATTTGTGCTATTAATCGGATTATTAATTTCATAAATAAAACTGGCGACGAGGATGGGATACAGTGTCGTTTGAACCTCTGAAAAAAAGTTGAGTGATTCGAATAAACTTTTCAAAGTTGAAGACTCTGTGCCCGCGAAACAAAAAAGTGATAGACTGTCAATTAGTGCAAAGGTGACCACTAATCAGAAGCTGATCTTCGAAGACAAGAAATCACGGCCGAGGCTATTCTACCAACTGAAGAATTGTTGAGGAGAATATACGAGGCAACACAAAAGTAAGTCAAGCATTATTTCCTCTCTGAACCTTGTTATAACTCAAAACCTATTCTCTCTGAAAAATTCTTTTGAGAACAATAGGCTCGCTATTCATTGTGAATACGTAGGTTAAGAAAAATCTCATCAAATCAAATTCATCTCAGTCAAATCAATCTTAATTTTAAGTGTTAGTTAGAATCTAGTCACATACAGTTTTGGATCTTATTTTTACTTTTATTTTTCAAAAATTTCGAATATATCAAATTTAGTAAACTCTTTGAGTAATTTAAAAATTTCTAAATCAAATAAAATGGCTACAAGTAGAGAACCAAATGCTCCACAAGTAGATTATCAACTGTTGCGTTTATATATTGACAATATCCCTAAATACGATGGAAATCCTTTTGGATTAAATACATTTATTAGTTCATGTGACAATTTGATAAATAATTTCTTTCATGCAGACAGGGAAGCACTAAATTCATTCATACATCAAGCTATTTTAGGAAAATTAGTAGGCAAAGCTCAAATGCTAGTAGGCTCTCGCATAGAAATTCAAAACTGGTTGCAAATAAGAGATATTTTAAGATTAAATTTTGGTGACCAAAGAGATATAAAATGCCTAGAACATGATCTATTAAATCTGAGAATTTCTAAAAATGAAAATTATCATAGTTTTGGGTTAAGATGTCAAGAATTGCGTAGTTTATTAATTAGTAAATTAATACATTCAAAAAAGACACACAGTGAAAAGGAATTTTATGCTAAGCATTATGAACAACTGGCATTAGATACATTTACTAGATCTTTAAATCCTATGTTACAATTTATGATTAGAGTCCAGCAAGTTGATACATTAGAAACTGCTATAAGCAAAATTCATGAAGAAGAAAATTTTTCTAATTATAGTAAATCCTTCCAAAATTCAAATATAGCAGGTAGATCAGATTACCAAAAACCAATATTACCATCACCACAAATTAAACAACCACAATATAATTTTATGCCACGACAAACTGTAGGTTATAGTCCAAATTTTTCTCAAATTCCAAATCAATTTAAAAATCAAAATTTCCAATCTCAAATGCAAAAACCAAATTTCCCGTCACAACCGATTAATATACAACCTAGACAAATGCCCCAACAAAAATTCCATACAAACAATAAAATTTTCGGAAAACCACCACCGACACAAAATGTTTTTAAACCTACGAATGTAACCCCTTCGTATAAACCCACACCAATGTCAACAACATCCAAGGCAACTATACCAAGACCCTACAACCATTTCCAGTCTACAGGACCAAAAAATTGGATCTCTGAAGAATTACACAATGTGGAAGACATGACATCCCAAGAAGAATATTATCAAGACCAACAATTTGAAGAAATGAACCAATTTCCTTATGAAGAACATGATCAGTCAGTTCAAGAACAATATACCGAAGAAACTCCAGAAGAAGATATAAATTTTCCTATGGCTACGAATCAGAAGAACCCTACATAGAATATGAAGAAGATGAATCCTACCCTAACGAAATAAATGCCCTTAAACAAGCCTGTCCTTTACCTTATATTGTTATCCAAAATCCTCCCATGAAATTGTTAATCGATACCGGTTGCGCATCATCAATTATCCGTCCTTCTTTAATAGAAAAATATTATCCTTCTTGTATTTATTTTGATAAAACTGAATTAAAAACTTGTGTTGGAACAGCAAATGCACGTTGCAAAGCTGATATCCCAATTTTCGAAGAATTCAATTCTGATAAATTCATAACAGTTATTCTCCATGATTTTCATGAATATTACGATGGTCTAATAGGTTTTAATGATTTGCAAAATTTACAATTATCAATAAATTTTTCTGAACAATCTTTATGCAACCTTAATAAATCAATAAATATTCCAATTTATTATAGAAATCCAAATGATACTACTAAACGTTATTCAATAAATGCCCATGAAATTTTAATTAAAGAAATTCCCGTTGACGCTCCAGATGGTGACATTTACATTCCTCATCAATCAACACATGATCTTTTCATACCAGCTTCCATAAGTACATGCCATAATGGTTATGCTACTGTAGAAATTTACAATATGTCTGAAGAAGCCCAGTTCGCTGAATTCGAACAACCTCTTTCCGTTGAACCATTTTTAGAAAATTATGACTCTTTTGATTATAACATAAAATCTCCCATGGTAGAAAATAATAAAGGCAATATCGAAAATTTGCTTCGTCTAGATCATTTAAATTCAGAAGAGAAAAAAGCTCTTTTAAACGTATGTAATAAATTTCAGGATATATTTCTAAAACCAGGCGATCTTTTAACCTTTCATAATTCTGTCAAGCACGAAATTAGAACAAAAGACGAAAATCCTATATATACCAAATCCTATAGATTCCCACACGTTCATAAACAAGAAGTACATAATCAAATCACGAAAATGCTGCAAGAAAATATAGTGCGCCCAAGTATAAGTCCATGGTCCTCACCAATTTGGGTAGTCCCCAAGAAAAAAGATGCTTCTGGAATTCAAAAATGGCGACTCGTGGTAGACTATCGAAAACTAAATGACAAGACTATAGAAGACCGTTACCCCTTACCAAACATTACGGACATACTAGATAAACTAGGACGTTGTAACTATTTCACTACATTAGACTTAGCTAGTGGATTTCATCAAATTGAGGTACATCCAAATTCTGTAGAGAAAACCGCTTTTAGTGTTGAACAAGGTCATTACGAATTTTTAAGAATGCCTTTTGGTTTAAAGAATGCCCCTAGTACATTCCAAAGAGTTATGGATAATGTTTTGAAAGACTTGCAAAACAAAATTTGTTTAGTGTATATGGATGATATAATTATTTTTTCGACCTCATTACAGGAACATATTCTAAATCTCCATAAAGTATTCGAAGCTTTTAGAACACATAACCTCAAAATTCAACTTGATAAATCTGAATTTTTGTCAAAATCTGTCGAATTTCTCGGACATGTTATCACTCCAAATGGTGTAAAACCTAATCCAAAAAAGATTGAAGTTATCAAAAATTTTCCAATACCACAAACACACCGCGACATCAAAAGCTTTTTAGGTCTTTTAGGTTATTATAGACGTTTCATTAAAAACTTTTCCAAAATTACTAAACCCTTTACTAAATGTCTCAAGAAAGGAGAAAAAGTAGTTCACACCCCCGAGTTCATTAACACATTTGAATATTGTAAAACACTTTTATGTAACGATCCAATATTAGCATTTCCCGACTTTGAAAAACAGTTTACTATTACAACTGACGCCTCAAATTTCGCTATAGGCGCTGTGCTTAGTCAAGACGATCACCCAATCAGTTACGCATCAAGAACATTGAATCCGGCAGAAATAAATTATAGTACTATCGAAAAAGAATTGCTCGCGATCGTATGGGCATGTAAATATTTTCGACCTTACATTTTTGGTAGAAAATTTATTATTCAAACTGATCATAAGCCATTACAATGGTTATTTAATTTAAAAGAACCAAACAGTAGACTTGTTAGATGGCGACTCCGACTTGAAGAGTATGACTACGAAATTAAGTATAAAAAAGGTAAACAAAACACTAACGCAGACTGTCTATCTAGAATAAAAATTGACGCAAACCCAATTGATTTAAATACTAACCCCGGAGACAAAATTACAGACATAGACGATTTTATATCAGAAATAGGCGATCAAATTGGAGAAAGACTAATTGACACCCCAACAATTGAACAAATATTTGAAGAAATTGAAACAGACCAACCACCCCCACAAGTTCCACAAGATGACGTAGAAACACAACATACTGCAAATGAAAATCCTATACAAGAAATACCCTACACAGAAAATTGTTTTAACCAATACAATCACCAAATTATTATTCAGGAATCAAATAATACCATTATTAACTCATCAACATCCGAAAATCCATTTAAAACAAAAATCAGACATCTAGTAACTTTTAGAACGACAGCATCCGACGATGACGTTACTAAACTACTAAAATCTTTAATTTCTCCCAAATTCACTTACTGTTTATATTTCAAAACACCAGAGATAGAAAAGAAAATTATTCGCATTCTTCAACAAAATTTCACTAATTTAAAATTATGTATTTCTCGAAAACTACTTGAAGATGTAGAAAACAATGAGGAGCAAAATGAAAAACTTAAATATTATCATGAAGGTAAAACCAGTCATAGAGGCATCACCGAAGTTAAAACCTCACTTCTTAAACGATATTATTGGCCAAATTTAGTTAATGATGTTACAAACTATATCAATTCATGTAAAATATGTCAAAAAGCAAAATATGAAAGACATCCTCAACATATTAAATTTCAAATAACACCAACTCCCAAAAGACCATTTGAAATAATTCATATGGATTTGTTTTTCGCAGAATCAAAAATATTCTTAACAATACTAGATCCTTTCTCAAAATTAGGTCAAGCATATAATATTAAAACAAAAAATTCAATCGATACTTACGAAGCTTTATTAACTTTTATTTCTCACTATGGTATTCCGAATAAAATAATAACAGATAACGGCAAAGAATTTAACAATAACCTTTTTAAAGAATTTTGTAATTTACATCAAATTGATTTTCATATCACTACACCAAAAAATTCAAATTCCAACGCACCTGTAGAACGTTTTCATTCTACACTTTTAGACTTAATACGTTGTACTAAATTAGAATATCCTAATAAAGATCTGACTCAGATTATGAAGTTAGCAATTATAGGTTATAATAATGCCATTCATTCAGTCACAAAATTAACACCATTTGAAATTGTATTTGTTAACGGAAGAAAAATTCCATTCGATATTAATGAAACTGAAATTTTAAATGATTACATCAGTGAACAAAAAGATATTTCTAAAAAACTATATAACAATCTAGAACAACAAATTTCTATCAATAAAGACAAAACAATCTCTAAACTAAACGAAAAACGTGACGAACCAGTAAAATGCCAGACTGACGATACTGTTTATCTAAAGACAAAAGACAAATTTACCTCAAAAACTAAGCCTATATTCAAAGAAACACAAATCGTTGCTGACAAAGACCATTTAGCGACAACAAAATTAGGAACTTATCATAAAAATCTAATCAAAAAACCTAGAAAGAAACTAAAAGATTCTTCTCCGTCACAGGTTCCAGACGAAGATGACTTTGAAGACTATATTACTGCTTACCGTATTCAACCTGTCCCTGAGACTGAACCAGGCGAACAGCCCCACGTTCCAGACAATAACGAACCCCATCTTACCCATCCAACTAGGACCGGTGAAACAAATTAAATCGACCCATAAATTTGTATATCAAATAGACATCTCATTACTTTCAGATTATTTGATAAAATTATATCAGTCCTTTGAAACCCTTAAGCAAACAACCAACGACGAATCTTTTTCTCAGGTGAATTATACATTAAGTAAAGTTGCTCAAAAATTAGATCCTTTAATGCTAAGTAAAAATAGTAAAAGAGGTTTAATAGATGGCATAGGCAAAATATCCAAATATCTCTTCGGAACTCTAACAGAAGATGATAAATTAGAAATAATGAATCAGTTAAAAACTTTAAATAAAAACGAACATAATATTGCAACTCAAATAGATTTGCAACTATCCGTTTTACAACCACTTTTGAAAACTTTTAACGAAACAATTTCAACTTTGTATACTAACCAAAATAAAATTGCAACTGACATAAAAAACTTAAGAGATGACTTTCGATTGGAAAATATTAGGTTTGTTGGACAACAAATTATTAATAATTGCAACACTCTTTTAACCCTTATTGACGAAATATATATTGCAATTTCGTTTTCCGCATTAAGAACAGTTTATAATCCCACTATAACTTTTAATGAAGTAAAATTTATGAAAAATACACTTTTCCGACTCTACGATAAGTCTGAGTTACTAAATCTAGAAAGCGACCTTTCATATTTTAAATTAATGCATCAAGACGTTTTCTTTAAATATCCAAAATTTAATTTTGTAATTACTTTACCATTGTTCTCGAATGAAAATATATTCCTATATAAACTTTATCCAATTCCACAAAACAACCATACCTTAATTCCTCCCAAACCTTTAATAATGCTTGGCGAAGGAAATCAAAAATATCTTGAAAAAGAGTGTCCGTTGGTAGAACAGTATTACATATGCAACGAAAAGCCAGATCCTGTCCAAGAAGACTGCATTGCCACAACTATCCAAGGTCGACAACCCTCTAATTGCGAATTCAGAAAAATCAGCATCACACAAACCATAACAACACAAGTTGCCTTAAATCAAATACTTCTGATTCCTCAAAAAGATGTCAATATCAGATTCCGATGTAATACTAATGGAGCTGAGAGGAGAAGTTCTCCAACGCTGATCACTATTACCACTCCATGCCAAATTTGGATTAATGAGGAGTTGTTTCTGTTATCTGCCGATCCAACAACAAATGTAGGAACAGGGATCCTACTACCACCCTTGCCTAATGAAATCGATGTCTCAAATAACACATCACATAATCTAAAATTGAATGCAATCCATTTTGAAGATATCAATAGAATCATTGAATCCAGCCATCACATGTCATCAATTGACCATATCGAGCCACTTCCTGAGAACCAATCCAATTCATTATGGATTGTCTTAACCATTATCATCATCATTACCTGCCTTCTGTCCATCTGTATATGCTGTCAGAAGAAGATCCAGTCCATTATTCTGAGGATTCCTGAGAGAAGAAGAAATTCCCAGAATCCTGTCGAAGACGTCCCAGCGGTACCATTAGGTCCCCTTGGTCCGTTCTAAATGGGGAGGAGTGATGTCCCCTGTATATTTATATTTTTGCTTATTAAATAATATCCAATTCATAACTTAGTTATTAAGAATCTGTAGTATCAGCCCCAGATAAAATTAATGTTTAGTCAGCTTTTGCAATTCATATAAATTACAATACTTTAACCTTGCTAGTTAGTTATAACATATTCTTTGAGCCGTAATCTTGTACTTTCTTCAATAAAATATTTGTGCTATTAATCGGATTATTAATTTCATAAATAAAACTAGAGCTTTGTCTGTGGAATTGTTCATTAGCATACCTAGATGTTTGGTATCAGAGAACATACATATGACTTCATTGATAGGAATTGTAGGAGATTTGATTTATATTAGCTTAAAATACCCTTCTAAAACAGTAAAAAAAATGTTACAAAAGCTAATAATAAGGAATATATGGGTAGATATTGTGGGTGTAATTCAACGCAGGTTGGGACTTTTGTCCACTGGGTAGTTAGTTTCACACAATATTATTAATACCTAAAAATATATATAAAAGTACTATTGTTTGGTTAGACGTTTTACCGAAAAGGTTAGGTGGACGAACATATCTGGATTTTTACAGGAAAATCTATCTATCCTTCTAGAAGCTGTCCCTCTTGTTCGCTGTCGTTCAGAGACTATTTAAATCTTCCATTGGCCACCCCGATCACCCGACTTATATCGCATATAAGCAACTGGTTTATTGCATATTGTTTATTGTATTTAATTGTATAGCAAATTGCTTCAAAAACGAATGTTACGAAAAGTTCTATTTTTTCATGCACTTTGTATAATAGATTATATGTACGAAGTAAGCGGCTATTTTTCATATTTAAAATGGAATGTTCATTTAGATGTGGTGTAACATGAAGCCGGAATGAAATATTGTAGGAAAACCGCATGCACGCATTCTGCATTCTTTTGAATGAGACGCGAAGATTTTTAGTTGATGTGGTTGTTAAATATACCACGTCCCCATAAAATAAAATGGATACTACCAAACCTTGACATAGATGATATTTAGTATCAGGTGACATACAATGTTTATAACTTTATAAAATTTTGAGACGACCAAAAGCAATTTTTATTGTATTCGCTATATGAACCCGAAACAATCGTGACACCCAAATTTTTTACCTCGTTAACTATAGGAATTATTTCATTATTTATACTAATGGAAAAATTCTCTAATTTGGACCTATTTTTTTGGGTACCAACAAGGAGTACAAAATACTTATTCTTTTTTGTGATTCCATCGCCTCTGCCGATTTTACAGTTGTCTACTATTGCTTACCTTCGAAACTGGCGTCCAATTAAAACAATAATCCCACAATTAATTCCCTTTGCGAGCCGGATTTTTAATTACACCATAGAGCGGGGCTCGTATTAAATCCAGTATAGGCCGTGGGCGAATCAGCACATTCTCACAATCACAATAGATTACAGGCGTCTTGGCAAATCGTAAGTAAAGAGTATTAAGTGAAAGGCGACTGCATCCAATTAAGCCGGCCTACGTTGCTTTATTGGAACGCTGGTATCCCTGCACGTGGTCGGATTCATTGGCTCCGGGAAGAGAAGGGTTATCGGAGATTTATAGGATTTAGATGATGGAGAGTGCCCGAAAAGTTATTGAAACCATACATCTTTAATACTGGTGAAATGGAAATACGGAGTACCTAATAAAAGATTTATGGACTGCACTCAGTTTTTTAATACGAGTAGTCATTTATTGCATAAGTGTTTTAAGAAGCATTTTATCCTTAAAGTGGATAAAAGGCAATTAAAATATGAGTGCAATACAACGTTTTATCCATAATCACAATTATATTTGTGGAGTCAGTATTATTGGAATTTAACAAAACAAATATTCGCACGACTTGATATTTTTTAGTATTCAATGAAACAATAAGACTCAAGAAATGTTGATGAGATGGGAAAGGAAAATAATTAGAAGAATAGTCGGAGGGAAAAAAGGAAGATGGATATGAAAGAAGAACGAAACGGGAAATGTACGAACTATACAAACAACCTACGATAGAAATGGCAGTTAAAGCAAGAAGACTACAATGGCTTGGACACATTGAGAGAATGGATTAACACAGAACGGTGAAATTAATAGCCTAGAGAACACCAGAAGGAAGGAAAAGAAGAGGGAAGCCAAGGAAAAGATGGAGGGAAGCTGTCGTGGAGGACTTGAAGGATAGGAATACAGTTAACTCGAGAAATAAAGCGAAAAACAGAAAATTATAGAGAGGGATCACACAGCTATGGGCCAAAAAGGCCTGTTGAAAGCTATATACAGAGTGATTTAGGTTTAATCTTGATAACTTCAGGAATCGATAGAACAGGTTAAAATAATGTTCATTTGTGATATAAACTTATTTCCTAAAACGTATCGTTTCCGAGAAAGATGGCGTTGAATTAGGAATTTTTTTCTCGTTTTTACCTCATAACTTTTGAACCACTTATCCGATTTAAGTGAAATTCGGAACACAAACACTCCTTATGATCTTATATAAGCTTCTTAAGTTTGAACCTACCCCTCTTAGAAGTGTATGCTACTACTTTTTTGTATGCTACCCGCCTCTTACTTTATTTCAAAACTACAAAAAAAAATAATTTCAATAAAACATCTACACACCATTCTGACCTGATTAATTTCGAAACTTTTTCGTCTCCTGTTTTTTTCGACGTTTGGTCTTGTTTCTGAGATATTCAAAGAAATTGGTGACAGTGTAGCGCACCAGCCGTGTAAATTTCATTTAACGTTATAGCAACCCAAGAAAACAAAACTCAGTGATTTGTGTAAACTGACGTTTTGGGCGCCGCGATAGCTGAGGAGGCTGGCATGGATGTTTGTGCTCGTCGAGAGATGCACAATAAGTCTATAGGCTGCGGTGCTTCCGGGGACAGTGTCGGACGGCTCTCAAAAATTATTTATTACAAAATTTACAACAAACTTATCAACTACTAAAAAAATTACAATAATTGTTCAAAGTGCATTCCTCCAGCCTCAATACATTCTTAACTAATAATGGGTGCCTGTCGATGCTGCGAATTGACATATTTGAAAATTACTGACGTACAGAACGTTGGCAGTTACCTACTTGTATCAATACCTGACACCAAGACGGACATTTCAAGAAAATTTACAGTTATAGAAGTAGAATTTTGCGGGAATGCTGTTGAAATATGCGGAAAATATATTTCTCTGCGCCCAATTCGCTTAACACAAGATTCTTTTTAAGATACATCAAGCAAAACTGCACTTCTCAGTCTATTGGAATCAACACATTGACGAAGGTACCCTCAATAGTTGCTTCATTCCTGAATATCGTAAATCCAGAAGAATATACTGGCCATTGTATGAGGCGCATTTTAGTAATACTTTATTGGCCAATAAAGGCGCTTAGCTTACAACCATTAAACGGCATGGTGGATGGAAGAGCTCCTCTGTAGTTTATGCTAGTGTAACTTCTTAATAGAGAATTGTTACATTATGTCGTACTGGAATATGAATTATGTATAATAATATAAACTTCACATGCGTACAAAAATAATGTCTATATCCTACATATTGCGTAAATAAATATTATTTGTTTATTTCCATCTTCGTCTGTTTCCTTATTAGATTTGTCGATTGTTTGTTGCGTTGCTATCGTTACTGACGCGCCAAAAAATATTTGGTATTAAAATATGAGCAGTAAATCGTAGATGACAACACTGCCACTGCATATAATTTTAGCACCAGAGTAAAAGAAAATCATAAAGCTCTAGTTTTATCAGTGAAACAGTAACAAAGCGAGTCCATCGCGGTTCTCTAATAAGCCTAAGCATTAAAACCGTAATTATTCTGTACCCGAGGCGATTTATGAAGATAGAAATTCCCCTATAAATTTCAAATATCTCCTGCAGTACACCTAGGGCATTAATATACCCACCGGAAGTCGAACTGCCTGCGAATCAGGGGCTGCTGATGGTATCGGGGGGTTGCCCTTAATTTATGTCCGTAGCTCAGACGCATTATTTACAACATCGTAACTTTTTTATTGATACGTTTACGGGATTATTTTTCTGCTGTAATTAATCGTGGAAATATGGATCGGGGTGAGTATTTCCCATTATGGGGGATGTTTTAGTTTAATGTCGATCTTCGGGTAGCGTTCAGGATGCGCAGAGTAAAAACGAGTAATTTTCCTTAAATACAGTGTATTTAAAAATTATAGAAAGATGAATGACCTCTGGAGGTCAAAGATTTATCCTTAAGCAAAGACGTGTCTGTTATTTTTTGGGAAAAGTTACTAATAATTAGTATAGCAATTTCACTGCGTTGTTGGCATTTTGAAGTGCCTTCAGTTGTCTGCGGTGACCTTGAAATGTGAGTGCGATAGCGCATCCGATGAAATTTACAGAAGAGTGTAAAATATTTAAGGAGGTTATAGTATGAACCAAAATAAGCAGAAAAGTCTCAGTAAACATGGGTCCGCAAAGTAACGGTTGCGGAGATATGGAATGTTTTATGTTTTTTAACCCCTTTTTTTATTTTGCAAAAACGTTGTGTATTTTCTTATAATAGTTGGTTGATGCTTAGTGAAATAAACAGTACGTATTTGACAGTTGATCTCAGTGCAGAAGTTTTCTTTCGCTATGGCTGGTTACTCTAACGCAGAATAAACAGACATGCATTTCATGTATGGTCGTGCTAATGGGAACGCCACCGAAGCGCGGCGTCTTTACGTTGACGCTTATCCAAATCGCCAGATTCCTTCACAATGCATGTTTGGAAGAATCCACCAAAGATTGCGTGAGACCGGTTCCTTGAGCAAACAGTGCCATTAGTGCCATTTATTCGGAAGACCAAGGTCGATATCCACTCTTAGAGCAGAAGAAGAAATTCTAGCACTGGTAGAGCAGAATCCAGGTACGAGTGTGCGGAGAATATCAGCCGAGGTAGGAATTAGTGGTCCTCTTGTTTGGAGAATCCTTCACGAGCAACTGCTTTATCCATACCATGTGCAACGAGTACAGGCCTTAAATCCAATAAATGATCATCAAGCACGTTTGGTTTTTTGCCGCTGGTTTGTACGTCATACAGTCATGATGCTGAAGACCTTCGTTTTCTTGCAAACATTCTTTTTACTGATGAGGCCGGGTTCATAAGAAATGGAGTGTTTAATTTTCACAAAACGCATATTTGGACCGACGAAAATCCTCATGCTCTAATAGAATCTGGACATCAGGCACGTTTTTCATTAAACATTTGGATGGGTATTGTAGGTGACAGGTTTCTAGGTCCTGTTGTTTTACCAAACCGATTAACAGGCGCTGCTTACCTCAACTTTCTGCAGAACACACTGTATGAGTTTTTGGAAGACATTCCGTTGAATCAGAGGCAACAAATGTGGTTCCATGGCCGTTAGAGAGCATTTACACCAAATTATTTCACATAGATGGGTAGGATGGGACCTGTTTTATGGCCTCCAAGATCGCCTGATCTGAACCCTCTAGATTTCTTTGTTTAGGGATATTTGAAGACATTAGTGTATGGTACTTCTGTAAATAGCCTGGAAGAGCTGCAGCTACGGATTAATCAAAAGTGTCAAGAAATCCAAACCAAGGAGGGTGTTTTCGAAAGAGTTCGAATATCGTTGAGACGAGGATGTCGTGCCTGCTTGGAAATGGACGGAGGGCACCTTGAACATCTTCTGTAACTTTGTTTTTTGTTTGTTACAAGCTTCCTTTGTCGGTTCATTCCTAATAAAATAAAATGTTTGAAAAACGAATAGAGGTCCATATCTCCGCAACCGTTACTTTGCGGACCCATGTTTATTAAGACTTTTCTGCTTATTTTGGTTCATACTATTACCTCCTGAAATATTTTACACTCTTTTTATAACACCCTGTACAGTTATGAATAGCTAATTCAACATGGTTTATATCATTTACTGCTACTAACATACAGTGTGAAAATTCGATTTACTTCTTTGGACTCTTTAAAAGAAGAGTTTAAAATATACTTATATTGCAGCACAAAACATTTCTATTTACTTACCTACTTTTTTTGTTATTAGTCATAATTAATTTTTTTGGGGTAATTTTTTTCATTTAAAATTTGACGTTTAATAGAAAAATAATTTATTATGATTTTTTTTCGTAAATGATCTACGTAAGCCAGAAGACAAGTATTTTTTAAAACTGAAAAATTATGTTTACTTAACTTTGAAAAATGTTAAATTCGAGATAAAAGTGCAGTATAGTGTAAATTTGGAAAAAAATAATACCTAAATATTTATAATTTTGTTTTGAGAAAATGACTAGATACCACTAATTTGCTCATGTCACAGTAATTATTACATTCAACTTTTTACAGCACCTGGTATAGAAGATTTTTTTTAAAACTCATATATGCTCGTCTTGTAGTAAATGTAACGCTCTTTCCGATGGTATGTCTAAATTTGATGTGGCTGTAATGAAAAAAGGAAAACATTTTTTGAAACCAAAAATATTTAAATAAAAAAGCAACTGTCCACTCTCCAAAAAAAAATTTTATAATACTTTTTTGACTGAAGTTTGACCAACACCATCCTTTACACCCTGTATATAAACGACGTGACTGAAATCTTGGACGTGCTACTCGTCACTGGCTCTAGCTGAAAATTTACTGGTCGCAATACTATAATGACTGAGATTTCTTCGTGCATAGAACTATTCTGGTGCGAAGTACTTAGATCGATGTCCATAAATCTTCCAAACACTTAACGTCAGAAATAATTACACAGTTGGAGTCGATCTAAGCGCTTGGAAAAAGATTAAATTGTATCAAGCCGCAGTTCTTAGGAGGCATTAATATAATAACCCGCCAAAAAAGGAGAAAGATGCATATCTGCCCTTAAATCGGCCAGTGAAGATAATTCACGAAATAGTATTTCTTACAAAGACAAATGATTTTAAACATGTACAAAACTTACCAAATTTATAGAAAACAAGTATATCTGTTTTATTACACCAATACAATATTTACCCATATATTAAAAAATATTTAAAATGGACAGTGATGATGTTCAGATATCTTGGACACCACTAGAGTTAGTAGCAGCTGCAACAAATATGACTTTATTACCAAATAAATCTAGGGAAAAGTTTGAATTCGCTTACAAACGTTTTAAGATTTATTGTCCCGATCCGAAAATATTATGATTGCATGCTTTTCCGATTTATCTACAAAATTGAAGGCCCGTTATGCTCAACTTCAACTCCATGTTGAGAGCAATAACTAGTACAAAGGAAGACACTGATATATCAGAAAAAATTGTTAACAGTAATAATGTCCCCGACTTTGTGAATAAAGTTCAGCCGAATATAACTATAACTATAAACAAATGGTTGTAATAAACGTTTAATATGTGGAGCACATTCAATAAATGTTATAGGTATTTACTAAATAATGCATTAATAATGTGAGTTGGTTTGCCTGCATGTATTTAAGGGTATTTATTTGTATAAATTATAGATAAAAAAAAACGGTACTGGGAAAATTTTTTTTGAAAACTCATCAAAAGACGACATTTCCGCCGCTCTAGAACGCCAAAGTATTTTTCGTTGTAAGACATAAAATAAATAATTTGTCATTTTTTCGATACATTTTTATGATTTTATCAATTAAACAATATACATTTTAAGTAATATAACATTTCAATACAAAACAGTAACTATTATAAACAGGACGATTACAATTTATTTTGCACTACATGTAAATTGAAAGTGCAGATATTGCAGTTAAAGTTGTAGCAGATCCAGTGCTGTCAGTTATCGTAGCTTTTACTTCTGGGTGTTCAACGAGGCCATTATTGTAATTTTTTAAGTTTACTGCGCACGTTGTACTATTGGCAAGTTCCCTATGCTCTGCTGAAGATGGTAACAATTTATTTGAGATACGAAGACGTGCTAGTGCAGTAAAGTAAAATTCGACTTGTGTTTAGTGACTATTGTGCCAGTGGATATAATATTGTTTGGGTAAAATGTCGAGCTTATCATATTACGTACCTGCTAAACGCGTGAAAAGATGTGCGCTGTCTCAGAATGAGAAGATTATTATATTAAATACATGACGACATCGTGGAAAAGTGTTCCAAAATGACAGGGATTGGAAAATCGACTATCTACAGACTTTTAAAGGAAACAAAAAATGAACAAGATAGTGTAAATCCCCCAAAATCATCTACAGGGAGGTCAAAAGTCGTTATAGATGATTTCTTCAAACATGTCATTCGCAGAAAAGTACACTCATTTTATTTTAAAAAAGAAATACCAACACTAAACAAAATTATAAGTGAACTTTCGGAGGACAACGATTTGCCAAAAATCAGTAGAAGCAAATTATGGGTCGTCTTACAAGAGTTGAATTTTTGCTGGGAAAAGCAGAACAGGAAGTCAGTTCTTATCGATAAAGATGAAATTATTTGTTGGCGAAGATCCTACTTAAGATCAATTAAAAAATTCCGTGACAAAGGGAGGAATATTTATTATCTAGACGAAACTTGGGTCAACGAGGGATATACTGTAACAAAAGTATGGCAAGATAAAAATGTAAAAAGTTTTCGACAAGCATTTTTGGATGGACTTTCAACAGGGTTCAAGGCACCTTCTGGTAAAGGGCGAAGATTAATAGTGACACATATAGGTAGTGCCAGTGGTTATGTAGATGGCGGTTTACTTTTATTTGAATCTAAAATACAGGTGACTATCACGAAGGCATGAACGCAGATGTTTTCGAAGAGTGTTTTACACATATGTTGGATCTTATTCCTCCGGGGTCTGTAATTTCATGGATAATGCCAGTTGCCATTCACGGCAGACCGAGCGGACGCCTACGACTGCTTGGATGAAAGCCGATATAATTCAATGGTTATCCGGAAAAAACATTTCTTTTGAAACAAATATGGTGAAAAAGGAACTTTTGACACTTTTCAATCTTAATAAAGATCAGAAAATATATGTTATCGATGAAATAGCAACAAATCGCCAAATAACGGTACTACGGTTACCACCTTATTACTGTGAACTTAACCCAATCGAATTAGTCTGGGCGCAGATAAAAGGAGATGTAGCGCGAAATAATACGACGTTTAAATTAAGTGACGTGGAAATTTTGTTAAAAAATTCCTTGGAACCAGATAACTGGTATACATCATGTACAAAAAGAAGAGGAGAAAATGTAGGAACTCGATAATTTAATTGACGTTACTGTGGAACCTATCGTTTTCAATCTAGGAGACGAAGATAATTCATCAGAATATTCATAGGATGAATTTTAATGTACCTACTTTTTTATTTTCTTTATTGTACATTTATACAACACTACATTTACTCACCATAATTTCAATTTTCAAAATAAATATATTTTTGTGTGGAATAAAAGTCTATTCATTAAGTTTAAATAAATATTTTGATAATAATATTGAATAATTTTATTTGAATTACTAAAAACCCTCTTAACCCGGTTTTGATGCTTAAAGTAGCCTCATGTTTTGAAATGCTGTTTTTATATTATTATATATTTACTTATAAGAGAAATGGACCGAGAAATTGAAGCGGCATAGACAAAGACGGATTAAAAGTACACCTCATCTATACCAATAATACATAATATAAAAATATTGAATATAAGCACCAGTACTACATTTATTTAAGATTTGCATACATAATAAGTTTTTATTACTCTCTTTCATTTCTAAACATACTATAGGTGCTTTTTTTAAAAATCTCACAATTTCCTCTTTTGTTAGAATTTCTTGACTATTTTGTCGAACGTGAAATACTTTTGCATTCTCGAATATATAACTTCCATTCTTGAACGCAAATATATCATTTCGCGTTCTAGATACAAACATAACTATCTCTTAGTCTTAATTGTACTTTAGCTACACCCTACACATTTTTAGACTTTGCCTGAGATGGAATGATAAAAACGCATCTGAAAAACACCATTGCTATCTATTATTGCGTCCCCGGACACCCATTCCGTTAAAAAATCTGCAATTAACTTGATTTACGCATTGTCCTGCGACTTGCCGCTGGTGTAGCCCGCTGTTTCACCGCGAGTAATGGCGGCCCCCGCGAAATATTTTCCCCCCGACCGCCCCTGGGTTTTTAGTCCATTACTATAATTAGAAAAGGTGTGTTTAATTAATACGCTCACTCGTCAACATTTTAAATATTTATGCACTCGATCGGCAGTCGCAGAAATAGAAAATTTCGTTCGCGGAAATAGCTCGCGATTACAGAACCGGACTTACCAGTAAAGTAAAGCAAATTTATTCCAAAAGTTAATAAAATTACATAAGAAGCGTCATAAATTACATACAAATGTATAAAATAGTAAAACAACACGTATATGAATAAACAGTAAAAAACGCGGAACAAAATAAATGGAACTAGGCATATGTATGCGTTCAATATCAAGAGAAGGCAAAGTAAAATATTTAATAGCAGTCAATCGCATGTAAAAAAGAAACTGGTGTCGTAGGCACAGGTAACAGGTAGGTGTTACGAGCAGTAGGCGAATTGTCCCGATCTTGTATCCACAACAGTATCAATACAAAAAAATTATTCTCCTTTGATTATAAATATCTACTATTTTATTAGTATATAAGAGATTCTCATCAATTTCAGCTTTATTTTAGCTCAGCCTTAGAGTTTCTTCTGAAGAGAAAAATATCTCTCTTCAAACGTCAGTTCGAATTGTTTTAAATTGTTGTCTTAAAAACAAAAACTGATAGTTTTATATCAATGTATCAACCCCCTTTTTACAGAAAGGTAAAACAAACACGTATATTATTTATTAGTGCATAATAAACTATTAGTATACTGCTATCGACAATCTCAATATTTTTCTAACAAAAAAGTAATTATTCCATCCTTATAAATGCACAATACTTTATTAGTGCATATTAAGGATTCTTATTGTATTAGTGTACTGCTACTCACAATCTTGTATCAACAATATCAATACCTTTCTGGAAAAAACTAGTGTTTCCATTATTATAAATATATACTACTTTATTAGTGTTTTCTCTCAGGATTCTCATTGTATTAGTGTATTATTACGTATTATGTATCAACAACAATATATGTATATATTTTTGTAACAAAAAATAATGCTTCTTTGTTTATAAATATATACTACTTTATTAGTGTATAAGAGTTTATCATTGTATTAGTGTAGCAAAGCTACATCTAGCGGTCATTCACTAATCTATGCCGGAATGAAAAGCCACAGACAGGAAGCGTTCCACATAGCAGTAGACAACATTGGAAGCTAACTATCTCTATCGCGATTCGGCGATAACGATATTTCGTAAACACGGAATACACCTTGTATATTGTCAAAGTAAACGTTTTGTGCTTGGATATTTGAAATCATCGGTTTTCATCCTGTATATTTTCCCAATTTGCCGGAAGGGTCCTTCTGACGGCTATACCTGGTGTAAATTAAGAGATTCCTATTGGAAAATCAGCGATCCATCACCGCCTGCGTACACATGAAGTTGAGCAATGCGATTTAAATACTCCTAAGCAATATTAATGGATTTGTTGCGTGTCGGTTGCTGGCAGCCGCCTGAGTTCATCCCATGACCCGTGTTTAACACTTTTTTTGCCTAAAATGTTGCGTCGTCAATGGCATAAATTAATAATTTCAATAAGCGGGATAATACCTGACAATTTTACCATTACCCACACGCGAGCTACTGTTGCGACACTTGTTAATAGAACTCGACATTTTCGACTATCATTCCGCCATCTGCTGGAAGACTAATCGAACAGAGATGTACAATCGTTTGCAATAATAATGACACTCTCTTGAAACAGTTTTTGAACTTCTGGAAGTTTTGAATAGAAATTTCATAAAATCTCTCCTGGTGAGTGAAACAAGTAATAACTAATGTTAAAAATTTAAAGTAGATTTCAATATGAATACGTCAGAAGTTCAAAAGAAATCGCAAAATTCATTTCAGTGAGTGTCATTATTATTGTAAACGATTGTACGCTGTATTCTAAATGTCTGAAAATGCCGATTAAAACTACAGAATATACGGGATGGTATAGTTCTGTAGTAGAAAAAAAATGTACAATAGACATTTACGTACGTACAATTTTAGGTATTTTAATATTAGTATGTATATCTATGCGCTTAGAACTTATGTACCATTTTATCTAAAAATGATTTAGCACTATTACTCGTATTCAAACAAAAACAGCACGATTTGTTATAGACTATTGACATCTCAAATTGTAACACTAACAGTTTTCTTGCTGTGTAATATATCTAAATCAAACCTCATTAAAAACCTCGGACTGTTCTCTCCGTGCATTAAACGTACTTCTGTCAATTGTCAAAAATAATAATTTTCTGAACTAACTAATGAATGTTTTCTTACCTTGAAAGTAGCTTTTAGTGCGTAGGTAGCTCACGGACAGTCGAAGAATGGAGAGCCTATCCAATTTCGACAGGATATTTTGCTCGAAAGGCAGAAGACTTGCTAGATTATCCAATTCGGCGTTGAGCCGCTCCCTGTGTCGCTTGCTAGGGTTGCTTTTCGTCACTCCGTCCTTGGGGGTTGGTTTTAAACTGAAACAAAACCTTCTCTCAGTGTGCATCATAAGTGTACACTTCTCTCAGTGTAATTCGGTTTTAAACTGAAATGAAACCTTTTTTTTTTGGTTTTAAACTGAAACAAGACATTCTCTCAGTGTAATTTATAAGTTGATCATGTTCTTAGAGTACTAATATTTTTTATTAGATGAAGAAAACTAATTAAACGTTATTTTAGAAAGTTAGTAGGGATACCGCCGCCATAAACTAGTATTATTTGTTTCGAAAATCTTGGAATAATTAATTTAATTATCATAAGGTTGAGACAGCCTCGAAATCTTGGACCGACAAGTAAATTATAGCTTTCTCATTATAATTTTTTTTTTAACTAGCTATTTATAGCACATCATGTTTCTTTTAAATCACATTTTCTTGAAATTTTGGACGTCCCCGTAATTTACCATTCTAAAAAACTTTTTCAAGTAACATATTGCTGTATTTTCAGCAGAAAAGGCACTGAAACCAAAACAGTTTTTACTCGGTGCACTGAGAATTTCAAAGAGGATTATTTCAAAAATGGTTACTCCTACCGACTTCAGCAAGATATATCTTTTTCAAATAAAACAGGTAGGAGAATCGATTGTTTCAATAGTCCAATGGATGCATTAAGCCGCAAAAAATTTCTGCAATTTAAAATAAACATGACGTGCCATAAGTGGTGCCCTCTACTAGTGACGTCAAAAGTAGAAACAAATTTGAATTTCTCGCCCGCAACAACCCCCGATTTACAAATTAGTATGTTAGGTTATAACGATTTATTTTTAACTAAGAAATCTGTGATCTCATTTTTGCTACTTCATTTAAAAACTCCTTGTACAGTCCAAATTTCAAATTGTAAAAAAATAACTACACATTTTAACACAAAAGAACACAATACTGTGTTAATCGAGGTCCACACGGAATTCTGTATATTGTTACACATTTCTCTGTATATAGCAGTGTGTTAAAGGTTTAACACAATTCACTGTGTTAATATAACAAATTTCATGTGTAACTTTTACACATTTCTATGTTATTTGTATCATTGAAGGTGTAGGCTTTACACATTAACATATTAATTTTATTGTATAGTAGGTATTGATATGGAAGACTCACCTATCTTTTTAATTTGTTAATTATGTTCCTGTTTACTTTCGAAATAATTTTTATATATGAATAAAGCTGTTTACAGGCCTTTTAGGCCCAGAGAAATAATTTTTAATAAATATAATTTTTGAAATACTTTTATTTTGACATTTTCTGGAGGTTCTACCTATCGTCGAGAATGCATTGAATATAGTCTGGAATGTTCTATTAAACGGCAGAATATAATGTATTAAAAATTATGACTTGAAAAGCAAACAGGAACATAATTAACAAGGTAGGTGAGCTTCCGTATCAATATAAAGAAATTTCTGAATTATGGTGTAATTATAAAATAAAAGATATTTTACTTTTTATGATTTTATTAAAAAAATTAAATTCTGTTCAAATGAACAACAACCAAGACTGCTAACAAAATATGTATGTATTAAAATTAACAGTATAATAGTACATATTCTAATAAGGGACTAATAATGTTCTAATAAATCATAAACAATAAAACAACAAACAAAGATGTATACACACACTACAGGCACTACATAACAGGAGTTTACGAAAATTAACTGGTAGTGATCTGAACATATAATTTTCTTTCTCTAAAGTTAAATTACAGAGTAATCTAATACATCAGAGTAAATTCCTAATATTTTTAATATTTATATTCTAATTAGTTTTAGCTTTATTACAATTACAGTAATATTTGGTATAGTTAGGTAAGTACTTACCATTTTCCTTGACTAAACCTCAATTTAAATTTAAATATTCTCCATTTGAACACAGTGAACGAGAGGTAACTGTACACAACACCGCTACATGACCAATATGGCGTAGTAACGTGTGTTGGATCAGTTGATATAATGCAGCTGCGCAGTTGTGCTCAACCAGTCAGGAGTAGGGATATAGAACACAATTAAGTTGTGTGCGTGTTAAGTTTACACAAAATGGTGTAATTTTAACACACAACTGGTAAATATTACACAAATTCAGTATATTTTATTATAATACTAGTAATTTTAACACATTTTGTGTAAAACGTACAAAAAAGCCATAGTGTGGAAAACTATTAACACGGAATTTTTATACATCCTAAATTACACACTGGAAAATCTCGCTTACACAGCAACTTTTTTTACAGTGTACGTTTTCTTAATACCGGTTTCCGAATAAATAAACTGTTTAATAACTTCTGTACGACACAACATACATACCTAATCCTTTGATTAAATAGTAATTTGCTTAATAAATAAACTGTCTAACAACGTCTGTACGATTCAACAACTTCAATAATTACCCGTCATGAGAACCATACACGGATGTTATTCACAGTGTCATTACGCGAAAAGGAAAAATTATAGAATATACAGAAATGTGTCACTCTTGTTTGTAAAATGTAATATCCTGCTGTTCGTATTCCTTTTGCAAGAACTAGAAAACACAATATTATCGTCAAATTAACCGACACGTTTATCGATAATGTGTGAAATTATGCGAAACATTTAATTTTCAAATTGGAACTGTCTAGTTCTTCGTCGGAAACCGGACATTTTCCCACAGCACACAAAAAATGATTTATACCCAACGGCTCAAAATTTAGAGTGCTATAAACCCCCTCAGAATTTATAAGTCGATACAAATAAATATACAGTGTGAGTCACTTTTTTTATAGACAAACTTTAACAGAAGATAGAACACATGTCTTTAAGAAGAAAAGTTCCTATAAACATATGTCGTAGAAGGCTTCGTTTCTGAGATACAGGGTGTTGAATATAATTTTTTGTTCTCGAATTTTGGTTATAACTTATAAAGGAATGCTTAGATTTTTATCATATTTGGGAGATAATGCCTATTAATTAAGGAGCATAAAACAAGCGATAAGAATGTTCAAAAACTAGCACAGTGTCTTAAAAAAACTGTTATTTTCATTATCTACATACAGTTTGTGTGAATTAGTCAGTCTCTATTATTTTCGACCTTGGGTAATTGATTGATACAATATAAAAACTTTAAATTTGGAAATAAATCTATCATTTTTATTATCTAACACCTCAACATTTATATTATATCAATGTTTCTATCAAAAATAATGGATGTTATGTAATACAATTATTTTTATTGTCAATTTTGAATATTTCTTATATCTGATGACCTTCAAATTTAGTACGCCTATGAACTGTTTGTTCCTCGCACGCTTGGATTGGTATAGGTATAGGCATATCAATAATCGAAGAAATCTATGAATGTTTATTGTCAAATAATCAAGTAACAACTCCAAATTATATCATGAATGAGTATATTGCATCGACTAGATTTTTACTATGCAAATTATCGGTATGCGCTTCCTTACGAATTCTAGCAATTAAAAGCACTTTTTTCAACATTGTATATGTTTGTTTTCAACTCCAATCCTCTGAGGCCATTATAAGAGCAACAGGCGCCTTTGGCAAGGTGTCAGAATTTTTAAACGTGATTTATCAGTGATGTAAATCGACTGTAATTATTACTAAACATTTTGGCTTTTTAATTGATCAAGATACAAGATTTGGCCCGCCCAGGAACATTATTTTTCATAAAAAAAACAGCTGTGGGCTAAGAACAAGGATCCTTAGCTGTTAGCTTTCTCCGCATTTTTTTAGAATGGAAAAATAAATAATACGATCTAAAAATAATTTGTTCAGTGTTCTGTAAATTTAAATTACAAAAAAGTTCAAGTAGCAAAATTTAAAAGATATTATGTGATTCTAAAATTATTATAGTTATTTATAAGTGCTAAAAGTGACAGTGTATGATATATGTGCTAAAAGGAAAATAGCACATATATCATACACTATTTTTCTAAAAAGAATATGAAAGATAAGAAAAAGATAATGAGAGTTTGATTTAAATTCTTCTAAATTGTATGCTATTTTTGCACTACTGCTAAAAGTAAATTACTTTTGACACTAGTGCCTTAAAATAACATTTTTGACACTAACTGCATGCGTTAATAGTATATTACACTATTAGGTTGGTAAGTGGGGTATAACACTTAACAACCGTATAGTGTATAATGTTTTTCGCGCAATCGCATTTATCAAATAAAATAATAACAAAAATTATTTTTATTGCTGAAATGGCGTGGCCCATCTAGCGTGTTTTGAATTTATTTTGTTGGAAACCAAAAAAACAATTTAACGTTTGAACAATTTCGTGTTTTGTTGTCAAAACTGTGCTTATAATGGCTGATAAAGACGATTCAGATGTAGATTCGGACATTGAAGAATCGTATCAAATAGGTTGTGGGTCATTAATTCTCACAAAATCAAAGGTGGGGTCTATGATGCCTTCAGGAAATGGTTGAATGAGAAGAAAGCGGAGATATTTGAAAAAACTTTGCTGGCTTATTTCGTTCAGAGAAATTTAAGATTGAAGTCTCCGGGAAGCTTATGGGCAGAATACTCTATGCTTAAAAGTACGATCAACTTAAATAATGGTGTCGATATATCGCAATTTAAAAAGTTAGTAGCATTTCTAAAGAAGAATAATATTGGACATCATGCAAAAAAATCAAAGGTATTTACCAGAGAAGAGATGAAGAAATTCCTGCTGGAAGCCCCCGATGAAACCTATATTATGATGAAAGTAGTGATGAATGGGAGTCGCTGGGGCCCTTAGGCGTGATGAACTTATGAAGATGACAGTTGATGACATTACGGATGAAGGTTCAGTTGTTATTGTTAAAGTGTCTGATACCAAAACACATATTAGTCGAATTTTCACAATCACTGACAAGGCCAATGAAAAAGTCCCTTTTTTGACGATTTTGCGAAAATATACAGGCTGAGGACCTAAGGAGACTAACTCGTCTATTTTTCTACTCAGTTGGTCAGGGAAAATGTGTAAATCAACTTGTGGGTATAAATATATTGGAACAAATACCACAAAAAATTGCCGAATATTTAAAACTGCAAGATCCAAAATCCTATACTGGAAATGCTTTTAGAAGGACGTCGGCGACTTTGTTAGCAAATACTGACGTTGATGCTATGGTACTCAAACGTCATGGGGGCTAGAGGTTTTAGTGATAACATTAATGCATTATTTGACTAACAGAAAATGTAATTTTAGGTCTTCTGGTGTCGCTGAAGGATATGTTGCAGAGTCTTTAAGAAAGAAAATAGAGTTTGCTGATAAGATCTTACGTACCAACAGCGGCAGTGACAATTAATTTGACTTCATTCCAGTGTTTGAAGGCAGTGAAGTGAAGTTTATTATAATCCTAACATATCTAACTCAATAAGTAATACAGAAAATTCAATTACTGTAAAAGCAATAGATAAAAATGAGGGAAAAACTATTACGTTTAAGAATGGTACAAATTGTACCTTTAATTTTTACAATAAATGAGCCTAGCATTTGTTGGTGAAAAGAATTACTGATTTTTACTTACCGCATTAATGCTGTTATGAACTCAAACAACACTATTATTTTTTTTATTTCTATGGAAACAAGCCACAGTGTTGTATATTCAAGTTACAGAATGTGTCAACAATGATAGTAAGTGCATATTTCAGAACGATTGTGAGAAAAAATTATACTTTTACGCTTTGACGCTTATAGAAAAAATAAATTATACAATAACTGTGTATTTTTTTTTGTTGAACTGGGTATTCTGACCCATAAAAGACCACCCAAAACCAACAACCATGAGATACTACATTGTGGGGTAATTAATAATAAAAACTTAATTTGTGTAACGAGAAAAATGGAACAGTAGTAAGGAGAAGTCCATTAATTATGAAGAACTACGCTATTATTAATTAAAAATTGACACGGTGGTTCTGTCAGCGAAAATTGATGACTCTGGTAATATTTGGGCATCTTTGTCCAATTGGGGGATCCCGTTCGAATCATTTGTCATGTTAGGTGCTCAAATATAGATATCTAATTCGGTAATTTGACAGCAGCAAAGCCTGAAGTAAACACTAGAGAAATTAACCAATGACTATATAGCGGAGTTACAGGCCTTCAAACTAAAAAGAATGATAATTTAAAACATTGTGTTACTCTTGTTAAACTTTAAGAAACTTTAAGGTTTTCAAGAAAAAAATAATGAAAAAGTCAGTAGTAGGTTTTGTGTTTACAATTTGAAAGTTAGTAATAAAATTATAAAATAAAAATAAAAAAAAATGACGAAATGTTAGATATGCATTAATACAATTTTTTTAATTTATATTAATTAGTTGATACTGTTTGATATAGACGGAATGGAATGTATTGCATTTACTACTATGTACACAATATACTATTACTATATTTTTAGGTATTAATAATATTGTGTGAAACTAACTACTCAGTGGACATTGATAGAAATTGTAGGAGATTTGATTTATATTAGCTTAAAATACCTTTCTAAAACAGTAAAAAAATGTTACAAAAGCTAATAATAAGGAATATATGAGTAGATTTTGTGGGTGTAATTCAACGCAGGTTGGGGCTTTTGTCCACTGAGTAGTTAGTTTCACACAATATTATTAATACCTAAAAATATATAAAAACTTTTACATAAAAGGTGAAAATTTTTCAAGTAGGTATTGTCATATTTAATTCATTGACAGGATGTCACTTTTTGTCATTGTCGATATTTAACTTCAAATAATTTTAATTTTTATAATAATTTTTATAGTTAGATATTTGATTCAACTTAAAGGAGACCACCTGAAGAAGCAATCCTAAAAATGCAGAAATAGGTCAGATCTCATCTATTGTGGTTGAGTTTGTCGTGTTCCCACTGCCAAAAAGTAAAGTTAGATATTTATAGAGTGTTTCATTAGCAGGTTAGTAAATTAGATTATTTTGTTTAGATAATTATTGAATAGAGCTTTGTCTGTGGAATTGTTCATTAGCATACCTAGATGTTTGGTATCAGAGAACATACATATGACTTCATTGATAAGAATTGTAGGAGATTTGATTTATATTAGCTTAAAATACCTTTCTAAAACAGTAAAAAAATACTATTACTAATAACCAAACATGTTTTTCGAATGTACAATTACATACTTCTTGTTTCACTTCGACTTCTGCATTTGTCTGTGGGGTCAAAAATTGCCCTAATTTAATAAATTCACCTCTGCGACACGGGACGGCCCGCGGCAAGATGCGACTACTGATAAGCCACATAAAATATGCAGTACTGCGCGAAATTTAATTAAAAATATATAATTTCCCCGTACCCTAGGCTGGGAGCCTTCCGAGGGCAATTTTAATAATTTACACCACGGCAAAAGTACACACCTATAATTTCTTGATGAAAAACTAATTTATTATATTCCTCTTCTAATTGAGGGTTGTTGTTGAGTAGAATTTAATAACCACCTTCGAGTCCACGGGGTGAGAGTGGAGGGATGATTATTTTCGTATTTGCGGAACGCTTCTGCGAACGTAAGAATAGGGGTGGTATATTTACGTGGCGCATAAAAGGTGTGTAATATATTTAAATTAGTATTTTCTTCGTCTTGCAGTTAAGTAGCATTGAGTTTTTGTTGCCCCTTGAAACGTGGATAGTATTTTCTTCGTCTTGTAGTTAACTAGCATTGAGTTTTTGTTACCCCTTGAAACGTGGATGATCCGCAGTATTAACTCTACCAAGTCGGCAGGCAAATAAATATACAGGGTGTTTTTAAATGAAGTAGTAACAATGAGACCACAGATTTCTTAGGTGAAAATAAATCGATTTAACCTAACATACCTCTATACCAAGTCAGTGCAGAAGTGTATTTTTAAATCATTTTCGAACTGCCCTGTTTGATTTTTTTGACAAAATTGTATTTATAAGAGTTCCCTGTACATTTAAAGTTTGGATAAGTTGTAGATCACCCTGTATATAGGTGCAAATAAATAAGTGTGAAAATATTCATATAATTGAGTGGCCAGCCAGATCGCCTGATTTGACACTCCTAGATTATTTCTTTCAAAAAGCAAAGTATACGTTACTAGACCGGTTAATTTAGAAGATTTAGAAGCAAGAATTCGTCACGAGATACATCGTATACCTCCTGAAGTTATTGGTAATGTCCAAAAAGAATTTATTAATCGTCTTGGCTACTGTCAGGCAGCCAACGGTGCACAATTTGAACATTTAATTTAGTAGATTTTTTACATAATCATTATCATTTTCAGTATTGTGAAAATTAAATTTTAAAATCTTCAAACATTATTTTCTTGAAATTTTTATTATGTAACACCATAATTTTTCATGATGTATGTATGTAAAATGACACACTCTTTCAAATGGCATGGTCAAAATTGGGGGTTGCTATTTAAAAAAATTATCGATGACGCCATATCTCGAACAACGATGACACAAATATGGGTCGTATGTCAAAAAGTGCCTATTTTAAAAACAAAATCGACGTGGCAGGGGATTTTTTCGAAAACTTCTCAATTTCAAAAATAATGAATTTATTCGTTACTTTTCGAAAGCACTGTATAAACCACCTGTACTATTTTTTCAAGGTCAGATCACACTGCAGTTTATTTTTAAATACAATCGTTTGCAATAATAATGACACTCTCTTAAAACAGTTTTTGAACATCTGAAAATTCTGAGTAGACATTTCATTGAATCTCTATCGGTGTGTGAAATAACTAATAACTAATATTAAAAAAGTGAAGTAGATTTCATTACAAATACATAGTCGCGTCAAATTAGCATTTCACTTGTAACTTTTTGCGGAGAGGTCCGATTGAGATGCGGTTTCCTGCAAAATGTTCAGCGAATTTTTTATAACAAAATGTTCTCTCGGGGGTTTTCGAAGTCCCTTTTTATCACTTAGCGTTAGCTTTATTATTTATTGCTAAATTGTTGTAACTGGGCTAATTAACAAATTAAAAACTCCACCCCCGAAATCACTAGAGAACCGGAATTTTTCCAGGATTTCTGACTTATTAAGGCAAACCATCGGCACAAGATTTTTGCAAATATAATTGCTTATTGTTCGATTGTTGCAACCTCGCTAATTAACAAATTAATTACTCTACTCCCGGAATCGTTAGAGAACCAGATTTTTTTGCAATAACGCTGGGATCATGGGGAGAACCATCGGCACAAGGTTGTTGCAAGAAATTGTTTATTTTTCTATTTTTGCAACCTGGCTAATTAACAAATTAATAACTCTACTCCCGGAATCACTAGAGACCCGAATTTTTTTCCGGGATTTCTGTCTTTTTAAGGCGAACCATCGGTACAAGATTTTTGCAAATATAATTGTTTATTGTTCAATTGATCCCAGAATTATTGCAAAAAAAAATCCAATTTTCTAACAATTCCGGGAGAAGAGTTATTAATTAATTAATTAGCGAGGTTGCAACAATCGAACAATAAACAATTATATTTGCAAAAATCTTGTGCCGATGGTTTGCCTTAATAAGCCAGAAATCCTGGAAAAAATTCCGGTTCTCTAGTGATTTCGGGGGTAGAGTTTTTAATTTGATAATTAGCCCAGTTACAACAATTTAGCAATAAATAATAAAGCTTACACCAAAGTGATAAAGAGGGACATTTTCGTTGAATCATGTGTGACATTTGCCATATGTTCAACAAAAATGGGTCATTTGTTAAATAAACAATTAAAAATTTGCGAGCGTACAGAGGTCAGATGTACCTTTTGTTATAAAAAATTCCCTGAATATTTTGCAGAAAACCGCATCTCAATCGGACTTCTCCACAAAAAGTTGTCTATTTTCACACTTTTCATGCTAATTTGACGCGACTAACATCAAAAGTTCTAAAGAAATCGTAAAATTAATTTTAATGAGTATCATTATTATTGCAAACGATTGTACAATCGGGACACCCTATATTCTGGTTAATCTATACAAACATTTTCCTGCGCCAAAATAATTCAGAACCTTCCAAAATTTCTGATATAAACGACGTCGAAACGCTTCCTCACACCAACAAAAGAAACAGCAATGCATGACAGTTTCTTAGCTGCTAGTGTAATAAGTAGCTTCGTTTCTCGACAATGACGATTACCGAAGAAAATAATCGAGTGACATACGGAGTATATAGCGGCCGCTTTGTTGTATCATGTTCAATTCTGACTTTTTGCCGTACCGTAGCCTACTAAAACGTATAATTACTGTGCCAGGCCATACACAAAACGGACGGAAAAGAATGACGTTCAATAGTCAAAAATAAACGACCAGAATCGTTTCTACGCTCATGAATATTAAACGAAATAAGTTATTTTCTATGTGAATATCCTTCTTATTTCTTTACAGACGTAATAATGCATTTTAACTATATTTACAAAACGTAAAATCAGATATTGGAGCCAATAACGTATATACAGGATGATTTAGTTATAATGTCATTAATGTTTTTGTACACTTTTAAAAAATATTTACATTAATTACATATTTTAACATTACAATAAGTGCTAGAAAAATATTTAAATTTGACAATGTCGCCTAGAACGAGTTGAACGACCGCCAGCGCTAAGTCAGTCAGTTGTAATTGAAAAAAAATAAATATTACTCAATTTGCCCTATCTTCTCTTAAAATTAATCCTCTCTATATACAGGGTGATTCAGTTATAACGTCATTCATTTTAAGAGAAGATAGAGAAAAAGGAGTATAATACGAATACGCGATTAAAAAAAAACAAATGTATATTTACACCGAAAAAAATATTTTCAAACCATTGTTTAAACTCCCTTTTTAGACTTGGCGTCGGCCTGACCCGACGTTGCCAAATGTAAATATTTTCCTATAATACCTTCTTATTGTAATATGTAATTATATATACAGGGTGTCCAGAAATTATGCGTCAAGAGTTCAGGAGGTGATTCCTCACAAAAAAACAAGGTCACAAAGTCATACATCAATTTTTCGAAAACTCAATATTAACGGAGATACAGGGTGTTGAATTTAAAATTTTATCTTCGATATTTGTAAATAACCTCTTAAGAAATCCAAATATTTACATAAAATTTGTAAATCGGGGTTTTCTGCGGACGAGAAATTCAAATATGTTTCTAATTTTGACGTCACTGATAGAGGGCGCCACTTATCGCACATCATGTTTCTTTCAAATGAACTTGGGTCAACGAGGGATATACTGTATCAACAGTATGGCAAGATAAAAATGTAAAAAGTCTTCGACAAGCATTTTTTAATGGACTTTCAACAGGGTTCAAGGCACCTTCAGGTAAAGGGCGAAAATTAATAGTGACACATATAGGTTTTGCCAGTGGTTTTGTAGATGGCGATTTACTTTTATTTGAATCTAAAAATACAGGTGACTATCACGAAGACATGAACGCAGATGTTTTCGATGAGTATTTTACACAGATGTTGGATCTTATTCCTCCGGAGTCTGTAATTGTCATGGATAATGCCAGTTACCATTCACGGCACACCGAGCGGACGCCTACGACTGCTTGGAGGAAAGCCGATATAATTCAATGGTTATCCGGAAAAAACATTTCTTTTGAAACAAATATGGTGAAAAAGGAACTTTTGACACTTGTCAATCTTAATAAAGATCAGAAAAAATATGTTATCGATAAAATGGCAACAAATCGCCAAATAACGGTACTACGGTTACCACCTTATCACTGTGAACTGAACCCAATCGAATTAGTCTGGGCGCAGGTAAAAGCAGATGTAACGCGAAATAATGCGACGTTTGAATTAAGTGACGTGAAAATTTTGTTAAAAAATTCCTTGGAACGAGTAACTGCAGATAACTGGCAAAGATGTATACATCATGTACAAAAAAAGAGGAGAAAATGTGGGAACTCGACAATTTAATTGGCGTTACTGTGGAACCTATCGTTATCAATCTATGAGACGAAGATAATTCATCAGAATATTCATAGGATGAATTTTAATATACCTACTTTTATTTTCTTTATTGTACATTTATACAACACTACATTTACTCACCATAATTTGAATTTTCAAAATACATATATTTTTGTGTGGAATAAAAGTCTATTCATTAAATTTAAATAAATATTTTGATAATAATATTGAATAATTTTATTTGAATTACTAAAAACCCTCTTAACCCGGTTATGATGCTTAAAGTAGCCTCATGTTTTGAAATGCTGTTTTTATATTATTATATATTTACTTATAAGAGAAATGGACCGAGAAATTGAAACGGCATAGACAAAGTCGGATTGTCGGGGATTAAATTTGAGCTACCTGCTACAAATTAGTATGGTTCGATCACACAAAGTTTTTTTAAAAGTACACCTCATCTGTACCGATAATACATAATATAAAAATATTGAATATAAGCACCAGTACTATATTTATTTACGATTTGCAAACATAATAAGCTTTTATTTACTCTCTTTCATTTCTAAACAGACTATAGGAAGAATTACTTCCTGATGCCATTTTTTTATGGATACACGTAACGTTTAAGAAATCAACTGAAACTCAAATTATCTCCTCCAAAATGGCTTCACCCTAGAGAAAGCCGCGCTGTGAGACGCAAATTATACGTTTTTACGAAAGAAACGAAAAAAAACTGTGTATTATTACGGTGTATGTAGGCCGGTAATCAAAACTGTGCATAATCAAAAGAAAAAAATTAAAAGAATATTAGCAAACAATTTAGTTGGGTTCATAATGGAATGATTATAATTATTAAGTTTAATAACGACAAGTTTGGTGGTGTTGCGCAATACTTTTTGGAAAAATTCTAGGAACCAGCGCTGTATCAAAGTGAACCTGCAATTATATGTAATTTAAAATAACTTTATTCTGTTCTTTCTTGAGACAGAGAGCGGATTTATAAGTAGTTCGGAAAAAATCGAGGCTGTCATTCGACAATGAATCACAAGTCAAATAATTATAGTAGTTTCCAACAACAACAACAACAACAGTAGTAACGAAAACAGCACATTTTTATTTTACTTCAATTTGTGAACATTAAAGCCCAATAATTAAACTCGGTATTAATTCTTCGTAAAACTTCAGTATGTGTGACGCAGATTTTAGTTATACTGAAATAGAACGTGAGGCGGAAGCTGCCTTATGTACATTGATTCCTCAGAAATCGAAGAAATTGTACCGTTGTAATATTTCGGAGAAAGTTATTCTAACGTACTTATCTCAGTTATCTTTAAAATGTGCGCCCTATATTAAATATACTAAAATTATTGCTTTCTTCCAAAGGAAATCAAGTGGTTATAGATCCAGAAAATTCAAAATATTTTCCAAGGAACAGGTTGAAAGGTTTGTCAATGAAGCAGGTGATGAAAAGTACTTATTACAAAAAGTTGTCTTGATTGTTGGTATATTTGGAGCCTGTAGAAGAGAAGAATTAACTTATTTACGTACAGAGAACATTGAAGATCGTCGTTCATTAAAGTGGCTATTTTCAATACCAAAACTAATGTTCCTAGAATATTTACATTACCAGATATACTCGCCACAAGAATTCAGACGTCTTACGTCATACGAACAAATAAATAATTCATTATATTTTCATCAAAATATTTAAGAAACTGCAACTGATAGTAATGAAACTATATACTATACTAAAAGTTTGCATTATATATTGCACTAAATTGCAAAAAATGATTGTTTTTAACGCGACCAAATATCGAAAATTACGTTGACAATATAAACAAATGTGTACTGTCAGCCGTGACGTAAGACGTCTGAATTCTTGACGCGAGTATAGAGATCTGTCTTTATTGTCAACGTAATTTTCGATATTTGGTCGCGTTAAAAACAATAATTTTTTGCAATTTAGTGCAACATACAGAACTCCATACCATTAATCACATATTTTTTGGACAAAAAATAATGCGA
This sequence comes from Monochamus alternatus, assembly GCA_037114965.1. Lineage (NCBI taxonomy): Eukaryota > Metazoa > Arthropoda > Insecta > Coleoptera > Cerambycidae > Monochamus > Monochamus alternatus. The sequence goes on along the minus strand of CM073435.1, from coordinate 48,366,936 downwards.
CTTTCCTTATGCCATTTTTTATTTGGGCGTCCCTGTTTCAATATGCAGGATGTAAAGTTACATTTCATAAAATTCAAAATTATCCATTTTGTTTTAATTGGCAAATATTCATTCAGTAAGTATTACGATTTACTAAGTTGCCAAGTCATTGTAAAAATAGGTACCTATATCCACAAAATTTCAGTTTCACTTGAAAATGATAGTGAATGATAGATTTAGGCACTACAAGCTGCCGGTTTTTCTCCAAAACGAAGCATTTAAACAAAAAATTACAAAAGAGATAAAATGATCAGGAGAAAATTCTACTTTTGATATTTCAAGAAAAAGCTGCATAGGCGTACTTAGAAATAATTGGAGGGGATAAAGGGTACTGCATCCTTCAGTTACCTTCGCTCTTCGATTTTTTTTCACCAAAATTACATGATTAGTATGCTGGAATAAGATAAACGTAGGTACGTACAAAATGTCAAGTGTGTATCTTACAAAGCAATGGAATTATTAACAAAAATAGTTTTTTAAAATGTAACTTTACCACCCTGTATATTGAAACAGGGACGCCCAAATAAAAAATGGCATAAGGGTAGTCGCATTATTTTTGTCCAAAGAATATGTGGTTAATGGTATGGCCTTCTATTTTGAGACACCCTGTATAAAGCAAACTTGTAGTGTAGTATATAGTTTTATTACTATCAGTTGCAGTTTCTTAAATATTTTGATGAAAATATAATGAATTATTCATTTGTTCGTATGACGTAAGTCGTCTGAATTCTTGTCGCGAGTATAATTTGCCATTCTTTTTAGAACAACCCTTACGAAACCCGGTGGAAATTGATACTCCAATGGGTAAATAATAATTTGGGACAGATCGTAGCCTCTAAGAACTCTATTATATATATATATATATATATATATATATATATATATATATATATATATATATATATATATATATATATTATACAAAATTAACACTTCAATGTGTAAAATCTATACTTTAGACCTAAAACCTTGTTTTTCAAAACAGAATATGTATTGTTTCAAGGAAGTATCAGTTTAAATAAACAACAAAATCTTTAAGGTCTTCTTATTCAATTATTTGAACTTTTAACGAATGCAGAAGATTAAATCAAGTTTTTGTATTATTTTTTTTATGCAAAATCCGTCTCTGGATCGAACATCTAAGCCAACATTCGCATGCTCATAATTCCTTTGTAATTGATAAGAACCCTGTGATTATTTTCTGGTTAATATTCATGTGGTTACCATAAAAAATCCTCTGCGTTGGAAAAAACATCCATCACGCGTCCTTTTGAGGTATTTACCCTGTAGTAGACCGTTAGATTCCGGATTATAATGGACTTTTTCTTGGTAATAATGACGGCGCTCGAATGTCTTAAGAACGATCTAGGTATTTATTTCGGGATCTCGATCCTATCGCCTGCTTTTCTCGTACTGGGTGGCCAAAACTGGTATGCCCGAGGAGTATTGCTACATGTTATATTTTACTTAGTTAATTATATGGTTGTTTCCTTCATTTGCATCCACATATAGCATCAAACTTTTTATAAGTAGAACGTTAAATGAGGGATTTATAAAACTGTCGCATTCGGAAACAATGTCGACTCGTTCTCTAAGCTTGAACGTTATACATGATGTTAGAAGTTTGACAGCCATAAATTTAACAGGCGATAATATACATTGAAATGAATAGAATCACCTTATATGACATGGGTTCTAAACTCTAAACAATTTTCCTAAGTCTTAGAAATTTTATTACTTATTTTTCAAATTCGTATTTGGTTTAAGCCATGTTACTGTTTTAAACATTTAAAAATAACCAAAATTTAAATATTTAATATTAAAAAAATCGCCAATTCTATCATTCTCTGTTCAAAAATAAACTTACAACATATAGTTGTCTAAACGAAATTCATTAATTTTCATAACGATAACATATCGTTGGATTATGGTTATGGCAGTCAAACCTCTAACACCCTGTATACAAAATGTTTTTGACTGATGAAACGTTAAAATAAAAAAAATTAAAAGGTTTTGTCAGAAGCAGAAATAACTTCTGCATGGGAAGATTTTTTTTGTGGAATTTGTCCATCCATCCTGTAAATGTGAATTATCCATACTTCTCTGTAAAAGTGTATTGTTCATCCATTATCTAAAAACGTATTGCAATGTAGGTATCTCATACACTGAAAATATTTTTAGATATACGTATATCTGTATTTTAGCTCGAATTTTAATTACCTAACAGTAAATTTATAATTAACGTAACTACAACAAATGTCTGTTGTAAGCAATTACTATTTTTACTGTCATAAAGAAAAATATGTTTGAAATAACTGTTGTATAGTTTAGAGACACATGTAATGGCGTAGTTTTGATGGAAACATCTAAACAACGTACCGTTTCAGTATGATACTTATGAATTGCATAATATTAAATTGACACAAGCTGTAAGTGCACACGTAACGAAATATCATTTTATACTTACTGTCTTATGAATTTCCCACCAAAAGCCCTTAATGAACCGTATATGTTTGTCTATATACTACACGTTAACAAAATAACTAAAACGTTAGAGGTTAGGTTGATGTGTCTCTGAGCATGTGGAATAGAAGTCACACGAAAACTTCTGTACAATTTTATAATGAATTCAGTAAAAGTAAATAGTTCGATTGTAGCACATTGTATTGCCCCACTATTTCTGAAATTACCTAATTTTATTAGGTAAAAACACATACACTTGATTATTACTGAATATACAGGGTGATTCAGGATTAATCTCGATAACTTCAGGAATCGATAGAACAGGTTAATATAATGTTCATTTGTGATATAAACTTATTTCCTAAAACGCATCGTTTCCGAGAATTTTTTTCTCGTTTTTCCCTCATAACTATTGAACCACTTATCCGATTTAAGTGAAATTCGGAACACAAATACTCCTTATGATCTTACATAAGCTTCTTAAGTTTCAACTACCTACTCCTCTTAGAAGTGTATTTTGTATGCTAACACTCCTCTTACTTTATTTCAAAACTACAAAAAAAAAAATAATTTCAATAAAACATCTACACACCACTTTGACCTGATTAATTTCGAAACTTTTTCGTCTCCTGTTTTTTTTCTCGACGTTTGGTCTTGTCTGAAAACAAACTCAGTGATTTGTGTAAACTGACGTTTGTGAAAATCATTATTTAAAGTATTATTTAAAGAGCATTTTTAGCGCTAAGAAAAAATGCCAAGAACGTTTACAAATGCTGAATATGCCGATATACATTATGTTTATGGTTTCTGTGACGGAAATTCCAACGTGTAAGTTCGAGAGTACCGAATACGCTTCCCTAATAGAAGAAATCTAAATGCACAAGTTTTTGTAGATGTACTTCGACGATTTTCGGAATATGGTTTGCGCCGCTACTATGATCATAACCGTAATGTACCGCCAAGAAATAATCAGCGAATTCTTAATCTTCTTGATATCAATAGAACTTTAAGCACACGCCGAGCAGCTCGGCAACTCCATTTATCTCAATCAAAAGTACTGAGAGCACTCAAACAAGATCATCGAAGGGCTTTCCATCTCCAACCAATTCAAGGTTTGTTGTCAGGAGATGCAGAAAAACGTTTAAATTTTTGTAGATGGGTTTTAGATTCAACAGAAATTAATCCACAATTTCTGCATATATGGACCGACGAATCTAATTTCACAAAAGCTGGAATTGTGAATTACCACAACATTCACGTTTGGTGTGAAGTCAATCCCCGATGTGTCAGACAATCTTCATTTCAGCAACAGTTTAGTGTAAATGTGTGGATAGGTGTTTTAAGTAATAACCTCTGTGGGCCGCATATTTTGCCTCCTCGTTTAAATGGGGATTTATTTCATGAGTTTCTGTAAAACTCTCTTCCCGACGTGCTTGATGATGTCCCCTTAAATTTACGCCAAGGGAACTGGATGCAGTTGGATAGTGCCCCTTCACATTACGGAGGGCAAGTACGGCAGTGGTTGGATGAGAATTATTCTCGTCGATGGATTGGACAGCAACCCAACAACCACCCAAATATGTGGATTCCTTGCGAAGGACCAGTGGCTTGTCCTCAGCGCTCACCAGATCTGAATCCTCTGGATTATTTCGTTTGGGGCCATCTAAAAGCAATTGTGTATGATACGCCAGTACATACCTGTGAGGAATTGATCCAAAGGATAAGACATGCTTGTGATGACATAAAAAGCAATCCTGTTCAAATAGCAGCTACGGTTAATACACTAGTTCGTCGATGCCAAAAATGTATTGAGGCTGGAGGAATGCACTTTGAACAATTATTGTAATTTTTTTAGTAGTTGATAAGTTTGTTGTAAATCTTGTAATAAGTAGTTGTTACTAAATTTATGTTTGAGATTATTGACATTTTTTCTTAACACTAAGAACACTCTTTAAATAATACTTTTGACAAAGATTTTCGCAAACGTCAGTTTTTTTTTGAGAGCCGTCCGAAAGTGTCCCCGGAAGCACCGAAGCCTATAGACTTATTGTGCATCTCTCGACGAGCACAAACATCCATGGTGCTACAGTGAGATTCGAACGTCAGTTTACACAAATCACTGAGTTTTGTTTTCATGGCTTGGCTATAACGTTAAATGAAATTTACGCGGCTGGTGCGCGCTACACTGTCACCAATTTCTTTGAATATCTCAGAAACAAGACCAAACGTCGAAAAAAAAACAGGAGACGAAAAAGTTTCGAAATTAATCAGGTCAAAGTGATGTGTAGATGTTTTAATGAAATTAATGATTTTTTTTGTAGTTTTGAAATAAAGTAAGAAGGGGGTAGTAGATAAAATACACTTCTAAGAGGGGTAGATAGTTCAAACTTAAGAAGCTTATGTAAGATCATAAGGAGTGCTTGTGTTCCGAATTTCGCTTAAATCGGATAAGTAGTTCAAAAGTTATGAGGTAAAAACGAGAACAAAATTCCTACTTCAACGCCCTCTATCTCGGAAACAATGCGTTTTAGGAAATAAGTTTATATCACAAATGAACATGATTTTATCCTGTTCTATCGATTCCTTAAGTTATCAAGATTAAACCTTAATCACCCTGTATAATGTAATTAAAATTTTCCAGTAAATACTAAAAAGAGGATAACGAAACATGGAAATTTCCACCCATTTTTATGAATGTATGGTCAAAATCTCCTAAATACAAATTTGCATTAAACAATCGAAATAAATAATATAGTTATGTATTACTTTCATATTTTTGAAGATCTATGCCATGCTCTCCGGAGACCTCAATTGACAGTAAGAACAGTAACCTATCACTCAATTTTTTTCACTTAAATTCGAGTTTCAAAAAGCGCCCCTTGCCCTCAAAAAACAACCGCAAACCGTGTAATTTGAAAGGTATAATCTCTTACGAAATACATAGAAAGGCTTCATTAGAGATCTCCAAATAAAACAAAAAGTCGCGAGGCCGTTTCATCGTTAAAATATTGTGAAATGAGCCGTCGAGGCTAGTTTTAATACATATTCATTGCGTTAGGTGGATCGTACGGGGCCCACCAGACTAATGGCAGACTGCAGGCTGTCATTACAAAAGAGTTAGGGGGGACTTTTAACATTTTTTTAAAAAGCCTCCAAATTTGTTTATAATTCGTCGACGTAATTTTAAAACGCCGTTCTAATGATAAGGTGAAGCCTTAAATGTTAGACATTACCTACTGTACATTATCCAGCGCCGTGAGATTACTGGTTTTATTCAAATGGATATTTCACTTTCTTGTAAGGTTAGCGAGCATTGCTGTGCACCGTTCGAATCGTGATCGTATCGCATGTTTCGGCGCTGTTAAATATAAGGTTTTCCTGAACATTTAAAACTAAGTAATAACATTCTCTTACCAGATGAGTGGCTATTTCATGCTGCACATCATCGGCATACACCGAGAGAACTGTCACTGAAATAGTTACCATAAATTTGTGTAAGCAATACAAAATAATTCTAAAAATAATGATGATATTACACTGACGTTTGTAATTTTACAAGAAAACTGCCAATATACAACAAAAGCGTAAACTTACTATGTAATTATAATATAATGTGTACATTTATAGAATATATTGTAATACATTTACAATTAACAATGTGAAATCCATTTTTACATTGTAAAATTACTGAAAATACTAAATTTACTATATAATTGACAGTAAAAATATGCCTAATGTGTGTGTGAAGATACTACTAATTTTAAAACGCGCTACCACTAACCGTTGAGAGCGTTGGGTGGTGATGCCTTCATTATTTCTTGCTTCATTTCGATGAATGCAGCATGTAACTAGGACCTAGGTATTTACATAATTAATGTAGTGAGTAGTAACTAGCAACATAATCATATCTAGAGTGACAAGTGAGTGTTTTTAGTACTATAAATAGTTTTGTCTAGTGCTGGTTTTAACATAACCTAAATGAAATTAAGAAGTAATAGGTATGTAAGTTATACATAATTATTGAAGCAAAGAAATATTGGTAACCTTGCATCTACAAAAATTGGATACCCCACTGTTGATTTGTTCATCTTACACAATATATAAAACATGTATTATTTTCTATTAGAATTATATTTTATACATATTTTAGGAACAGGGGCTTCTGGAGGATTAGCATGATTTAAGTTCTGGATACCTACTTATTTATGCACATTTATATAATTAATATTACTTTGTAATAGTTAGTATGTTTTTAAAGTAAGTTTCTCTAAAATCGACTGTACGGGTTAAGTCAGTTTCGACACATTTAGGAGATATATTTTATTCTCCGAAAAGATAGTCCAAATGTCACGGGAATATTTTTTGAGAAAAATTGAATAACGAAAATTTCATTTCTATATCTTGATTAGTTTTGTTACAGATTTTTTTTTATTTTAGGCCTTTTCTATGACGCCCCATGTTACATACGTATGATTCATTAATATATATATATATATATATATGTTTGTTATAGTAACGGAAAACTAGAAGTTATAAAAAAAATTCCTCATGCGAGTAGATACTGCACATAGAAAAAAAATGTCTTTACAATGTATAAATATTAACATAATAAGTAGAAATGTTACCATATAAAACTACCGAAATTTAAAAACATCATGCAGGTATCTCTTAAATAAATCAAAATATCGAAATGAGATTCTCACTATTCAATTTTTCTCAAAAATTAAGCTCTAAATGTATTGGCTACTTTTTTCTGTCTCTTCGTAAAATAGAAGAAACCTTCTATACCCAAGTGCCCAAATTGGACCATTCTGTACAATAAATAGAAAAATTACATTGTAGTCATAATATGAAATGTATTATTTACAATGTAACTATACAACTGCCTGTAAAGTTACTCTGCAATTTTGCAAGCAATTGTGCAAGTTACATTGTAAAAATAATTTTTGTATTGTAAAATCACAAAGTAATATTACAATTGCAAAACCTAAAATTACACCGCAAAATAAATTTACAACGTAATTTTACATTTTATTTGTAAAGTCACAATCGATAAGAAAATTACAGCAATAATAAGTGGTAAATAAATTGCCATCTATTTTTACTGTAATTATTTTTTACAGTGTACACATTTTAACACAAAAGAGCACAGTACGAGGTTTGATGAAACCATTTTTCAACAAAGCACAAAGATTTTATCGAAGCAGGCTGATCTTTTTGAAATTTTGAACAACTTTTTCAAGTAACATTTTTCTGTATTTTCAGTAGAAAAGGCAGTTTACCTGAAACGATAACAGTTTTCAATCGGTGCAATATTTCAAATAGGATTATTTCGAAAACTGTTCCTCATAACGACTTCAACAAGGTATACCTTTTTCAGATATAACAGGTAGGAGAACCGATTGTTTCAATAGTCAGATGGATATACTAAACAGCAAAAAAGTTCTGCCATTTAAAAGAAACATGATGTGCCATAAGTGGTGCCCTCTACTAGTGACGTCAAAATTAGAAACAAATTTGAATTTCTCGCCCGCAACAACTCCTGATTTACAAATTTTATGTAAATATTTGACTTTTTTAAAATCTACAAATATCGAAAATAAAATTTTAACTTTGACACCCTGTATCTTTTTTATTATGCGACTTGGGTTATGTTAGGTTAAATCGATTTATTTTCACCTAAGGAATCTGTGGTCTCATTTTTGCTACTTCATTTAAAAGCACCCTGTATAATGTAAATTAAAATTTTCCATTAAATATTATTAATATTAAAGAGAGCATAACAAACCATAGAAATTTCATCAGTGTATAGAAAATAGTTGTTTACTCGTAACTCTAAAAAAAATACTCCTATAATCAGCCGCAGAAACGCCCACATTTGTCCGTCGCGTAATTTACAATCGACCGTCGCGATTTTCAGCGACCGTAAATCAATATCGAGCAGAGCCGATACGAGCAGATATGCAAAGCAAGGATGTTCGCAGACGTCCTACACGAGACACCGAGGTGAAGAGGTATTCGATGTTCCAGATAGCAGCTACCGGACCGGTAGCAGAGATGAAGACATCAAGCAGGCCATTAACGGCCGTCTGGGACTCGGTATGCTAATCGCCTCGCGCGGCCCATCAGATCCAGTCGCCTGCGACACTTCTAATTGTTCTAGGGACGTCGCCGATGCCCATAAATTTCGAGGAGGACCTAGATAATGAGCCCCGACAGCGTTTCCGAATAAAATTAGAATAATCTCGGGAAGATGCGGGGTAATTAAAATGTGAGAAGCTGGTAGAGGTTCTTATGTATATATAGGATATCACAAACTTGATAGTATGGGCTTGCTACGAGGATACGAAAAATTTGGGACACTTAGTGTGACCACAGATTTCTCCTTAGCTGCAAAGGCACATTCTCCAGAAGTGCAGGAAGTTCTTCTTGTAGGAAATTTAAGTAACTCGTGCTATTCAATGTATGTTCAAAAAAATAAGACTCCATTAAATGCCTACCGATGATGCCGCACCATACACTTATTTCAAGATGTCCTTGGTTTTGGACTGAATTTACAATGTGGGGATTTTCAATGGACCACCCAGTAAACACATATACGTTAGAAAAACGTTTATAATGTCCATACAACGTTTGAAAAACACGTGTCTTTTTTACGTACGATCAACTTAAAAATGTCGCGGTTTTACACGTTTCTGGTAACCAAAGTACAAACGTTTATTAGTAAATGTGGAACTATCATTTTTAGTATTAATAAGCTTTAAGTTTTACGTTTAATAATGATATTTTATTAAGTTTTTTAACTAACGTAAATTAGACCTTGTTATTTTAATGCCCAAAAAGATGTTTTAGAGACGTGTTTTTTAACGTATTTTACAATGTTGTTTTTGGATCCTTCTGGTGGCATTGTACAGGGTGGTCCAGAATTATGTACCATAAATGCTAGATTAGATAGTATCTTAAAAAATAAGGGTTTTTATATATATATATATATATATATTTCAAAACTAAATAATAAGGGACATTTAATTCCGTAAAACCGCAAAATAAAAACCACTTCTTTAAATATCTATAACACTTAACTAACTATAATACTTTTATAATTAATTTGCTTTTTTTAGGTTTTAGTGCAATTAATTTTATGTTACCACTTGTTCCATCCCTTAAGATTAAAACGTTGTTTTAAGTGGTAAGTATTTTTTTGAAATACATAATTTCAAATTAAAAAAAATACTTACTATCCAAAACTACCCCTTAATCATAGGTGATTGAATAAGTGGTAACAAAACATTAATTGTCCTAATATCATATACTCACCCTTGAACCCATTATTCAAAAGTATCTGAAAGATATTAAAAAAAATGATTTTTATTTCACCCCTCAGAGGGTTATATCTCTCTTATTATTGAGTTTTGAACAAAAATTTATGTAAAATAGTACCCTTATTTTTTAACGTGCCATATGCTCTAGTATTTACGGTACATTCTGGACCACCCTGTATTAAATAAATAATTATCAGGGAATTAATATAATCTAAATAAAATAGTTACAAAATCTTCTAATCATTTAATCTTGTTCCTATTAATAATTATTATCGATATTCCAATACTGTGGTTCAAATGTTAAACTCACTATACGCCTATAAATAAGAGTATTAGAAAATATCAATACCTATTGTTTAATTTCAAATTTAGGTAGGTAACAATAAATAATTGGTTTTAATATCAGTAATAGTTTATTAAATAAATAATAATACGTACATAATACAAACAAAATATAAAAATACCAAAATAATATATCTTATTTATGCTACTGATTGGAACCTAAAAACAATGAAATTAGGTCTGAACAAGATTCATATTAATAACTTCACTTACATTGGAAAATATTGATTATTTAAAGAAAGTCTAAACTTTAAACATGTCTAAGTTTAATCTATTATAGTTATTAATATAATAAAAATGCTAATAATAATAACCTAATATACATTTAAAATGACCACGAAGCAGATAGTCAAGAAAGGAAATAAAAAAGTTTAAATCATTCCCAATAATGATTAGAAATATATCAGTGTATCTTAAATTTCAATATAAAGTAAAAAAATTACCAAGTCATAATAACTGTTACCCATTTTACAAAGTAATTTAACGTAGGCATGTACGAGTACAAAATTCACGCGCCTACTTTTATTCATTTTGTCATCGCCTTTGTAAGTATTTTGAAACATAAGTAGGAAAAGTTTTAGTGGAATAAATTTATATTCTATTATATAATTATTTGTAATATGTGATGTAAAAAAACCCTAATACTCTTATATTAATAAAATAAAATTAAATACTTATAGAAGTAGTTATACTTACCAAAATAAAATAGGGAAAAATTTCATGGATCACGGTAGGTACGTACAATGATGAATATGCAACTGACAAACTTTTACAAGAAATAACTCGAAATGGTATGTGTGTAACACGTGATCTTTATCTACCAATAAGATCATTAAATTCGTACATAACGTTTAACCGCATTATAATTGACACGTGTAATAAACGGTAATTCGCTTCCTTATTTCAACGAATGATTATAACGTATAATACACGTTTGAATTATACTGTTTTTTAACACTTGTGAGGTTTATTAAAAAATAATTACTATCAAGTTATTTGTATATTTAAGTACCTATATTCTTAATGCAATATCTTTTTATTAAATTATAGTGTATAAAATTTACTTTGGATTGTTTTTATTCCGAAATATTTATTAAGTGCTAAACGTTTATGATACGCTTTGTAAGTATTAAATGCCTGTTACTCTAAAACGTTACAAACACGTTTTTGTTCAATGCCCATATATTAATCAGTTGACACAGACGTTTTATAAAGGTTTAAATAAATAAGTTTTATTTATATAATTGAAATAACGTTCATTTAACGTTACAAAAGGTTTGCTAACATTTTTTGTTAAACAAGTACGTATTTTAAAAGTTATGTTAGACCGTTACTTTTCTAACCATACAATAATGGTTGATTTTGTAACGTAACGTATTTTTCTCAGTGTACTTTTATGATTTCATAAATATTTCTCTTAATGAATTCAACAAATGCGATTAAAATTAATATTTACTTCACTGCTAATCGTCTACGGTTGCTGAATAATCGACACCAGAATGTCTGAACGGTCAGATGTCAGATTTCAGTCCGATACAATCGTTACCGCCGAGCTGATTGATTCCCACTCGCCAAGTTACGTGTGCGACGACTCCATCGACAAACTAGTTCTATTAATGATAATTGGTCCATTTGTACAACATCATTTCTTTTATTACGCCATAAATCAGAGTTAACTGATTCGATTAGGTGAATGATTTAGCGTCCGCATATTTCTGTACCAGCCATATCACGACCGTGTCTGTTTATTAACATCTCACCGCATTATATATTGTTTTGGTTTTGTTTATCTTCAACAGATAATCGCATAAATGAAAAGCAGAGGAATAAACTTAATATAATAATAAAACAAACAAAAATTAGATAACAGTAGTATATTAAACGACAAGTTTACTAAAACTGATTTTCTTACGAGATTTGTTTATACTATTTTTTCGCATTTTCTGTTAATAAGTAATTATAAACAAATAGAAACATGGTGTGCCACAAGTGGCGCCCTCTACTAGTGACGTCAAAATTAGAAACAAATTTAAATTTCTCACCCGCAAAAACCGCCAATTTGCAAATTTTATGTAAATATTCGGATTTCTTAAAAAATTATTTACAAATATCAAAAATACAATTTTAACTTTGACACCCTGTATGTTTTTTATTATGCCACCTAAGAAATCTGTGTCCTCATTTTTGCTACTTCATTTAAAAACAGCCTGTATATTGAAAAGTACTATACAAATAAAGGAAATATGGATGTGTCACAATAGAAGAAACTACTTGCCTTTTTAAAACGTCAAAATTACACATACGAAGCAAAAAATCAAAAGTTTTGCTGTTTTAAAAAGAGGCTCCAGACGCTAAGTTCTTATTAATGAAAGTGGTACTAATATTTGGTTTAAATGGGGGATGTATGCAGAATTGTGCAGCTTAACTGTAAAAGATATCAAAGAAATGAAGGATCAGAGTGCAACGGATATGAAATTTACCATAAGTATTTACGGTTCAGTCCCAAACAAGTAAAACATAATAAATTAATTGAATAAATTTCATGTTGTTAATTTTTCAGATTTGAATAATTATACTTTTAATATATACAACAATGTTTCCAATATTTAAATAAACAATTTCCTGTCAAACTGTTTTTTTATTTACATAAAGTGTAAACGATTTTGAATTTAGTAAAATAGAATATTATCAGTCAAAATGCGAAAAAACGATTTAAATTGTTTAAAATATGATTGAAATTCATTAAGGCTACAAATAAAATTATCTATAAATTATCCAAATTTTTCTAAAGTCGCATACATTTCGCATGTATTTTGACGGTGGTAAACAAGTTTTAAATCATCATAATAAAGTAAACTAGGTACATCTAATGTATTAACTATGCTATCTATAAATATATTAAACAATAATAGAGCCAGGACTGAACCCTGGGACACACCTGATGAAGTTAAAAATTACAAGCTTAGATTTATCATGTATGCATAAACTCCAATTCACAAAAGCATTATCGTTTATCATATTCTCATAATGCTAATGACATACAAGCGGGCTTTGTACATAACCCTTTCTTCTGTGAGCAACCATGTACGTCGATTAATTTAAATTGCTACCATCAGCGTCAGTTAAGCCTTCACTGCTGTGGCAATAAAAACCGCAACATTTGTTAATAGAATACGGCAGGTACTATTAGTATTAATTTCAACTATTCTTTTTCATATCGTTACGCACGATGGATCTAATTTAGGTCGATTTGGATTTAATCAACCATTACGGGTAAATGCCCGCCCCTTATAAGCTTTATAAGGAATTAATACGGCGTGAAATTTCCTGATTGGTCGATTCTACCCATAAAATTGGAGAATATACAAAATACGTGCAAAAAAAAAATGTATACTCGCGGCAAGAATTGAGACGACTTACGTCATACGGAAAAATGAATAATTCATTATACAGGGTGTGCCTAATAACGATTGTCGATATTATAAAAAATAAGGGTACTCGACATACCACGTATACGACTGCAAACAATTGAAATCTGATTACTTCATTTTGAGTTTTAGGCCATGCAGAACTTTTTATCAAGAATAACTTTTTTTCATAAAATCAATGATAAAAAAGTTTCCCATATGGTGCCGACTTAATTGGACACACTGTATAAAAAAAAACGATTTCAAAATTGCAACTTCAGGGTCGTATAACGCCTAAACGTGACAACTTTGAACTAAGGTAAGTTTAACTCAATCGACTTATTTTGAGCCGCACTGTATCTGGTGGAGCGTTGTAAAGACCTTTTAGGGACACCCTGTATTTTCATCAAAATATTTAAGTGAGAGTAATAAAACTATATAGGTACTACACTAAATGTTTGCATTGTATATTGCACTAAATTGCAAAACATTTTTAACGCGTCCAAATATCGAAAATTATGTTGACAATAAAAACAATTGCCTAACGTCAGCCATGATGAAGACGTCTGAATTCTTATCGCGAGTATATTATTAATCGAAATGGCGTAAAAAAAAATAAGATCTACATAGAATCTACACTGGGAATAAGTGGTTCATGCCAACAGTTTTTGAATTAATGTCAAATTTATTTTTTTTAGTATTAGTAATTAAACAAAATTAAAAACTGTTATAAAAAAATATAGCTTCAAACTAATTTCCGTCGAGCAGTTCTTGGAAACAAATTGTTACGTTTCAAAAATACAATGAGAATTTAAGAATATTTTGAGGCATTAATATAATTAAATGATAATTGTACACTAATTATTAGTATAATAGCACGTAGTTTGAATATTCTATTTTCATATATCAACCTATTAACTTATTTATAAATGTTTATCGAAACTCTGTTTTTACATTGACTATGAATTGTTTGTTTTTATTTCAATTACAGGGGTTAGATTTGCTCGCTTGCCGGTACAATTAGGTACAGCTGATTTCTCGCGGAGTTGCCGAACTTGGTCCGCTTCGTGGGATTTGCTGTCAACTATTTAACGAAATTCTTTATTTTATGGTTAGTTTTAGTGTTGTAGTTAATTAGTAAGAGATTATATTACATTGCAATGCATAAAAGGCAATAGGGAAATTAATTTATTCAATTATCTTCGGTATGCTTAGCTGTGATTGGTAGAGATATTGTCCAATCACAGTGCCACCAGTTTTCGGTGAGTCTTTTCGTACTCTTCTCCGTGGATGAAAAGAGAGAGAGAGTGACCTTCTTCTTTGAATTTTCAACGGTGTGTGTGTAATGGTGGTCGTCAAAAATCCGTGATTTATTCAGTCATCTTAGATAAGGATTCATTTTTGCGGCCATAAATTAAGAATTTAGGGAATACTGGTGCAGGTGATGTTAGTATTTTTGATGGAATTCACGATATTCTAACTTCGTAAGAAGGATTTGTAACACAACACTGAGAAAATTATATCCGAGGTCCATAATTTGTATCATCGTTGTAAGATAGCTGTGTAGCTAATTTTAATAATAATAATAATAATATCTCTACCCCTCATTCTAATCACAGGGATTAGCCCAGAAGTCGGAGACTTGTGCGGGAGAGGGGGCGGCATATTATTATTAAGCAGGCCGCATTTGCGCCCAGGAACGACTTACGTTGGTAGGCCCTAACCACTATTCAGTGCAGGAATGAGGGAAACCTGGAAAACCTCATTAATTAGGGGGGTAGTCAAATATCAACCGGTATCAATCTCTCACATTGACCCAAGCCAACATTCTTCCACCCTACCATACCCGCAGAGAGGGCGCCAAACCTCTCCACGAATATAGCTTATATACGGTCTATCGGCAGCTGGGCTTGAACCAACACCGATCTAGTCACCTCGATTCAAGTACTGACGCTTTAAACCGCGCGACCACTGACCAATTTTGTAAGAAACCCCTAGGTTAAGGGTGAGTACTGCTATAGTTATCATTATTATTTATCTCTCTTATTTGTTGTAAATTTCTTGTCACAAATTTAAAACTTTTGGTAGTAATAGTAAAAATTATTCGCGTGGGCAATGACACTGAGCGACGTTGCCACTTTATTTTTTTTTACTGAAAATTTAGAGAAATTATTTGTTGTTAAATGATACGTCACGCAGGTGTCCACATATCTGTGTTGCATCATGCAATTAGATTATTGTTTTTTTTATTTTTTTTTATCAAGGTTTTTTTTATTGGGACCATATATCCTTACTTCTGAATTCCTTTCGGGAACCTGGATTTCCTGTTTTGGTGCTGAATTTCCAGATGCTGAAATCTAGAGTACGTTCGACAGTCCTATGCATGCTGAACGCTACACATTTTTTTTTGGAGATTGCTCGTTCATCCACTCTGCTATTCGTCTACCGGGCTGTCATAGACATTTGAGGTTTAGTCTTAGTTTTGAGGAGCCAGTGATACTTCCCAAGAAACCAAGGATTACACGCAAGTTCTTAATACCAAAGAAATTTTACTTTACCTTTTCCTTTTAATTGCTTGCCAGGAGTAGAATGTAAACCATAAATTCTTAGTTATTATTTGATATCTTACGAGTATTAGCTTTCGCCATTTGCATGTATATTATTTACTAGTTTTTTTTTATTAGTTATTAATTACTTAATTACTAATACTGTTTTTTTTGCTTCACTTTTAATTCTACTTTGGCTTATTTCTAAGTGCTGATTTTTGCTCAGTTATTAATACTGTATTTGCTCAATTGTTAATGCTACCTTTTGCTTATTTCTAAAAACTGCTTTTGCTTATTTGTGAATGCTGCTTTTGCTTATTTTTTTTTTATATACTGCTTTGCATAATTATTAATACTGATTTTTGTTTATTTATGAATGCTGCTTCTTAATGTTCTGCTTTTGCTATCATTCATACTGACAGCAGATTGTACGACGTTTGTGGAAATTAGGGTGCTCCCATATTTACTTACATATACGCTTCCTATATTTATTTATTTATGCGCCTGCGCCTGAGCTCAAGCGACGCTGTTTTTGAATTTGCCGCCTATACCGTGCATGATTGTTTTACTTTATTTTTCTCTAATCTCTAATTTTGCATAACTAGTTACATTATTTGCTGTTAATTGCTTAACTACTAGTCCATTTCAGCAAAATTCATAAATAATAAATTATATTATATTATATATTAAACGCTTGTTTTATTTTATTTCTGTATTAACTACTTTTGACAATTTTCGGCGGTTGATTGCCTCTAGTTAGGGTATAAAGTTGGCTATAGAAAATTTGTTTGGCGTCCCCTTAAGATCTTGAACCACTCCCTTCTCCATTGAGTTAGCCAAATACCCGTTGTCAGTATATATATGTATATATATGACCATGGTATCATAACCTAGTAAACTAAAAATAGATTTACGAGTAGTAGGTTGCATAAATATAACACATTAAAATTCTAAATTTAAATCAAAAATATTATAACTGAACACACAGGCGTCCAGAACAGAGCTATCCTGGTATGTAAATGACATTTTAAGAATACTGCTCAACATAATAAATAACATACAAACAATAAAATAACAAAAACACAAAAATAAAACATAACAATATATATTTTGAAAAATGCATCATTTCCAAGATACAGGGTGCTCTAATTAGGTCAAACGCGTCGAGTTGACTTCTCATACACACGAGATAGGCGTCGCCCTAGCGCTAGGTGTTAAATTTGAATTTCTCGTTCCGTGTCGTGGGGCGTACCGGAGGTCTACATGAGAAATGAGCGACAGGGAATGTGGCGTGCGACGCCCTGACCTCCGGCGCTGCTGTTTGTCTCAATGAAATCTTCGCACGCCGTAAATACGACTGTGCTGTGCAAGACTTGCACTCACGCGGCCACGTGCACTTGTTTACTAGATCCTCGATTATTTTCACAGCACTCTTCGTAAATCGAAGCTCCTCAGACCTATGAATATCTATACTGATAGGACGAGGACGTACACGGTGTTTCTTAAGTAGACGTCAACGATCCATGGGTGTATTTTGTGGCAAAAAATAAGAATTTTTTTTATATTATGACTAAATGCAAATATTTTAAGAGGGGGTAGAGAAAATTAAGAATTAACGGAATCACCCTTCAAAAATATTCTAAACTTATTTATAAAGCAAAAAAAATGGTTTCGAAATTATATTATATCCTTATTAACACCGCCTATGCGACTTATCCGCCACAGCTTTACAGAATCAGAGTAGGTAACGTAGGCAACTAGCAACACGACCGTAAAATTTCTGTGTTTACCATGTGTTTACGTTGTAGTTTTGTGTTTCTCAGTTTTTAGTGCCTTTTTTAATTTTTAAACGTTTTACAGTTATTAAATAAAGAAATTTGTGTTGGGTGCAGATACTTTCCCACAATATAGTTCGTCGGTTTGGTTTTCTTGGTTATGGCACAAGACTGCCTAGCGTACATTAAAAGTTTTGTATTATCTATTCCTTTCGTGTCATTTTGTTATAATAAATAGGTATTTTATCTAGCTGTACCTACAGGAAGTGTGTTTTATCTGTAATGAGTGGTTATAATGAACGAAAATGTTGTAGTTTTGCCAGTTTCTAACGAAATAATGAAAAACGAATGCAAAATAGTGGAGCGAACTGGATTAACTGTTACCTACCTATCTACCATGTATCATTACTAACAAGAATGTTAATTTTTGTCGTTTCTGCATTTACAAATGCTGCAAAAAACGACCGCATGATAGTAGATATTGTTGACAGATCTCAGTTGATGCGTATCATAGGTGCCGACTTTCCGTAGGAAAAGAGAGATTTTTACTCTTATTTTTGGTCACAGAATACGCGCCTGGATATTTGACCCTGTTTAAGAAACACCATAGAAAAGAAATTATATGATTTTTTGTTTTTTTTTTAACCCTGAATTTATGACTCTTATTTTAAATAGGTATTAATATTTATAACTTACAACATAATCAATTAAAAAGTATATTTCCACTTGTCTAAAAAATTAGAGAGCTTAATTAGTGACCTAAGATCTATAATTATTCTCTTTGGTAGTGGGTTACTAGCCCCATCGTACCATTCATCAAGAATCAAGGCAAATAACCTCTGCCAACACTCAAGATACGAATCCTCCAGATCAGAACACCGATTTCAGTTAAAATCCCATTACTGGCAGGTATTTTTTTCGGCAGGAGAACAATCGTAAATCGAACCCACTCTGCGAGATGCTCGATAGCTACTGCTCAACCCACCGAACGTACCTGCAGATATCCTGCTAACGAACCCAGTTGTCCTGCAAATTCTCTAATTGCTTGTAAGTCTCAGCGAGTGACAGAATTTCGCGGATCTCTAGATTTTGGTACTGTTTCTTTTTGATACAAAGCAAATGAAGGACGGTGACGTGGCCAACTGTGGTTAACGACTAATATACCATTCGTAAATATGCTTGAGCAACAATGATTTATGGTTTATTTATTTGATTTACACTGTTCTACAGGTTTTCATCCGGCTACAGAACAAGAGGGTGCAGAATGTAGAAATAACTAAATTTATATTGAAGAAACACAATAATAAACAAATGAAAATCATCATAATGAACAAAAACTATTTAAATTGTTTAAATATAATACAGCATTGTGTTTTATATCCGTATACGATTTCTATCTTCGGACAACGCAGTATACAGGGTGGTCCATTTTCGAAAGCGGAAACTTAAGAGGCAGACAGAGAACCACAAAATAATATCGTTTGCATTATAAACTATATTCGAAAAATGCTTGGTTACAAAGATACAGGGTGTCAACATTTTTATCAAAAGTTCCAAATTTCTTAATATTTTTAAAACTACTTTAGATATTTAAATGAAATTTGGAACCTTTGAATAGGTAATCTAGATACATATTTTTACGTAAAAAATATTATTTTTCCTGCACCAGCGGCGTGCGTACGGCCAGATCTTCGGGAAATTTTAATGAAAAAAATGTTTTTTTAGAAACAAAAACTATTTCTAGAATGCTTGTTCAATTTACAACAGAGAAGGCTGCTTATTATTTTTTTTTGTTTGCCGAAAGATAAAAAGCGAAGAATACCAGGAATGATGTTGGCTAAGACAAGATATCTTGCAAAATTTGAAAAAAATCTTTTGCTTATGTATTATGTTTTGTCTTAGTTCTAGTTTAGCAGAATTGGATTTAGACTTTGATAAACTTTGATTTTAAAAATTATTTTATATGCTGGATGTTCTTTAAATAAAGTATATACATATCTACAATAGAAATGCAATATTTATTTTTTCAGCTTACGCTCACTTAAATGGTACCCAATCTTACATTCGCAAGACTTCCTGCCATAGCATTATTCCTTATTCTGTATCACAAGACATTATTTTTTAAAATCTTGTCTTACAATTCGAGCTGCCAAGCCTTGTCTTGGTCTTGTTTTGTTTTGACATGCGAGACTCCAGGACCAGATCAATATAGAAAATATCTCAACACTTATCAGAAAGTATGTACACTGTGAAACATGTTTGTATAGTTTAATTAAAAAATCTGACTACAGTGGCTATATTGTTCACATATTTAAAATCGATTTATATATTTCCTTTCTCAAAAGGTACAGGCTAAGGCGGTGTGGAACGGTGTAAATAATACATATCAGATAAACTTCAGTCTGTCTAGCCATCAACTGATGGCTGATATTAACAAACATAATCTGTTACGTAAAATTCCGACTGATTTTATTTTGAAATTGAAAATTACAGGCCTTGCGGTACTATTACGTACACTAATAAAGTTTCTTTTTATAGCTTAGGGCAGAATTCTCCTTGTGTGCATATATTACAGCGACTGAGCTTTACAGGTTGTTCTACGAATGGTTTTACACCTAAAATTTGCATGTTTTGATGTTTATTAGCCATACATTTGTATGTTAGCGATTGGGCACTATTTGTCTGATGTAAACTATAATTAGAGCCATAAGGCACCTTGACCTGACATTATTGGCATCCAAACAATGTTATAATTAATTCAACACTTCTTTCCTTTCTTAAAATGTCACTAAATTTAAGATTTACTTATTGAATAATATTTTGCTAAAATACGAACAAAATATTATACAGGGTGATTCAGGTTTAATCTTGATAACTTCAGGAATCGATAGAACAGGTTAAAATAATGTTCATTTGTGATATAAATTTATTTCCCAAAATGCATCGTTTCCGAGAAAGAGGGCGTTGAAGTAGGAATTTTTTTCTCGTTTCTCCCTCATAACTTTTGAACCACTTATCCGATTTAAGTGAAATTCGGAACACAAACACTCCTTATGATCTTACATAAGCTTCCCCCCTCTTCCTTTATTTCAAAACTACAAAAAAAAAATAATTTCAATAAAACATCTACACACCCCTTTTACATGATTAATTTCGAAACTTTTTCGTCTCCTGTTTTTTTTTCGACGTTTGGTCTTGTTTCTGAGATATTCCTACTTCAACGCCCTCTATCTCGGAAACGATGCGTTTTAGGAAATAAGTTTATATCACAAATGAACATTATTTTAACCTGTTCTATCGATTCCTGAAGTTATCAAGATTAAACCTGAATCACCCTGTAGAATAGGATAATATGCTAATTTTTCCGGAGATGCTATAATGAACTTCCACAATAAATACGTTGTAGTATTATACAAGGCGATAGTTTTTTTTGGCAAATTATGATCGATGATGCCCACACCTTTGAAACACGTTGCATATAAACAGGAAGGTATATTTTAGAGAAATGTTCGATCCCTTTAAGATGTACTACACTTTGTTCTGGCTTCTAAGAAGAGCGTCGGGATCGATTGGAACGCAGAGGCTGTCCGACACACAGGTGGGCATCTAATGTCGTGATAGCCGGTCATAGTCATCACGTTATCTGGTGTCATGTGTATGTAATCCATAGTATCCATGACCTATCCCCATAGTAGTTCGTGTTTGATTGTTTCGCGTGCTGTGAGCAACGCTCGTCGCTCCACGCACCATCCTCCCACGACACCTCCGCTGCACTCAGAGAACAGTTCACTTAAATTCATCAAAACAAAAGTCTAGCGACGGGTCTCAAAATTTGTATTGTCACGTCATATACTTGCCATTAGTTCAAGGGAAAAGCAGAAATTGGTTATAAATATTGGAAAACAAATTCCAATAAACTTTACAGAAAATATGGCTTCATAAGAAATTCTATTAGAAAAAATGTCCAACAATTTATGTTCCTTCTATTTTTTGTGCAATACTCCCTTTACGAGCAGTGTGCTGTGAAGTTTACTCCATTATGTATCAGTGGCTATACATTCAACTGTAAACTGGTATTTTTCGCGCATTGAAAAAAGCTGGTCAAATTCTATTAAATTACATATAACAATTTTCAAAAATCCTTTAAAACTACACTAAAAAATATAGTTCATAATATTAAAAGAGTTTAGTACATAAATAACTATATTCTATGTCGTACTGATGAGAGTTAATAAGCTCAAAACTGGTATATGTCTGGTGGACTACTGACGAATGACTCTAGCTGTTTGCTATGGATTTTCCAGGTATAATTCAATGCTAGTCGGGGCATTAGTCCGCAGAGTAGTTGTTTCCTGGAATTCCGTGTTTCTTTCTACAAGCAGTTTTACATATATTCAATACAATTGAGTACAGGAAAACCTCTGCCAATTTTTAAAAATATTAAACAACAAACTGTACATTATTTCATTCATTTATAATTTAGAGAGATATGTGTACTGAAATGTGAGAGTCGATTTTCAGTTCTGTTTCGACCATTTATGTCTTTAAGCGTCATTCCCCTACTGAACCCTGATACAGAACAATCCAGAATGCTGAAAGTGTTTGTCAATGCGCATAGTTATCTGCATGAGAAAGGAAATAAATATTCATTGTGGTAAAAGATATATTAAATGTAATTTGTTTTATTCGATATTCATTATGAATAACTGGCAGTTATTGTATTGATAAACAAGATAATTGAAATAATGTACTGAGATCACAAATTCAATAACTAATTTTTATATTAACTAACAAAATAATTCAAATAATATATTAAATCAATAACTGATGATCATTACATTAACACATGATTTTTTAAATGCTTCCTTTCATAAAAACCTTCTTTAAAATATACTGAATCAACCACAGCGATCGATTTTATAATTAAGACAAGTGAACACTTTTTTCAGTGTAACTTTCTTCTAACACCCTTGTTTTTTCAGCGCCATTGGACCTACTACTACGGCCTACTACTAGGCCCGTTACTCTTTGTTAACACACCTTTTACTTGTAACGCACAGCGGGTCATTCATGAAATTTATTTCATGACTAGCAACTATTTTCTAATCATGAACATTCTGTCGCACGAGATGCCAAAGCTGCCGGCTTCACGGAAGCGCTCGAAAAAGCGTTTATCTTATCAATCATCCCACGGTCAACGTTCGCCGTGTTATACCGCGGCTTTCTGTGACTGGTGTGGGAGAAGGGGTACTTTATTATAACTTTTATGTCCAAAGACGAGTTATGCCGTGTTTATCCCATATATATATATATAGTTACAATGGCGACTTTCCGTGATTTGTGTGGAAGAAGAGGCCATGCATTATAATTTTTAGGTCCAGATAAGTTACACTAATGTTTACCCATGTTATATATGGTTTATCAGTTTTCAGAAAATATAACGCTAATTCGGGAGTGTCGCAAGGCTCAAATCTAGGACCGCTTTATGTTTCTGTTTTTTATCAACGACTTACCTGATGTACTGTGTAACACAGGTTCATGTTTGCTGATGATCTCAAATTATATAAACCTATAAGATGTCTTAATGATGGATTTCTGTTACAACGCGATATTAATTCGGCTTATGAATGTAGCATAGTAAACAAACTCGCCTTTAACTTGCCGTGCCGTT
Organism: Monochamus alternatus; assembly: GCA_037114965.1. Lineage (NCBI taxonomy): Eukaryota > Metazoa > Arthropoda > Insecta > Coleoptera > Cerambycidae > Monochamus > Monochamus alternatus. The sequence continues at coordinate 48,343,371 of CM073435.1, read as the reverse complement.
TATTATAGTTTCTGGGTCCAAATACGACTTATACTAATGTTTACCTCATATTATATGGTTTGCGAACATCGAAAAAGCGTCTATCTTATCAATTATTCCACGGCCAATGCTTGACGTGTTATACCGCAACTTTCCGTGATTGGTGTGGGAGAAGGGGTAGTATATTATAATTCTCAGGTCCAAAGACGAGTTATGCTAATGTCTATTTCATGTTATGTACTTGCTAACAACATTTTGCTACATACAATCCAGATTATATGTAACACGTGCAAGATGTATATAATTACCTTAATTAAAACGCGATTAGCGCTTGTATCATTGAGGGTTATTTAATTATAAGGTTTGTTACATGTGTCAATGCATGGGCAAAATGTTACATAGCAATCATATTTAATAAATAACTACGTTGTACAAGATATCTCTTGAAAGATCTTTATAATCCCACCATTCGCATCTCCATAGCACACGACGTCTATGAGGCGTCTATTTTAAGTTAATTTTAGGTCGGTATATTTCAGGACCAGTTATAGACGTCCATGTGACGTCTAAACGTGTAGCCATCATCCATGTCCTTCATATTACCTTTGTTAGACGTTTATTTTAGGTCACCACTTTCCAGAACTAGTATGGACGTCTATGGGACATCCAACAATGTACCTCTCAGGGACGTAATTAATATTACGTTCGTCGGATGTCCATTTTAGGACTACATAAATTAAATAAGATTAAAAATGTGTTTTGTCTTCTGGAAACAGCACTGAAGCACTTTACACAATAGCTTTGTACAGAAAATCTAATGTTAGATATGAAAAGAATAAAAAAACTTTTATCCACAATACCATTATAATCGGACTTTTATCCATACATATGAACCGTCGAAAATGATACTTTATCGATTGTGGAATAAAGTAACTTTATTTCATTAGTAGAAAAATGAAAAAAGTAATAAACCTATGACAAATCAAATTTAATTTATTTACTTATTAACATTTACATTTTATAGTAATAGATATTTCGTTTTTTGTTTTATCACATTTTACTTCTTTCCATTAATAACAATCCTTGTAGCATGTTTGCCACCATTTTCGTAACGTATAACATCTGCCAAAGTTTGTGAAGAATTTGCACAAGTTACAGATGTCACTTCTTGTAAGGAGCAGCTATATTTTCTTATAAAGTTGTTGACGTGCTCCTCATACAATGGCCAGTATATGCTTCTGGATTTGCCATATTCAAAAATGAAGCAACTATTGAGGGGATCTTCGCTAATGTGTTCATTCCAACAGGCTGAGAAGTATATTTTTGACTGACGTCTTAAAGGAATCTATCTTGTGTTAAGCGAATTGGGCGAATTGAGAGAAATACATTTTCCTCATATTTCCAGAGCATTCACGCGAAATCCTTCTTCTATAATTGTAAATTTTCTTGAAATGCCCGTCTTGGTGTCAGATATTGAAACAAATAGGTAACGGTCAACGTCCTGTACGTCAATAATTTTCAAATTTGTCAAATCGCAGCATTGACAGACACCAAAAACCCGCATTATTAGTGCGACCTGAATATACCTAACAACATGTAAATAGATAATACTTTATTCATTAAATATTCTTTATCGGAAGCCACAGTCAAAAATTTTTCAATATGTGCTCTTTCCAATAAGCAGTAAGCTTGTTATATCCTCCAATATCTAAGTTTTTGTAGACCTTTATAGTAACCTTCAACATCGAATACTTCAATCGCTTAGATGAAATTGCATATTTTTGCTTCAAACTTAAAAAATACAGTAGTATGACTTCTTCATTTATTCAGTTCACTCTCCATTTTTCCCTCTATTCCTTAAATTCAGCCAACACTTTTCTAATAAATAGAAATTTGCTTCTTCGAAAACAGCCACAGGAACAAAATTACTTTCTTGCATATTTACCAAATCCAGATAAAACTGGACTCTAACTTTGCGTTTGTACAAATGTTTTTAGGTATTATTTTTTGCAAGTAACTAAAGCAAATACAGAAAATTACTAGATTATTGACTATTTTATTAATGTACACTGACAAAACTAATTCTTCCTAATTACTTTTCCTCTTTGTCAAGAAGCTGGTTGTTAAAAGTAGAACACAAAACAATCTTTTTGATGTTTAAAGACAAAACCCACAATTTGAGTCCTAATTACGGCCCCGTCTAATACATCCCGGTACCATTATCTCCTTTTTGCTAAATCACAACTAGCTATTATATACCGACATAAAAAGGTCTGTATCGTCTCCTAAGCACCGTTATAAACAGGGGTCATACAAAACGCATTAGACACTTCTTTTCCCTGTCTTAATAACGTTGATGTGCCGTCGTTAAAGCGTAGGAATGCGGGTCTACACGGAGAAAAAGTGTCGGTTTATATAAATAGAATATCCGGTTTAGATCGTGTCAACAGAAATTGCGAAGATTGAGTTCCACTCATATGTCTGGATTAAATACGAATGTATACAATACAAAATTTGTCAATAATTAGGGTAATTCAAAAATTCATTTTTCCCCAACCGTCACAAAACTATGAAATTTCTGACTGGCTGAGAAATCTATCTATCTTAACAACAAAAGTATTCATTTTTAATTATAGTAGCTAAATTTGACACTTTTAATCCTTAGATTAAGTGTTAATCGAGTTTTAATTTCTAAAAGTTTATTCAAAAATATTTACAATTGTGATATATTGGAGTAATATAAATGAAAATCGTAGATTTTACTACTATTTTATTTTATTCCCAACACAGAGATAACATAACATACGTCGAAATTCGCTCTTTTATCTCGAGCCTGTACAAAAAAAATAAAAGAAATAGACAAAAACAATATCTCTCCTACAAAAACATACACTATTCTACATAAATTTATATACAAGGTGTTTGTCAAATACATAACATTTTCCCCCCACAAAAAAAATTACAAAATTTACAAAACACTTGACACAATCAAAAACATCAATTATACTAAAAAATATATATATCCTAATTATACATAGGTTAAACGTTCTGGAGGTTTAACAACTCTTTTAGGTCTATCAGTATCAGAAAAGGAAGGAGTTTGGATACTTTCCTGATCATGTGATGTGTGTGACCCATCAAAATTTTGTGTACGATTTACGGAAATTTCAGAATCATGTAAGCCACTCTGAGCGTTATATTTTATAATCTGATTAGTATGACGTTTCCATGTTGTTCTCAGTTCAGGTATTCGTACAAAATAAGTACATTTCCCAATCTTTGTTTCAATTACCCCTGGTATCCAAGTAACCCTGTTCACTACTCGATAATCTTTAACAATTACCTTGTCCCCGGCGTTAAAAAATCGGTTTTTCTTTCCTTTAAAATTTTTAACTTGATTGCTTTGTTCTCTCTTAACTTTACTTTTTATTTCATTTTTTATAGCAGGTCTTAATAAATTAAAACGAGTTCGTACGTCCCGATTTAACATTAGAAATGAGGGTGACACTCCTGTCGTACTATGTACCGTGTTCCTATAATCAAACAAAAAATTATTTAATGCTACCGAAATGTTCAAATTTTTATTTCGACCTAAACTATTTTTGAGCGCATTTTTAATTGTTTTTACAGCATTTTCGGCAGCTCCATTAGACTGAGGAAAAAAGGTGCAGTGGTTATATGTTTTATCTAATATTTTTCTAAAAAATTTTTAAATTCATGACTGGTAAAATTCCTAGCATTGTCTGATATTATTAAATTTGGTAAACCGAATCTAGGGAACGTACTGTGTAAAGCCGATACAGTAAAACTAGATGTAATTGTATTCGTTGGAAAAACTTCTACCCATTTTGAGTGTGTGTCCACAATTATAAAAAAATATTTATTTAAAAAGGGACCCATGTAATCAATGTGGATTCTGGAAAAAACATTTTCTGGCCATTGCCAGGGATTTAATTCAGATTTTGGCGGGCTTTTTTTATTTACCGAACAAAATTCACAACTATTTGCAAATTTCTCAATATCTTTATTAATGTTAGGCCAAAAAAAGTACGATCTGGCAATATGCTTCATTTTTACAATTCCTAAATGAGACATGTGAAGCTGAGACAAAATTCGATTTTTTAATAATTGTGGTATAATTATACGATTGTTCCACATTAAAACATCATTTTCTATAGTAAGCTCGTTTCGAATTGTATAAAATTGTTTAAATTTTTTATCATTTTTAGCATACTTTGGCCAACCTTGAGTTACGAATTTTTTTATATCCTGTAAAATTTTATCTGCAATGGAATATTTTTTAATTTTTCAAAATTTGTTGAAATTATATCATTATTCGAAAAATAATTAACGTAATCTACATCTACCGATTCCCAGATTTCATTTTCGACACTATTCATTGGCAATCTAGACAAAAAATCAGCATGATTATTTTCTGACTTAACATACTGCACTTTATATCTATAATTTGAAAGTATGACTGCCCAACGACGTAATCTGTTCGCGGAAAATTGAGGAATACCTTTCGCAGGATTAAAAATAGATATAAGCGGTTTATTATCTGTCACTAAAATAAATTCTCTATTATATAAATATTGATTAAATTTACACAGAGCAAAAATAATTGATAAACCCTCTAGTTCAATTTGTGCATAATTTTTTTCAGCATTGGTTAAAGTGCGTGAGGCATACGCAATAGGTTTTTCACTACCATCCGGTAAAATATGAGAAAGCATCGCTCCAATGCGATATGGACTTGCATCTGTGGTTAGTTTTAACTCATATTCAGGATTGTAGTGTGTTAGTACTTCCGCTGACATAAGAATATTTTTTACTTTGTTAAAAGCTTCCTCACATTTACTAGACCAGTTCCACTTAACATTTTTTTGTAGAAGTTGATACAGTGGGCATAATAATGTTGCTAGATTGGAAACAAATTTGCCGTAATACTTAATCATTCCTAATACTGACTGCAATTGTTTAAGCGAAGTAGGAGAAGGAGCATTTTTTATAGCCAAAATTTTATCTGGTGATGTATGCAAACCTTCTTTGTTAATAATATGTCCTAAATAACTAATTTCATTACAGAAAAATTTGCATTTTTCGGGCAAAACTTTTAATCCGACATCTTGTAACCTACCTAATAATTTTTCTAGTCTTACCGTATGTTCTGTTATATCCTTACCGCAAATTAAAATGTCGTCTAAAAAACAAACGCAACCATCAATATCTTGTATTAAAGATTCCATTATTTTTTGAAATTTCGAAGGAGCGCACGCCACTCCGTAAGGCAATCTTTGATACTGGAAAAGTCCTTTGTGCGTCGAAATCGTAACCAATTCTTTTGATGCATCATCTAGTGGTATTTGCGCATAAGCTTGGGATAAATCTAATTTTGAAAAAATTACACCGCCTTGCATTTTCGAGAACAAATCATCAATCTTTGGTAACGGAAATTGATCAATCTGTAATACAGGATTTATAGTAATTTTAAAATCGCCGCAAATTCTTACAGCACCGGATTTTTTAATAACAGGGACAATAGGTGTCGCCCATGGGGAATAATCAACAGTTTAAGTACATTTAAATTAATTAAATTATTAATTTCAATTTCAACTTTCTCGCGGATACCAAACGGTAATGGTCTAGCTTTTATAAATTTTGGTGTAACTGAACTGTCCTTTAATTTTAAAGAAATTAAACCCTTATTAAATTTTCCTAACCCTGGAGAAAAAACTAAATCAAATTTTTTAATTAAGAAATCAGTATCTCTTTCTGATGCAAAATTTACTTGATTGATACTAAAGTTAAATAAATGCATAAAATCTCTGCCAAGTATAGGAGGTCCACCATTTTTTATGACGAAAATATCCAAATCCTTTACTACCTTATTGTATTCAATTTTTAATTTGCACATCCCAAGAGTTAGCATTTCATCACCATTATAAACATTCAAGCTTTTATTAGCGGGAAATAATTTATACTTAGGAAAATTTTGTTTCCAGAAAATTTCCGAAATAGCTGAAACGCTAGCTCCTGAGTCTAGTTGGAAAGAATAAACATTGCTATCAATTTTAACATTAAATAAAAATGGATGTTTAACAATTTTTTCCTCAATGGAAAATATTTCATCAGTTTCAATGAAATTTTGTACATTTCTATAGTTATGCCTACCCTCCATTTTGATTGGCTTCTTCTTCTTCGGGCATACCGGAGCTAGGGGTCCTTTTTCTTTGCACAGATGACAGCAATAATTTCGAAAACGACAGTTAGAGGTCGCATGATTCTTCCTGCCGCAACACGCACATGCGCACTTCGCACTAGCACTAGCACTTACTTGCGTAGCTGCGGATGTCCCAGGTTTCGGTTTCCGGGATGTGACGTGATGAATCGGCTCCAATTTGACTGCTGGGGGATCTCTCCTGCCGGAAGTCTCCGCCGCCATTTCAGCCACCGCCACCTCAATGACGTCAGCAAAGGTGCACGTGGTTTTCTCCTTAAATAATCTTGCTTGCACTAGCCCTTTATCGAAACCAACTATAAATCGATCTCTGAGCATCATGTCGATTATGTCCTCTTTAAAATCACAGTTCAATGCCAAGCTTCTTACTCGAACTGCCCACTCGTTAGAACTCTCTTTTATGTTCTTCATTGCACTAAAAAATTTAGCACGAGCCACAAATGGAAGTTCTGCCACTTTAAAATGTTTGTTAAATAATTCAACTAACGATTTGTAGCTTATTTCTTCAGGCAACTTTGGAAGAGATAAGTTATATATCAGCTTGTAAGCATCCTCATCCATGGAATTTAGCAGTATAGCTCTCTTCTTACCTTCATCTTTGATATTGTTCACTAGAAAATAGTTTTCTAATCTTCTTTTATAGATAACCCAGTCGCTATTTTCAGCACTGAATTCTCTTAACTGTCCATAAATATGATGGATTTTCAGTCGTCATTTTATTCGTGGATTCTACACACTAGTGTGTAACACAACTCGTCGCCACTGTGATATATTGGAGTAATATAAATGAAAATCGTAGATTTTACTACTATTTTATTTTATTCCCAACACAGAGATAACATAACATACGTCGAAATTCGCTCTTTTATCTCGAGCCTTTACAAAAAAAATAAAAGAAATAAAATAGACAAAAACAATATCTCTCCTACAAAAACATACACTATTCTACATAAATTTATATACAAGGTGTTTGTCAAATACATAACTAATTATTGTTTATTCACACTTAAACACACAGTTTGAACAAGTATTAAAATTAAATAAACCACTGAAACTACGCTCATTTCTGGAACACGTTTTCATTAATAGTTATATGATTTTCAGATGTTGTGAAATCAGAAATGACAACGGTGCTTGGTTTATCATTTTCACTATCAACTTTCAGTATTCTTTTCGCAGTATTTTCTTTATTCAAAAGTGAGTCTTCAATGTAGCTTTCCGTCACAGTGCTCGATCTGCATCCTTCGTGTCTTCTACGACAAGTGAGGTCACCACCGCTGTCAACTAAAAGGGTAGCAAACTGTCTCCCAGCACAGTAAAACAACGTGGTCTGGTTTTAGTATTGGGATTTTTTATAATTAAGGTGGATTTCACATCTTCAACATAATCAATTGTTAAATTGACTAATTCATCAGAACGGCATAGGCCTGTAACCCCCAATATTAGGACAACCTATAAAGACGTTTTTAAAAATGTTGTTCTTCTTTTGTCATCAAATATGAATTATCAGGTGCACTATTCAAAAAGCAATTAATTTGTTAATTTGTAAATACTCGCGATTTTTTCGGTACTTATTCCTCATTTTGTCTCTTGAGACTTTGAATATTTGCTTATATCAATCCCCTTTAATCAATCTTTATATTCAACGTTTACCGCAACATATTGAATTTTGTGACCAAAGAGTTGATGGGTGATATTTTTTGCACAAATTCATAAAACGTTGATAGACACATTCTTCGAGATATATTTGGGAGAAGATTCAAAGAAACCTCTTTGGCACACTCCATTATCTCCTCAGGTACACCTAAATCTTCATTAGATTCCATTTTTACAGACTTCAGCAAATTGAATGACAAACATTAACAAATGAACTCGGAAATATGACGAAGTAATGTTTAACAGTTTATCCTACTTTGCTTTATTATCCAAATTTGGTTTGAATAATTTCAAAGCACAGATTAATATAGGACATTTTAACTTGAACAAAAACAATTTCAAAGGCGGATACAGTTACTTTTCCGTAAAATAATAATAATAAAGCTTTATTGCCCAACAGAGTTCCATTTACAGGGCAAAATCTTAAATTAACCATTTAACACTTAAATAACAATAAATTAAAAATTCATACATGAAACATTCCCATATACCATATACAAACCTTGAGTACATCCAAAAAAAAAAATATAAATAAAATAAAATAAAAAGAAAGTTAACTATAAAAAGAAATACTAAATAATAAAAAAAATCATACATGAAATATTCGCATACCTAAAATACAAAAATGTTGCGTACATAAAAAAAATGAAAAGAAAGTTAACTGTATTGCTCATTAACTAGATTAACAAGAATATTCAATGAACATGCAAAAATATCACAAGGGTGTTCTAACCGATTAAAGTTATCACACATAATTCATATCGGAGACCTTAATAAAATATTAGTTTTAGCGGTATCACATTTAAAACTTAACGTCGTTCTTGAATTTACCCTAGGTACATAAAAATTAACAGCAGAAAGCAATTCGGAGCAGTCAATTAGGTTGTTTATGATTTTATATAAAAAAGATACGGAAATACATATTCTTCGACTCTCTAAACTAGTGACATCAAAACGACTAGTTAAAATATTGTAATCAATACCTCTCTCAGGATAAACTCCATCATTCTTAAATACCAAGTATTTTAAAAACTTTCTTTGAACTCGTTCCACAATTTTCTTTTGTATATTATAAAAAGGATACCAGATAAGCACTGCATACTATATCCTCGAACGTACGTAAGCGTAATATAAAGTTTTAATAGCTTGTATGTCTGTAAATTGCTTACAATTCCTAAGAATAAATCCATAAAATGTAAATGCTTCATTTGTCTTAATAGTTACATGATCATGAAATGAAAATTTTTTGTCAAACAATACACCCAAATCCTTACAAGAGTCATAACGAGATAGTACAGTATCATCAATTACGTAATTAAATTCATAAGTAGATAGTTTTCTAGAAAAACTTACAGTCTTACATTTAGCAGTATTTAAATATAACTTATTTCTAGCACACCAAGACTGTACCTCATCAAGCTGTCTCTGTAGATTATAACAATCATCCAAGCTAGCAATAGACGAAAATTTTTTTAAATCATCTGCATATAATAACTTTTTACTACTAATTACTTCACTAAGGTCATTAATAAATAAAATGAATAATAACGGTCCCAGGGTAGAACCCTGGGGTACTCCAGAAGTTGCAACGTAATTAACCGAATCAAATCCATTATAACTAACAAACTGTACTCTATTATATAAATAAGACTTAATAAGCTCGACCAAGTCATCAGAGAAGCCAAAAGTCATAGCCAATTTATAAAGTAGAACTTTGTGATTAACCTTATCAAAAGCCTTTGAGTAGTCCGTGTATATCACATCTACCTGACCTCTATTATCTAAAACATGTGTGACATATTCAGCAAAAACAGCTAAGTTAGTAACAGTTGACCTGCCGCCAACAAATCCATGTTGGTATGGAGAAATTAGGTTACGAACGGAAAGGTAGATACGATTATAAAGAGCTATCTCAAAAATCTTAGCAAAATTAGAAATGATTGATATTGGTCTATAGTTCTCCAATTGTGACTTATCGCCACTCTTAAATATAGGACAAACCCTGGCCTCTTTCCAACGACTTGGAAAAGTTTTAGTTCTTAAAGCAAGATTAAAAAGTTTGCATAAAGGGTGGGCTAGAACTGCAGCACAGTCTTTTACAATAAATGATGGAATATCATCTGGGCTAGAAAATACAGTGGAGTAATCAGATTTTTATCAAAATTAATAATTTTTGAGAGCACATTTAAATCTTTTAAGAAAGAATCGAAAGTGTGGTGAATTCTCTAAGTATTGCATGCTGAGACAGTGGAGAACCCTGTATACTCCACAGACAGGAAGCTGTTCCCGAACATTGATCCTAATACGCCCTCTAGTTCGAGGTTTATATAACAGCTTTCCTTTTGACCACCGGAATACGGCCGTTTGTCTGTCTGAACTTCCGCGTATTGGAGGGCGAACTCAGGATGTTCCGTTGCTGAAAAGGACCTGCAGGCCATTTTAAAGAGACAGCACTTTCTGTTACTACCAATTCGTTGATGTTATTAACCCCTATTCATTTTATAGACCAATCGATCTCGACGTAGCTATTTGGGGAGCAGTTCGCGTATTCGATGAACGTTTGGACAAAAATTACATTTTTCATGTAGTATACGCGTAATAACAATGCTCCTTTATACAGGGTGACCGGGAAAATGTGGGAGACCTCTGGGATGCAGATAGAACATGAAAAAATAACTTCCAATAATTTTTTTTCTTACAGGCCCTACGGGAGATATATGTCCCTGAAGCCCGCCCCTCGAAATCGGTTCTTCTTGAATAACTTTTAAAGTACTCAATATAATTTAATAAAAATTTAATAAAAAAATATAAAATTACATATATTTCTATAATTCCAACCTAAAAATTAAAATACATTATGCGCCAAAAGTATGGAATAAATTCAATAAAAACGAAACAATTATTTTTTGGGAAAAATCCTCGAACAGGTCGATTTTTAATTTAAAAAATACATATTTTAGCGTAAAATGCGATTTTCAAATGTCATTTGTTTTCGAGTAATGACGTCATCGATTTTTTTTAAACGGCAACACCATATTTTTTTCCTTGATTCTGAAAGATCGTTTAATTCCCTATCAGACAGTACTAAAATTTTGCCCTCTTACATAGGAAAGTTTTCGAGTAAATGACGATTGAATGTTAGAATCAATTAAAATAAAGCAAAAACGTTATCAAGTTTAGTTTTTCGAATTCCATAGTTCTTTTATGGATCACGTAGGTGAAAATTTTTGCAAATTGTCATTGTCACACCGACTTTCTAATAAGTATTGTAAGCGACATAGAAATTATTATTCAATTTAGTAGTAGTAAGCATTATGGCACATTTAACTGTTACTCAAAGAATTGAAATTTTAATTCTTATCGGATGCGGGAATATGACTAGAACTCAGCAGGAAGTTTGCGATTTATTTAATGAATTTAGAGAAACTGGCAATGTTGTAAATACTCCAAAATCTGGCCGTCCAAGCATTAATGAAAATCAGAAACAGAACATTTTGATAAGTATGGTGGATAATCTTCATAATTCTTCACGATTGGTTGCATTAAACAATGACACTAGTCAGAGCACAGTGCTACGTATCTTGAAGAAGGAAAAATATCATCCCTACAAAATTCAACTTGTGCAGGAACTCAATGAAGATGATCCCGATCGCCGCTTACACTTTTGCGAAATTCTAATGGATTTATGTCAAGGAAATAGAAATTTACACCGGCAAATACTTTTTTCAGATGAGGCCACATTTTGTCTGAATGGTACAGTAAACCGTCAAACTTGCAGATATTAGAGTCGGGAAAATCCTCATTGGATGGCAGAGGCACATACCCAACACCCTCAGAAATTAAATGTGTGGGCTGGAATAGTTGACGACAGAATAGTAGGGCCTTTCTTCTTTGAAGGAACCCTTACAGGACAAAGATATTTAGAGTTTCTGGAAAATGACCTTGTGCCAGCCCTTGCAGTAATTTTTCCTAACGATAATGACCCTGACATTCCTGACGATACCATATGGTTTCAGCAAGACGGTGCACCTCCGCACTATGCGCGCCCTGTACGAGATTTTTTGGACAACTGTTTTCCTGGGAGGTGGATCGGCAGACGCGGACCGATAGAATGGCCTGCAAGATCGCCAGATCTTACACCTCTTGACTATTTTTTATGGGGATACTTGAAGTCAAAAGTGTACATTAATAAACCACGTAATTTAGAAGAACTTCAAAATCGCATTCGGGACGAAATACGCAGAGTTACCCCAGAAATCATTCATAATGTGCAAGAAGAATTTCTTCACAGACTTGCGCATTGTCAACAAGTTGGTGGATGACAATTCGAACATTTTATTGAAGTATAAAATTTAATCAATTGTATTTTATTTTACATACCTCAGAATTGTTACTTTTTTATGGATAAAATTTACGTTTTCTAACATTCAATCGTCATTTACTCGAAAACTTTCCTATGTAAGAGGGTAAAATTTTAGTACTGTCTGATAGAGAATTAAATGATCTTTCAGAATCAAGGAAAAAAATATGGTGTTGCCATTTAAAAAAAATCGATGACGTCATTACTCGAAAAAAAAATGACATTTGAAAATCGCATTTTACGCTAAAATATGTATTTTTTAAATTAAAAATCGACCTGTTTGAGGATTTTTCCCAAAAAATAATTGTTTCGTTTTTATTGAATTTATTCCATACTTTTGGCGCATACTGTATATAAATCAATATAGTATAGTGTCGGAAATTTACAATGGAATTTAGCATGGAATTTTATCTATGTTTATTTCTGTAATATTACAATGTACACTTATTTAATTTACAATATTATTCTGTAATTTTACATAACGTTATGATTGTCACAAGCTGCCAACGTGAAATTACAGACAAATTTTTATCAGTGTAGGGTATTAATTTTTCTACAGGGTTTTTTAATATTAAATAAAAGACAGAATATATTTTCAGGGCCAAAAATGATTTGATAATTTTCATCAAAATTACAGTAACAAAAGCTATCGTCCTCTATATCAAATTAAAGCTCGTTCCATGGCCTACTCGATGGCATACTCAGCATTTAAGAGTGTAACTAATCATATTGATGAGACAGACAAATTACTGTGGTGGATAAATGTTGTATATCCTACCATCTAAGTATCTAAGTTGTTTGTTATTAAATTTTTTCCAAGTGACACAGTTTTGTGAGAACCCAAACGGTATAATCCACCATACAATTCTATTGGAAAACAATACAATGCAACAAATTACACCAGCCTCGAAATTACTATTTTTAATGCAGTTTCTATATGGTTTGCCCATTTCGCAATAATAAGTATAACTGCTTGACTATTAGGTCTGCGTAGAGCTTTATTAAATAATTGTTAATAATTACCGATAAAAAATTACAGCGTTCGAAGGTAGCTCATTGTTTTTCGTCGAGGGGTGTATTTTTCTTCGATTGTAATCACGGGTTATCAAACAAGTATTTAACTGTATAAAAAAAACTTTCCGGGTTCTGCTCTTATGTAAGGTGTACGCTGCTTCCCTTTCGGCGTCACAGCGGTCCCAAAACTTTTATAGGAAAGTGTCCTTCGGAATAATATGCCGCACCCTCTTCCATACAAGCGTTCATCTCTTATAAGACAACATAATTTCTCACATAATTTGACTTGACTTCAATTGGCATTTGTGAAAAATTGAAACTTAATCAGCGTCAATGGAAGAAATCTTTAACTGAAGGAAAGAAAATTGTAGTATTGTTTTATTATTGGTTAATAACATTTTGAGAAGTGGTGGATACCACGAAAATTTCGGAAACTGATGGTGTAAAAGATTGCTTGAAATTCAAGAAAATCCTCACATTTCTTCTAGACAGCTTGATATAAACAATCATTTCGATCAGTCCGCAATGATAAAATCGTTAGGATAAGAGAAGTTATTTTATTGTAATGGAAATAGTAACTTTATAAAGTTCGTTTTCTCTGACAAAATAGTACATTATACTATAAGGGAGAGAAATGCGTTATTTTGGCAGAGGTGCAATTTGAAGCCCGAGGGCTACAATGCACCGAGGACAAAATAGCATCTCTCCCGAATGGTATATACTATTTTTTCCACGGTCTCATTAACTTAAAAACACATATTTTGTCATTATGAAGTAAGTAGCACCAGAATTATTGTATTCGGATTTGAGCATTTATTTAGTAGTCGTTGAGTTATTGTCATAACTACAAAATAAACAAACAAAAAGAATTGTCAAATTAAGGTGCTAGTTTGGTTTAGTTTAAAGTTTGTTTAGTGCACAATGAATAATTGTGAGTCGGAAGAGATTGTGGAGGCTGCAAATATTGCAATAAGCAATTTGCTGCCTACGAAGTCAAGATCTTTATACGATATAGCCTACAATCGGTTCAAAAAGTGGTGCGCCTAGAAAAATGTTCAAGTATACAGCGAGAATGTTTTGTTGGCATACTTCAGTGAAAATGCAAAGAATTACAAGTTTTCCACATTATGGGCGCAATATTCTATGGTTGAGTCATGCTTGATAATTTACGACAACATAGATATAAGCAAATTCCCCAAGCTGATCGCGTTTTTGAAAAGAACCGGTGACGGATATCAAGCGAAAAAATCGAAAATATTGACAAAGGGTGAAATCGACCGTTTTCTATCAAGTGCAGATGACAAAGAATTCTTAATGATTAAGGTAAGATTACTTTTGTTGTTAGGTATTTCAATTATTAAGTATTTCGATTTTTTATAGGTTGGATTAATTCTGGGGATTGCCGGCGCTTGTCGAACTGATGAACTAGTCAATTTAACTGTACATGATATTGAGGATGTAGGCTCTTCCTTGATTGTAAAAATTCTAAACACTAAGACAAAGATTCCACGAACCTTTTTGGTTACCGATGTGGGAAATTGTTTCGAAAATACCTGTCCCTTCGTCCTCCACACGTCAAGCATAAGCGCCTTTTTTTGTACTACAAAGCAGGAAAATGTAGTTCGCAGCCAGTTGGCAAGAATACCATGGGAAAATTTCCGAGTGTAGTAGCTTCGTATTTAAAATTACCTGATACTGCATGTTATACTGGTCACTGCTTACGAAGATCTTCAGCGACATTACTGGTAGATGCTGGTGTGGATATCACGACAATAAAGCGTCATGCTGGTTGGAAATCAACGACAGTCGCTGAGGGTTATGTCGAGAACTCCATTGAAAATAAGACCAAAATTGCTAATCAGGTTTTAATAGGTACCACTACTAGCGCAATCACAAAAACTGTAAATGTAAGCGAAAGTAATATTCCTTCTAATATTAATTTTGAAAATTGTACAAATGTAACATTTTTTTAATTTAAATGTCAATAAATAATTTCAATGTTATCTTTTTTTGCATGAAAAACGTTCTCCATAATGTAAACTCCCTTGGGAGCATTATACTCCCTTGGGAATAATCGACTACTTCTGTTTTAATTTTGATGTCATAGAAACTGATTTCTACTCCCGACCGTGGAAAGTCATTTTTATTTTGAATCGAACTGTAAATCGTCATAACTGCAGCTACTGATCTCTAAATAATACTCATTGGATTGAAAAAGTTATAGCGAGCTTCAAGATAAAGTAAACTTATAGATTTAACCGCTGTTAGATTTTTTACGTTTTGACTTAGTCCCAGATTTAGCAGTTCTTTATTCAAACAATGAAATATGCAAGAGATACATTCTTTACGTCAAACAATCTCTTTAAATTTAATAAATCATAATTTTTCAAAAAAAGAAATAATAATAATATCTAATAATTCCAGAATCATCCACATTAATATTCTTTTTCACTAAAACTGAACGTATTACACAAAACTGGACGTCACTAATGAAATTGTCAAAGTCAAATTCAAAACAATCAATAACTGTGGATACACAGACATTTATGAAAACGTTTCTGATATTTTAAGATAAATCTAATCTGAAAACAAAATCAATTTGAACCGTCTTAGATTAAATTTTGAATGATACAGGTTCGATGTGAAATTTGTTAATGAAACGTGTGTAACTATCACTATTAGTGATTAGTTAGCGTTCATATCGAACTAGTATCATTAAAAACTACTGTTAATATTGGTACTTAGAGCCAGCCAATGGATGACACGTCCTTAATTTTCCACAATTGTTTTTTATTAATGTAACTCCCCTGACAGCTGTCGAACATGTGAAAAAATGGCGGTAAAAACAAAGTGGATCTATTTACAAATTTCTTGGAATCTGTTAATAGCAGAGTAAAATGTCTAATTTAGTATTTTAATAGTGATGGTAGCATTTTACTGTCAATTTGTACCCGCCGGAAATATGGGTTGTCATATTAATATTTACTAATGAATAGCTGTGTATAGGGGATAATTAAAAATAAGTAAATAATGAATAAATACACATTCAGTAATTTAGAGTACGAGGTTGCTTCGAAAATTAAGTGTTTTATTTAAATAAGACATATACCAATGGAAGTAATGTCGAGGCCAAGAAATGTACCACTTCGACGATTATTTTTAACCTATAAAAATCTAAAAAGCACAGTGTTTTTTTAAAGAAACAAAGTTGTACTAAGATGACTTAAACTTTATTTCTGTTAATGATAAATAAGAAAAAAATACAGTGGCACAGGTGCTCTGAACATCTTGTACATTTAACACAAAAATCAATGAGATATTCGTGCGTGTCATACAAAAAAACCTTCTTGTACAAAATTTGAATACTATTACCTAAGAAATAATAAAAAAATTAAATAATTAAAATTTCTCTTTCGGAAGCAAGATGGTACTAAGGTAAGTTGATTAAATTACCTTACTTTCGCTTAAGTAAGCTGGCCTTAAAGTATGGCACATTCTTTAGTAAACACCCTGCATATTTCTAGGATCATTGGCAAGAGAAGGTAAACATACATATCTTCATTATTTTGAAACGAATGACTATTATATCGATGATTACCATAAAGCATCAACACCGTACATCTCCAACTACTTGAAAATTAATCAATTAACATTCCACCTCCTTAAGAGTAGTAGCATTAGCAATGCAGATGTTGCAGTATAGAGAATAATTGCATAGCGATAAGAAAACATACAATTTGAGAATTTATATATGAATATGAGGCGATCTAATCTCTTTTTTACATATAAAAATCGGTAGGAAACCCGCTCATTCATCACATAATCTCATACAGAGCGTATTGTTATTAATATATATTATAAAATGTGGTATTCTTGCGCAAAGATAAGCCAACAATGCCTGTAATGCATATGCAATTTGTGTATTATCATTTATTTACGTGTTCAACGTTTGTTAACGCGTTTCATGGGGAACTACCGAGAGAGGCGTCTAAACTGATACAGAATCCTTTACTAAGTATCGAAAATTATATACAGGGTGGTCCGATTTTCATGGCTCACCATTGTTTAAAGTACAACAACCCCGTTAAGTATAAATAAAAGGATTAAACTCGATAATTCTTTAATACAGTTAAAACAAACGGTGATGATAACAATAACTAAACTTAAAATAAGAGGCAAACGCCCTCATACTACATACATATCTATTCTCTATACGGCATCCTCTCATTTCAAGGCACATATCCAATCTTCGGCTGACTTCTTTGTCGACTGCGTTTATTAACATTTCGCGGTTTAACTCATTACAAGCGTTTCTGAAGTCGAGGGGTGTTAGATCTAATGACATCACGGATATCGACTTCGGTGGCGTAAACTTTTTGATTTAGATATCCCCAGAAAAAGAAGTCCAGCGGGGTTAGGTCGGGAGAACGCGGCGGCCAAGCTACCGGTCCGTGCCTCCCTATCCACCGTCCAGAGAAATTTTCGTTTAGGAAATTTAGAACATTGCGATCACTATGTGCCGGGACTCCATCGTGTTGAAGTGGGATTACTTCAAGAGCGATTTTCTCAGAAACCGTTAAAGATAACGATTTGAAACAAGAGTATCTTTTTAACGTAAATCAGTTCGGGAAAACGGAATTTGCTATCCAGTTTATTAAAAAGTCAAAGATGAAAAACTTACACACGCAAAATACCAAGGGTCCCCCCGTACCCACCCCAGTGGACCTTGTGGAAATAAATGGATTAGTACATCAAATTGCTCATCAAAATTTAGGTGTGTATACCAAATTTCATTCATTTATCACAACGCGATTGAGAGATATTGCAAAAAAATGATTTCCATTCCTCTCTCTTCAATGGGTCCCTGTGCCCTTAGGAAGCATTTCCGGACCCATATTCATATGAACTTTTTTACTTAGTTTTGATCATAGAATCGGCCTGTTCAGGGTTGGCAGCTAATTATGAGACACTCTGAATAATTTCATGGATTTTGTTCAAAATATTGTAACAGTTTAGCTGTATTAACATTGTTTCTTACCCTTCAGTCAATTGTTTGATTCTTCATTTCTTCACAAGGTCGCCTCCAATCTTGTAAACGTTCTATGATGAGGAATGAGGTGTTCTGGATACATTTATCGATAGCTCTTCTTGATTTTTTTGTGACTTAGCAACATATCAACTTTTTCTTAATGAAAAAACATTTTGTAAACAAAAAAGTTATTCGTTTGACGTTCGTGTTAAGTAACAACGAACGTTCAATTATTTTCCTTCCCACCGCTAATGTGATTTTTAGGTGGTATTTCTTTTGAGATTCTTTAGGACGATATAACTTTTAAACGGGAAGTAATACAGAAAAATATCTCTAATAAAAGATTATTAGAAAAAAGAGAGGTTTTTAACAACTGTTTCTGGTAAAAATATAATTGATGACGTCATTATTCGTTTCTGTCAAATCCCAAAGATAAAGCTTGCTTTAACACCACGTGTCCCAAATTGTGTTTAAATTTGTCGTATCCTCACAGTAGTAGTAATAGAATAGTATGATTCAGTTTGAGACACCTTGTATAGTTGAAGCGACACATTTGGCAACGGACAACCCCAACTTTTCCTTATCCATGTTCGTTACGCAACGAATTACGATGTCCACGCAAGGAACGACATACATCAGAGACTTAATAAGCGACAATTTTGTGTATTAATTATTATTAATTAGATGCCGCGGCAAGGTGTTCAACATGCAAGTTTGTTATTTATACGGACGTTAAAATGATATACAAGTAATTGCGTATTTATTCGAGACGCACTAATTACCTTTTCAACTGAATTTACCCGACCATATTTCACGTAAACGGATGATAACGTACAAGAAAAAATTATTAATTGGTCTGTTGGAGTTGATTGGATATCAATATGTCTAGAATCGACGGAATCGTCCTGCGAAACGTTTATTGGCACAGAAGTACAGATATCTTGGAAATGGTAATGGGGATGGTAATAGATATACAAAGTGATCCGGAACTTAACTAAATTTTTTTTTGAATATACATGAATCTTACAAATACAATTTTGTAAAAAAAAATCAAAAAGGGTACTTCAAAAATGATTTCAAAATACACTGGTCCCCTGTAAAACTTGACAAAGTATGCCATCGGACAAGAAATTGAAAGAAATTCCCAAGGAAAGAAATAAATAACATTTATTTTATACGGCAAATTCACCTGTCTTTGCCCCTATTGTTAATAATTAATAGTAACATAAATTTGTGGTTTTAACTAATAAAATACTTTGACGTATAATTTTGGGTCTTACCCAGTTTCTACAAACTAACATAAATGTTTCTGCTTCTTGTCCGTTTTGAACTCTTCGTGAGTTAGCAGCAGTTATGATACATTTGTGTAAATCATCAATATACAGTGTCCACTTCAGTACGATCCACTTTATTTCTTATATATATATATACCCACAAAAATAAGTCCGAATGATTTAAAGTCAGGAGATCATGACGACCATGGTACTGGTTCTCCTCGTCCAATTCCTTGGTATTGGTATTGTGCATGGTTCGAATATAATTGAATCTCGTGTATGATACGCCACACTGCTGTAATACGCCTTGGACGTTCTGGACCTTTATCTCTTCCACGATTCGGTTCCAAATTTCTTTTTAAATAATGTACGGTTCAGAACAGTAACATTTTTTCAACATTTTCACATAGGAGGCATCTGTCATGGTGACAATTTCATTGTATTGATTGTCACTTTCGCGTGCTATCATTTAAATTCTTACGTTTCTTTATTTTCTTAGTTCATAAACCATCATGCTTTTACCGTGAATATGCCAATATACATTTTATTTATGGTTTCTGTAATGGAAATAGTCTGGGGGCTCAAAGAGAGTATCGACAACGTTTCCCTGGTAGAAAGCAACCGTCTACAAGATTGTTTAGGGAAAGATATCGTCATGCCGTTCAAAGAGGTGTAGGCATGATTTAAATGAAGTAATTTGAATATTTGTTTGAACATAGTCCTTCTGCGAGTGTAAGAAGAGCTTTAGAACAAACAATACTTATGAATGGCAGTTGCTTAATGCAAATGGGTTATACTCTTACCATTTTCAAAATGTTCATGGTATGTTACAAAAAGATTATTAATTATTAGATTATTATTATTAAAGATTAAGACTTTGTTTTTGTCGCACAATTCTTGGTCGCCAACAAGGTAATTACATTCGTTTCAAATAATTTATTTAGAATAGTTAAAGACCCTTATGGTATGATTATTATTATCTACAATTTTCATTCCATTATCTTAATCAGGAAGAAAGTTATTTTAAAAAATTTCCAAATAAGACCCCTCAGTACCTTTTTTGAGTCTACCCGCCGCTTTTTTTAGGTTTATCTGTTAAATTCTCTTGGAGCTTGCAAAGATTGTACTTTGATAATGTATCATTCTGCTTTAAAATTCTGCTCATGTTTGTGTTGTAAGTGGCGTAAAGCTGTTCCAAAAGACATTTTTTTTACAGCTGATGACTTTGACAAAGGGCGGAAGCACTTCTAGAAGCGCTTCCAGCGGCGTTGCCAAGTGTATATTTTTTCATTAAGTATACAGACTTTGATTATATACCTACAGAATGTTTAGTGACTTGGAGATTTTTAATATTAAATGGAAAACATTTATAGTAAGGAGTTTCGTAAATCAAAACCACGCAAACTATAAAACAGTGTCTAGCATGAATAATAAATGAAAATTGTTAAAATGTATTAAGAAGAGCCTTAGATAATTATCGTTAACTATTGAAATATATATTGTAATTTCACAAAAAACGATACCGGAATACATTATAGCACTCATAGAGCATGATCCTACTTTTTTGGTTTCCAATTAACGATGCCATTACGATTTTTTCGCTGTTAGTTACTGCTTACTCACACGAAGATAATGAATGCTAATTTAGTGTGAAACACATCGGAGATATCGCGTGTTTCAGTAGTTATCCGCTAATTAATTGGTTATGGTATGGCCAGATTTTAAAGTTACAGGGAGTCACCATCGTGATCCTAGTGCAACAACACTACAATAATTCTGAATAGTGCGGGTAATTCACGTTTTGTATAATGGTGATGCTATAATTGTATTGTTCTCGCATTTAATCGATTATTATTGGTCCGTTTGGTTGTACTATTGCGCTGTAATGATTTGAAACCGATATGAAAGTAAATAGCGTCGCGCGGCGTTGCCAAATGTACTATTTCAACGTAAATATGCTACGTGTGTTTCCTAAAATTATTATTATCTTTTTATGTGAGAACTGACTGAGGTGATGTACTTATATAAAGTGCACCTTAGCTATGTATATCATTTTACAACGAGAAATACGGGGACTTTAACATGCAATACAGATGTAGCAACTTTTTTTATGGCGTCACACAGTGTTGTCAAAAGTACCATTTTTATGTAAATATACGACGAATGTATTTCCTGAAATATATTAATATCTTTTCATGTAATCATGCCTGTATTTTTAATTCAAGGATTAATATAACTCCCCTTATCGGATTGTAACTGTGGTAGAAAATTGTCGTATAGTATAAATCCACCTTTAACATACCCAAGTGTGGCTGCTATTGGTGAAGAACTTATAATTTGTATGAATTCTTGATGTAAACAGTGTGAATACTTTTTAACATCATCTTTTATCTATTAAAATGCAATACAGATGGAGCAACTTCCATTATGCGGTCGCGCGGTGTTGCCAAATGTAGCATCCCAACTAGCAAAATAAATTTTATAAAGGTTGTATAAATTGCTATAATATAAATTTTATAGGAGCTTCAAATTCATATAACGTAGTTAAATGCCTTTATACGATATTTATAGAATCGAAAAGGGCCCACTTTTATAAAACACTTTGGTAATGTAACAGTTCTATAAAAAAATGTATACAACACTTTTAAAACAATTTTATACAGCAACTATAAAAACATTTTGTAGTCTGTATTTTGGTATTATTTAAAGAAACATTCTATTTTTTAGTGAAGAATATTAGAACAAAATCATTTTAAGATTGGTGTATAACGCAGATTCATAATTATTTGTACTTATATTTAAAAACGGGGTCACTCAATGGCGATCATTTGTGTAGATGGTAGATAGGTTTAATACTTACAATATTATCGTGTCAACAATCAGTGTTTCAACAACGAAAATTTTATTGCGCCGCAAATTTTATTGATAAACTATAGATATGTTTGTGACAAAAAAATTATGCGCTTTAGTTAAGACCACATTTGCTTTAAAATTATAAAAAATAAATTTAAAAAATATTAAAATTATGCTTTCTTTAATTTATAATATCGTTGTGTAATTATATTTAATGATCTTGTTATAAAATAGTCTTCCAAAAATAGCAAAATTATGTTTTAGATATAATTTTAATAAGGCTTTCAACTAATTTTCCATAATGGTGGCAGTCGCCGATCCAACAAATCTCCATTTAAAAATGGCGACTTACAATACAATGATTTTATTCCACATAAAAACATAACAAAACATTTTAGTGTAAATTAGAACTATATACGATAAAATGTTTTTATAGTCTTAAATATATTTAAAAATGTGTGTGCACAAGTAGATAATGTTTGTATCGAAAGAAGTTACCAAGTTTTATAAAAAAAATTACAATTTTAAAATATTATGTGCTATCATTCATTACCTATATTAATGGTGTTAAGTATTATTAGTTAATTATAATAATAGGTATTTAATTTAAAACTAACCTAACCTATGCAATAAGCATTACCAAAAAATTAAATCATAGTTACTTTCTCGTACTGAGTTTTCGTATTTTTTCGCAGCCATGAAGCGTTTTTAATCTGAATTCTCGAACATGGACACCATCATTATTTATATAATAAAACCTATAAGTAAAATTGAACGTCGGCACGTTTGACTAGAAACATACATTCTTATAAGATTATAATTAGAAGTCATTTGCCTAAGTACACAACTCTTTCACAATATGTTTACAAACCTTAAATATAACTTTTTTAAATGTTGCATAACGTATATAATACTTTTATAAAAAATTTAAAGAACTGAAAATTATTTGTTCTATAAAACACGTTGTAAAAACTATTATAAAACAATATTACACAATTATTTTCTTCAGGAACAAAATTATGGTAATTATTTGCTCTATAAAATCAAACTGTTCGTTAAACAACGCAATTCGATAATTATAAAATAATTCGCTTCTTTTAAAGTTCCATTTTGCTAGTTGGGATTTTTACGTACATATGCGACAAATGCATTTCCTAACAAATATTAATATCTCTTCATCTGATCATGATTGTATGTTTAATTCATGAATTAATAAAATATCTCTTGCAAATGTGATAAAAACTTGTCGTATTGATGAACAATTTATGTCATGAATTTTCGATACAAAATTTGAAACAGTGTAAACACTTTTCACCATAATAAACTCTTTTAACTATTAAAATGCAATACAGATGAAGCACCTTTTATCATAACTTCGCGCGGTGTTGTCAGATATGATATATTTACGAAAATATACAATAAAAGTTTTTTTATGGGATTCTGATGTATTTATCGGTTTTTAGGAGATTTTTTGTGTCGAAAACAATTATCATGTCGCTTAAGACTATCTTTAACATAAGTATGCTGTTACTTTTGGAACACTTGTGGGATACCTTTTAGGTATAATTTGCTATCAGCTAAAAATTTAGATATTAGTGAACCTAATTCTCCGTTTTATTTTACCGCTACTTCAGCGGTCGCTATTAAAATGCAATCCACATGAAGTAATTACCATCACGGTTAGATAATAATAATTGCTAGATACACCACACATAATTGATGTACATTTTTTGCTTAATATTAAAATTCATTATTCAGCACTAGAACAATGATTACACGTACTTGGATGCGGTGGATTTGAGGCTCATTAACAGAACAAGTTTTGCATTATATTCTTTGTTAATATTACCTCCTAGGTACAGAATAGTTCTGCTCTGTCATTTGCAGGAAAATTACTATTTCGACAATAATAGATCAACGAATGCACTAGTTCTTTATTCCTTATAAAGCTTCGCACAATTTTTATATCGACTCGTGCTAGTAATTTCAGTATCTTTTTTTAACGTGTGTTGCAGATAAACAATAATTATTGTTATTACTGTCTATCATTTTTTTATGATAAGTCAGTATGAGTATTAAGCATATATGAATATTAAGTAGGTTGAAATACTACTATAAGTTTTAAGATATTAAAAATGAGTAACTTGAAAACTACACAGGGTGCTGCAAAATAGCGTATCGCAAATTTAAAAAAAGGAGTACTGGACATTAATTTATAAATTAATACAAATTCTTACAATCTGAAGAGTTTTTAGATTGTTTATTTCAGTAATACTTATAGAAAAAACAAATTACATACAAAGATTTTTACTTAACCTTATCGGTACCTTAGTTTGGCATTTCGTAACACAGCTTTCCATTTTATTATACTTGCGTTTTTGTTTTTGAAATGTATCAATAGAAAAACTATTCGTATGAGACATTTTTTGTATGAGTTTTTTTGTTGCGTTTGGTTAGTTTAGGGTGATTCAGTCGCAATGTTATTCATTTTAAGGGGAAATAGGGAATAATGAGTATTATACAAATAAGCGATTAAAAAAAGTTAATAAATGTTTACGCTGAAAAAAGTTTTCAAATCATCATTCAGACGGTTAGTGACCACCAGCAGCTTCGATTCATTCATAGCTCCCAAATAAACCGTCGTCTGTTTGATGCGACGTTGCCAAACTTAAATATTGTCCTGGTTTTGAACATCATAAAGGCTCGCACAAAAGTTCATAAACTTGGAGCGTATATGAGAGAAGTGATGAGGATTCTGTTAAAAAATGAATAATTAATGTCTACATTTATACTGATCTTGAGCAGCATATCTTACGGGAATTTAGGCTTGTTGTTTAATAAACGCTTGGTTTAAACCTTGCCGACCTTTCGCAATTAATTTTTATTTTTATTTTTGCTGTTCATTGATATACCTGTCCCGCCATTACACATACTAGCAAAATAAATTTTATAGAAGCTTCAAATTCATATAACGTGGTTAAATGCCTATAACAGTATGCGTCAAAACTATGGAATAAATTCAATAAAAACGAAACAATTATTTTTTGGGAAAAATCCTCGAATAGGTCGATTTTTAATTTAAAAAATACATATTTTAGCGTAAAATGCGATTTTCAAATGTCATTTGTTTTCGAGTAATGACGTCATCGATTTTTTTTTAAATGGCAACACCATATTTTTTTTCCTTGATTCTGAAAGATCGTTTAATTCTCTATCAGACAGTACTAAAATTTTGCCCTCTTACATAGGAAAGTTTTCGAGTAAATGACGATTGAATGTTAGAAAACGTAAATCAACTAAAATAAAGCAAAAACGTTATCAAGTTTAGTTTTTCGAATTCCATAGTTCTTTTATGGATCACGTAGGTGAAAATCTTTGCAAAGTGTCATTGTCACACCGACTTTCTAATAAGTATTGTAAGCGACATAGAAATTATTATTCAATTTAAAGTATTATGGCACATTTAACTGATACTCAAAGAATTAATATTTTAATTCTTATCGGATGCGGGAATATGACTAGAACTCAGCAGGAAGTTTGCGATTTATTTAATGAAAAATATCCAGATCGCTCTATCAGCCAATCAACAGTCAGTAAGGTAGAGTCTAAATTTAGAGAAACTGACAATGTTGTAAATATTCCAAAACCTGGACGTCTAAGCATTAATGAAAATCAGAAACAGAACATTTTGATAAGTATGGTGGATAATCCTCATAATTCTTCACGATTGGTTGCATTAAACAATGACACTAGTCAGAGCACAGTGCTACGTATCTTGAAGAAGGAAAAATATCATCCCTACAAAATTCAACTTGTGCAGGAACTCAATGAAGATGATCCCGATCGCCGCTTACACTTTTGCGAAATTCTAATGGATTTATGTCAAGGAAATAGAAATTTACACCGGCAAATACTTTTTTCAGATGAGGCCACATTTTGTCTGAATGGTACAGTAAACCGTCAAACTTGCAGATATTAGAGTCGGGAAAATCCTCATTGGATGGCAGAGGCACATACCCAACACCCTCAGAAATTAAATGTGTGGGCTGGAATAGTTGACGACAGAATAGTAGGGCCTTTCTTCTTTGAAGGAACCCTTACAGGACAAAGATTTTTAGAGTTTCTAGAAAATGACCTTGTTCCAGCCCTTGCAGTAATTTTTCCTAACAATAATGACCCTGACATTCCTGACGATACCATATGGTTTCAGCAAGACGGTGCTCCTCCGCACTATGCGCGCTCTGTACGAGATTTCTTGGACAACTGTTTTCCTGGAAGGTGGATCGGCAGACGCTGACCGATAGAATGGCCTGCAAGATCGCCAGATCTTACACCTCTTGACTATTTTTTATGGGGATACTTGAAGTCAAAAGTGTACATTAATAAACCACGTAATTTAGAAGAACTTCAAAATCGCATTCGGGACGAAATACGCAGAGTTACCCCAGAAATCATTCATAATGTGCAAGAAGAATTTCTTCACAGACTTGCGCATTGTCAAGAAGTTGGTGGATGGCAATTCGAAAATTTAATTTAAGTATAAAATTTAATCAATTGTATTTTATTTTACATACCTCAGAATTGTAACTTTTTTATGGATAAAATTTACGTTTTCTAACATTCAATCGTCATTTATTCGAAAACTTTCCTATGTAAAAGGGCAAAATTTTAGTACTGTCTGATAGAGAATTAAACGATCTTTCAGAATCAAGGAAAAAAAATATGGTGTTGCCATTAAAAAAAAATCGATGACGTCATTACTCGAAAACAAATGACATATGAAAATCGCATTTTAAGCTAAAATATGTATTTTTTAAATTAAAAATCGACCTGTTCCAGGATTTTTCCCAAAAAATAATTGTTTCGATTTTATTGAATTTATTCCATACTTTTGGCGCATACGATACTTATAGAATCGAAAAGAGCCCACTTTTATAAAACACTTTTGTAATGTAACAGTTCTATAAAAAATGTATACAACACTTTTAAAACAGTTTTATACAGTAACTATAAAAACGTTTTATAGTTTGTAATTTGGTATTATTTAAAGAAACATTATATTTTTTAGTGAAGCATATTAAATTCAAATCATTTTAAGATTGGTGTATAATGCAGTTTAATAATTATTTGTGATTATATTTAAAAATGGGTAGCCTAAACTTAATAGCGATCATTTGTAGATAAATGGTAGATAGGTATAATACTTACAATATTATTATTTCAACAATTTCATGTTTCAATTTTATTGCGCCGCAAATTTAATAGATAAATTATAGTTATGTTTGTGACAAAAAATGCGCTTTTGTTTAGAGAATTATCGCAATAATTTGATCTATAAAATCAAACTGTTCATTAAACAACGCTATTCGATAGTTATAAAATAATTCGCTTCTTTTAAACTTTCATTCTGCTAGTTGAGATGGAAATCGTATACAGATATGAACTAAAGGACAGTGATGTATTTAAGTATGCATGTACGAACGGCGTCTGACGTCACAGTTTTACGCTGCGGCTATCGTTTTGTGGGGGCTTGGGCAGTCTAAATTTTTAAATACCGTTTTTAGGCTTATTTTTCCACGAAATTGCCTAGGACAAACGCCAGTACGATTAAAATAATACTTCTTCTTTCTGCACATATTTGGAAACATTATACAATTTCCCCATTGTGTAATGCAAAGCAAATGGCATTTTGTGAATGATCGGTTCTGTCTCCCTTTACTTATAAGCCTATGGTTTGACCTCTGCAGCGACAAGACTTGGCTTGTAAACAAACTACTTAAATGTGACACTTATCACAAGATCAGCGATATACGAAATTGCCGGGATCAGTTTAACTGATACACATACTAAATATAGATTTCTGGAATTACCTAATTTAAGGTGTATCAGCTGTCCCGGAGTCATTACTTAGGCAACTGTTACTTCCACAGTGACACCTGCCGCTCAGATATGTTCCCAGGTCGCCAATTCTTATTTTCAGGCAATTATAATGACACTTTCAGTACTTAATTGGTTTAAATGTTTTAATATCGTACTTGTAATAGTGTAGGTATTCGAAAAAATTAACATTCGCCAATTTGTATCCGCCAGACTGTTTGTTTTTGCTCGATTACGTCGTTATATTGAGAAACAGTCCTTTAAAGTATAACAGAAGTCATGCACAATATAAAGACAAAGATTGGGAATAAGGTAAATACAATATAGAAATAGTATTAGCGTGGTAAGAAGAGTTTTACTCACGGACAGAAGAATATGACTGGCAAGTAGTAGACGAGTCTATCACCTTCTGGAGCCAGTAAAAACGGTTACCTTGCGTGTATTACATATTTTACTTGTTATTCATTTGAAAATATATCAGATATACAAAAGAAATCGTCAATAATTTGTCGAAAACAAATGTGCCCGAAGCAATTATTAAAGAAGCCACCAGCGTACCGTCACTTAACGGACGAGATTTGGATCATATTTATCTGGTTATCATTTCTAAGATAATGCTCGAATAAAAATTTATAGAACGTTTTGATAAAGCAAGTAATTCAAGAATTATATACGGTCATGTTCACAGAAACATGGCTGTTACTACAGGAAGAAGTTGAGGAAAAAATGTATTTAAAAAATATTAATAATATAGTTGTTCTATTTCAAGGACAAAAACATTTCTTTAGCAGTTTTCAATAATATTTCTTGTTGTTTGGATGCAATTTGCATTATTCAAACATGAAATGAAATGAATAATATATAACTGGATATTTCTAGACATATTACGAGTAATATATTATTATGTAAAAACTGATGTAGACTGGCGCCTAAAATGTTATTTGAAGTGGTAAATATATATAGCTTTGTTCACATCAAAAATAAAATATTTTTTTTACAAAGAACGAAACAGATAAAACAAATATTATAATTATTATAAAAATAGGAACATCACGGTGAATATTCTTCACTAGAACAAAATCACAAATAAAATGTATTTTGTTCCCGATTGTTCTTAACATTGTTCTCTATCGTCTAAAATATTGAACAATAATAAAACGGCAAAGAACATAATTTGGAATACAATAAAGACTGTATAAAAAGAAAATTAAGAGAAAATGTATTCCAATTTTCTTTTATTCTACCTTCTTATGAACATGATACAATTTGTTCTGAAAAGGAACATTAATGAACTATGTCCTCCTTCTGTATTATGCTTAAGTGATAATAATCTTTTTTTTGTTCGAAAAAATATATGTATAGGAAAATATTTTCTTAAAGGACAAAAGCAAAATAAAGTCAAGATTGTTTTATTGCGAGAATGGAATCAAGAATAAATTTTATTTTGTTCTTATCCTGTTATTCTATTACTTTGTTCTTTAAGTAGGTATTTTACTATCTTTATTTTAGTTTCGTTTTTATAAAATTCCTACTATGTTCCAATAGTGAAGATGAAAATGTTTCTTTAAAGAACAAGATCAAAATAGAGTCGAGGTAGATATTGTTATATTAACAAAATCAGGAGCAAGTTTTATTTTCTTTTTGTCCTTTTTTCTATTTCTGGTTTTGTTCTCGGTTTCCAGTTTTGTTCCAAAGTTGTGCCTCGTTTTAAAAAAAAATAAGAACAAACTTGGGGAATAAAGAAAGTTATCTTGAAGGACGCAATGCTAACTTTTTCCACAGATTAGTCACCAATAAGACATATACACTAAGTTTCTTAAGTGTAGGTCAAAAATCCATGGGCGTATTCTGTGGCAAAGAAAAAGGTTTTTTGTGTGTCAAAAATAAAAAAAAAACAGTTTTCGTTTCTAAATCGCTTGAGATAATTTAACCAAAATTGGTCATCAAATGCGTCATTGTATTATCTTCACTTTTTGTTTCTTTACACTTTTTGTATTCCGAACCGATTAACAAGAAAATTGATTTATTTGTTCAAATGGATTTTTACAGGTACTTAATTAAGTAATTTAATATATCTTAGGGAGGATATGCAAAACAATAATAATAAGAAGCCGTCATCTTATTTAACAGTGTATTGTCTAATTATGCTTATTTTTAAAAAGGTTAAATTTTAATAATGTCCCAAATACTAGTAGTAGGAAAATCGCTGCAAATCTTAATGTGAATCATAAATTACGAGGTCCGTTCTGAAGCATCAACAGCTGTCACATACAAAAGGTTCAAACCTTACTACCGCAAAACTATCCTGGCTCGCCTACAATTTTGCCACTGGATTTTGCAAAAAAATAACAAAATGTTGGAACTTAACGACAATAAACATGTTTGGTCTGATGATAACAGTAATGTCATAATAGAATCTCGATGTCAACATCAGTTTTGAAATACATTCAATTATTTGGAACAGATGAACTGAAATAGACTGTATATAATAGTACATTATACTATAAGGGAGAGAAATGCGTTCTTTTGGCAGAGGTGCAATTTGAAGGACCGACCGAAAACAATGCACCGTGGACAAAATAGCATCTCTCCCGAATGGTATATACTATTTTTTCCACGGTCTCATTAACTTAAAAACACATATTTTGTCATTATGAAGTAAGTAGCATCAGAATTATTGTATTCGGATTTGAGCATTTATTTAGTAGTCGTTGAGTTATTGTCATAACTACAAAATAAACAAACAAAAAGAATTGTCAAATTAAGGTGCTAGTTTGGTTTAGTTTAAAGTTTGTTTAGTGCACAATAAATAATTGTGAGTAGGAAGAGATTGTGGAGGCTGCAAATATTGCAATAAGCAATTTGCTGCCTACGAAGTCAAGATCTTTATACGATATAGCCTACAATCGGTTCAAAAAGTGGTGCGCTGAGAAAAATGTTTAAGTATACAGCGAGAATGTTTTGTTGGCATACTTCAGTGAAAATGCAAAGAATTACAAGTCTTCCACATTATGGGCGCAATATTCTATGGTTAAGTCATGCTTGATAATTTACGACAACATAGATATAAGCAAATTCCCCAAGCTGATCGCATTTTTGAAAAGAACCGGTGACGGATATCAAGCGAAAAAATTGAAAATATTGACAAAGGGTGAAATCGACCGTTTTCTATCAAGTGCAGATGACAAAGAATTCTTAATGATTAAGGTAAGATTACTTTTGTTCTTAGGTATTTCAATTATTAAGTATTTTGATTTTTTATAGGTTGGATTAATTCTGGGGATTGCCGGAGCTTGTCGAACTGATGAACTAGTCAATTTAACTGTAGATGATATTGAGGATGTAGGCTCTTCCTTGATTGTAAAAATTCCAAACACTAAGACAAAGATTCCACGAACCTTTCTGGTTACCGATGTGGGAAATATGCTTGAATTGTTTCGAAAATACCTGTCCCTTCGTCCTCCCCACGTCAAGCATAAGCGTCTTTTTTTTGTACTACAAAGCAGGAAAATATAGTTCGCAGCCAGTTGGCAAGAATACCATGGGAAAAATTCCGAGTGTAGTAGCTTCGTATTTAAAATTACCTGATGCTGCATGTTATATTGGTCACTGCTTACGAAGATCTTCAGCGACATTACTGGCAGATGCTGGTGTGGATATCACGACAATAAAGCGTCATGCTGGTTGGAAATCAACGACAGTCGCTGAGGTCGCTCCATTGAAAATAAGACCAAAATTGCTAATCAGGTTTTAGTAGGTACCACTACTAGCGCAATCACAAAAACTGTAAATGTAAGCGAAAGTAATATTCCTTCTAATGTTAATTTTGAAAATTGTACAAATGTATCATTTAATTTAAATGTCAATAAATAATTTCAATGTTATCTTTTTTTGCACGAAAAACGTTCTCCATAATGTAAACTCCCTTGGGAGCATTACACTCCCTTAGGAATAATCGACTACTTCTGTTTTAATTTTGATGTCATAGAAACTGATTTCTTCTCCCGATCGTGGAAAAATATAATTTACATTTAACGATTCATTTGAAGAAAAATCTTGGTACAGCTTTTTCCGCTCCCCGGGTATCCAGATGCCTGCATTTGGAAGATTTGCGAGATAATCCCAGGTCTGGCAGTTAATTGCAAACGGAACAAGCCGAAATTACTTCTGCTTTGCATATCCGAAGCACAAACTTTTAATTTTATTACTTAATAACCAAGTCGCGCTACGCAATAAGCCAAAATTAGCAATTTCAGATATCGTTTTTAATTATGGATGTCAATTCAGTTCTATGCACCTGAACACGGCTTGTATCTTGCCATCATCGTGCTGTGAAAAGGTAACTGTACCGACCTACATTATATTGTTTATATATTTTCCTCTTTATGGACCACGGAACATGAAAACAGAGTTTTTAATGGTTTCACTTTCATAATAACTAATAATAGAGCAATAAGAGCGTACGATGCGTGAATGCTTCTAATTGTAGACATACTCTAGTAGTAGTTATGTGACAATCAAAAATAAATACCGTTTTTCTCCAGCTGTTACAAAACTATGACTGTCAGGTGTTTTTAAGGATGATATTTTCCTTACTGGAAAAAAAGGTATCTTAGCAACAAAAGTATGCACTTTTAATCGCAGGAACTAAAGTCGACACTTTTAGAGTTGGTACTTTCATTCGGAAATTAATCAGACGATTCATTAACAGTGTTGTTAAACTAATAAAGTAATTTAGTCATGATTAAGAATTGCTTTGTACTTTATTCCTATTTTAACAACTTGTCTGCAAATCGTTGATTAACCTTTGTTGGCAGCAATGAATATTTAAAAAACAGTTCTAATGTACCATCTACCACAGAAATAAGAGAGAAATAGTTCTCTGGATTGTTGATTTGAGGTTATGTAACCTTGTTTTCTTTTTAGTTTATACGTGTTCGGTGTTCAAACGCAAAATAAACCAGAGTTTTTTGAAAAAGTATAATTTGTTATATGTTGGATGTGCAATAGTTGTGGTGACAAGGTACAGAACGAGCTCTTCTGCATTATTTGAAGATGAATAAAGAAAACATTGGACGCAAGAAAAAAAAAACAAGTACTAACTTCACCACCGGGAAAATAGATGTACTAATGAAATGTATTTTTCAAGAAATATATATAATTGAAAATAAAAAAACCGATGCAGTTACACTAAAATAGAAGCAGGAAGCTTGGAAAAGTGTGACTGTCCTCTTTGATTCAGCAAATTTAAGCAATCGAGATGTTGCATCAGTGAGAATGAAATATGATAATATTAAAAGGAACTTAAAAAAGAAGATGACGCAGATTAAATTCCTCAGCTAGGGACAGATGGAGGCCTTCCTATTGGCATTAAGCTATTACGGTTTGAAGAGCAATTGTATTCACTTTTACAAATCACTATCGAGGGTCTTCCAAATCAACAAAATAATATTTTCTTTCTTGAACTGTATATGTCCTCATATTCATTACAAAATCTATGATATTGTCACGGATTTCCCAATCCGGTTTTTTCTTTTACCAGAAAAACAATCCGTTAATGAATCACTTTTCTTTATTAACTACTCTGTACACTACTCAATACTAATTACAACTCAACTAAACACTATTTAATTAATCACTATCTAAATCGCTCTGAATCTCCAGGGAATTTCCAACTAAACACTAAAATTCAAGACTGTAATTCAAGACTGTCTGACTCGGCCGTTTATCCTTCTTTTATAGACCAAACGAATATTCCAGGTATTTTCTAGCATCTCTAGATCCATTTTCTCGAACGACTCGAACGCTTCTCGTCGATTCCCAATATTTCCAGTCGCGCCTCGATACCCGGCATTATTTGTTTGTTTACCAGAATCGCTTATGGGCGATCGGGGCAATCTAGCGTTTCGCGAGACCACAGTCGTCGAATTGGGTGCGAGTGGGGCAAATTCTGTGACAATATCTTCATCATTATCATCGAAAATTTCATTTAACTCTTCGAGATCCATTTCACAATTTCAATTAAAAATAAAAGTAGAATGACAAGGAAACCAAAATGTGAGGCTACGAAACCTTGATTTGTGCATTAATCGAGGGTCTATAAGTCCGTTAACTTTAACAGCACCACGCCCACATTTTAATCATGATTAATCATAATTAATGCCGAAAGTCCTCAAAAGTCCTCTGTTAAATTTGATCATTTCATTTGCTACATTTTCTGAATACAACTTAATGTTTTTTCTTTGCAACACATTAATAAATTTCTAGAGATTTCTTTGGGAGGAGATTCAAAGAAACCTCTTTCCTCCAGTATCTCCTCAGGTACACCTAAATCTTCATTAGATTCCATGTTTACAGAATTTTCAGCAAATTGAACCACAAACAATCACAAATTAACTCATTTAGTAATATGACGACTAAGTGTACGTTCATATTTACATCTCTCGAGCAGTGAACTTTGCGCGATGCCGTTTTCGAGGTGCGCGCAGTTCTCATGTTCAAATTGGTTAAACGTCGTTTGCTATTTTTCTTAGCTTTCAAACCAGAAATATATGATGAACCTGGTGTTAAAACAGTTTTAAAAGCGCTAAATCTAAAACGCTTCTGGAAGCTAACGTATTGCAAACCAAGTTAGTTATCAAAATCCCAGAAACTACGAAATATGAGAAAAGCGTTTAGTTTTAGTCTACTTTATATCGACGTATTGTAACAAAAATAAAACTATGGACTTATTCTAATCACTTAATCAATATTAGGTATATTATTATCTTCGATAAGTTACTGATTTTGTACTAGAATTGTCCCATAATTACAAAGGAGATATATCAACATATTCTGTAACATACATATTTCTATGTCATCGACAATTAATAAATATAATGTCTATATAAAATATAATGAATATTGAAGTATATTAAAGGTACATAATATATAGTGCATAAAAACAAGTGAAATCTAAATCAGAATTTTGATTTAACTGCTTTGTAAGCCAGATATAAATAGCGAATAATATTTTCCATGTAGAACACTTATCAGAGTATTAATATGTCGCCACTATTTACATACAAATCATTGGTTTACTTCTAATGATAAAACAGTGAGTTGCAATAAATTTTCATGAGAGATGTACTCAATCTGGCTTACAAAACCAGTAAATCTAAAGCCTAATGATCTTTTTTGGGTACTGTGGTTACTATATATAGTACCTATATTAAAGTATAAGTGGATATTAATGAAATCATAAGTACTGGTATCAATACTACAAAAAATGGAAATAATAACTAACAATGTGAAATGGTTGAATTCGTGATGTGACATCAATATACCTTTTGTTGACCAAAACAACAACAAAAAGAATTTGTAATCTGTCATATAAGATTAATTCGTGACACAACAATTGTTACTGGTTGTATATTGATTAGAAATGAGTTCTAACATTGATTACTTAAATACATAAAACACTTATAAAAAAGAATACGACAACAACTGGATGGAAGAGCAAAAGCAAGTTGTGCTTCAGAAAATGTCGGAGCAGTACAAGGCGTCGACTGTGTGGGCTATCCATTCGAAATTGTAAACTATGTAGAGGATAAACAAAGGGATTGATTTAAAATCATCTATGAAAGTGCATGCATTCATAAAGGCAATTAGCAAGAATACAGTAGTCAAGAAGGCATATATATTCAAGGAAAACGATTTCATAGGTGCACCGGACATTACGTATTTATTTTTGAAGGTGGTCATTTGCGGTATCTTTGGCACTTGTAGAAGAGAGAAGCTTATTACTATCCCACCATCTAAGACAGTGAAGGCTCGACGTTTTATGTTGCTGACAGTGATGGAATTAGTTATGTGCATTTGGTGAAATAGTATTTATCATTTCGTCCCTAAAATGTAAGTACAGGCCAATTTTCTTACGGTATGATAAGGGGAAGAGCATCAATCAAGTGATTGGTGTTAATACATTTGGATCATGTCCCTTGCAAATTGCACGTTATCTTAAGTTGGACGATTCTGAGAAATACACAGGACATACGTTTTGACGTACGTCCGCTACCATTATGGTGAATAGTGGCATGACAGTAGATCAAATCCAACTACAAGTAGGATGGATATCGGCAGCTATGGCGACTGGTTATGTTGAAGAGAGTATTAGCAATATGAAGAACGTTTCAAACATTATTAGGAGTGTCATTAATGGAAGTGCAACCCCGAAGATTTCCGAGAATGTTAGTAGTAATAATTTGAACAGCATTTCCTCCGATTTAAAAAACCAAAGTATTAATATTTCAAGTACTAACTGTATTTTTCACATTCATTTAAAAAATTAAGATTGTTGAATATTTAAATAAGGTTTTTGAAACATTTATTAGTAATATTTCATTTGACGCTACAAGGTATTTCTGTCGGATCAATAATTAGAAAGGTGGCATTTAGACTTCACGTTTCTCGGGTAATTGATTTGGTCATGGTAACTTTAAAACACTCGCATTTTTAAAAGTTAGATTCAAAAACGCTGAGGCGTGCTTTAAATAAACAAAATAGGGTACTAATAAAAAAATGATGTATTATAAACGGGTAAAAATATTAGATTTTAACACGCGGTGTTTTGTCTCCCGACCTCGAGCTCAAATCTAATACTAATAAGTATACTTCTTCTAGTTTAAAATTGATTTTTGAAGAACATCAGAACAAATATACAGGGGTGATTTGGAGGAATGGGGAACCCCCAGTATTTAAAAGGGGTATTCAGGGGCAAAAGTGGTAAAAAAAGCCTGATAAACGTATGGTTAAATATCAACGGTTACTGAGATAGCAATGAAAGTATTTTTGCTCGAGTTAATTATTGTAATGCATTAGTACAGAAAAGTGTTTATTCTGTAGGTATTATAAATTATAACATTGATTAAAGATCCGAAATTAGTGAGTTCAGTTTTCAAATATACCACCATGAACCGTCTCGATGCATGCATCAGCTCGTTTGTGGATTGCACGGATAGCAAGTTGAAGTGCACGGTGATTTTCTCTCACGAGTGCTGCACAATTGACAATCCGATCGAATAGCGCCTCTTTTATGTTCACTTTTGCTGCGTATACTAATGATTTAAACCATCCCCAAAGGCAGTAATCAAGGGTATTTAAATCTGGTGACCTTGGTGGCCAATTTTGGAAACCAACTCGGCCAATCCAGCCTTATCGAAAGCGATTGTTAAGATGATTCTGACAACAAAACTAAAATGGGCAGAGGCACAATCATGCTGAAAGTACATGTTTTGCCTAATATCCAATGGAACATCGTCCAGTATATCTGTCAAATTATCTAGTAAGACGACGATCTAGCACAACTGGACCAAGTAATTGATTATTAATCATATAACACCACAGGTTAATGCTGAACCGATGCTGAAAGTTACTTTCCACCGTGGCGTGCGGATTTTCATCTTACCAACGATGTTCAGTGAACAAAATGTATTTGTAAAGTGTATGGTTTGCGTTTATCCAATTGCAAAAATGCAACCGCAAATTATTATCACCGTGCTGAAGATTATGGACTCGCTGAATATGGAAAGGTTTCAAACCATTTTTAGAATAACTTCCCATGCTGTAGTTTGATTAATTTGGAGATGGGTTGCAAGGCGCCTTCTACTTACACCCAGGCTACGTTCTACCATATTTAGAATTTCTTCTCCACTACTAGACCAGGACTAGCTTGCCTCAAAAGTAATTCTCACACTGGGAAAGATTCTAGTTTCACATGCATTGTTAAATACCGGCTAGAATACATTTCTATCTGGCACTCTACTGTTCGGAAAGCGACGTCGATATTCAGCAACTGCATGATTAGCGCTACCGTTGCTATACCCATAAATAAAAATAATATCAACATATTCTCGATGACTAAATGTGGCAGGCATTACAAAATTAAGCGTGAACAATACCAACTAAAGGAACGCACGTGTAAAAATAAATGTGACAATTAGTAATCACTAATGTGAGTTTGGTTTAGAATGCATGACCTACTTAAAATATCAAATAATAACAGCTTTCGCAAAAATAGCAATAAAAATATTTTGCTATTTCAGTAATCGTTGATATTCGATCTTATGTTTAGACTTTCTTGTTCACTTTTGCCCCCTAAACACCCTTATTTGTATTTATGCTTCTTAGTGCTACTAAACGCGGTCGCCTTAGCGCTCCGTTCACGAAATATGTTAGTTCGATGATCCGGCGGAGGTGGGTGTGACCGGATTTCAGGAATAATTCCGGGCAAGTCGTCCTGGCAACGCTGAAATGCGTTGAAAAATGGATGTGCTTGCTATTCAGGGTGGGCCACGTTCGAAGAATAGGGTATTAAGCTTAAACGGACAGCGTTTCTACCGACATTTGACGTAAAGAATGGAGTTTTACTGACATGGGGCCGTATATCCTTTGATAAAATGAAAAATGTATATATAGGCTACGAGAGGGATATTTGGACCGTGTGCAATAGACCTGTACTTGCTCTAAAGTATATAACAACCAACAATTTGAACTGGAAGAATGTAAGGTTATAAACAACTGATTTTCTAAATCAATGACTCATCCAAGGGTGGAGGGAGTAGTGAGAGTAATCCCTCAGAATCAGAACAATGCCGTCAAATGAGAACAATATTTCATGAAATTTGTAATTGTTGCTATTTATTAACAAAAAAACAAAACTTAATTTTATTACAGTATTAGACAGGTATATAAAAAATAAAATATAATCTATACAGTAAGGAAATGTTTTAAATATTGCATTTCAAAACTAAATTGTTTATTTTTAATACGTGGTACAAATATTTTAACAGGGGATAGAGAAAAATGTGAATTAACAGAATCGCCTTTCTAAACTTATTTATAGAGCGGACCCAAGCGAAACCCCAGTTTATCGCCAACTGTGTGTTTACGTTTGTGGTTTCCAGTTTTTAGTGTATATTTTAACAATTTGAAACGTTTTATAGTAATTAAATAAATTATTTTATGCCAGATACAGATATTTCCTATAACGAAGTTCGTTGGTTTGTTTTCTAAGTTATTGGACAAGATTTTATAATTAAAGACCAGCGCGGATGGATTCAAAGTTTTATATCATCTATTAATATTCCTTTCGTTTGATTTTCTTAGAATAAAGGTATTTTATTTAACTGTACGCACAGTGTGTGTTTTAGCGAATAATTCTGACGGACTTGTAATGAGTGAAAATTCTGTTTTGACAGTTTAGAACATATGTAAAATGCTTCAGCTAACCAGATTAACTATTACCTATTAGGTATAATTAATGTTAATTTTCGTCATTTCTACAATGGGGAATTTGTTTGACTTTTGCAGAAACAATGTATTATTTTAATGGAAATGGAGTTTGTTTTAGATAATTTTGTGGAAAAATAAACCTAAAAACGGTATTTAAAAGTTTAGACTGGCCACGCCCCCATAAAACGGTCACCGCCCCAGCGTAGACCTGCGACGTCAGACGCCGTTCGCACGAGTATACCTAAATACAGTAGTGTGGTTTAGTTCATATCTGTATACGATTTTTATGCTTTCGGACGACGCAGTACATACGTTTAGAAGAGTTAATTTGTCATTTGTGATATTATTAGGGGTTTTTGTGTTAAATAGACAATGATATTGAATAAAGTGGCAAAAAAGTGCATCTTACCAATTAATTATGTAATTATTGCCGCCAGACACATGTTCTGACCTTTCAATATATTTGAAAGATTACCCTGTAATTAATTTTTCGCGCCCTTTTAAGGATTCATTGACAAATATTAATCCTTTAGTAGCTTTAAAGCTTTCTCTACTCATGCCGTGTTCCTCTCATAGCTTTTTAGAGTTGTTATGCCCTTACCTAGGCAAATGGTTGTTGCCAGTCAGAATTATTATACACTTCCAACGTTAACTACCTCTCTTTAACCTGCTCTTGTTATTCTTAAGCTTAGTTCGGTCTCCTGGTTATTTTGTTGGTTCTAAGGCTGAACCCGCGTATCAGACAACAGTAAAAGCTTTTCCGCGACTAATAAACACAAAATTTGTTGCAACGGTGTTATGAAACCCTAGATAGATGTCCACAGCTTCAAGCTTTATTATAGTTGCACACTATTTTTCAAACAACGTATTCAGCTCTTCGCTGAGCTACCGCAGTCGGTTCTCACGGTCTTCTTGAATCATCATCATTATTCCGACATCTCAGTACAGCATCCGATGCTTCAGTTATAGAGCGGCTACTGTATCATTACAGCTCATTGCAGTTTTTTCCAAATTATCGGTCGAGTCAACCCTAAACAGGCATTTAACATAATTCGGGTAATGAAAAGGCCTAGCGTTCGTTCGAGACGCCAAATTACAATACCGGGACCGAGAATTAGGCCAGTATTTCGAACTGGAGATAGAAAAATGCGAGGAGGTAAATGTTAGAGCGCGCATTTTTCAAAATTTCTCAAATAAAGCAAATTATAGTCGCAGGACTAGTTCCGAAATAGTGGCTTCTAATTTTAGGGCGACCGACAGCGTGTAACCGCGTATTTTGGAAATCTAGCTTTCCTATGACCACAGGAATTTTAATTTTTGATTGCGGGTTTATGCCAAATTAATAAATTGTTGGTTTCTAACGTGAAATTCGAAAGATTGCCACTGTGGACGAACGTGGCATGTAATTTGAAACTCACTTTAATGTGTTTCATATTGTAATTTTAAATATACAGAGTGAATCATTATCTACCACCACCACTGGTCATTGTCACCATTGTTTTTGCTCCACATGAATAAATAAATACAGTGCGTCCCGTTTTCAGGTTAACAACTCTGGAAACCATGGAAGAGATGAGCTTATCTACACAATATTTGGTTAGAGAAACCAAAATATGCGTCAGTTGCATAAAAAATTATGGTTTAGACTAGAAAGTGAGAAATTGTGGTAGAAACAAGTAAGTAACAATAGCTATCTTCATCCGATACAAAAAATTTGTTGATTTGCTTCTTATTTCAGAAAACCTATCTTGTGTGTGTCATTACATGATTACTATTTCATTTGATCCTCAACTACTTAGCTATAAAGTTTTGAAAAATAATCATCAAGCCAGTTTATTCAATAAAGAGCCGTTTGAATTTCATCAGTCATACACCACCACAGTATTTTATGACACCAAGGTACATATTTTTATTAAATAATAGCTATTTATGCCATCAGTTACGAAATGCCTAATTTTGTGTAACGCGTGTTACACAAAATTTCATTTCGTAACGTATTGCATACAAGATTTTTTCTAATTTTGAAGAAAGTAATAAAAAAATTAAATTTAATATAATTGACAAAAATTTGGAAAACATAAATTTAGTTTGTTGCTGTTACTTCATGTTAGTTGTCAGTTTGACATTTTGTAAAAAAGTCTAGACGGAAGGTTTTTAGCGAGATTGATATATTTTTAGTTTTATTTTTAAAAAAAGGAGTGATTCAAGTTCTGAAGAGCTACCAAGCGATATTGAAGAGGCAGCAGGTAATGCTCTATTATCAGTAATTCCCAAAAAGTCAAAGGCAGTTTATGATTTGGCATATGAAAAATTTGTTACGTGGTGTGATGAGAAGAAAATTAAACATGTTAATGTGAAAGTTTTACTTGCATATTTTGAGGGTAAGAAAGATCTAAAAGTTTCCACATTATGGACACTTTACTCAATGTTAAGGTCAGAACTAAATCTGAAAAGGAATATTTATACTAAAAAATATACAAATTTGGTAGCATATATTAAAAGGGAAGCGGACGGGTACAGTGCTAAAAAGTCAAAAGTTTTTATTAAAGAAGATTTTGCCAAATTTTTAGTGGAAGCTGATGACAAAGAATACTTAATAGCTAAGGTTGCAATGATAATTGGAATGGCAGGAGCATGCAGAAAAGCAGAATTAACATTTCTTCCAGTTGAAAATGTTATAGACGAAGGAAGCCATTTGCTTGTTGATATCCCACCTTCAAAAACAAAAGTTATACGGCAATTACCACTGGAGACATTGAAAATACGAATCTTGTTGAAATATTAAGAAAATATATTAAGTTGCGTCCCCAGGTTCTTAAACACAACAGATTTTTTGTAAAATATGCGAATGGAAAATGTACCAGAAATCCTGTGGGAATTAACACATTTAGCAGTCTGCCAAAAGTTATTGCACAATTCCTTGGTCTTTCAAATCCTGTTCTATATACTGGCCACTGCTTCAGAAGAAGCTCTGCCACTTTCCTAGCAGGCAGTGGCGCTGATATTTTAAAATTAAAGAGGCATGGAGGTTGGAAATCTAGCTCTGTTGCGGAGGGATATGTTGAAAATTCCATGAATAATAAAAAACTTATAGCGCAAGAAATATTTGGTGAAACATCTAATGCAATGTGCGCCGCTTCCCAAATAACAGCAAGTTCGAGCAATGAAAAAAATATGTCGTCGGGAATTAATTTGAATAATTGCAATAATTGTGTTATCAATATTTATAATAATTAATTAATTTATAATTTATGTTTTTAAGTTGTATTATAACAGTTTAATAAATAGAATAATTCTTTTTGTCACTAATTTTGAAATACATTTTTTGTCACCAATTGCATAAAATTTTACTTTATGCAACTAGTTACAAAAAGTAAGACGTTTCATAATGTCAATCAGTTTTAAAAAGTGTCACTTTATATGTCAAAACATCTTTACATATTGCGTCATGTTATTATCTACAAATATAATCTTTATTTTATTCAACTAGTTATAGCAAACTTTTGTTTCAAATAGTGTGTAGTTAGTAGTAGTAATAAATATTATAATATAATAATAATAATTATTATTATTTTTATTGTTATTGTTGCTATGGTTGCTTCCACAATTCCAAAGCCAACTAAACAGATTTTCTTTTTATAGACTGTAATTTTTTTGACATAATTATTTATAATAATTTTATTATCTACTATTATTATTAATTTAATTATAATTATTTGTAATAGTCATAATGTTATTAATGGCAATAATAACCCTTATGATCATGGTATTCAATGTTAAAAGCTACACTTTTAATCAATAAAAATTATATTTGCTTTGCTGTTTCATTGCAAAAGCGGCCTGCTTAATAATAATATACCACCTCTTCTCCCGCACAAATCTTCGACTTTTGAGCTAATCCTCGTGATTAGAATAAGGGGTAGAGATATTATTATTATTAAATTCAGTGCAGATTTACACACGACAAGCTACTATTGGTCGTTCTTGGCAGTGCCAACTTAGCAATAGAAACGTGTATAACAGAATAGAGAAACGACCATACCATAAAAGTTAAAATGTACTTAGTTTAAGAAATAGCGTAAAGGGTTTTATTCTTAGAAATAACAATTCGAATCACAAACATCCATTAGGCAAATATGCGAAACGTACAGTCACACCAAATTCGACCACACAAAAGTGCCGCGACTTATCTCTAGACGATTTAAATGTCACAAGCGACAGCCGGGCATATTCGACAACGCCGTCATTCGAAAAATACGCGTACCAGGCCGCATATTCATTAATAATTACCCCTCGAGTTCTTATCAGATGGAAACGGCGCTCCTAAAAAGGGACTTTATGCCTAGAGGGTGGCTTGATATATAACTATTATTCCACAAAATAAAAAAATATTTTTATGACAACTGTTTATGGAAATTCTGTGCGACATGCGAGAGCGAACCTTCTGGAAACAGTGACGTAGCATTAGGGGCTCGAAATGAAATGAAATGAAACAATGCAATTAAGTCAGTATGTAATTAAATTTAATTCAATTCTTCTTTCTACACCAAGTGCAAACAATGTCAAATGCATTCTGCAACTTACCACAGTTATCACTGGTGGTAATTTCGCAGAAAAGTTTGAGGTCATCTGTATACATTAGATAGCGTACTTGTAGTTTCCAACAATGTTATTTATGAATAGTACAAAAAGTAGAGGCTCAAGTATGGAACCTTGAGGTACGCTAGATATTTGATGAAACATGGAAGACGATCTACTGTTTTAGTAAATGCAGACAAGAAACGGTGTTGCCTAATATATTAACAATTTTAGAAAATAGTAATATTAATGATAACGATAGTAATGTAGAAAATGATGATTAATAACAGTAGCGGTAGCTAGTTCGGGTAAAAACCAGAATGATTTATTTTAAAATTTATGCCAACTAGATTGTACATTATAAAGTAATAGAAATTATATATATTCTTATATGCATTTAAATATAGTAAAGTACTTAAAATTTTATACTTCGCTCAAGTGTATACATATTAATTGAGTAATATACAGTATGCGCCAAAAGTATGGAATAAATTCAATAAAAACGAAACAATTATTTTTTGGGAAAAATCCTCGAACAGATCGATTTTTAATTTAAAAAATACATATTTTAGCGTAGAATGCGATTTTCAAATGTCATTTGTTTTCGAGTAATGACGTCATCGATTTTTTTTTAAATGGCAACACCATATTTTTTTCCTTGATTCTGAAAGATCGTTTAATTCTCTATCAGACAGTACTAAAATTTTGCCCTCTTACATAGGAAAGTTTTCGAGTAAATGACGATTGAATGTTA
The DNA here is from genome assembly GCA_037114965.1 of Monochamus alternatus. Classification (NCBI taxonomy): domain Eukaryota; kingdom Metazoa; phylum Arthropoda; class Insecta; order Coleoptera; family Cerambycidae; genus Monochamus; species Monochamus alternatus. The sequence continues at coordinate 48,298,485 of CM073435.1, read as the reverse complement.
GAAAACGTAAATTTTATCCATAAAAAAGTAACAATTCTGAGGTATGTAAAATAAAATACAATTGATTAAATTTTATACTTAAATTAAATGTTCGAATTGCCATTCACCAACTTCTTGACAATGCGCAAGTCTGTAAAGAAATTCTTCTTGCACATTATGAATGATTTCTGGGGTAACTCTGCGTATTTCGTCCCGAATGCGATTTTGAAGTTCTTCTAAATTACGTGGTTTATTAATGTACACTTTTGACTTCAAGTATTCCTATAAAAAATAGTCAAGAGGTGTAAGATCTGGCGATCTTGCAGGTCATTCTATCGGTCCGCGTCTGCCGATCCACCTCCCAGGAAAACAGTTGTCCAAAAAATCTCGTACAGGGCGCGCATGGTGCGAAGGTGCACCATCTTGCTGAAACCATATGGTATCGTCAGGAATGTCAGGGTCATTATCGTTAGGAAAAATTACTGCAAGGGCTGAAACAAGGTCATTTTCTAGAAACTCTAAATATCTTTGTCCTGTAAGGGTTCCTTCATAGAAGAAAGGCCCTACTATTCTGTCGTCAACTATTCCAGCCCACACATTTAATTTCTGAGGGTGTTGGGTATGTGCCTCTGCCATCCAATGAGGATTTTCCCGACTCCAATATCTGCAAGTTTCACTGTTTACTGTACCATTCAGACAAAATGTGGCCTCATCTGAAAAAAGTATTTGCCGGTATAAATTTGTATTTCCTTGACATAAATCCATTAGAATTTCGCAAATGTGTAAGCGGAGATCGGGATCATCTTCATTGAGTTCCTGCACAAGTTGAATTTTGTAGGGATGATATTTTTCCTTCCTCAAGATACGTAGCACTGTGCTCTGACTAGTGTCATTGTTTAATGCAACCAATCGTGAAGAATTATGAGGATTATCCACCATACTTATCAAAATGTTCTGGTTCTGATTTTCATTAATGCTTGGACGTCCAGGTCTTGGAATATTTACAACATTGCCAGTTTCTCTAAATTTAGACTCTACCTTACTGACTGTTGATTGGCTGATAGGGCGATCTGGATATTTTTCATTAAATAAATCGCAAACTTCCTGCTAAGTTCTAGTCATATTCCCGCATTCTATAAGAATTAAAATTTCAATTCTTTGAGTAACAGTTAAATGTGTCATAATACTTTAAATTGAATAATAATTTCTGTCGCTTACAATACTTATTAGTAAGTCGGTGTGGCAATGACACTTTGCAAAGATTTTCACCTACGTGATCCATAAAAGAACTATGGAATTCGAAAAACTAAACTTGAGAACGTTTTTGCTCTATTTTAATTGATTTACGTTTTCTAACATTCAATCGTCATTTACTCGAAAACTTTCCTATGTAAGAGGGCAAAATTTTAGTACTGTTTGATAGAGAATTAAACGATCTTTCAGAATCAAGGAAAAAAATATGGTGTTGCTATTTAAAAAAAATCGATGACGTCATTACTCGAAAACAAATGACATTTGAAAATCGCATTTTACGCTAAAATATGTATTTTTTAAATTAAAAATTGACCTGTTCGAGGATTTTTCCCAAAAAATAATTGTTTCGTTTTTATTGAATTTATTCCATACTTTTGGCGCATACTGTATGTATATTGATATAAATATTTACATATTCCTGACATCCAAGCATTCTTATACTTAATTTAACAAAATAACGCGGTATCTGTCTGTGCCTCTAATGAATGTTTTTAACAGTTTGTTATGTCTTTCTTTCCTTATATGAATAATTAAATACTACTGTATTTAATTATCTATATAAGGTAGAAGACGGATAAGAGAATAGTAAAGTAACTACTCTAGAAAGGAGTACAATATAGCAAGAATATTGAAATACTAACTAACTTAATGCAATATTATTATTTACTGCATTCAAAATTATTTCAAATATTTGCAGTAAGTCTCCAAGAATGTATGTTCTTGTTATACAAGAATAAGTTAGTCTCTCAATAAAGTATTTCTATCTATACTTGAGATACAGTGAAACTAAGCTAGCCTTGGAATAAGTGTATTAATCTTGATATTAGTAAAACTTTCTTTTCGTGTATTAAGTTCACGAACCATCATTGTTGCTTGTATAGATATTTTCGTTTCGAATGTTCCTTTTTAAATTTCCGTTTCTTGACGATTCTTTCTTTAATTGTTTAATAATTTTATTCTGAGTCGACTATGCTTCTTTTGAATTCCAACGACTGTTATTATGACATTTCCATTTAGCGAAAACTCGGAGCCGATAAGAAAGGGAGCAACGTAACCCGATAATCGCCGTAATATTTATTTTATTACCCCCACGTATAAAAAAGGAATTTACGAGCAGAAATTTTCTTGAATAATGAACAAAGCGGCGAACGTGTGTTTTTTTTTGTTGTTTTTAAGTATAATTTACTGTTTTGCTTGGTGTTCATTAATAATTTATGATGGTGGCAATAAAATGGCTTCGCCCGGATTAACTTTTTAATCTATTCTAGTTTTTGTTGGGGGATGGAAAAATTAATGGGTTCTTTTGACCCCTCAGATGTTATCCGATTTATTTTTAAAGACTCTAATGTTGGTACGATAACGGTTTAATGTCAAAATTAATCTTAATATGCCGATTTAGCAGTACTTTTATTTGTTTATACAGGGTGATCCGCAACCGAATCGTGGAAGAGATGAAGGTTGGAAATATCACATTTTAGAGATTTTTGAAGAGAATCCCCGAATAAGTATTAAGTTATTAAGTATTAGTAATTATGTGGCTTCTTCGGGGGTGCCCCAGGGCTCAAATCTTGGCCCACTTCTGTTCTTACTTTTTGTCAATGACCTTAATGCTAAATTAGAAACATCTCACTTATTATTTGTGGAATATTTAAAAATATATTCGAAAATAGACTCTCGGCTTGATTGCATATTTTTGCAGGAGGAATTATAATACGTTAACGAATGGTGTTCTGACAACGGTTTAAATCTGAACATTTCTAAATGTAAAATTGTGACTTTTTCATATTGATTGAAGATTGAAGAAATTCAATCCTATACATTTTAATTTTCAAGATTTAAGTATCAATTTCGACAATAAATTGACTTTTAATTAGTCACGTTTTACTAACATAGTTTTAAGACATTGTATATGTCATTTATTAGAAGTAAGGTTGAATATGGTGCACTTATTTGGTATCCGCTATACCAAAATTCTATTGGTCGCATTGAATCAGTCCAAAAAAAGTTTTTAAAATTTAAGTTTTTTAAACTGTATGGCAGTTAACCTTCTAGGAGTACTAGTTATGATTATTGAATTTGTTTCAATTAGATTCTCTCCAGCATAAGAGAGACGGCATTGTATTGACTTTTCTGTATAAGTTGATTCATAATCTGGTTGATTGTCCTTGTTTGTTGAACCAGTTATCATTTGTGGTACCTAGGCAAAATTCACGTTGGAGTGATACATTCTATTGTACATTTAAAAGAACTAATGTTACGGTGAAATCGACAATTAATACCATGTGTTATTTGTTTAACAAAATATCTTGTTATTGTGATATTACTTTTACTCCTTTAGTCGAAGTTTTGAAAGTTTATCGGGATATTCAGTAACTATAGTATATTACAGTGGCTAATTTTTGTTTTTGTTTTCTCTAGTTACATTTGTTGATTATTTATTTTAATTGTTTTGCTGTTTGGTAACACACAAAACTAGTACTAAACGATATGATTTATACAAAGTATCCAGAGCATGAGCGCCTTTATTTTTGCCGTAGGTATGACAAGTTGTACAAAATATAATTGATTTAACAATTTCTTTCATTGACCGACGGTAATAAAATTTTCTTGATTCAAAATTTATACCTACAATAATTTCCATTTATGCATAATATAGTATGTAATATTTGAGGAGACATTTACATCAGGTTACTTATTCTTAGACGCTGAAAACTTTCAACCCATTGCAAAAAGTTTGAAAAGAAAATTAAAAAAAATGCAGAACAGTTACAAAATAAAAAAAATTCTGATGAAGATCGCTAATGAAAATGAAGAACTGCCAGAAAATAAAAGCAATCACCTGATGAAGATCGCTAATTTGAGAAGCGAAACGTCTGCATCACCTCCTGACAAGGTCTACAAAACTGTGAAAAGAAAAAAATGAAGAAAATGAAGAATTATTTCAAAATAAAAAAATCCTGATGAAGATCGCTAATGAAAACGAAACGCTTAGATCACCTACTGGCAAGGTCGTCTGTCTCTACAGAGCCTAGCCCGAGGTCAACCAGGGCAGGAAAAGAATCGCGGCTAATGCTAGAGATGCGCACTTTAATTCTGCTTCTGGCAGCCACTAGTTGCCGAGGTTACAGCACAAAAATCCGGAAAATCACTACGTATCAAATCAAATGTTAGCACCAGCCGTTTAAGCCTAAAAAGCACTAGTGGTATAGTAAATCGATTGTTTGGAATTAAGCTATTCCAAACAGTATTCAAATGTAAGTATCGTCACGCTAATTTAGTAATAATTAGTGACTCATCCAATAGTGCGGTAAGGTAAACAAGTTAGATTATATTGAACTGAAACTTCCTTTACTATATATTTTATTTTATAGGTAGGTACACAATAGGGTACTGTATGTATATTATAGTGGTTTCAAATGTCAATCTTCAAAGATCTACTGAAGCTGAAGATTTAGGTGTTATATTTGACAGTAAACTTAATTTTATAAAATATCCACTACAATAACGTTAAGGAATATTAATTTGTATCTGATTTAAATTTCGAATAATTTTAAAACTGGCCCGATTTTCAATTACTTTTTGGCGAATTACAGCTACATCCTTTAACCTATTAAATTGTTAATAGCATAATATTTATTGCGATGCAATTTAATTATACAGGGTAAAATAGAGTGTTTTACTTAGTGATTTTTATTTAAAGTATACGAAACTGTGACAAGAGAGAATTAAAAAAATGAAGAACTATTACAAAATAAAAAAAATCTGATAAAGATTGCTAATGAAAATGAAGAACTTAAAGAAAATAAAAACAATCTCCTAACGAAGATCGCTACTTTGAGAAACGAACCGCTTACATTACCTCCTGATAAGGTCTACAGAACTGTGAAAGAGAGAATTAAGAAAATGAAGAACTATTACAAACAATAAAAAAAAAATCCTGACGAATATCGCTATGAAAATGAAGAAAAGCTAGAAAATAAAAGCAATCTCCCGATGAAGATATCTAATTTGAAAACGAAACGCTTACAGCACCTCCTGACAAGGTCTACGAAACGAGAAAATTAAGAAAATGAATAACTATTACAAAATAAAAAAAATCCTGAAGAAGATCACTGATGAAAATGAAGAAGAACAGCTAGAAAATAAAAGCAATCTCCTGATGAAGATTGTTAATTAGAGAAACGAAACGTTTACATTATCTCCTGACAAAGTCTACGAAAATGTGGAGAAAATTAATAAAATGAAGAATTATTACAAAATAAAAAAAATCCTGATGAAGATCGCTAATGAAAACAAAGGACTACTCCAAAATAAAAACTATCTCCTCATGAAGATCGCTAACATGAGAAACGAAACGCTTACATCACCTCCTGACAAGGTCTACGACACTGCGAAAAGAGAAAATTAAGAAAATGCACAACTATGCAACTATTACAAAATAAAAAAATCCTGATGAAGATCGCTAATTTGAGAAACGAAACGCTTACATCACCCCCTAACAAAGTCTACGAAACTGAAAAAACTTCAGTCCACTAGCTCGTAATTACCGTCTATCCCATGGACAACTCGGAGCCCTTTATGAGCCGCACGCCAAGCTCAAGGGCTATCAACAGTTACACATGACCTGGACACCGGTGCCGTCGCGTAATCGTTGGCTACGTCACGACACGTAAGCCGAATAGACACGGCTCTTTACCTACAACCTGTAGGTAAGGCACGCACCAGCATCACGCAAATCTATCGCTGCCCAGAGGCGTTCACGCCAATTAGCGCCCAATTAGACGGATGCGTGCTCATTTCTGGACGTGGAAGAGTTGTGATGGCGGCCACATCCCATCGGACAACAAAAATGGTGATATTGGTAACTCTGATATCTCTTGGATGCATTGGATCTAGGATAAGAGGCCGAGGAAACTGTACAGGAGCTTGTTCTACCAAAAGAAGAGGTGGTAGTAAAGGTAAAGACTTTGAAGTGAAGAGTACCCTCTTTAGAAAACAGAGTGTGATGTCAAAGGAAGCAGTGTAAATGAAGGTAAAGGCTTTAGAATCAAGTAAATGCTCTGAGGAAGAAGATGAATAAAGATGAAAGCCATGCGTCGACAAGAACAGGGACTTTGTTCTTCAAAAGATGTAGTGGGAATGAAGTTAAAGACTGGAATCAAAGAAAGCATCTTCTATGTTCAGATATAATTCTGTACTTCATGACCAAGTATTTTATTGTTAGGAAAAAAAATCTATTTGAATGCAAGAATATGCTATGTTGTATAGAATATGTTATTTGGTAATAATTTGAATTGGTGAAATAGAAGCTATAATGTCCAGAAAACCATAAGGGAACTTGTTCTACCAAAAAAAAAGGTGGTGATGAATGTAAAGGCAAAGGCTACGGAATCAAGCAAATGATCTGAAGAAGTAGAGGAATGAAGATGAAGGTCATGCGTAGCAAAAATAGTCTGAAAAAACTTTGTTCCTCAAGATGTAGTGGGAATGAAGATAAAGAATACGGGGTCTAGAAAACCCTTTAAAGGAACTTTTAAAATCAGAAATAATTCTGTACTTCATGAACTAAACATTTTTTAGAAGAAGAAACCTGTTTGACTGCAAGGAGATGCTATTTTGTATAGAATATGTTCCTCGGTAATAATTTGATTTGGTGAAACAGAAGAGCTAAAGAAAGATGAATTAATTCTATTTCTCATTAGCAAGTTTAACAGACAGGATATTCTATTAAGAATATTGTACCAAACAATATTCTAAGTGATGAATGTAATGAATCTGATTCAATTTGAAAATAGATAGTATATTGTTACTGTCTGTGTTATTGACTTTGTTCATTTAATTGGCTTCAAATCATCGCCAGATTCAACTGAAAATAACTTCAGTAGTAACAGATATATTTTGTTTTGACACATTCGAATTGGCAACGATTATTGCTGAAACAGATTCGCCTCCATTTTGCAGCAACGTACAAAAAAAATGTTTGAACTTTGCTGTCACAATTAAATACTGAAATTATAATTCCAATAGCAAGCAAGTTCCAAAACTTATTTGGTGATGAACGTATTAACAAAATGAATAGATTTTTTAATTTTATTGTATTAGTTTTATCTAATTTTTAATGCACTGAAACTTGAATTAATTTCATTTTCATATGATTCTGCAAATACTATAAAATTGCATTAATGTTCTTTTCTCCATATTTCTCCATAATCGGCACATTGGCAACCTTTTTAGATAATCTATACTAATTTACTACCAAATTGTTATTTTATTTTTTAACAAACGGTAGTGGTTACATACCAGCGTTTGTTTTGTGAAAAACTTGTTTTGCATTTCCTTCATAAAATTCGATAATATTCTTTACATTTACTCTAAAAAATGCAAAATTACAGCTATGTACTATGCAGGTATGATGTAACATGTATGTGATAAGACTCTTTTCATGCGTTTCACTCATTTTTCCTCAACATTGATATTTTTAGCAAGCCACGTTTTCTATTTACCTTTTGAGGAGGTAAAATATTGAGGTCATTACTAAAAAATAAAAAAATAAGATCAATCCAAAATTTATTGGCACAAATCAGTGCAAAATTGCAACACGTCAATCAAAAGAACAATTGTTGATAATTGATCTTTTTAAAATCCTCGTGATCATATCTTGTCAGTTGAAGTCAGAATGGCATACAGAATAAAGGAGTAAGTACACTTCAGCAAAATTTTGGCTAAGCCCTACCTTCCCACTGATCTTTCAATGAACCATAAGATTATGTTATAGATTTAAGATCTGTTCCTGCTGTTTAAAGAGAAGATTTGACTGAAGCAGTTGTTCCAAATGTTTGTGCCAAAGAAGGTGTTATTTGCTCACTCTCTATGTAGTGATAATTTATTCATCTTATAAAACAACATCACCCTTGACACCAAGGACGCAATAAGTACTCTTTTAGTATAATGTTGATATTTGAAGCCTTTCAAGGATTGTCGAAGGATCCTTTGGCTGTACGTACGAAATGTTTGGTTTTCACATGAATATGCAAATTTTTATGCTTTCTTCCTCATCAGCGACTATATCCACCCTTTTGTATTGGCAACAGATGCCTTTCCACCCTTCCACAACACAGAATTTTCCTTTCTGGGGGACGCAAAAGGTCCCCCCTGACGCACCACGACACTGGTCACCTCCATCAAGAGATCACATACCTTTTGCCGTTCCTGCGACGCCTCTTGGTGGCATAGACGGTCCCGAGCTGGTTCATGGCGACGGCGGGCGCCGCGACCACCACCGGCGCGGCCAGCACCGCCGCCCCCTCACCTCCAAACGCCGCCGAGGCCGAGGCCAGGCCACCCGGTGCACATTGGCCTTGCACGGTGGCGTTAAGGAATTCCGTTTTGTCGCCGAAGAAGTCGTCGTCGTCGCGTCGCACTCCACTCACTCGCGGCTCTCCGGTGGTATCGATGCGCTCCCAGCACGAGGAGACTGCGGACTGGCGGCGCTGTGCGCGCGCGAACTCGCCCCTCCACGACGGACACGCCTCCGCCCATGGGTCGCGGTGACGTCACAACATGGCCGGCCAGCGGTGGGGCGAGTTCGAGGATCCATAGGCGGCCGACGCCGGACGGGGTGCGGTACAGGGTGGTCGCCGTTAGGGGTTGGCGACTCTCTCTTTAGTACTGGGATCGTCCACGTCTAGATCTTCCAGAATTTTTATATATATACTTTTTCAAAAACTTTGGTTGACCAGCAACAATTAAAACCATGTCATGGCCGGCTATTTCACCAGATCTTGGTTCCATAGGAATCTAAACAAATTTATGAAAGAGGGTGTAGCTACAGTTCTACTTTTCCCCAAATGACAAATAGTACAAATTGTATCAAAAGTTTCCAAAATCTTTGACGCTTTTCGACTGGAAGTACATCTGATGATGCAGTGTAGTGTTACTATATATGTATCCTTCTGCAACCGTAGAACTCTTCCATCCCCTCTGTCGCTTCAATTGCATAGTATCACCTTCATCATGGACGATGTTTGGCGAAAGTAATGTCATATGTATAAATGACATTCTGGTAGGTTAAGATAATTAGCAATATCGTTTGCTTTTCGCTCTGAAGTTTGTCGATTTTTAAAAAACGATATACTTATTCAAAAACTTTGATCGAGGAACAACAATTAACACAACGCCATGGCCAGCTACTTCAACGGATCTTGGTCCCACAGGAATCTAAACAAATTTGATCTCTTAGCCAACTCCATGCTTCTTTAAAAATGTCGTCAACTTTTTGAACTTGCTAAGTCAATATTATTCTTGATAGATAATGTGGATTTTAGCATCGAGTAAATCGACCATAATAATGATTTTAGTGCTTTCCCATAAAAATAGGAGAGGTGTGCGTTTTTATAGATATTTAGATATAAATTTCCTTCGACTTAACACCAAGTCACAAATAGGTTGCATTCTCGTATAACTTCTTTAATTTTTCTGGCAACAAACCTAAAGTTACAGTTTATACAGCATTTCTAATTTCCGGAGATGTGTTCAGCATATCATTGTCACTGTTTTCATCATTTTTTTACCTAAAATTATCTCAACTAAACTGCGCAATTTTACAAAATTTGACACTCTTCAAAAAACGTCAACTTTTCATTGTCACTGTCAAGCATAAAACCCCACTTTAATTAGTGATTGTGGATAAAATTCATTTAAAAAACAAATTAACGTCTGAAATGTCACTTCACATATTTTCCATGAACATTTTTATATGTTATGAATATTTTAGAGTAAAAAAATGTTTTATGTAAGATCTAAATCCGAGAAAATGTCTGCCTTCTTAAATTCATTTCTAAACATCTCTAGAGATCAATTTTCTTTATCAAAAAACCACCCTGTAGCCGCATCCAGACGATGCCACTATAACAAGCTGGACATAACGGGACGACCGCATATTTTTCCATTAAAATTCCTAATCAAACCCTTTACATCTACGTAATAAAACTGGTTAGCCACACCATTTCATTACGTAGCTAATGCCTGTGTGTATTACAGGCTATCCATTATTATATTTGACACCCGATGAAGACGAGATAAGTTTTTGATTGTGACATAAATTACGACAGGAGCTGACCAGCGCGCGTTCCAATTCGGACATTTTCGTCAATAAAAAGCCAGATTCTAATCTAGATTAGCTAATAAATGGGAAATTCATCAGATAAGTAAAGGTTTATAGCAAGTAGTTTTGTGAAAGTTAGGTAAAGCTTCTGGAATACCAACATGAAACGTATAGTATAGTCATTAGTAGATAGTGAATTAAGAAATATATTTAATTTTCATCTTTATTATTTGTAAAGGAATATGGTCTTCTAAAATCGTTTGGGAATGTATACTTATCCCAATTTTAAACCCCAAAATATCACACAGCAAAAAATAACATTGAGTAAGGTCAAACTCATGTATGAGTGAATTAAATTGGTGTTGAATTTTGAGTAAATTTAACATTTTAAGAAAGAAATGAGTCTATCTACAAAATATTTGGTTAGAGTAACCAAAATAGCGCCCGATATGGATGTCAGTAGCATTAAAGTACAAAGACTTGGAAAATCGACCAGAAATACAGCTGCTCCAGTGAAAGTTATGTTATCTTCTAAGGAGGATGTCTTTACTATTCTTTCTGTCAAGAAAAATCTTAAAGGTTCTGACTGGAATATACAAATATCACCAGACAGAACTCAACGCCAGCGGGAGAAACTGAATATTGTTTTGGATGAAATGAACAAGCGTAAACGAAATGGCGAAGTTGGATTGTTTATAAAATATATACGCGGGGAGCCTGTTATTGCCACAAAAAACTAAATGCTATTAAAATAGGTCACATTAATGCTCAATCATTATGTAACTGTCTCAATGATTTTAAAGAACTTTTAATGTCTGAAAATTTTTCAATAGTTGGTGTCACAGAGACTTGGTTTACACCTGATTTCCCGGATGAATATATAAATCTTCCCAATTTCAACATTGTGAGACTAGATCGTGAAACACATGGTGGTGGAGTTATGTGTTTTTTAAAGTCTTCATATAAATATAAAGTATTTCAGACATCTTTGTCTCCTAATGTTGAACAAATATGGTTGATTGTCAAATTCGGCAAGCAAAATGTAGCTCTAGGAGTTATTTATCGTCATCCTAAAAGTAATTTAGATATTTGCTTATCTGAAATAGAGGATATTATGGAGCGTATATACTTACAAACTGATAGTATAATCTTAATGGGAGATATTAATGTGAATTTTTTAGTAGTAAATTCCTTAAATGTGAGAAAATTTAATAATCTTTTATCTATTTTTGAAATGACTCAAATTGTAACGAACCCTACTCGTATAACAGCTAATACCGAAACTTTAATTGACGTAATTTGTTTAAGCAAATCATTTGTTGTAAAGACTTGTGATTGTTGCGATGTGCTGCGTTCTGATCATCTTTTTGTAAAATGTCAGATAGACGTAGAATGTCAACAACTATGTTCGGATCTAATTTCATGTAGAAACATTAATCAAAACAATCTTAATAATTTTGCTATTGACGCAGATAACATGCCTTGGGGTGATATTTATTTACTTGATAATGTTAATGCGAAACTAGATTATTTAAATGAATTAATAATTTCACTTTTTGATAAACATGCTCCTATGCGAAGTTTTCCCAAAAAAAATAAAAGGCATCGTCCATATATAACGTATAATATAAAATTGATGATAAATGAGAAGGAAAAAGCCTATAATAGATATATTCATACTAGATCAGATGCTAGCCGGTTGTTTTATATTAATATTAGAAATACTGTGAATAAAGCTATTAAACAGGAAAAATCAGCCTATATGCAGTTTACATTAAATCAAAATAGAAATAATGCAAGAAAATATTTTAACTATTTACGTGAATGGGGTGTACCCTCTAAAGCTCAACAAACAAGTAAATATATTCCTTTTGATTTGAGAAATCCAGATGAAATAAATAATTACTTTCTAGGAGTCGCAGGTCGGTCTTCTGTTAATGCCAATACACTAAATTATTATAATAATTCTTCTTTAAATCCTGATTTGTCATTTTGTTTTTCTGAAATATATGAAAAAGATATATGGGAAGCATTTCTCAAGATAAAAAGTCATGCTATCGGCACTGATAATATAAATTTAAAAATGTTAAACATTGTATTAGAACATTGCATGAAAGAAGTAAAACATATTTTTAATTCATCGATTAGTACAGGCACTTTTCCAGATACATGGAAAATAGCAAATGTATTGCCATATCCAAAAAACTCTTCACCTACCAGCTACAATGACTTGAGGCCAATTTCAATATTGCCAACACTGTCCAGAGTTTTTGAAATAATAATTTGTAAACAAATAAAGCAATTTTTAAATTCAAACTCAATTTTACCATCAGTTCAGTCAGGATTTCGAAAAAACCATAGCACGCAAACGGCTCTTCTTAAAATAATAAATGATGCTTCTATAGCTAAAGATAATAAATTATCTACAATATTAGTCTTACTTGATCAAAGTAAAGCATTTGATCTAGTCAATTTTGATTTATTAATTGCTAAGCTGAAATATATTGGTTTTACAGAAAACACTTTAATTTGGATTAATAGTTACTTAAGGGGCAGGTCGCAAAAAGTGATATTAAACAACGTAATGTGCTCGATGGTAAAAGAAACCTCATCCGGTGTCCCCCAAGGTAGTGTGCTGGGTCCAATTTTCTTTTCGTTGTTTATCTTTGACATCACTGCGGATATCTTGCATTCTCAGACTCATCTGTACGCAGATGACATTCAAATTTACCTATCAACTAATTTTAATTCTGTAAATCATACTATTGAACAGATGAATGATGACCTTCAAGTTTTATATAATTTTTCAAGTAACCACGGCCTTCGTTTAAATCCCAACAAAACTAAAGCAATTTGTCTTGGATCAGAGCGACATACTAATTATATTACATCTAACTTTACTCTAAAATTACATAACGCAGATGTGCAATGGGTATCTTGTGAAAAAAGTTTGGGGTTGTATATAGATTCGACATTAAAATTTGAGAAACATGTATTATGCGTAGTCCGAACTTGTTTTTTTAAATTGAAAGTTTTGTATAACTTTAAATCAACCTTTGGACAAGAAACTAAACTAAAATTAATAAAAACTTTCATATATCCCCATATTGAATATTGCTGTGCTGTATACTATAATTTTTTAACGCAAAATTGTCAACAAAAATTACAACGGATTCAAAATGCCTGCATGAGATTTGTGTTTAATATTCCTCCAAGAAGTCATATAACTCCTTATCTTATTAAGATAAACGAATTAAATATTAAACTTAGAGTTCAGTATCTGTATAGTATATTTTTGTATAAATTGTTAAATACTAAGGAGCCACTGTATCTTTATGATATTATATCTCGAAGGTCTGACGTTCACAGTGTCAATATAAGAAACAATAAGTTTCATATTCCACAGCATACCACAACACATTTCCAGGGATGCTTCTCCTATTTAGTGCCATTTTACCTTAACCAAATTAATACAGACTTGTCCGTTACTTTATCATCCTACAAAAAAAGTTAAAATTGGAGCTACTAGAGAGACTTGTTTAAATAAGGTATATCAGTTATATATAAAAATGTTACTATTGCTGTGGAATAATTTGAGATGTTTATGTTTTCATCTCGTATGTTATGATTATTGTTAGAAATTATTTTATCTGTTATTATTTTATTAGTTATTATTTTGTTTTTGCTATTCTTTCCTCAATACGCGAAACGCATAATTTATTAGCATTTAAAATTTTAGGAGAGGTGTAAGACAGCTTTGGCTAACCTCCTCCTTTTGTGTACCTATACTACTGCCACCATTGTTTAGTTTAAGTTTTTGTATTTCATTATGTGTGCACAATAAACCATTTATTATTATTATTATTATAAAATATGTGTGAATGAGAACATATTGTGTAAAAATAACGCCAACGGTTGGAGATATTACACATAGTTTAATAAGTGGAAGGCGAAAAACAAAGATGGGTACGAGCAGGTAACGATGCGCAGTTGTAGTTTTGCTGTATATGATACAAGTCACTGCTGTCTGTGGACGATAATCATAAGTGTATTGTTTTAACCCAATAATGAACCATGGACCGCAATTGTAAATACATTTACAAATTACAATTTGCTTAAAAAAAGTACGGTGTGAACTGGAAAGTGAGAATTTGTCATGAAGATGTGGTAGAAATAGGTAAGTAACAACGATCGTCTGCATCCTATCCAAAAAATGGTTTATTTGTTTCTTATTTTAGAAAACCTATCTTGTGTGTGTCATTAGATGCTTACCATTTCATTTGATCATCAACTACTTAGTTATAAAATTTTGAAAAATATATCAAACCTGGAAATTATTGAATTAAACAGTTTATTCAATAAATTTATTACCAAACATCGAAATATCTCCAACAACATTGATATTGGAATATGTCTAAAATTAAAAGCATTCTTGAAACGACAATCGAATGGACATCGTGTTAAAAATTCAAGCGTTTTAGAAAATTAACAAATTAAAAAATGTCTAATGGAGGCCTCTGATCTTACGTATTTAGATACAAAGGCAATTTGTAAGAATACTGACTATTATTATTTTAGGTGGCAATGATTTTTACCATATCTGGTTTGTGCCGATGTGACGAATTGCTTCAAATAAATAGTGAAGATATTGAACATATAAAAAACAGATTGGTCATTACTCTACCAACTACAAAAACAAAGAAAAAAGAACCTTCATTGTAAGACATATATCAGAAATATAGTACCGCTAGACCTACAAATAGATAGCAAATTTTTGACCATTTACTACCAAACAATGGGCCAGACGAGAAACAAATTCTTGTTGTACATTTTCAATAATTTCAAGCGGGATGGCACGAACTTCTTGTCGAATTCGTTCCTTGAGATCGCCAAGATTATTTGGCTTAGTGACGTATACTTTGCTTTTTACCTCCAAAGGAAATAAATCTAGCGGTGTTAAATCTGGCGATCTGGCGGGCCATTCCTTAGGTCTGGCGAACAACGATGGCATAGTGCGGTAGTGTATCGTTTTGCTGTAACCAAATTGTATTATTACGTAAATCTGGTTCTTCTTCATTGGGGAACAGTACAACCAAGGAAGGAACTAAATCAAATTGAAGAAAATCTAAATATCTTGCTCAATATAAATCTCCTTCAAAGAAATACGGTCACAGATAAAATTATGATAAAGTTTTGGTATTTGTAAATAATTTGGATATTGTTACCCACCCTGTAACAATTAGGAGCAACATTTTTGGAAACAGTTTAGCTATAGGGTAATCCGGAAATTGGAGAAAAATGTGATTCCGTTTAAAAAAATATGATGACGTCATTACTCGAAGGTAGGTCACCCTGTATATTAAATTATTATTTGAAAAAAAAAGTAAATTAAAATCAAAAATCGACTTGTTTTGGGAATTTTCAATAACGTCTTATTTAAGTACCTAATAATGAATTTGTGCGTGTCTTTAGGGACGCACGGTATAACCAATTCATAGGAATTCATAGATTTGGGAAAATGCCAAAACAAGTTACTGCGTTTTTCAATTGAAGGATGCTAACTAATATATCGGACACTGTATCCGTAGAACTTCAGCTACACTATTAATTAATTCAGGAGCTGATATCACAACTATAAAAATGCATGGTGAATGGAAATCTTCAAAGGTAGCTGAAGGCTACATTGAATAGTCCATTACTCGTAAATAAGTTGTTACAAAAAAAATAGCTATTTATGATATACGTGTTAAAAGTAAGATTTTATTTTGTGATTGAAGATGATTAAAAAACGAGCTTAGCGAGCTACAAAACAATCGGAAGAACCTTAAACTCAATAAAAATAAGAAATCAAAAAATACCACACAGATCGCAGTGTTTATGAACCAAAATTTTCGTAGCAATCAGTGCTGTTGTTAGTTACGGAAAAAACGCAAAAATATTGACAGAATTTTCTAGTAATATTATAAGTATAATGAATAATCTCGATAATGAGCGTAACGAATCCATCCCTGCTGAAATCGAAGAAGCCGCCAGTCGAGCAACATTGGAATTATTGCCGGCGAAATCAAAGGAACAGTACGAAATCGCTTATAGACGCTTTTCGGAATGGTGCAACATTAAAAAGGTCCCTGGGAAATGTAACGAAAGTGTTTTACTGGCATATTTTGAGGAAAAAGCCAAGATATGGAAATCGTCAACGCTGTGGTTAAATTATTCCATGATCAAAACTATGTTAAAAATAAAGCAAGATCAAGATATAAGCAAACATTATAAACTTATTGCTCTTTTAAAACGGAAGGGTGAAGGATATCAAGCAAAAAAGTCAAAAGCTTTGACGAAGACGCATATCGACAAATTTCTCACAGAAACAGAAGACGAAAAGTATCTGATGATGAAAGTCGCAGCAATAGTGGGTGTCTTCGGGGCGTGTCGCCGGGAGGAATTGTGTCAGATGACCATCGACAATATCGAATATTTGGGCACTTCGGTTGTTGTGACCATACCAGATACTAAAACGAAAGTGCCTCGAACTTTCAGTGTTGTTAGTGAATTCTATTTAAACTTTTTTAGAAAGTATATGGCACTCCGGCCACCCAACGCTGACCATAGACGACTTTTTCTTAAATATATGAAGGATAAATGTGTGAAGAATCCAGTCGGAATTAACATGTTTGGTAAAATGCCTGCCGACATTGCAGAGTTCTTGAATCTACCAAATCCTCAACTCTACACCGGACACAGTTTTCGTCGTTCATCGGCGACATTGTTAGCAGATTCTGGTGCAAATCTTACTACCATCAAGAGACATGGAGGATGGAAATCTTCGACGGTAGCTGAAGGCTACATTGAAAATTCACTGGAACAGAAGAAGGAAATTGCGTGCCAAATACTTCCTACTGCTGCAACTACTAGCAGGACCACCAGTACTACCAGTAGTATTTCTACAGAAAATAGATGTATCACACATGTTGACAGTAAAACCAACTTAAGTATGATGACTTCGCAGGGAATTACAATTTCAAATTGTTCTAATTTTACTATAAATGTTAATAGTAATGACTAGTTAAAATGTTGGTTTGTACTTATTTAAAATAAAAAGTTGTTCATGTGTTTGTTAAAACGTTTTATTAATTTTCAAAACAATATTTAAATAAACTTTCACTTTACTTTTAACACGCATGTCAAAAAATGACATTTTTAACATCAAAAATGACAATTAAAAAACCCACTTTTAAACGTTTTGTAGAAAAAAAAATGTTTCCTACTGCAAGTACATCAAGTGCTGAAAGCGATTTTTTAAATAATTCAACCACATTGGAGAATTCAACAGTTCAAAAACCTAGTAGTGAAAATATTTTTTCTTACATAGACAAAGTATGTGTTTCAAATCAAATAGGGCAAGAAATATATCTTACAAGCTGTTCTAATTTCATTATAAATGTGAAATTACTTTCGTTAAAGAGAAAATTTTCATTTTTATTTTAACAGTAGTGAAAATAATTCTAATGCTTATGCAGTAAATGTGGCCCTTTAGTGCTTGACAGCTGTCATTAAATCTACGCCTTTAATGCTGATCGATGAAAAACGTTTAAATAAGTTTACGAGAAAAAACATAGTTTATGAGTTTTACTGATACTGACACTTAAAATAATGATTAATGTGACGTAAATCATAATTACTCCAACTTATTATCACACGTATCCATGTTTCCGTCAAATGTAATTAGTTGATGAGACGACTGTAATTATAAGTAACAAAAAAGTGAAATAAAACGAACTTTAACTAGGTCTTTTTATTAGCAGGTACTACTTAATATATACATTTAATTAACTGTACTAGTATGTTACTCTGTTAATAGATTTTGCAATTATCTAGAAAATCTGAAGAAACGTGTTGTGGATCTGTATAGTTATATGTAGAATATTATATTGAAATAGGATATTTAAAATAGAAAGTTTTTAACCAGATTCTAGAAAATGGTGAATGCGCCAGGGCCAACAGGTTCGGCAAGCCTGAAATTCATGGTAAATATACAGGGTGTCCCAAAATAGAAGGCCATACCATTAACCACATATTCTTTGAACAAGGTATCAATTTTGCAATAAAAATTTATTACCAATAAGCTTTCTCTATCTCTTAAAATAAAAAAGTTAGACAGCCTTAAAGTTTGTGCACTTTACAGGTTTTTTTGTTATTACTCATAAAGTTGGCCATGGATCTCAAATTTGTTTTTACGAGCATAAAGGCCTTCAAAAATGCAACAAAAGACAATTAAAGATTTTTGACGTGTCTCGCATATTAAGCGAGATACATGGGAGTGGCCCTCTTATGTGATACAGCCTGTATATTAGCCTAAAATACCTTTGTAATACAGTAAACAATAGCTTTATGTTTAATAATTTACAAAAATCTCTCAATTTTTAATATTACTATATAATATGTGTCAGGAAATGAGTTTTTATTAATATTCTATTAATATGCGATATGAATTTCCATGAAGTATCTATACAGGGTCTCCCAAAATAGAAGGCCATACCATTAACCACACATTCTTTGGACAAAAATAATGCGACTTTCCTTATGCCATTTTTTATTTGAACGTCTCTGTTTCAATATACAGAGTGTTAAAGTAACATTTTAAAAAACTATTTTTGTTAATAATCCCATTGTTTTCTAAGATACACACTTGAAATTTTGCACGTACTTTTATCTTATTGCGGCATACTTATCATATAATTTTGGTGAATAAAATCGAAGGGCGAATGGAGGTAACTGAGGGATGCAGTGCCCTTTATCCCCTCCAATTATTTATAAGTACGTCTATGCATATTTTTCTTGAAATATCAAACGTAGAATTTTCTTCTGATCATTTTACGTCGTTTGCAATTTTTTGTTCAAATGATTCGTTTTGGAGAAAAACGGCAATTTGTAGTGTCCATAAATCTATCATTCACTACCATTTTCAAGTGAAACTGAATTTTTGTGGATATACCTGTTATTACAATACCTTGGCAACTTAGCAAATCGTAATACTTACTGAATGAATATTTGCTAATTAAAACAAAAAGAGAATATCTTTCAAAAGATAAGGTTTTCGCTACTTAAAAGGGCATGTACATGTGTTAATGAGGAGGGTGGGCAAGTAGAACGTTTGTTAAATTAGTAGTAATTAATTAATTATTTTATTTAATGTTATTTAGATAAAAAGTTATTATGTTGATCGTTCATTATTACTGTTATTAAACAAGACTATTATTTTTTGGTTGATAAGAGAACTGTATTACAGATTTTAATGCCATATTATTTTTCCAATGCGTAAGTATTCCTCATTTTATAAAATTCAAAATTATCCATTCTGTTTTAATTAGCAAATATTCATTCAGTAAGTATTACGATTTGCTAAGTTGCCAATGTAATAAGTATATCCACAAAATTTCAGTTTTACTTGAAAATGATAGTGAATGATAGATTTATGGGCACTACAAATTACCGTTTTTCTTCAAAACGGAGCATTTAAACAAAAAATTACAAAAGAGATAAAATGATTAGAAGAAAATTCTACGTTTGATATTTCTAGAAAAAGTTGCATAGGCGTACTTAGAAATAATTGGAGGGGATAAAGGGTACTGCATCCCTCAGTTACCTCCATTCACCCTTCAATTTTTTTCACCAAAATTACATGAAAAGTATGCCGGAATAAAATAAAAGTACGTGCAAAATTTCAAGTGTGTATCTTAGAAAACAATGGGATTATTAACAAAAATAGTTTTTTAAAATGTAACTTTAACATCCTGTATATTGAAACAGGGGCGCTCAAAAAAAAAATTGCATAAGAATTATTGTTAATGAGCCTAATGCTCAAAAATAAATTGTTTTTTCAGTGTACTGTCATTGAATACCTATGTTGTTTTTATGCAAAAATTGCAAAGTAATTCAATTATTTTCAAATTTTTTAATGTACAAAAATATATATAATTTTTATTGATGTATAAATAAATCCTAGCAACATCGCACTTGTGAAAATTGTGTCTTCAAAAACAATACAAGAGTTTCTTTAAGTCTTGTTTTTACTTTATTATTTTTTTTTTTCAGTCACACCTTCCTTATTATTATTATTGTAAATTTTATCGAGATTTTATTTTTTTTTATTTTTTATATATACTTACCTTTATAAGTACAATTGAAAAATATGGATAACGGGACAGTTTAAATAACTAACATTATTTCACATGTATGATTGAATATCAGTGTGTGAAAATTTAAATAATGAACAAACTGTACATATTGTGTGTATACAAACACATGCACTTGATTATTCTTTATTAATACATAATGTAAATTAAAATTTTCCAGTAAATATTATATAAAAGAAGCATAACAAAACATAGAAATTTCCACCCATTTTTATCAGTGATCGCCGTTCTTTCTTCGACTTCGACTTATATTCTGTAAATCTTGATGTCGTGTTCTTTGATTCCATGATTCAGTGTATATCAAGGTGATCCTTTACAATCAAATCCTTCCTTCCTTCAACCGTTGAATCTTTTATTAATTACCACCTTTTATGTTGTTTGCGTATGGTATCGATTATCACGTCAGGCTTTTGCACATCTACGATAAATCAAAATCAACGCATGCATAGCCGACTACTAGATGTTCTTAATGAAATAATCATTTCGTTCTAGCCCAGTTCCTCTAGTACGCCGTGACTTTTTAATGATGCCTCATAATTGTACGTTAGTTAACATATTCATTAATATAATATACAATTCTGGTAAATGGATGCGTGTTTATAGCGTATTATTCAAAATATGCGTTGTGCGCCGCGCGAATTTCCAAAATGTTTTATTTATTCAAAATTATGCGTTGTTTTTCTTGTTTACCTGCTGGATTGTTGTTTATGCATCGTATAATTTGGTAGCAACAATTTTTGTAACATCGGTATTATGTAAAACCTTTCAAAAAGTAACAAAGCTATTTCTTGGTGTATGAGAACAAGAATGTATTTATTTCTGAAACTAGTTTGCTTTTAAATCTTGTGATAATGTACATGGATATGTAATCTTAGGTCTCTTCAAAAAAAAATAATAATAAAATAAAATAAAAATGCCCACAGACAAAAATTACATATTGGATATGATAGAAACTACAACACAAAAATTTAAATGGCGTTTTGTAAATTTGATGGACTTATTTAAAGTAACGTTCAGATAAACGTTAGTGCAATGGCACTGCAGTTGTACTGTTGTATTGTAATTGTATGGTGTTAAATATTATTTACTCCGTTTACATAAAATTACTGTAGACTTAAGAAGTTGGGGAATTTTTTCGCTGTAAGTTGGCGACATGCAAAAACTCAAGATTCTTGACCTTCAGAGAGGTTATGTTTATATTTTGTCAACTACGTCCCTATCTACGGAAATTGTTGGTTTTTATCATTTGCCGAATAGTAATTAAAAGTATGCCCTAGCTAAAATATAAGCCTACAATCTGCAGGAATAGATGGTCTATTTGAATGTTTGGTTAAATCACAGTATACTAATATACTGTGGGTTAAATGAGGCCCCACTAATTTCAGCAAGTCATCAAACACTGCCACTGTCATTCGGGTGAAATTAAAAAATAATCGGCATTCTCATTTTGCATTTCTTTATATAAATTATAGAAATCACCTTGCATGTGCTATCTGCGGTTAATAGGTCGCACCCACCATCTCCAAGTTCTTCTTTTAATTTTTTTTTGCATGTATAGTTTTTATACATATTGACGTCGCTGCGAATAAGAGCAGCAAAAGTAAGTGTTTCTAAACCAAACAGTCATCCATTTTTTTTTAGAAACAAATCAATTCTTAACTAAATATCTAAATTAGAATCTAATTTAAAAACTTAACTTGCAAAAATGTGAATGTTCTGTTTACTGTCAAAAAAGCAGTTTTTTTATTGGTCCTTGTATGATTGTTGGAAAAGGATTGGCAAAAGCTAAAATGCTTTTAGCTTCTGCCATACAACTGCAGTACAAAGGCGTTACTGTTAAGTTTATCTGAACGTTACAAAAGTCACCCGTATTTCTCGCCGTTTTACTTCAGTATCTTTGAATATTTGCAGGTGGGATGAGTTAACATTCCTATTATTTGCTAAACCCTAGATTATTCATTTATTAAATGTCTAAAATTATTTGTATTTTGTAGAAAACACTATTTCAAGAATACGGCGCCCTTTTTAATAACTTTTCTGCAGTACCAATGCAACTGCACTAATCTTATGTGAATGAAGCTTAAGTAATGAAATCAATTGTTGAGACTGTTACTTGACTTCTATTTGGCAAAATGGACCTTATATTTTAATAAAAAATCAAACAAAGTATGTCAGATATATTTAACTGCTCAAGTGATCTAATTATGCGTGTATATACAGGGTGTTAACAAAAAGTTTGACCTAAGTTCACCGACATATTCTATTGATGAAAACAATGAGTTTATTATACGAGTATAATAATTGTTATATTCAAAGTTTAATAAGGGAGTTACAGGGTGTTACAATATATATATATATATATATATATATATATATATATATATATAAATATAAATTAAGATAACATGTAAAAATCATAGTTCAAAAAAATGCATAACAACTGTACATCAGTATAAAATATTAGACTGTTCCGGATTCAATTATTTATTTTTAATAAAAAAATACACGAACTAGTACTAAACAAATGAAATGCTAATCAAAGTTTAATTGTGTTTGTCTTTTATCGCATTTTAATGATTTTTTTTAGAAATAGAAAATGTAAGTTAAGTAAGTTGTGATTTGTTGTTCTAGTATACAGCGTCACAGTAAGATTCACAAAATACTACATTTTAGGTACAAGTACATGAAGAATGAAAATACATTTTGTTGCAAGCAGCCTTTAAAAGTATCGAAATATCGTGACTTCGATTTCCTAAAAAAAAAAAACAAAACCGCAATACACAATATACGACGATGGAAAGCATGCATGTACAGCTTATCAATTTTTTTTATTTTAAATATATGTTATCGTAACCGAGTTAAATAAATAATTACGTGCAAATTCAACGTTGCTTGGAAGTTAACAATTATACCAATTAGCCCATAATTTCTCTATTAAATTGACCGAAAAGTTTTAATGTCTCCAGATGTTTACAACGACGTCGCCTAACCATGAAAATAATGTAATCTCGAATTTGTCTTATATACAAGACGTTAACGTTTGGCAAAACTTCACTGACATCGATGAAAATAATCGGGGTTTGTTATACAGTATGCGCCAAAAGTATGGAATAAATTCAATAAAAACGAAACAATTATTTTTTGGGAAAAATCTTCGAACAGGTCGATTTTTAATTTAAAAAATACATATTTTAGCGTAAAATGCGATTTTCAAATGTCATTTGTTTTCGAGTAATGACGTCATCGATTTTTTTTAATGGCAACACCATATTTTTATCCTTGATTCTGAAAGATCGTTTAATTCTCTATCAGACAGTACTAAAATTTTGCCCTCTTACATAGGAAAGTTTTCGAGTAAATGACGATTGAATGTTAGAAAACGTAAATTTTATCCATAAAAAAAGTAACAATTCTGAGGTATGTAAAATAAAATACAATTGATTAAATTTTATACTTAAATTAAATATTCGAATTGCCAAAGTGTACATTAATAAAGCACGTAATTTAGAAGAACTGCAAAATCGCATTCGGGACGAAATACGCAGAGTTACCCCATAAATCATTCATAATGTGCAAGAAGAATTTCTTCACAGACTTGCGCATTGTCAAGAAGTTGGTGGATGGCAATTCGAATATTTAATTTAAGTATAAAATTTAATCAATTGTATTTTATTTTACATACCTCAGAATTGTTACTTTTTTATGGATAAAATTTACGTTTTCTAACATTCAATCGTCATTTACTCGAAAACTTTCCTATGTAAGAGGGCAAAATTTTAGTACTGTCTGATAGAGAATTAAACGATCTTCCAGAATCAAGGAAAAAAATATGGTTTTGCCATTTAAAAAAAAATCGATGACGTCATTACTCGAAAACAAATGACATTTGAAAATCGCATTTTACGCTAAAATATGTATTTTCGAATTCGAATATTTAATTTAAGTATAAAATTTAATCAATTGTATTTTATTTTACATACCTCAGAATTGTTACTTTTTTATGGATAAAATTTACGTTTTCTAACATTCAATCGTCATTTACTCGAAAACTTTCGACCAATTCTGAGGTATGTAAAATAAAATACAATTGATTAAATTTTATACTTATATTAAATGTTCGAATTGCCATCCACCAACTTCTTGACAATGCGCAAGTCTGTGAAGAAATTCTTCTTGCACATTATGAATGATTTCTGGGGTAACTCTGCGTATTTCGCCCCGAATGCGATTTTGAAGTTCTTCTAAATTACGTGGTTTATTAATGTACACTTTTGAATTCAAGTATCCACATAAAAAATAGTCAAGAGGTGTAGGATCTGGCGATCTTGCAGGCCATTCTATCGGTCCGTGTCTGCCGATCCACCTCCCAGGAAAACAGTTGTCCAAAAAATCTCGTACAGGGCGCGCATAGTGCGGAGGTGCAGCGTCTTGCTGAAACCATATGGTATCGTCAGGAATGTCAGGGTCATTATCGTTAGGAAAAATTACTGCAAGGGCTGGAACAAGTTTATTTTCTAGAAACTCTAAATATCTTTGTCCTGTAAGGGTTCCTTCAAAGAAGAAAGACCCTACTATTCTGTCGTCAACTATTCCAGCCCACACATTTAATTTCTGAGGGTGTTGGGTATGTGCCTCTGCCATCCAATGAGGATTTTCCCGACTCCAATATCTGCAAGTTTGACGGTTTACTGTACCATTCAGACAAAATGTGGCCTCATCTTAAAAAAGTATTTGCCGGTGTAAATTTCTATTTCCTTGGCATAAATCCATTAGAATTTCGCAAAAGTGTAAGCGGCGATCGGGATCATCTTCATTGAGTTCCTGCACAAGTTGAATTTTGTAGGGATGATATTTTTCCTTCCTCAAGATACGTGGCACTGTGCTCTGACTAGTGTCATTGTTTAATGCAACCAATCGTGAAGAATTATGAGGAAAATGTTCTGTTTCTGATTTTCATTAATGCTTCGACGTCCAGGTCTTGGAATATTTACAACATTGCCAGTTTCTCTAAATTTAGACTCTACCTTACTGACTGTTGATTGGCTGATAGGGCGATCTGGATATTTTTCATTAAATAAATCGCAAACTTCCTGCTGAGTTCTAGTCATATTCCCGCATCCGATAAGAATTAAAATTTCAATTCTTTGAGTAACAGTTAAATGTGCCATAATACTTTAAATTGAATAATAATTTCTATGTCGCTTACAATACTTATTAGAAAGTCGGTGTGACAATGACACTTTGCAAAGATTTTCACCTACGTGATCCATAAAAGAACTATGGAATTCGAAAAACTAAACTTGATAACGTTTTTGCTTTATTTTAATTGATTTACGTTTTCTAACATTCAATCGTTATTTACTCGAAAACTTTCCTATGTAAGAGGGCAAAATTTTAGTACTGTCTGATAGAGAATTAAACGATCTTTCAGAATCAAGGAAAAAAATATGGTGTTGTCATTTAAAAAAAAAATCGATGACGTCATTACTCGAAATCAAATGACATTTGAAAATCGCATTTTACGTTAAAATATGTATTCTTTAAATTAAAAATCGACCTGTTCGAGGATTTTTCCCAAAAAATAATTGTTTCGTTTTTATTGAATTTATTCCATACTTTTGGCGCATATTGTATATACTCAAAAGTATAAAAAAAATTAAAAGTGTAAAATACGAAAAGTTAGACGCAGTAACCTGCACCTGTACCCACGGAAAGAAACCGCTCTGAACGGCGTGTGATGTAACACCAATGATATCACGTTTTCGACTACGTTGTTTTGTTTACATTTTATAGCAATTTATTAATGTCAATGTTTTAATTATGTCACTATTGCCGCCAAACATATGTTCTGACCTTTCGATATGTTCAAAGATTACCCTGTAATCAGTGGCGGCTGGTGAAATTTCAGGTATATCATATCTTAATAACTAGACATGGGATCCAAACTAAACTTTAGTATATATGTTCTATGGCTATATAGAGAACTTCAGTAGAAGAAGAATGATTTTGCAGTTTACGAAAAAAAGTTAAAAAAACGCGGCCCTCACCTAAGATTTCCAAATTGGCTTGTTTAAATTTCGAGAAACATTTTTTTTCATAAACTAGACATAATTCTACCGATATGTTTCAGATTTTATTAAAAAAATTTAATTTTTGTTAAAGTTAAAGCGCTTTGAAAATTAATATTGTATTTGTGATACATTATAAAAATTTCAAAATGCTATAAATTCTACAAATATAGTTATTTTTTAATAAAACTAGAAAAAAAAAATAAATTTTTCTCGAAATTTAAAGAAGCCATTTTGAAAATTTAAAATTGTTCTTTTTCTACCACAGTACATATACCCTAAAGTTTGGTTTGGGTCCTATGTCTGGCTATTGAGATATGGCATACCTGAAATCTCACCAGCCGCCACTGCCTGTAATACATTTCAAATCAATGCAAAATTCATGCAGCTTCCCCATTGACCGTTTCCTGCCTTCCAGGATGTCTCACCAGGCTTCTAGATGCGAAGAGACGAAATTACGATCGTAATTCAAATGACTTTACATGTTCCTGCTATAACGCATTATCACGAATGCGGCAACAGATAAAATTGAAATACGACGCCGTGGCGACCTATTAAGTTATTACAACGTCTGAGCGCGCCAAATTTGAATATAAATTCGCTTTTCATTACCTCCGACCCCGTCATTAGACGTTTTAACGCATCCAGACCTCTTAAAATGCATATAACGGTCTCATAATCAAAATTGCAATTGCCAGGAAATGCATGTCTCCTGCCAATAAATTTTTATAAATGTGTCATTATAATTTCGCTCATTGCTCGAGTAAATTGAACTCCGTAATGGGTTACGTATATGGGGAAAATTATAATGGCTGTAATTGTGTGAATATGATTAAGTCGACCGCGTAGTATGACATAAAAATTGTTTCCAGCGCAAAGGACACGGTCGAGAATGTAAATTTTTAGTTATACGACGCGAGAGTGTGGTTAAATTCGAAAATGTAGTTATTACTTTAAATGCAATTGATAATAGAAAATAATTTGTAACAGAATCTTTGTCTTCAACACATTTTAATATGCGTTGCAAATAAAACGTCTTAGAATACTACAGGGTGAATATTAAATAAGTACAAATATTTTATCTGCAGGTGTAGTCGTCATATAGATGAGTCTAGTGAATAAAGTCATTTTTAAAAATGTGAAATATTTACGGAGATATTTTTTTTAAATGCTTGCATTTTTCTCTTTGTTTCTAATTTAAAACACCTGTTTTTAGCAATAAGTAAAATAAAATTATCGTAAACGGTTAAAATATGAATTTCCATAAGTTCGATATTATCAATTAATGTCTTTAGTAAGTTACTTTGCTGAATGATTCCAAAATATATCCAAACCGTGCATAAAAGCTCACCTACTTACTGAAAAAAAAAATTATATACCAACATTAAACAGTTATCCATATTTCACAAGATAATACCATTGTACACTGTTTGAAAGATTATCACAAATTATCCCCTTAATGTTAAGATTATTAAAATTATTGATATAATTAAAGCTCCAACAATATCTTTATAAGAAAAATAAGGATGAAAAGGAATTTTATCTGAATTTATATTAGTTCCTAGAGGATTATTTGATCCAGTTTGATGAAGGAAAAGTAAATGAATTATTACTAGAGCAGCAACAATAAATGGACAAAGAAAATGAAAAGTAAAAAATCGTATTAAAGTAGCATTATCTACGGCAAAACCTTCTCAAATTCATTGAACAATAGTTGTTCCTAAATAAGGAATAGCTGATAAAAGATTAGTAATTACTGTTGCTCCTCAAAATGATATTTGTCCTCACGGTAAAACATATACAAGAAATGTTGTTGCTATAACAATAAAAAAAATTGTTACTCCAATTAATCATGTTTCTTTTAAATTATAAGATCTATAATAAATTCCTCCGCCAATATGAATATATAAGCAAATAAAAAAAATGAAGCCCCATTAGCTTTTATGAAGAATAACAAAAAACTATGATTTTCGCATCTTCCATATTTAATTTCAAATAATTTTAATTTATTGATATAACAATTTTTATAGTTAGGTATTTGACTCAACTTAAAAGAGGCCACCTGAAGAAGCAATCCTAAAAATGCAGAAATAGGTCAGATCTCATCTATTGTGGTTGAATTTTCGAGTTTCGAGTAGAGCGTTTTCATTAAACCGGGTTAGTAAATTTAGCTAGATTATTTTTTTGGATAATTATTGAATAGAGCATTGTCTGTGGAATAGTTCATTAGCATAAGATGTTTGGTATCAGAGAACATACATATGACTTTATTGATAGGAATTGTAGGAGATTTGATTTAATGATGAAGAATATATGGGTAGATATTGTGGGTGTAATTCAACGCTGATCGGGGCTTTAGTTCGCAGAGTATATAGAAGCTAGATGTTTACCATAATCTGACCAAAGACCATATTGCATGGAACAATGATCATTTGCAAGCCAGAATTTTTGGAACATGAACTATATTTATATTCAGATCTAAGAGAAAATATAAATACCAGCTGAACAACCAATTGAACAAAGAAGGAAAATATCAATACCAACAGAACAACCAATTGACCGAACCATCACGTAGACATCTAACATCAAGAAAATAGTAACATACAAAGATGCATTAACAAGGCCTCCTTTCAAGAAACGACAATATGGTTATAACAAATTCAAAGGAACACAACCAAGTAATATCAACAATGAGAGTGAGCAGTGTATTCCTGAACATAGAACGAATAAAGGGTATTCAATGAACTTCATGATTCTGGCTAGGAGAGAAGGTTCTGAACTTTACCTTTCCATTGGCCAGTATATTTAATTCACTTATGCCATAACTTCTCACGCGTAACTGAACTAGGGCTTTAAATCCTCTTCGCATAAATAACAATTATGCAGAAATATACTTTTTGCAGGGTAGGTACATTTACCACAACTGACTCTACATAGGTATAGAAAAGTAAAGTGGACTGTGTTTAATACCTGTCGTTTCAAAAGCAGAAACTCATTCTTCTTGCGGAGTTGTTAGTAGATGATAATCGCATTGTTAAGCGCTGCTGTACAAGTACAAGACACGTCTATATGCAATTTTCGATGCGATTAATATGCAGTGCACTGTCGATCCTGAGAAGAGATAACCATATGGTAAGTACAGTTACCCTCGTTACAGCGACCGCCGGCTAATATTCCTAATGGGCTCGATTTTTAATCAGTCCAAGGTAATTAACGGGTATCGCCTTTCGTAGAGCGATATACAGGTCGATGTCAAAGCGGGGTGCAACCGGAAACTGTATTGATGATCAGATTCGTAATTGGGAAAAGCACACTAAGTACAATCTATTTAATGGACTTACAAACTTTTCATGCATTGAAAGAAATAGCTGCTACTGAAACATTTACTACAAATTTGTGTTTACAATTTTGTCGTATAAATAAACTACAAATGCAGGATGTTCCGCGTAAGAAGCGACGCATAACAGTGTTATGTAGGGGGTCCCAAAATGTTGCAGTTTAACCAAACATACAAAGTTGCACAGAGGCGGAGCTACAGGCCTTCAAAGTGGGGCCAAATATTTCGAACAAAATTAATATCTCTGAATTACTTTAACTTGGAAATTTGGTACACGATTTAGGTTCAAGTTAATTGAAACACTACAAGGTGTTCGTTGAGAGTCATCCATGAAATTATACCAAACTATTTTTGCCATTGATCGAATTTAAAAAGAATGATAATATCCCGCGCAGAATTTAATATGCGATTCCACAAATTTTCTGGAGATGCAATTGGCGGAATAAACAAAATATTTCAATGTTTCCCAAAGAATATAATTACATTAGTTGAGGTCTGGCTATCGTGGTGGCCAATTTTGAAGACAATTAGGTACTTCCTAGTCCTATAACAATTTATTTGGAAACTTAAAAGTCTCTAACAGTAGCACTAAAATGAGGCGATGCTCCGTCATATATAAACCAAAATTCTAGTTTAAGCTGTAGCGGTAAATCTTCTATTAAATCAGGGAAAGTATTTTGCGGAAATTCTAAATAACTCGCCATTTAATCGATTTGGCAAAATAACTGGTCCGCAGTCAAATAATGATCAATCCTACCGGCCCAAACATTTATCTTAAACTCGCGTTGAATATGTCTAGGAGTTATTGCATAGGGGTTTTCATTGGAATATTCATGAAAATTGTGAACATTTGTAACTCCTCTACGAATGAAACAAGACTCATCAGGGAGAAGAATTTTTTGCGACAGCTATCCTGCGATGCAAGATAAACTCGCAAAAGGTCACTCGTCGTTCCAAATCTTGAGGCAATAGCTTTTTGAATGTCGTATGGAAGTTCTTGATGATCGAGTTTCTCGAGATAAACGTTTAGTACTTATTTGCTGTTCATCTTCAACTGTTCGCAAAATATTGTCACGTAATGAGTGTGACCCTGTAGCAGGGAAGTTTGGGGCTTCCACCAAATGTCACGAAAAGTGTGACTGTCCTGCACCACCTATAAACATATAAAAATAGTACTTCTCTTATATTCTTGGGGTACTCGCTTGGCTTCTGTGAGAGGTAAAGAAACTCAACCTTTTAATAAAAATACCTACAGATTTATTCAAACAAATATAACAGCCATACTTACAATAAGACCTTTGCGCAGGGGAGAATCTCTTCTAAAGTTCAGAGCCAGCCAACGGCTGACCGCCGACCTTTGGCCATGGACTGGCTGACATTAGCCCAGTGTCAATAGTATTTATACACATTGGGAAAATACTGAGTCTGTCAGAATTATACTATCTATTGAAACTATGGGAACAGCCAACAAGTCTATCGCTTGGTTCTTAGAGAGAGCAAGAAGGATAGACATAGTTTGGTTTGATAGTAACCTTTGCAACTGGACACTTTTAATTGTTTTGAATTTCACTTGTGTAACATTGACACACTATCGATTGTAAATATGTTTATATTTTTGATTCAATAAAATAATTTGATATTCGTATGTATGCCAAAAAGGTTTTTAGTTGAAAATAGTTAAAATATGTGTCCAGCTGTAAACCATCTCTCTAAGATCCTCTTTGTTGACAATATATAACAAACAGTATGGCAGAAATAAAAATAAACTGTCAAATTTTAAAGACAAAGCCTACTACTGACGTTTTGATTTCTTCTAATAAAGACTATTAAAATCTTATTTTAATTAATGCATTTTTTCTTCAAAGTTTTTCAAAATTTAACATAACTATATAAATTTTTTTAAATCAAATTCTGCGCGGGATATTCTTTTTTAAATTCGATCAATGAAAAAAAAAGTTTGATATAATGTTAGGGGTGACTCACCCTCGACGAACACCTCGTGGTGTTTCAATTTACTTGAACTCACAGTTAAATAAGACCAATAATGAACCTAAATCGTGTATCAAATTTGGTTACTCCAAGTTAAAGTAACTCAGAGATATTAATTTTTTTTCGAAAAATTTGGCCCCACTTTAAAGGCCCGTAACTCCGCCTGTGTGCAATTTTGTATACCTAGGTTATATTTGGTTAAATTACAATATTTTGGGACTCCCTACAAGCACCTGCTCTGTGTCGGTTCTCATGCGAAACATCCTGTATAAACCATTAAATAAAGAAAAATAAAAATTAATTAAACATCAATTTCTGCAAAACAAAATGTCAACAGACAAATTTCTAGTGTGGGAGGACAAAAATTTCCGCAAATTTTTTGAAATACCATGATAACGGAACAAAATATACCTAAGCTTCTAATTAATTAGAAAACGTCGTAGTGAAAATTTTACTACAATAATTCCTTGTAATATTATCTAAAAAATGAGGTTATGTTAGTATAATACAGGGCGTACCATCATTAGTCACACTTGATTTTGAACTACATCATTGTGTGCTAGCCTCACTATTTCAAATAAACATTTCAATACCTCTACTTTTTCTTCTCTCCAAACTTATGCGACTATATCTGAGAGAGCCCTGCTCTGAAGCGTTTATTAAAGCGATAAAACGAGGCGTTCCATATGCTCGCCTTCCCGCCAATCGCCGCAATGGGCGTTCCCACTCCGACAAAGTGCCAGGTCCGCCCTCTAGACACTTACGCTTCAATTAAGCCGCACATTACCAGCGACCAATCGCACGGATTCGCTGGCTGCCCACGGCATAGGACTGTGACTGTTCTGGGAAATTATTCATAATATTTATGGTGTATAATGAGATTGTACGAAAGAACCAGATCGTAGTAGCGATAATTGTAACAATAAAGTTATCTCTGGATTGCGAGCACGGAACGGGGCTTGTATTTCATTGCGTTCTGTTGGTATTGCTGAGCATGGGTGTATGGGATAGCGCTCGCAAGTAATGGGTCGGTTGCCCAGTAATTACAGTTATCGACTGAGGGATCGAGTATGTCGTCCTCCTCGGAGTTATTTTTTACATTGTTTGCCGGAGGATCTAGATTGGACGGGCGATAGTGTGTGCATTCCTTAATGTACTTGGTCAATAAAAAGTGTATACCTAGCTGATCGGTCATTGTAACAGAATAACGTGCGTTTTAGTATAGAAAAACATTAAACTGTTTAATTAAGAAATTATATTTTTTTTTGAATCGGCAATAAAATATTAAATAAAAATAGTAATTAACATTAAAATATATTTATATCAGTAGGTACCACAAAAAAAAACACTTACGAGCAGGTTATATATATCCTGTTATAATACAGGTTATACAATAATTATAATGCATTTTCACTTATTCACAAATTCACTTTTCACGATTAAAGGAACAATTATTTCATAAATATTTAAAAACACCTATTTAAATTTCCTATATAAATAAAAACAAATGAATGATAGAGAGCGACTTATACACATGCATTTGTAAAACAAGGATAACAATGTATCTTTAGATATCAGCTGAACTTCTATTTCATGTGTTGCCACTTTTCTTTTAACCGTAAATATATCTCCATTAGTTAATTCTAAGGTAATATCAATAAGAAACTTAAATATTCATTATATTACCAACAATAACAGTAACTTTGCATTCGTACAAATATGTTTAGGCAAGTATTGAATTTTCAATTTACATTATCTGACGACCTAGATTCATTTATGTTATATTATCTACATGTCCTTCTGTAACTCAGTGGCGGCTCGTGGTAGCTGCAAGAGGTGAGGCCCAAATAATACCTAAATAGGAATAAATTTACACGTCTCCCCTGAGGTAATATTCCTTGACGCTTTGACCATTTTTTATTATGGAGGTCTTCGCCAATAGCCCTACTATAACCATAAATTAAAAAATTAAATAACATCAGAATTTCGATTTTTACTTGCAATATAAATAATAGAAAAATTATATGTTTCAGCATATTGTAATTTAAAAAATTGTTCTTACGTGTTAAAAACAGCAAAAAATAAAAAAATATAAAAACCAACTTTCAACTAAACTATTTACATACAAAAGAAAGCCACTTTTATATACCAACAATTTTTTAATACTTTCACTCCTTATAAAACAAATCTATTCGTCGGTCTTTTAAATTCGCAAATTTATTTATAATGTTTTCATAAAATTGGGAATCGGCGCTAAGACTTTGCAACAGTTCTTTTTCTATAGTCATCATCGATAAATTGTTTAAGCGCTCTTGTGTCATCGCATTTCAATGCGCTTAAGCCACGAAAAGTTATTACAGGAATTGTTAAAACTAAGCAAAATAATTTGTATGTTTCCGAAAATATCATTTTAAATTCCTTGTATATTTATACCGTTTTCTGAATTTCTAAATTATAAAATTGTTCGTCTCTGTACAAAACATAAAGTTCGTTTTTCAACTTATCTATGTTAAATATGTTTGGATATATTTGTAGTAAACAATCAAACGATATTTCCGGAAATTTGTTTGCATATTCAGGATATTTTAAAGCGTTGGCCGATTATTCAAAATTTGTCGTTTCTCTACTTCATTACGTATTAAAAAAGGCGTCTCAAACAACTATCGATAGTATATATTTAAATTAGGTTCCTATTCTATGTTAAATTTAGTCTTACCTTCTAAGGAAGTTGTTTTTTATTTCTTTAAATTAATCCTACCTGCCTTGTCCCTAAAACTTTACCACCGCGCTTAGCACCTAATCTTCAGAATATTTAAGAAGTCACATTCAACTAATCAACCACTAACACTAACCACTGGAAATTCAAAACACATAAATAAAAGTATTAACACTTGAACAATCGATTAATCGCGTCACACAGGTAAAAAATCTACAGTTTACAAGTTACCTACGGTCACTAGCTACTATCACATCGTCCATTTGCCGTTGAACTAAAAACTTGAGGCGCCAGAAATCGGGCCTCAGTAGGGATGCACGATTCTGTAAAAAAGATCGATTTTCAGGATCGATTCAGATCGGATGACTTAGGATCGATTCCTCAAAAATCGTAATGCAAAAGATCGATATTTGAAAATATCGATTTCCAATTCTCCTTCACCATACAAATATCAAATTTTTATGCGCTGTAATTATTAAATTATAAACTATATTGTAAATAATCTGTCAAATGCCGATGGATTGGAGGAGGTTTTACTTTCAACAGGAAACAATAATTTAGAAAGTGGTGCTTTATGTATTATATTGTATCTCTTAATTAAAAAATTTTTACTGCTCCTCTATTTTCACATTAATCCAAAATTAGTTTTGTGCGTTCGAGTCTACTTTTCAAAGAAAAATTGTTCAAAATTGTAACCTCATCGTCATTAAATGAAGATGGTACAGGCGTTATATTGCAGCTTCAACTTAATGTAATGTATACATAGGTAGAGGTTAGAATTGTTTTTCGAAAACTAGACTCGAACGCATATAGGCATCTGAAATTAAGATTGCAGCGCCACGTTGGTCGGTCAGGGAACTACAAATATTGACATTGTTTTGAAGTGAGCTCGGGAAAGAAAAGAAAAACTGTAGACAATCAATTCACTTCTAACAGAGGAAATCCGGTAAGTAATGAGAAATTGATGTCCAGTAACACAAGATACAGTTATTATGTTATGTTATTTGAGGTTAAGATATAAAGACCGGTCGTAATTTTGCTACTGCTGCTACTTTAGACAAAATAGTAAATATAAATCATAAAGGGAAATTTATTTGCTAGAATGTGCATAGGTACCTGTTTCAGGAAAAAAATCATTTTGTACAAACTACGTTTTTCCAGAACATTGCATGTCTCGTGTAATGAGTAGGGTAACTAATTATTACATATATGAGTG